>JAWDJE010000006.1:102688578-103276078 GCA_035047345.1 Bradypodion ventrale
AGAGCCAATGAAATCAGTGGAACAAAAGTCATGATGAATTGAAGTGCCACTAATTTCAATGTAAATAACATTATATATGATTGTCTCGATCTAGCCCATTTAAATGTATAGGTTGCTTTTCAGTGCAGGACACTTAGGATAGTCACACATCTGTCATACATGATCATGCATGTGCATGTCATAGGCATATTCTTTATGACATAGGCTTAATATCCATTTAGGTAGGAAAAAACAATTGATATCACGTTCCTCCTATAATAATTTCATGTCAGAAATTATTCTGGGTTGAAAGGATTTTTTTTGCTGGAGAAATCCACTCATGGGATGCACGAATGAGGCTCCTTTCATGTCCCCAAGATCTTTCCCCACTGAAGTGGTCCCTATTTATCTACTTGCAATTTCTTGCTTTCAGTCTGCTAGGTTGGCAGGAGCTGGGACAGAGACAGGCACTCAATCTGTCATGCAGTACCTGAGTCTCGAACTGCTGACTCCTTGTCCTTCAAGCTAACAGGGCAAGTTTCTTAACCACTGAGCCACCGCAGCCCCTAAAGCAGCTGTAATAAAGAATATAATTCCATGTAAGGCAGTCTTGTCTTAAAGGGAAAAAATATTTTTAGAGCAACAAATATATCAATCCTTATCCAGATCAAAATTAAGAAAGGAAATCCTTTTTTAAAAGACAGCTTCAAAACCAGCTGCAAGGGGGAAAGTGCCTCATGCTACTCTCGTAATCCAGACTAGATGGCCAACCAAACATACAAGTGGCCTTCAAATTAAACATCTTTTATTCTTTCCTACATACAATTACTGTATTTTTTGGACCATAAGGCACATCTGACCATAAGACACACCCAGTTTTCAGAGCAGGAAAACAAATATATATATATATATATATATATATATATATATATATATATATATATATATATATATATATATATATATATATATATATATATATATATATATATATATATATATATATATATATTTAATACTGTATTTTGCATCACCAACCAGTGGTGGCGCTGCAGGGGAAATAGGCAGGCAGGCCAATTGCACTGAGGAAGGAAGTGATACTCTAGCCTAGCCTCTTGCTCTCCTTTCAACCAGGAAGCATGTTTCCCCCCTCCATTTTGTCCACGTGGAGTAGAGACAAAGGCATCAAGGTAAGTGAAACCCTTTCTTTTTAAGCACAGGTTTGGTTTCCCACTTAAATGCATTGGGAATATACAAACAGAAAACTTTTGAATACAAGAAATTTATTTCCAATACATTTAAATGGGAAATTGTGATTTTCGCCCTCTAGTGGCCACTTGTTTTTCATATTTTCCCCATGCCCCGGAACAGCTGAACAGCTGAGAGGCGGCAGTAGTAGTCTTTGGCCAGCTGCGGCTCTTGTAAAATATCATTTTACATCAGCCACATCTGGCCGAAGACCAGCATTTGGACTATAAGACGCACCCTCATTTTTGCCCCACTTTTGGGGGAGAAAAAGTGCGTCTCATGGTCCAAAAACTACAGTATTGCATCTCTTTCCCTGCTAAGGTTCCAATGGAAGCACCCAAAATGTATTTTTGGACTGAGGAGCATGTCTACCCTCACAAAGCATGAAAACATCAGAAAGGGCTGCTGTTAGAGTGATAAGGAGAGTCTACTCCTACTTATAAAACAATGAGATCATTCTCCAAGGGCTGTGTGATTTACTAAGCTCCTAAGGGGAAATGGTCGTGTTTTTATTATCTCCTTCAAAAGTAACATTTACAGTCAATGCTGTTGCTTTTAATGTGTTACTTCTAAGCTCCGTGTAGGAGAACAGCGGAAGATTGAACTGGAACTAAAAGGAAGAGAAACTGAAAATTGCTGTAGCTAGGGAGAATTACATTAATCATTAACTAGAGCAAAGTACTAACAAAACTGTTTTGTGGGCCATATCCAAATCTGGACTCTGAAGTAATCTTATCTTATTTTAAAATTTTAATTTTTTTAGATTTTTAATTTTTTGGATTTTGGAATTTTAGAATTTTGAAATTTTAAAATTTTGAAATTTTAAAGTTTTGAAGTTTTTAAATTTTTAGATTGTACTGTATGGTAGAGGAAAAAATTTGTTGAGGAGAATTATATTTTTTAAAAATGTTTTTATAACTGGTTTTCCCAACATTTTATTTTGTGCATTTTAATAATACAGTGGAACATCATACAACAATTGCCCCGTATAGCAATGAAATCACATAACAATTAGGTTTTCGGAGGAAATGGTGTTCCACATAACAATTTTCCCTATGGAAAAAATTGTACAACAATTTTTCAATGGGAAAAACCATTTAGCAAAAAAATTGTTGTACGATGGATCCCATAGGAAAAATCGCTATACGATGCATGTATTGTATAGCAATTGTTTCATACAACAACAAGCCCCATGGAACGGATTAAAATAGTTGTATGCGGTACCACTGTATAGCCAAACCATTTAACAATGTACTATTTTTTTTTGCAACCTTATGATTTGTGTTTTTGGGAGGGGTAGAAAACCAACCAATAGAACAGGGATTCCCAACCTAAGGCCCATGGGCTAGATCCGGTGCTCAGTACCATTTCATGTGGGCCCCCACCCCTCCAAGGGCTTTCGAGAAACAAAATGCCCTCCCCTTTTAAGCTGTTGGGAGAAAATGTCCACCCCCACCACCCCCATCATGCAGGCAGGGCAAAATGGCCATCCAGCCCTTGAAGCTGACTGAGAGAGTGTGACCCGGCCCCCTGGCTTGAAAAAATTGGGAACCCCTACAATAGCATTTCCTGTCCTCATTTGATGATGCCTCCACCAACAGTTTTGGGAAATTCCTGCCAAATAAGGGACATTTCACGGCCAAAACAGGAAATTGGACAGCTATGCTTATCCTGTGCTGGCCTCCAGTCTAACTCCAGTCTAATTGCAGTCTAACTAATACGGGATGACGGTGGGAAAGTGTGTAAAATACGGTGGTTTGACAGAAATTTCCTGAAACTTGACAGGTATGGCCAAAACATTGCTGTTCTCAATATCTACTTTTAAATTGAGAAGCAGCCCAGTGAGATCTGCCATCACAAGCCGATTAGATGAAACACAGGTATTATCTTTTTAGTTCTGGGAGGCAGGTGGTTAGATATGGCATGACTTTACTTTGACATGTATAATTTCTAATCACCAATATTGATCAGTAATATGGGCAACTCCTTGATGTACCTTTCTTAAAGCATTGCAATGGATCTGCTGTAACATTTTAATGAAAGGTTTAAACTGGAATGAAAGCACCATGCTACATTTCAGATTATTGTTTTCTTTCGCAAAATAGATTTTCCTAACCAACCTTTGGCGATGCATGCAAATTATTTCAGCTTCAGATATTATTTAACAGATGCAACTGTTATTTCGGACGTTCTCCCACCATAGTGTTTGTCTACTGCCCAAAGCACTGTATCCAGACCCTGAAGTATTGCTCAGTGAATAACTAACAGATGATTGCATTTATGACTGAAGACTACTCATAGCAGACAGCAGCTTCCTGCAGGTGACAAGCAATCTTGTGCCAGGGCTTCACCTGACTAGTCATTTTGGGACATGATCACAAGGGCTGGAGACTGATGAAATTATCCTGTCCAACATCAAACGCAAAGAGGTTGTAAATCAGCTGAGACTGTGGCAGCAACAGGACAACTCATTCTTTGTGCTTCACTGACAGCTCTTTCTTCTAGTTAACTATATTAAGATTCCTAACAATGTCGTGAAGTGACCCTTTAAAGAGCTCTTCTGATTTCCCCTCCTTTTTACTATCAGTATTAAGTCAAATTTTAACAATGACACTTAGATGGGTGGAGTTGTCATTGCTAATAGAAAGTGGTGCCTTTACATAAGGAAATGTTTTATCAACAAGCATCAGAGAGACCAGAGTTTATAATGACACTCATATCTACAGAATCCTTTTGATCTTGTAGGGCTACTTTGCCCCCTCCCTGCCGAGCCATTATCCTATCTGCATCATCTCTCAGAAGGTAAAAAAAAAATATTACACTAGACAAGTCCCTTTGCCTTTTGGGTTAAATGAAGTTGAATGCAAATATTACCATTAGAAAAAACATCTTATCAGCAGGTAATATAATGGAATGACATTTGAAGCCTGTCCCTGTTTTGCTCCAATTAGTGGAAGACATTTTATGATTTTTAATTTTTTAAGGATGTTTTTATGTTATTATGTTGTTGTGAGCTGCCCGGAGTCGCCCTAGGGCAAGGGGGTGGCATACAAATTAGAAAATAAATAAATGAATGAATGAATGAAAGGAGTATACATATTGACTTATTGTTCAAGAAGAATCATATCACACTGGAATCCTTGCTGTAGGGAGTCAGTAATTAGCACATTTTTTTTCTGTCATGAGAAATGCCATTGCACCAGGAGAAATGGCCTTGTATGGGCAGAACACTCTTCAACTGGCACATCTCAGATACAGAGTGGCCCATAAGTCCTTACTTGGCTTGTAAGTCCCTACCCGTCCTCTCTGTGGGCATGCACCCCACCCTTCTGCCCAGCAGTCCAACTGGAGTGCTTCCTCCCTCCTCCCAGCACAGAGTTTGCCCTGCCCCTCTGCCCGGCAGCCCAATGAGAGCGCTTCCTCCCTCAGCAGAGCCCTACTCTCTTTGTGGCCAGGTAGGGACTTATGGGCCACCCTGTATCTGTTAGCAGAAAATCCCAAAATACATTTTACTTTACCATTTCTGAAAAATCGAAGTAAATGATTACTTTAACAAACAAACAAAGAGTGTGTTGCACAAAATACAATTTTTCCCCATGCACCTTACTGTTGCCTTGACACACAAGTCTACTACATGGGTCAACAACAGAAGGCAGAATTTGAGCCATCACTTGAACTACTGTTGAGGAATGCCTTGCCCATAATGGTAGGTAAAGGTAAAGGTTTCCCTTGCTCAAAAGCCAGTCATATCCAACTCTAGGGTTCAGTGTTCATCTCTCTTTATAGCCAAAGAGCCAGTGCTGTCTGCGCATGCAGATGTTTCTGTGGACATGTGGCAGGCTTGCCTTAACACTGAAGTGCACGAAATGCTGTTTACCTTTCCAACAAAGTGGTCCCTATTTATCTACTTGCAATTTCTTGCTTTCGAACTGCTAGGTTAGCAGGAGCTGGGACAGAGATGGGAGCCCACTCCATCATGCAGTACCCAGGAATCGAACTCTGACCTTCCAGTCAGCGATTTCAGTATCTTAACCACTTACGCCACTGCAGTCCCACCCATAATGGTAAAAGTAGCCAAAAGTTCCAGTCATACTATAAAAGGAGTAAAGTTATATGTTTTTAAGTGTAATCTTTAAGCCTTAAACCTAACTGCTAGTATAACTAGAAAAATGCCATAGAATTAATAGGATTTACATACATGTTATCTTGCCATGTACAGTTAATTCAATGGAACTACTCTTGCTGAGAGTAGCAATCAGATTTAGGTTAAGGTTTGCAGTTTTTCCTTAGTTATTGGAGAGAATCTGATCGGGAAAAGGAATTATTACACAAAAAACTAGTTACAGTGATACCTCATACAACATCCAAACTTGGTTCCACAAGTTTGGACTTTATACGGATTTGGACTTTGTGTGCAAAATCCTAGCCACGATGCCTCATACAACGTCCAAATCCTTGCCACGATGCCTCGTACAACGTCGTTTCCATAGAGATACATTGTACTGTAACAGCACAGACTTCAGGGCAAAGTCAAGGAAACAGACAGGAAACTGACAGAACTTTAAGAAAGCATTGTCTAAAGGCTAAAAACATTACAAAAACATGTAAAACAACCCTGATTGTCCAAGAACCTGAAGAATGCTGCAAAAATCCCAGGAATGTTTCTAAAAATTCTGACGAAAAAATTCAAAAAAATCCGAAATTGTGTTCAAAACCACTCCTAAACACTCTTCACCTCATGCAAAACCCACAAGAGCAATGCATGTATGTGTCCTGCCTTTTATACTGCCCAGGCACAATGCAACCTGGGAAAAACCCCAATGCCTCATACAAAGTCGCATGACTTTGTATGAGGCAACGTTTTTCAAGTAATTAGGGGATGTTGTGTGAATCTGATGTTGTATGAAGCGGACTTTGTATGAGGTATTACTGTATTTGTTACTTCTTACTTCCATGCTCTGGCTTAAAGGATCAGTACATTCAAAGACAATCCAAAACAATGGAGTCTGGTCATTGTTTACATTATAGAAATGTTTCTGGAGATACAAGCAAGAGGTGGCACCTTCCGGAAAGAGTAAGTTCAACAACATTGGATGCACATAATTATCTGGGCCAAAATTAAAAATTTAAAAGACATGTAAGGTGTAGGAACAAAGTTATGTTAGTAGAGTAATGACTAATGTTTTAAATTACTTTTAAGGGTATTTCTAGCATCTGTTGTCATTTTTAAAAAAAATTATGCCGTTCTTTTATCAATCTTAGGAAAAATTATGAAATAATAAACAGCAATGCTTTAATGTTTTAAAACACAGAAACAAGGAAGACTTATCAGAGTTATTCAACAAAGAGTTATTATTTATCTTGATGTTATCTGTTTGTTTTATGAATTGTATTTTGAATCTGATTTTTCCATATTTCAGTGTACAGCCTGACTTGCTATTGAACAACAAATAAATGAGGGTCCTAAAGGGAGAGGAATAGACGCATGAGACCCCTGACTCTGCTACAAGTCTTCTTATTGGAGAGGAAGAGGGAGGAAGGCTTGGAGACAACAGCAAACCAGCTTATTACCTGAGGGACCTACTGCCACTCAGCCCTGACACTGGTGAAGACCGTGGCAATAAGACTGTCAGTGCCAAGAGAAGAAGGAGGTGAAGGAAGAGATCTGTCAGGAACCCCATCAAAGTGATAGCCTTTACCATTGCCCTCACTGCAGGCATACCACCTCTTGTCAAAACTTAGGCTCTTTTGGATTAGGAGCTTTGGCTCCAGAACATACCACAGCCTCAGTGATGAAAAATTAGGATGGGAAGGACAATTTCTTCATAAGATATTGGACCTGGAGCACTCAAGCTCTTAAATTACGTATTGTTACACCTAAAGAAGGTTGTGACCAGAGCAAGATCTTTCTTAGCTGTGGATTCTTCATTATGGGATGAGTTCCCAGTGGAAATTAGATCGGTTTCCACTTTAATGGCTTTTCATAAACAACTAAAATGTTCCTATTTTGTCAAGCTTTTCTTTCATTAATAAATTGATTCCACATTTCCCCTTATTTGTTTTGGTTTAATAGAGTTTAGTGAGCTGCGAATAAAAGAATGTAAATTATGGATGCCATCTTGGTAATATTATATTTTGCTTATATGATTTCATTTATACATGGTTGTTTTTTATATTACTTGTCTTTTATGTTGATTAATGTAATGTCTCTGAGCTGCCTGGAGTGGTGCTTGTACCAGTTGGGTGAGGTACAAGTCAATCAATCAATCAATCAAACAAACAAACAAACATCCCTTAGTGAAATGAACTGAGGGGTTACAGAAGGTATATATGGACACCATAAGTGGAGGGAACTGGGCAGAAAGAAGTTAATTTGTATGTTAACTGTCCCCTGTTTTAATAAATCCGACCTTGTTACAACTTTTGTTTCTGGAATTGATGGAGCATGATTAAATGGGGGGGGGGGAGGGAGGCAGCTCCTCCAAGCCTAATAGGGCTGGAGGGGTTCACCCAGGCATACCCTCGTAAAATAAAATATAGTCCTAATCACAATAAACTAAAATGTATATTTTCTCCAGTGTTTTGTGAGTATATTTGAACAGATCAATAGGACTACATACATTTTGATCAGAAAGTATTTCTTAGAGTTCTTAACCTTTTTACCTTAATGATTGTTTTAATGGATAAATGCTGCAGACAAACAAAAGAGAAAATACCCCATAGAGAAATCCATTTCAAAATGAATGGAAAAATCCATGGCTATCACTAAAAAAATATGTTCTCTGGCATTTTACCGATGGCTATTTTTGTGTCTCTCTGCGGTGCTTCTGCACTGCTTGCTCTTTAATTACCCTACACTTTGTTCTGGGAAGGTATGTACTGGCTTGCTGCCAGCATTGGCAAAGACTCTTCTTGTCACTACCAGGTCTAACAGCATGTACAGAACAATATCCCAATTAGATCTGTGTGCCTTAGAAACATGATATAGCAGCAGAGAGTTTGCTCCGAAGCAGATCAGGTGGTGCTACTGGAAAGAAACACACTGTGATTTCAGCAGTTATAAGAAGTAGTTAAGCTAATGTGTTCTTCTGCTTTGGTCCCATTAAAAAGACCTGTATATGCTGCCATGGGGAGGAGGGGAGTCAAAGGGACCCACATAAGGGCAGATGTCAAAGTCATTCTGTAACTCATCTATATTAACCTAAGGAAGTAACTCCAAATTATTCCTTTAGTCCTGTGGTTCCAAATGTGGGGCACATGCCCCACAGGGGGACTTCAATTCCCAGAAGCCTAAGTCAGGACATTGGCTGATCAGTACTTTGGGAAATTGACTTAGGCTTCTGGGAATTGAAGTTCAAAAACCAAAGGTTGGGAAACACTGCTTTAGTCCATCCCAATCAGTCTTATTTGGGGAAGTTGTATGCCCAAGGATGGGGAGTGGCTACTTTAGGTTCCCCTTACCAGTCTCTGCAAGCTCAAAAACTGCCCTAGTCTCTACTTTTGACTACCAGAAAAAATGTCATCTGTTGGATAACCTGCACCTCAGTTTTTAGATGTTGAAGGCAATTGAACACCACTACCTTAGTTGTGTTGCAGTAAGAACCATTGGGATGGGAAGTAACTGGTGGTTTATGGTGCCTCCTCAGAGATTTAACATATCTCAACCAACTGAAAACTTGAGTCTTGCAGCACTTCTTTAGGCAGTTTGGGCTATGGCTAATCCAGTGCTTTCACCCCAAGTCTCTATCTCATCATTCTTTTTTTACCTTCTCCTTCTGTTTCACTGTCCACTGCCACCAGTCCTTCCCCTTACTGCTTTCTCGCTCTCGTTTTATACCCTTGGAATCTCGCTTCTAGATCTTTCTGATTCTTCCCCCTCACCCAGAGACTCACTTCTTTCAGAATGTTCCTTTTTCTCTCTCCTCTTCAGGCAAAGACACTCCTTCCCCCTTTCCCCCCTTCCTTCACCTCCATAAGTGACTCCAGCTTGGTGGCTTTACTGCAGGAGTTCTCAACTTTTTAAAGGTAGGGCCCGGGTCATGCTCCCTCAGGCATCTTAGGAGGCCAGATGGCCCATGGGCTGCAGGTTGAGAATCCCTGCTTTACTGCCATAGACTCGACTTCTTTCTGTGGCATTCTTGACCACCAAGGGATGATGTATATGGAATGGGGGAGGAAATAGTCCTGGGACCCTCTGGGGAACTTTGGCAATTGCAAAAAGGAATGTGGTCCACATTGGGTAAAATGGAGTGCTGGCCCTATCAGTACAAAGGAAGATGCAGCCTCCTGAGGCAATAGATCTAGGGTGTCATGAAAGGGCAGCAAACTTTAGGTTGTTTAATTTATTATTGTTGCATTTTTACTGCCAGAGTGGGGGAGCATCCTTGTAGTATATAGCTATAGACATATTGCCTTGTGTAGAAATTTTCAAAACAACCCTTGTCTGAATCTGAGTACTATGTACCTTGATCTGCTTGGGTGGGACATCATTCTGGCATCAAGAATGATGAACTGGCCCTGGGTTCAGAACTCATATGGATATGTTAGCTAACTCCTCTGTGTGACATTGTGTAGTTAGGGTACAAAAATGACAACTAATGTTTAGATGAGAAACCTTCAAACTATATACAGTAGCCTGATTTTTATTTCTGAAATAATTTTAACACCTCCCTACTTTGGACACCAAATGAGAAGAGAGGACTCACTCAAGAAGGCCTTGATGCTGGGAAAGCTTGAAGGCAAAAGGAGAAGGGGGCGGCAGAGGATGAAATGGCTAGATGGCATTGTTGATGCAATGAGCATAGAGCTGAGTGGGCTGAGGAGGATGGTGGAGGATAGGGGTGCCTGGCATGCAGTCGTCCATGGGGTCGCAAAGGGTCAGACTCGACTATGTGACTGAACAACAATAAAAAATTATATTTGGAGTATACTACACTTCTACACTCAAAATGGTTTCCAGTAAAGGTAAAGGTCACCCTTGCTCAAAAGCCAGTTGTATCCAACTCTAGGGTTCAGTGTTCATTTCTGTTTATAGCCAAAGAGCCAGTGCTGTCTGCATTTGCAGACATTTCTGTGGACATGTGGCAGGCATGCCTCAACACCTGAGTGTTCAGAATGCTGTTTACCTTCCCACCAAAGTGGTCCCTATTTATCTACTTGCAATTTCTTGCTTTCGAACTGCTAGGTTGGCAGGAGATGGGTTGACAGAGATGGGAGCACACTCCATTATGAGGTTCTCAGAAATCGAACTCTGACCTTCCAGTCAGTAAGTTCAGCATCTTAACCACTTGAGCCTGTAGTCCCATGGTTTCTGGACAAACTGTAAAAATAAAGACTTTCAGGACCCAGTAGTATCAAAGGCTAAAGATATGATTCAAACGGGGAAAATGATATAATCCAAACAGTGATATGATCCAAACATGTCATATTGCATTTTGAGGGAGGGCTGTTTTAGTCCGCTTTCCCCCAGCTTAGTTGCTGAGAGAAGGGAGTCTAGAAGATAATGTGTTGACTGAGATTTTTATTCTCAGAGGGAAATTTAATTTGTTTTGATTAGTACATGAAATCTGTTACAAGAGTAATTGAAAGAATTCTCTGGAAAATAACAGTTGAGCTTTCAGTATGCTGGTATCTTTTACTTTCCCTTGAGCTGTAACAAGGCTTTTATTCGACTTTAGTCTCAATCAGTTAAAGGTATTTGACTAATCATACCTGGGATGATTATTTGATCTCCTTTGCATTTGAAGGCTGCTACTGTTTTTGCATTTGAATTGTATTTGAATTGTCACAGTACACTGTGTGTCTTAAGCTATAGGAAAACATTTGCATATAGTTACTTCAATGTTACCCCCTCCAGCTATTTTAGAAGGAAGGTTTAACCCTATTCCTTATACAGTACAAATCACATACGTCTCCATAGTGGTAATGTGCAAAAGACTTAGTACTGCATTTGTTGCTTCCATTTCTATGTCTTAAATTGTATTCATGCAGCTGCTATCTGCCTGTATGCTTAAAATACCTGTATGATTTCCTTTCTCTGGGAATAGCTGCTTTGGGAGATTAAATCTAGAAAATATTTAGGAAATGGTTAAATTGGACCTTTGTAGTCCAAATGAAGCTTTTTTGAGTCTGTATTGATTTTTAAAAAATCTTATGGGAGATTTTATCAGTAATTCAGCTCATCCAGGCTTGCTGAAGGGTGAGGTATAAGATTGTGACACATAGTGACCCATGGGACTGGCAGAAGACAGTGTAGGGTCTATCTAGCTGACCAAACTGGGACTGGTTGGATTAGGCTAAACGAAGTTTCATAAAGTCACACAGAGCTGCAGTACAGTGAAACCCCTACTTACGCAAAAAGTCCATTCTGTAGGCTTTTTGCTTAAATCGTTTTTTTATGTAACTCGAAGCAAGCCCATAGGAAAAAGTATTTTTTATGTAACTCGAAGCAAACCCATAGGAAATCGTGTTACATACAATTATGTAAACTGGGACATTTATGTAAATCAGGACATGATTTTATTTATTTTTATTTATTTATAATTCAAATTTCTATGCCACCCACTTGGGCGAACCCGACTCAGGGTGGCTTACAACAGGTTAAAACATATAAAACAATTAAAATCCCAAAATTACCCACCCACCTATCCCCCTTCATTAAAAAAAACTAAACACATTAAAACTACCCGCATTAAAAGGTGGGGAGGCTTTATTTTAAAAGCCAACAGGCGGGGCCCACTCTTCCATCCGGACCTCACACCTGCCCTAACAGCCAGGTTTTTAGACCCTTTCTGAAAGGCAGCAGCTCCGTCTGCATTTGCAACTCTACTGGCAGGGGGTTCCACAAGGCCGGTGCGGACACGGAAAAGGCCCTCCTTTGTGTGCCAATGAGACGAGCCCCTCTGGCTGATGGAACAATTAGAGAGCCCCTCTGGTCCGCTCATGTTGGACGGGCCGACACTCTTAGGTAACCTGGCCCACTACCATGTTCAATTTTATGTAACTTGGGGCATTTATAAGTTGGAGTTTTACTGTATGTCATTTGGTGAGGTCCTTGAAACCAGACAAGAAGATCAGATGTCTTCACACCAAAAAATAAAAATCACACTGCATCTCAAAGACCCCTATTTACTCTGTTCCACCCTAAAGGAAACCAATAGGAAAAATGAGAAAAGAACAATTAACAATAAAAATCCCCTTCCTGTCTCTCCTTTATTGATAAGTAGTTTTATTCTGCAGAAGCTTATTTTGGCTCAATTCTGCTGATTATACAGTACATGCCAGAAATAAACCAAAATGGAGTAATCCTACCTGCACCCAAAAATAAAATACACATTAAAGAAAAACAAATAAACATAAACAGTTTCTACTGACAGGGACTCAAAAAGGTGCAAGTAGGTATAAATAAGGGACAGGCAGATTCACCATTGTCCATATATCATGTGGTTGAGGGGGAAGTGAAACCGCTATCCTCATACCAAACTGAAATGTGGGACAAAGCCCATCTGATCATAGCCATAATTCCCATAATCTGTACAGGATTGCAGTTGTTGCCTTTTCTGAATGCATCATTGCAATGGTTGTTCATTAGTAGAGTATACAGGGGGCTGTGGTGGCTCAGTGGTTAAGAAGCTCGCCTTGTTAGCTGGAAGGCTGGCAAGTCGGCAGTTCGAGACCTGGGTACTGCATGAGGGATTGAGTGCCCATCTCTGTCCCAGCTCTTGGTGACATAAAAGGAGCCTCATTTGGGTGTTCCCTGAGCAGAGTTTCTTCCACAAAAATCCTTTCAACCCAGAATAATATCTGACACAAAATTATTATTAGTAGAGTATACCAATTAATAGTAGGAAGAAGAATATTTGACAGGACTGGTAACGTCTCAGTGTTTGCTGGCTGCAGTCAACATGTTAGCATCTCAACTGTGTGTTCTTGCACCCACATCCCTGTGTGTGTGTCCATAACTACAACTGTGCAAGGTGGCTATGTGCATGCTAATGCAGTGTGACAAGAACTTACCTGTACCAAAGAACAAAACTCCTCTGTGGAATAACTTAGGTCAAGAGCTAGATTTTGTGCTGTTTCAGCACCTGCTACCTGAAGACAACTGGCAGCCTTGCTGAGTGAGTTTCATCAATTCCTCAAATGCATTGTGAAATATGCTTTGGAGATAATCCTATGGGTTTGTGACTGTGTCAGATGACACTTTGGAAACAAATCTCTCAGAGGAGGAGACACTGATTTCTTATGAAATATGAATGTGTTGATGGGATAATCACTATGATGGTTAATGTCTTTGCCTTGACAAGCTGGGTTTTGCCATATTCCTGGGCATCTAGGTTCAACCAGAGGCCCTGCAGATCATTTGTATTCTGGGCGTTGTTTGGCCAGGTTCCTGAACATTCATGAATATTGAGATTTGTCCTCCAGAATATCTGGAAAGCACTAGGTTGGGTGAAGCTGTTCTGAAGACTTTTATTGCATCTATCCATTCATCAAATAAGGAACTGTCTTCCTTTGGTAAATAGATATTCTCCTGATTGGAGAATTCTGTCCACTTCAATCCTGTAGCAGTCTGGGAGCTTTGTCTAAATCAGGGATTCTCAACCTGTGGCCCATTGCCAGATGTGGCCCATGGCACCATTTCATGTGCCCCACCACCACCTCCACCACACCAGGAAGTGCCATGTGGTGGAGGGAGGGCAAAATGGCCATCCAGCCCCCGAAGCTGTCTGAGGGAGCATGACCCAGCCCCTGGCTTAAAAAGGTTGTGAACTCCTGGTTTAAATGCACAAGGTTTTTTTCACTGTATGCAACCATCGTTCCGTATCCCACATGAAGATTTCAAATATCACAACATTTCAAAAACTGTGGAGTTAGGATGAATTAAAGGTAACTGGCCCTTTTATAATAACATATTTTAAGCTAAACCTTTGGAATATACAAAAATGATATATCACCATGATATTGCACAGTAGTGGTGAACCTATGGCACATGTGTCAGAGGGGGCACTCAGAGCCCTCACTGTGGGCATGCGTTCTGTTGCCCCAGCACAAAGTTTGCCAGTGCTTGTTAATAGAAAGCCAGAGGGATGCAGGCAGTGGTGGGCTCCAAAAAAATTACTACCCCACTGTGGGCATGGTATGGTTGGCGTGGCCAGGGGAAAGCCCTGTGTTGCACCCAAATTAGGACTACTTTATTTCAAAACTTGGATGGGTGGGGCCAGCCAGAATTTCTGCTACCAGTTCTGGCGAACTGGTGTGAACCTGCTGATGCCCACCACTGGATGCTGGGCTGGGTTGCTCCCCCCCTCTCCACACACATCTGAGGACATTTCTCACATCCTCTGCCCATCTGCCCAGCATGGGAGTGCTTCCTCCCTCCCCTTTTTGGTGTAAGGCGGGCGGCTCACATGCTGCATGAGGGTGCTGCGTGGATGGCAGCCTGTTGTGTCTGTGGCAAAGGTGATTCCCATTGTGGGGTTGGAGAGAAGCTTGATTGGAGGGGAGCATAGCTCACAGTGTGTCATAGCTGGAGGGGAGCAGAGTTATTTGTATCATTGAAAGCTCAATTATTGTGTTTTGCTTTTAAAACAAAAGATGTTAATGTATGAATTGTTTTTTCTAAACTAAAATGTCAGTATTCAGGTTAAATCAGTGGTGGGCTCAAAAAAATTACTACCACACTGTGGGCATGGTATGGTGGACGTGGCCAGGGGAAAGCCCTGCATTGCACCAGAATTAGGACTACTTTATTTCAAAACTTGGCCAGCCAGAATTTCTGCTACCAGTTCTGGTGAAATGGTGTGAACCTGCTGATGCCCACCACTGAGTTAAATTGCCCTTTTGGCACTTTGCGATAAATAAGTAGGTTTTGGGTTGCAGTTGGGGCACTCAGTCTCTAAAAGGTTCGCCATCACTGCTATAGCATGTACACAGTAAATATGTGTGTTGATAGCAGCCTTAATCATACAAGAGTACATGCCAAGCAGCTAAGATAGTCTGTACCATCCTGTGACATTTTACAGACAATGATAACTACGAAGACCACTGCATAATGTGAGAACACTCTAACTTTAATCTTATACTGGTATTTTTGTGCCTTATTTCATGGGCACTGAAATCCTGAATTCATCTACAGTAGCTTTCATTTCATTTCCAACTACTCTCCCCAATATGGAAAATGCAGCAGGTAGGTTTTTTTTTTAAAAAAATTCATCTGAGAGCTATAATAAATGGATTTCTGCCAATGACAGGTCATGGGACCAACAGCAAAAAAGAAAAAAAATCACCAAACCTGCGATGACCCTCTTTTCTCGACTCTCATTTATCTCTTCCTGGTGTCCACTGCTAGATTTCTCTTGCATGATTTATTGCAGAAAAACACTACCTGGAAATGGGCTTTTGATAAAATTGTTCAAGGATTCTTCAACAATAAATCCTAATCTTTACATGCATGCTGCAAGATTTTTCACCTTTTTTATGCTATAAATAATATATGCCTAATGTGATAATAAATCCATATATTTGGGCCCTATCTGTGTACATTCAGAAACCAAGTTACAGTATGCAATTCGGATCATAGTTGCAGTTATATGAAGAATGGGATATTGATGGCAATATTCGTTTATTTGAGAACAAATTTCCAACACTTGGTTGTACTGGGATTTTATTGCTTTTATATGTTTAGATAGCTGTGCTGTGCAAGGAATTGCATATTAAGACCATGAGGCATTCAGTGGCTAGAAAAGAAGTCTAATCCTATTCTGACTGTCTGACAATGCCTACATTAAGCATATCTGTATAAATTTCTGTTTCTCAGCCATATAAAGATTTCCCCATAATTAATCATCTACAGTGAGAAATACATAGTAGTGTCTGTCACCTTCCCATGACCCCACAGGAGCAACATAAGTGTTAAGTGTTGACAATGTTAGTAGCTACTGCTCTTTATATATTGTAGGATCAAGGTCAGGCTTTGGCTTAATCATACAGAGAAATGAAAGTTTATGTATAATTTGTTTGACTTTGGGGTTCTCCCACCCCACCCCACCCCAATCGTTTTCTTGCTACCGCAATGTGGTAAGTCGTTTGGATTGACTTTAATTACTGCCTCATCTGTTGTTTGGAAAAATATTACAACCATCTATCTCGTCAAGTCATGCATGATGTTGATGTTAAATTAGAGTATAAAAATGGACTAATGAAATATATGCTGTTCCAGAAGACTCTTTGGCTGTGATATGCTTTAGGGACTGTGCCATAGAAAAATAAAATGTAAGGCACTGTCAGCAATGCAGAGCATCCATTCAAGTGTCTCTCTGGTTTAAGCTTGCATTGATTCCAATGTACAGTAATACTCCGGATAACGACAAAACTTGGTCCCACAAGTCGTGTCATTATCCGATTTTTGTCCATATCTGGTCCATGTATTGTATAGTGCTAAAAAAAAAAAAGCCGGCCACCTCTGAGAGGGTCGTGGGACCCGATCCGCACTGTTTCTGGCGTCCTCCGACCCACCCAGGTGCTGTGCAAGCCAAAACGCCGGAGAAAACTCCTTCTCCAGCTGCAGGTTTTGGATTGCAGCAGCACCTGGTGAGGTCAGGGGGCACCAGAAACAACACGGATCAGAACCTCTGACCCATTCAGAGGAGGCAGGGGCAGCGGAGAGCACAAAATGGGCAGGGGAAAAACTCCATCGTGCTGGAATTTTTTCCACCCATTTCGGGTTCTCCACCACTCCTGCCACCTCTGGGAGGTCAGGGGAACCGATCCACACTGTTTCTGATGCCCCCAACCTCTGTTTGGGGAGATACCGGGCAATCATGTGATCTCCCCAAACACACTGGCCCTAGGACCACAGCTTTGTTTGGGGAGAGATCGGGCATTCCTGTCGGCCACTGTGTCCTGGAGAAAGCAAGGCGGAAGAGCCGCCTCACCTTCTCTGGAACTCAGTGGCCGATCGGGCACTCCATTCAGCCGCTGAGTTCTGGAGAAGGTGAGGCGGCCCTTCCGCCTTGCTGTCTCCAGAGGGCAGCGGCTGAACAGAGTGCCCAATCGGCCACTGAGTTCCAGAGAAGACGAGGCAGCCCTTCCACCTTGCTTTCTCCGGAACATAGCAGCCGAACCGAGTGCCTGATTGGCCGATGAGTTCCAGAGAAGGCAAGGTGGCCCTACCACCTTGCTGTTTCCAGAAGGCAGTGGCTGAATGGAGTGCCTGATCGGCCACTGAGTTCCGGAGAAGGCGAGGATGAGGTGCAACTCAGCATTTCATCACCCCAAACAAACCGCTTGGATGACCGGTTTGTTTGGGGCGAGGAGGTGGAGGAGGCGCAGCTCGGCAATTCCTTGCCCCAAATAAGCCACTCAGAAAGGTTGGGGGACATCGGAAACAATGCAGATCAGGTCCCCTGACCCTTCCAGAGGCGGCAGCCCACCCCCACAGAAAGGACAACATGGTCTCCTACCTTTTTCACGCTGTTTGGGGCTGAAAAAATTGCCATCTCTCCGCCTCCCCAGCAGGCTCTGGAGGTGTGGGAGGACCTTTTCTGCACTATTCCCACCTTCCTAGGAGGTCCCTGGGCCAGACAACAGCGGAAAATAGTTTCATCCACCAATTTGTTTAAAAAACAAAAATGGCAGCCACAACTATTTCCTGCTGTTGTGTGGCCCAGGGACCTCCTTGGAAGGTGGGAATAGCGTGGAAAAGGTCCTCCCACATCCCCAGATCCTGCTGGGGAGGCAGAGAGATGGTAGGTAGGAGATCAAAAATGATGCACGTGATAATAACACAGTGATGGTATCCAGTGCACATCTTTTCTAAAAATTTGGTGTCATTGTCCAGATTTGTCCTTATCCGGTGCCATGATTATCCGGAGTTCCAGTGTATTGTTCTTGGCTTTTGCATTCCTGCCAGTGGTGTTTAGCATACTTTTTAGTTTCCCTGGGCATATACATTTTGGATTGTGTCAAGGTGCAAAGAGTTATGCAGGTGTGGTTTACCTGTCTGTCACTTTGATTACTGCAACCATTATTATTTGATTTACAAATTTCACAATAGCCTCACCGTTGTGCATTCATGTGAACTCATCCTATGCAATTAGCAATTGAAAAGGCAGCATCGGATGCCCAGAGATGACAAGTAAGGTGCAACAGCTATGATTCTCACCCCACACAGTTTTATGAAGCAAAAGCTTCAGACAAAAGACTGTTTCTTTGACCTTGCAACATATTTAGGCCCAGGAACCATTCACACAAGATGTTTTCAAAGAGAACAGAAACACCAACTGTATCTAATCAATGTCTTTGGTGCATGGGTTTACATTTGGTGTATAGAAAACATAGAAAACCTTTGTAGATTCTCAAGTGAATATCACTGTTCTGCTGTCCAATTGCCATTGGTGTACTTTCCTGGATCAGGCCTTTCTCACTCAGTCTGACAGCTAACTATGTACAACTCAGCCAAAATGGGGTAGGGCAGTGATGGCCAACCTTGGCACTCCAGGTGTTCTTGGACTTCAATTGCCAGAAGCCCAAGTCAGCACTCCTGCTGATCAGAACACCTGGATTGCCAAGGTTGGTCATCACTTGGGTAGGGGAAGTAACAAGGGGTAAGGCTAACTAGCAACCATGGAAGATACTCTAGAACACATATACTGTATTAGGTGGGCCAGAAATCGATGGAGTCTCATTACAAGCTGGTTCTGTATGCATGATCTGCTTTGACATGAGGCTTCTCCCTGGAATGGCAAGACTGTTGATTTGAAATCAACCACTAGAAAGAAACTTGTTCTTTTAAAAAATAATAATGGAAGAAAATAAATTTTCTCTGCCAATGGTTGGTTCCAAATCTTCACTAGAGAGAGTAGAGCTGAGATAATTTATGAGAGAATAATGATCTGCATCTGGAATCTCTAGCTCACCCTGGACGCATGACTGAGCTAGTTTTTATGAAGAACGTAGCAAGCTGGCGCCACAGCAAATGAAGAAAATGAGTTTAATCACTTTACAAGCTTGCTGCTTGAGATCTTGCTGACTGGATAGGAATGAGACATGGGGGAGAAATAGCAACAAAAATATATGGCTCATACATATGCCACTGGTGTGTGAGATTTGTGTATATACTGTATGTAGGTCTGACAAGTAAAAACTAGCTGATTTTGTATGCAGCACACTAAACGTCTACTGAGTCAGAAAGATGTATAAACACTTAAACACCACTTACTTATGTCTATCCAATAGGCTAGCAAAGCAACTCAGAGGACAGAAAAATGAATGGTGACTAAGTTATTACCAGGGTAGAGGGCAAAAGAAGCCTCAGCCAGCTACTCATAGAAGGATGCATCTCAAGATCTTTACATGTCAGCTCATAATAACCCTTAATAATTGTCTTCTAGTGTAATGCTCTCTGGTTCTACAGAGCCCCTATCTATCTATATTAAATAATTGTTGCAAGCACAAATGTCACAAAATATTTTATATAGACTTGTATAGCAAACAGCAATTGTGATATGACAAAACTGGATGCTACAACTTGTACACCTCAGGTTCTTTTTCACCAACACCAGAGCACAAGTTGCTTCAAGAAATAAAGAAGAATTCAAATGTCTTCTTGAAACAAAATGTGAATGAAGTCCAAGATATAGGGAGGGTGCCAAAAATGTATACAGATTAAAATTGTAATACTCAATATATACCGATAACAAGAAGTGCTCAAAGCAGTTACCATGAGCGCCCAGACACTTCTGATTATGGCGAACTACTGCTTGAAGAGTTGGCTCTCAAAATCCTCATTGTTCAATGGGTCTACTCTAGTGTGATCTATGGCACTAAGCAATAGGATTTTGTCCATTGAATAAAACAATCCCTCCAATTCAGAGTCAATTGTTTTGACTGCAACTCAAATTTTGTGCTTTCAAAGGCAATTGTCCAGCTTTTGATCTCTAAAAAGTCTTCCTATTTCCTTTTCATTCTAACTTAGGGATGGAGAATGTGTGGCTCATCAAATGTTGCTTGACTGCAATTCCTGTCATGTATGGCCGGTATAATTAATGATGAGGGATGAAAAGAGCTTCATTCCAACAACATCTGGAATTCCACATATCCCCCATCCCTACTCTATTCTGTTCTGATATTCTTTAGAACTTCATCCAGTATAACTGCAAGAAGGCTGGAGAAAAACACAATCCTAAAGATTCTATGAATGTAGATTATGGCCTCTTACTCTGAAAACTGGGCACCTTACTTGATTTACTTCCACAGTGCACAAATGCACTATCTTTGTACCAGTACATTGGCCTTTGTATCACTCATGAGAAGATAAATGCATTCTGCTCAGCTAGTGAAGTACTGTATGTTAAAAACAAGACAGGACATATATGCCTGCTAATATTTCAAACCTTAATGACACAGTGTTAGGCCTCAACCCTAAGCATGCTTATATGCATACATGTCTTGTCATCTAATTAATCAGACATACAATTAACTGGCAGGAAAGCAACATGACTACATTATTGTGAAATGAAAATGGGATCAAGATCTTGGAACGCTCAATATTCAATTTTAAAGCAATTGTTTTTAAATGTTTTCTAGCTGTACCACAGATGGGAATGTTCCTTTTCAAAAGTGATTCATTATGTAACTGGCCAGTAACTAATTGGCCAGAATGCTCTTGAAACAAGTAAACTAAAAATCACACATAGCTGTAACTATATGAATGATTTGCACTCTTCTGTCAATGCGTAATGAATGTTGCAAATCACATGATGGACCACTATTATCTTTATAACTGGGGGTGCTGCTTGTGAAGTTATGCATTAGATTGCTATTTTTGTTACCTTTTCCACTGTGTGTGAGTTTGTGTGTGTGTTTTTTTTAAAAAATACTAATGAGAAATCATTATGGTTACATCCCACAAAGTAACTACCATTATATGAGTTTTGTAATATACATTTGTTGCCTAAAAGTAACGAGCTACAAATAATGATGATCCTGGTAAGATGCTACTTTGAACTTCTGAACTGCACAAATGCTCCTTCAAATACACCACAATATAAGCATGTTAAAGTAAAACACAAAGCATACTTAGTTCCATGTTCACACTTTGTATCCGTGATGATTTTTCCATAGGAGCAAGTAGTTCTTCTCAACTACAGAGCAACAATCCGCTTAGGGATCTATGCTACTTCAGTAACAAAAATGCTATGTCATTTCAAATTGTGTGTGTGTGTGTGTGTGTGTGTGTGTGTGTATACTAGTCCTCTCTATCACAATTTTCAGTGTTTCTAACAGACGAGCTAATGATCCGTGGATGTTATTACTTCCACTCTCTTTGACCATGTGAAGGGAATCCACAGATAATTCAATCCCTTCTGTTCAGAAAGTCATCCTCTGCATATGGAGGGCAACCCAAAATTGCAATAGGCTGGTGAATTTCTGTCCCTGTGAATTTACTGCAACGATTCACAAAGTATAAATAAGGCTAAAGTTATTCTCTGTTCCTACTGCCTCCTTGTATTGTCAACACTGCTACCAATCAAGTTATTTTTAAAAGATTTATACCTGTAATGCTTCTGCAAGGATTCCTCCATGTACAGTACAAGTCTCCAACCTTCCATTTCTATATTCTATCTATAATACATATGTCTGCTTTCCTGTTTTCTTACTGCACACCTGTATGACCCCCCCCCCAAACACGGAATTTTCTCTCCTACTGCAAGCTAAAACAACACAGAGAAACATACAAACTTTCCATATCGATCCCAGATGCACATCCCAGTGATAATGAACTTAATAATAATAATAATAATAATAATAATAATAATAATAATAATAATAATAATAATAATAATCCATTTATATCCCACCTATCTGGGGTCACCCCCATTCTAGGCAGCTAACAACACCTTAAAAACACATAATAAAATATAGATATCAAATCTAATTAATGACAGGGGAACGATTAAGAAGCCTAACACTAGTCAGGTGACTACCCCTGCTCAAATGCCTCCCTAAACAGAAGCGCTTTAAGCTGTTTTCTGAATGCCAGCAAAGAAGTGATCTGACACAATTCCTCTGGAAGGGAGTTCCATAGGGATGGCGCTGCCACCGAAAAGGCTCTTCTCCTGGCTGTAGCCTTCCTTGCCAATTTTGGTGTTGGCACCAAGAACTGGTCCATATGGGAAGATCAAGTGATGCTGGAAGATTTTCTAAGAGGGAGATGCTCCATCATGTAAGGATGGTGGTCCCAAACCGTTTAGGGTTTTAAAAGTTAAAACTAACACCTTGAATATGATACAGAATGAAACGGGCAACCAATGCAGCCCTGCCAGAACTGGTGGAATAAGTTCAAATTTCCTCATCCTGGT
Source organism: Bradypodion ventrale (assembly GCA_035047345.1). Classification (NCBI taxonomy): domain Eukaryota; kingdom Metazoa; phylum Chordata; class Lepidosauria; order Squamata; family Chamaeleonidae; genus Bradypodion; species Bradypodion ventrale. Next base: position 102,711,168 of record JAWDJE010000006.1, read on the forward strand.
GATTAACCTAGCTGCTGCATTTTGCACCCGTTGAAGTTTCTGTACCAGGGTCAGGGGAAGCCCCACGTAGAGAGCATTGCAGTAGTCTATACAAAAGATTGCCACTGAGATAACCAGTGTTGTAAGGGACCGCCTGTCCAAGTAGGGATGCAACTGGCCTATTTGGTACAGATGACAAAAGACAGCCTTGCACACAGCCGTGATTTGTGTTATGAGGGTCAGATGATGATCGAAAATGTCCCCCAAGTTCTATACCAGTGTACTTGGTGATAATACCATACCTGCTATCATCAGATTATGGAATCCAAGTCAGAATCCAGACGGACCCTCCAACACCAGAACCTCCATCTTACCCAGGTTCAGTCACAGCTTGTCAGATCTAGTCCATAGTCATACTGAAATGTAGGCTCCTTTAACACTATTGATAAATTTCTTTGACTTGACTGTGTAATACAGGTATATGACAGGACCTCAAACTCTTTTCTTTGTAATCAAGTGAACATAAAGGTTAGGAATGATATTTGGAAGCTGATATGGCAATCTAGGAGAAGCAGTGTGGGTCAGAGAACTCAGTGTGGGAAGTTTGAATGAATTAAGAAAATGAGCACATTTTAGTAAATGGCTTAAATTAATCTGTCCCTGATTAAAAAGAATTGGGAGGCAAATTAACTCAATAAATGTGAAACCCTGATAATTATTATTACACTTGAGAGCAATTAATGGAATATAATAATTATGTAGCTTTGACCAGGCATGAAAGACAACCATAGGCAACTACATTTTAGTGTTGAAAAATATAAAACGTATTATGAATGAATTGTACTGCATTGCTCTAATCAGCTGCACCCATGTTTAATTCTAGGATTCAAGCAAGGAGGGGAGATCAATTAATGATGTGAATTATTATACTAAAAGTAAAAGCAAAACTCCGGGTATTCCAAGTGTGATTACATATTTCCAAAACAGCTAATTGATACTTCCCAGCAGGTATTGTGAAGAAAGGGTCTTATAAAGTCTATAAAGCAGGGGTTCCCAACCTTTTTATGCCACGGGCCTGACAATGCCTCCTGGACACCTGAGTGGGCCAGTCACGTGGTTCTCCCTGCCATAAATGCTGCCATAAAATGCATCCACAGCTGTCATAAATGTGTTTACAACAGCCATGGGCACCTTTGCACAGGTGCGGGTGTGTTTTATGGCTTTCATAAATGCATCTGCTTCCACTTCCACTTCTGGTGTGGCAGTGGCAGTGGTGCGGGCCACTTGAAATGGTGCCATGAGCAGGGGCTGGCCCACGGGCTATAGGTTGGCCACCCTTCATTTCATTTCACTTTTATTTTGTATACTGCTTTATTCAGCCCGAAGGCGATTCAAAGCAGTTTACAGCAATGCATGCTGTCTGCACAGCAGACAGCAGCAGGAAAGTGAAAGAGATACAATAGTAACAAGCTAAAAAGTCAAGTACATAATACACAATGCAGTAAAACAACATAATCAAGTAAAAATACAATATTCAAAAATACACATAGCCAAAGGCCCAGATACAAAAGGCCCAGATACCCTTGCATATAAAGAGACTAGCATAGGGCCCGGCTTTGCTCGGGTCATCGAGGTGGGGGTATTTTCTGTCCTTTTGCCTGGTCTCTAGGCATCTGTACCTCCCAACAGGACCTCTTTCTTGTGCTGGGACTGCTGGGATTTGTAGTTTGCTGAACGGCAGGCGAAAGGGGAATGGAGGCCTGGATTTGAGCGGAGCTGTTACACCGGGTCTAGTGCTGTCCTGCCTCACCACAGTGCTCTTCTGAGCATTGCAGTGCCCTGCCCGGTGAAGAGGGATGAAGCCTCCGCCCAAGCATGACCCCCCTTCCAGTTCTTTCAGCCCCACGGCCTTCGCCTCTGCTCCCTTGGCTATGAAGGCAGGCTGTCCCAACCCGGTGTGGGGCTGCTGGCGGCATGCAGAGGAGGCACCAATTCCCCAACTGGTGGGAGCAGTGGCTCAGAGCCCAGGCCGGTGTCTGGAGGCCTCAACATGTTGTCTGTTGGCATATTTGGTGGATGCGGAAGACCCTCCCCGGATAGGTAAGGTGGGGCTGGGCTGGGGTCTGATGCGGGGGGAGATGGGCTTTCATTGGCCGGTGCGGGGCCCTCTGCGCTGTTTCCACGGCTTTCCCCACTTACCTGTTGTGGTGTGTTGTCTGGCGTTGGCTGGGGCACCTTCCTTGTTGCCATGGCTGTGACTTGCCTGCCAGGCCTCGCAGCTCCTAGGCGTGACCTGTTTGCCAGCATCACCATGGCCTTGTCTGTTGCGGCAAGGCCCATTGCAGCAAGGCCCACTGTTATCTCTGGAGGCCCGTTCCCGTGGCTACCAGGCGGTCCCTGTGGCTGTTCCTGGTGCCTCCTTGGGTGGGGGCATCACCTCATCCGCACCATTCCTGCTGGTGGCCTCCTTGTCTGGTAGTCCCTCCATGGGTCACGATGTGGGGGCGTGTTTGTGGGGCCCCCACTGCCCTATCCTCCGGAGCCCTGTTGCTCTCCAGCCCATGGCATTGGAGGTTTACAGTGGACATTTGTTTGTCTGGTGCACGGCCATTGCCCCGCCTATTTTGTGCATGTGCTGGCCTCTCGGATTGGCTGGGGCATGCTGCAGAGGGCACTGGGACTTGTAGTTGTCCCGTTTTTTCTAATTTGTGGGGCGCAAGCCCCACCTTTGGCCTCAGGACCCTCACAGTGCTGACCCAGATTGCGAAAGGTACCTGTGTGCCATGCATCGCGGAATTTGCTCCAGGGGTGTGGAAACATATTCCACATACGTACGGCCACACCTCTGCTTTATAGATTAAAGATAGCTAGCTATTTTAATGGTTTGTCTTCTTTGGTTGCTTTCCCATACCTATTATTCAAAACATGTTCTAGCCAATAGTTTGCTGTTATCCAGAAAATATTTAAAATTAGTTTTATCCCATGGATATATTGCTAAAGGATATGATTTAGGATTAATCATTAGGATAAAAAAGGATTAAGCAGGCCTAAAGACAATTATCCTAGCATGTGGTTCATGGGCACCACATTGTGATTCCCCTTTCATTGGATGAAATCCTGCTGCTTAGTGTAGAAATTCACTCTAGACTAGGACCAATGAATCAGTGGAGATTTGGTGAATTAGTTCCTCTGTACAGCTAAGGAACTACAACAACACCTTATGCCCATGAACCAAGAATGCAAGATAAATAACAAGAGAATCAATAAAGAGAAAACTGAGGTAATGGCAATTGGAAGGAAACAGCAACCTCTAAATATCAAAATAGAGGGAATAAGAATAAAACAAGTGGCAGAGTTTAAATATCTAGGAACAACAATTCTTGAGTGTAGGAGCTCTCTGTAGGGATGTCTGTATGCACAGAGAACCCATTTGCACAAACCACTGTAGGAAATTCATGGGGGAAATGATTTAAGTGTCTGTTTGTGTGTACAACTAAGTCACAAAGCCCCAGGACTCAGTCAATGTTTGAAGTGGTTCAGGTAAGCCTTTCCAAACAGATTTTAAAAGGGTGACTCCACAGGACCAAAGGTAAAAGACAGAACATAATGGTACCGTTTTTCCCACAAACATTTAAGCATTCAACAACATTTGTGCCCAAAGAATTTTGCAAATAAAGGAGGTACATTCATTTATTTGTTCAAGTTATTTTGAACATTTTATGTACATTTCCTTCATTTGAGAGAAAAATTTCGAGTGCGCACACAAATACAATCCAGCAAAAGAAATAAAGAAACTTTTGGGGAAATACATTGATTTTATCCTTATCTCTCTGTTTTAATATAAACCCAAAATCATACATCAAAAGTAAAGGATATATAATGTATGTATAAATAGGCTTTTGTAGTAGTTATCAGGCAGAATCATATTTAGTTTTTTTTAATATCAATACAGTACTTTAGGTTTTGGAATAGATTTTGGATCTTCAACATACCTTGACATGTTTCTGCTTCAGTTTGGTTATAGCAGAGGTATGAAATTTTACTGGAATTTCTAAAAATAGGACATAAAATACAAATAGATTGCTTAATAATCAATTTGTGGGTGTCTTTAAGAATGTGTCATGATAAGGAAATGCAGGTATGAAATACTTTTTTTCTACCATTAAAGGAGTCACAAATAGAAATGGTTTCCTTGGAGATAACAGCAGTACTTAAAAGCAAGAGGAAGTTTCTCAAGAATGGGTCTCTGCCCAAACCATTTAATTAAATCTCTCATGATTTAGAGAGGGAAAGGGAGGAAGTCAGAGGGGAAAATGTTAATTTTCTGTACAAGACTATGCTTTTATTCTAATATATCTTTTCCACCATGGAACATTTGACACAGAAGGAAAAAGTACAAAATTGTAGCTGACATTAGAGCCAGCTAACATAACACCCCAATTTCTTTTTGTGTTCCTGGTGAAAATCTCTCTGAATTCACTGGCATCCACTTCACAATACACGTGCTTTCTTGGGATTTCCATAGAAGATCAACATTTACAACTTCACACTGTTGTTAATAAATGCCATACCAGCTGAAATGTCTTAAATTTTAGTTATTTAGTTACATTTCTAGCTCACCTTTCCTCTAATGTACACAATCTGATGTAGTAGATCACTCTTTCCTTTGTCACAATTGTCTTTTGAAATAGATCTGACTGAAATAGTGTGCCTCTCTCAATGTCCCCTAGTGAGTTTAATGACCAGTGATTTCCAAGCAAGCAACTGTGCCAATCTTAGCACGTTGAGCAAAATTTAAGAAGTGGGAAAGGTGGGGAAAAAAGAGCAAAATATTACAACACTTTAAAGACAAATAGATTTATTTCAGTGAGAGTTCTCATGGATCAAAATCCATTTCTTCCACTGGTCTGCTGGTGATTTGAACCCAGGTCTCCTCTGAGGCCTCATCAACTCACTATACAACAGGCAATATAGGAATTAATTTTCAATTTGGTTTTAGCATAATTCAGTGGTCATCGTTAATTATGGTGTTCATGTGCTGTCTACAATTTGAAATGGTGGCACATACTGTAAAAGTGATTGGCAGCCAGAAAATATGTAGACATGGTTTGCTCTAGCTCTGGTGCATAATTCATTTTTTACTTGATAAAACATACATACCAATTCATTTAATTTTTGTCCCATCTTTTCTCCATGGGTCTCAAAGGCTCTTTTCCCCACTTTATACCCACAATATCCCTGTGAATAGTTTAGGGTGGTACTGATTATCCCAAAGTCGCCCACATAGATTTTATGGTTTAATCCCCACAGCAAATGTTACATAGAAAAGAAACATATTTTATAGATGATGAATTACAGATAGCCCATTGTTAGATGAAGAGAATTCTCAAGGGCTGATTGTGTGTATACGTCTCGCCTGACAGAATTTACAGATTGCTTTGCTTTGTAATTGGTCTTCAGGACATAAGCATGAGATTCCTGTGAAACAGGGGTTGCCAACCTTTTAAAGTCAGGGGCCAGATCATGCTCCCTCAGACAGTTGAGGGGGCCAAACTGGTTGTCCGCTTACCATTTAGAGCTGTCGTAAATGAGTCTGCAGCCGATTCTGGCAGTGGCTGTTGCGGCTGGAGTGAGGGCAGGGCCTGGGTAATTTGGTGCCGCAGGCTGGATCCTTACTTATAAATCTTATCTATAAACCAGGAATTCTCAACCTTTTAAAGCCGGGGGCTGGGTCACGCTCCCTCAGACATCTTCGGGGACTGGACGGGCATTTTGCCCTTCTTCCACCACATGGCACTTCCTGGTATGGTGGAGGTGGTGGTGGGGCCACATGAAATGGTGCCACAGGCCGCATCTGGCCAGTGGGTCATAGGTTGAGAATCCATGCTATAAACCTTCTCAAAATGGCAAGCACTGGAATATTAATTATGAAAGTAGCAGAAGGTAGTAGCAGAAAGTAAGTTTTTTTTAAATTATGGCGCGAGTAATATACACCTCAGTCATGCTTAGTGCAAATTTGTTTGATTCAAGACTTAGTCATGCTTAGGACAGGCTCATTTAAATCAACGGAACAAGCAAGTTAACATGAATGCCATTTATTTGAGTAAGGTTACTACAAATATAACAAAGTCTGGATCGAACTCTCCATAGCAGACAAAAAAAAGGGTGTATAGCTGTCCAATCTAAAAGGTCCAGTTGAGCCATGGTCTTTTAGGTATGAACTTGCTTCTTCTGTAAATAGAAACATGCTCTTGTAGCTCCTAAACTTCAACTTGGTTAAAAGAAACAGGCGATAGTTATGATTAAAAAATTTCTCTCAGTTTTCTTAACATTGCAAATAACATTTGGTTATTTAATGTTCCACTTTTGTTCCCAAACATTCATCTTCAGAGCCATGTCTAAGTAGGTTATGGCCTGATGGGTAGGATCCTGACACATGCATAGCCTATTAGGTAATGGACTGGTCATAATGCTTGAATTGAACATAGGGTATAGTGTTTGTTTTAAACTACCATACTCTATTTTCTGTGGCCACAGTCAGGTAACTCCTGATATGTATTCTATGCAGATATATAGATATGATTTATTCATTCATAACATGAGTCAGCTAATTAAAGTACACCTTCACGTATTATATTTAATGGACTCCATTACTATAATGCAGGCAGTTTCAAGTAGCATGAGATAGAAAAACATCCTAGAGTGGCAGGGAGGGTGGGAATGAAGCATTCGTGCTCTTTATTTCATTCTTGCAGAAAGTTGAATAGTAGCAGATGACATTTTACAAAACAGAATGAATTGTGAAAGAGCTACTATAAAATTGAAATGTATAGCCTTAAATAAATCTAAAACATATTTGGGTTTGAAGGTGTAGGTCCAGCTGCAACTGCAGTTGTGTTCAATGACACACACACACCACCTCACATACACAACTATGCTAGCTCATCCTCCCAATTACGATCTCATTTTATGATCTCATTTTACAGTCTCTACAAACTTGCTAATTTTAAAGCTATTCTTACAAATTAACTAAATATAATTTCTTAGTAATTCCCATTCCCAAGGAATGAGGGAAAATTCTAAAATGGGTACAAAAGAAAACAAAAAATATAGTGTCACCATAAGAACCTTCTATTCATTCATCTTAAGACTGCAACTGTATTTGCTAATAGTTAGTTGCTAACTGTATCTCATTCCACTTTATTATAACTGTATATGTCTTGTTTCTAGTTTTTTCATGGGGCTGGCATTTTTATAGTATGTCATTTCCAGATGACAGATTCAGGGGGAAAATATAGCTTCATTGGCACTCAAGAATTTCATTTTGCAAATGTTATCACAGATATATTAAGATCATCTGTGGATTCAATCAGTTGTAGGAAATTTGTAATACCTTGTCAACTCTTGAGTTAATATGTTTTATACATGATCCTCCTCAAGGTCCTTGAGTAAAATCTGTGTTTGTTTCAACCATTAATCTGTCTTCTGTGTTGCAAAATAGGCTGCCTGGTTGCTTTCATTAGGCACATGCTGTGCAGAATATCAAAGTTAATCAAAAGAGTAGCAGGTCAAATGTAAAAAAATGATAATACTTGCATCTAAATATTGAAAAGATAGAGGCCAGAATTGAACTGGTAATAGATGAAAAGGTGTAAGTTGTGGCAAATTGCTGCTAATTAATGAGGTACTGTTGTGTTTCTGGATGTATGTCTGATTGTACCATCAGGAACACAACTAGTAAAGGTAAAGGTTTCCCTTGCTCGAAAGCCAGTCGTATCTGACTCTAGGGTTCGGTGCTCATCTCTGTTTCAAAGCCGAAGAGCCAGCACTGTCTGCTTCTGCAGACATTTCCATGGTCATGTGGCAGGCATGACTAGACACTGGAGCACACAGAACACTGTTACCTTCCCACCAAAGTGGTCCCTATTTATCTACTTGCAATTTCTTGTTTCGAACTGCTAGGTTGGCAGGAGCTGGGACAAAGACGGGAGCTCATTCCATCCTGCAGTACTCGGGAATCGAACTGCTGACCTTCAGCGTCTTAGCAACTTGAGCCACTGCAGTCCCAACACAACTAGCACCTTGTAAATTAGCAGCAATTTAGCACAGTGATTTATACCATTTAACTTAGTAAATGTGAAGGTCTCCCTTGCTTGAAAGCCACTCATGTCTGACTCTAGGGGGCAGTGCTCATCTCTATTTACAGCAAAAGTGCTTGCAAACATTTCCATGGTCATTTGGCAGGGATGACGAGATGCTGGAGCACACTGAATACTGTTACTTTTCCCAGTGAAATAGTACCTGTTTATCTACTTGCAATTTCTTGCTTTCAAACTGCTAGGTTGGCAGGAGTTGGGACAGATGATGGTACTTTTCTTCAGTAAAAATATATGTATAAATTCTTCAATATTTCAAGTGAATAATGATTCCAATAATTCCAATAAAGTTCATGTACTATATCACAAGACGTTTGTTTCAAATAAGTAATTTCAATAAAGTATAATCCAAAAAAGTATAAAAATTTTAATGAAGAAAAGTACCATTTGTTTTTTGGACATTTTTGAATTGAAATAGTGGTTAAAGATACTTAAGTTAGTAAAGAAAAATTCTTGTAAATCAAACAATTTTTGGTGGTTTATTTCAGTATATCAAGTTTCCCCCAGCTATAGTGAACGGATTGATTGTGCAACCATTATTATACCATTCTTCCCTTATTGAGCAACAGATTTCTCATGAGGTATATAAGGTGTTCTGGTATTCCCATCTCTTTAATTACTTGCCACATTCTGTTGTGGTCCACACAGTTAAGGGCCTTGGAGTAGCCAATGAAAAAGAAGGTGAACCATCATGTAGCACTCAGGTATTAAAATATTGACCTGCCAATCTTCCAGTCATCCAACTCAACATCTTAACTGCTAAACCACTGTGGCCACGCCATTTAACTTATACATGAGTAAATTGTCATTTAGATTCTGGACAATATCACCTAAGTGGTGGCCCAAGAATCCTTGTTCCTACACTTACCATCAGTTTACACAAGAAAACACCTCCAAGAGTTATCCTTTTTTCTGCTGTTTCTTGGGCTTTCAATTGAACTGCTGATTTAATGAATTTAGGCAGAATCTGTAATTAATCCATAATAATGCTATCACTTTTGCCATCTCCCCACAGATGTCTATTCCAAAGATTTCTGGGGGGAAATGATAAAATAATCAGCTACTCGGAAAAAAAGATTACGTTGGTTAATATTCCTTCTCAGTTAAAGTAATGTGATGAAATATTTGGCTACACAAAAATTGGTTACATCTACTCTGCACAATAGCTCTAGGCTTTTCTGTTTTGGTGAAATTCAGTCATTTTGAGGACCTTGTAAATTACTAAACTATATCCATAAAATGGAAATACTGAACAGGGGCTAATCACCTTGGCTTGTTAGGATAGCTGCAATAAAATAACTACTCTTTCCAAAATTTGTTATTTTGAAAACTATATTTGAAAACTGTTCCCTATCTTTGCTGCCTAAAATCCTGAAACTCTGCCAAAGTGTCTTTTTTAAAAAAAAAAATAAAGTGATAGCCATGTTAGTTTGTACAAGCATATCAGATAGTAAATACTGCAAAATAAAATAAGACAAAAATGTTGTGGCACCTTAAAGACTAATTGATCGTTGTGATAATTTGGTAATGCCACAATGATTATTTTGCATCCGTCTACTAACCATTTATCACTTCATAGAATCAAACTTCACAGAAATAATTCTCAATATCAGTCAGGGATCTTTGGTTGTAAAAAGCAACACTGATTTGTAACTGTATCTGTCACACTAACCAACCATTGTATACCTCTGTATCCCTGCCTGATCATGGGACCATATATAAATTAATGATATGAAGTCTCACTCTTATGTCTGACAAAGAGGACTTGATACACGGAAGTCAACATTAAAATACATTAGTTAGTGTTTAAGGTGCCACAAAGATTTTGTCTTTTTTGTTTTGTTTTATTTACTATCTGATTAGAAAAACATGCTAGGATGGATTGAAAAACAGAATCGAGAGGGCTCACCCCTGTCAGGGACTAAAATGTGCTCTTCTAATTTATCTTATTACTATACTTAATGTAACTTGGGAAATATTTCCTGCTCTACTAATGTTTCAGCTCACTCACAATCATTGGGCAATCTAACTGGGCAATATTATGTCCTCTTCGGAAAGGGAACTGGACTTTTTTTAATGTTGTGCAATCAATGTATCACAGAACATTAAAAACTGGATACCGCTAAGACTTGTGGAACCAAGTTTTAGCATTATCCAAGGAATTACTGTATATCTATGTCTGTCGTCAGCTCACTGACTTGCCCAGACATGCCCAGCTGCTGCTGGAACATACATACAACCAGGGGACATGATTCAGCTGAATGGCAGCAAGCATAGTGGCAGCTGCAACTGTTATAATGTTCCTATATAAAAATACATTACCCAATTACTGACCTTTTGAACATGCCTTAAAATCTGTACTTGATAGGCAAATTCTGAGTTCAAATTTGGAATCAGCACACTCGATATCATGTAAATCACATGTGTTATTCCCAGTAGCAAAATCATTGTTGTGCAGTGTTATGAAGAGTGACTACTGTTCTGATTCTTGGCATATTGTCTTTCAATATTGGATTTCCCTCCTCTGATGGATCTTTTCATTGAACCACAGCATATGAGGTAAGCTACAATAATGTACCCTACATTTTGCAATGATACATTAAAAATGGGCACTTTGTGCCCAGAACACAAGCCAAATGAATGATTTTCTAGGAATGAGCAAGTCCAGATTTATAGTGCGGTGTATTTTATTGATTGACTGCATTTCTAATCAGGATGCTACTCTGATATATTCTATATTTTTGTTTAAAATGGCTAAATCTATTCTTTAAAAACTAGGCTTTTCCCGATGGGATTTTTGCATTTTTCACACAATGTTGAAATTTTCATCCACAAATGGTCACTAAAAGTAGGTGTGTGTGGGTGGTGGTGGTGGTGGTGGGTGGTAGGTGGGTGGGACAGTTTCATTTCAGTCAAGGTCATAGCTACCCAAAAATCAATCAATCAATCAATCAATCAATCAATCAATCAATCAATCAAAACTGTATATGTATTTTTCTGCAAACGGATGTTTCATTTCCCCAGACTAAACCTTGTCTAGTTTGTGTGCAGCAAGATAATAAGGGTTATGGAATCATGGGCAAAATAGCCACTCATTTGAAGAAGAAGAAATGCTCTGCTAATTTAATCTGCTTTCTGAAATGTTAACAGCAGTGTAAAAATGGATGTTCTCATCCTTGTAATCAGTTGCGTGGTGCATGAGGGCAGCAGTCTCTGGTGCCTCATCTGGGAACTAATCTTTCATTTCATAGCAGATCTTTCCATATCAAACAACACAAATGACTTAATTTGCATGACGGGATTTGTAACGGGGCAAATCTAGTGTCAAAGTCGATTAAAGATTACACCGGAGAACTATCATAATCAGGACTCTAATGAGCCTAAATAGTACATGTAAAGTCTCCCCTTTTTGCCATTCCAGTCATGTATAAAAATGGAATGTGTTTCTTTTCATCAGTGAGCCAGTCCTTGGGTTTGAACATTACGCCCTACGTTGAGCTAAAGTCATGTCAGTCTAGTTTCAGAAGGAGAGAAAGGGAAATAATAAAGCAAACATCACTTCACAAATGACATTGCTTAGTATAAGCCAACGTTTGAAGCCCTTAATTCTTCTAATCTGCAAAATAGTCAATGCTAATGGGTTTTTGCCTTTGTGAAAGCTGATGCATAGAAAGAAAAACCTTAATGAGCTGCCTGGGTTGTATGCTTACAGATACCTGTCAAATGTCTGTCATCTTAGCTATCGTGGAGGCATTATAAAGAAAGTAAGAAGGAACGAACGACAGTATTTGTACAAGCATTTTCATGCTAAAGTGACACAATTTTCTTCCTGTCATAATTTCATTGTATCCAAAAGTCAGGAAAAGCTTAACCCTTTCATTTCATGCACATCATCGTTTGCGCCGCACTGCATGTCCAGCCACAGTCGTTTTAAAAAGAGCATGGTGGTTCTGGGGAACAGCATCTTCTAAATTTGCTTCATCGGCCCTAAATTAATCACATTTGGGATTGGGAAGTGAGAACAATTGACACCAATTGCTGCACTCCAGGAAGCTAAGGAAATTATTAAATGTAACAAACAGTATAGAAGTCTGCCCTTGGAATCTTTTTGGCTTCTTAATTTGAGATTCCTTTGTACACCTATACTCTTAAAATGAATTTAGTTATACGAAGGCCAGCAAATGCCTCCTCCCTCGATACCTTCTCTTTTACTTACAGGGGAAACAAATTGCAAAGATGCCTTTTAACATTAGATCCCTCTGTCATTATTCAGTCATCAGTGTGACTGAATGAGCCTTCTTTGTAGTAACTCATAACAATTTATCACAGCTGAAGAAAGATCTTTAAAAAGATAAAGCCTAAACACATTTGTTCTCCATCTTCTTAGATTTCTTTTTTCAATGGTCAAGCAGGAGAGAATATGATTTTATATTCCTTTGGTGACATTTTTAGCATATGCCCATGGAGTTACTTTTTAGGATATAAACTATTTTAAGTTTTTTATGCAGCCTTGGTTAAAGGCATACTTTGTGCTAATGATAAAATCCCTAAGACCTGAGTTGTTGGTAGGCCTTACAAAATATTGACAACCTACAATGACAGGGTGACAGCTTCCTATACAGGTGAGAATATGTTCTTCAAATTTTAAACTCATGTTGGCAACTCATATTACATGAGTTTTTTTTGTTTTTTTTCAGAGCATGCAATTTGTTAAGAGGCAAAAAGGCTTCACAAATACAGGATCTGGGTATTGTGTGTAAAGTTTGTGATGCCACTGGTGGCTTTAAATGAGTTATAATGACATCAACTTCCAGGGACTGCAGTTAAGATAAAGATACATATTAACTTCCCCAGGTCACGTCACTCTGTGGTGATGAATAAAGAATGCCTGCAAACAATCCTAATAATGTGAAATTCTATATAAATCCTTTATCACAGTTTGGCAAAAGAATCAGATTATACAGAAAATGTGCAGGACAAAGATTTGATGCTTTCCTTATTTTTGATTGCTGAGTGTTTGACTTCCACTTGCAAAAGAATAGGAGCAGAACATAAGCCCTTTGCAAAGATGTGCTGAAATGTGTGACACACTTCAGCACCTATGAAGTGTCCTCTAAAACACGAAAGGTGTTAACTTCAGGTTTCCAGTGAGCCACTACAATTTAAACTGGAGGGAATGTTAACTAGAATGGGCTCACAGTGCATTTAATGAAAATATCTCATAGGTGCCTCTGTAGGTGAAAATTCCAAGTGGAACAATCTCCCTCTTTCTTCTCAAATTTGCCACCCCTTATATCACATGATAATGCCTTAAATAAAGCAGTTTCAACCACAGCAGCAGCATCAACATAGAACTTGATTTCTTTTTTATTTAAGGGTGAGAAATGTTTTGAGCAATTAGGACTCCTAGGGGCCCTTGGGTCAAAACCTTTCTTGTGGACACAAACATGAAGAAATGGGAGGACTTAATGTATTCTGTGGTAGCTCAGGTGGTTAAGATGCTGAACTTGGAGACTGGAAGGTCGGAGTTTGATACCCGATCACTGCACGACGAAGTGAGCTTCCATCTCTGTCCCAGCTCCTGCCAACTTAGCAGTTCAAAAGCAATAAATTGCAAGTAGATAAATAGGGACCACTTTGGTGGGAGGGTACACAGCGTTCCATGCACTCTGGTATCTAGGCATGCCTGCCACATGTCCACAGAAATGTCTGTGGATGCAGACAGTGCTGGCTCCTTGGCTATAAACAGAGATGAGCACTGAACCCTAGAGTTGGATACAACTGGCTTTCGAGCAAGGGTAACGTTTACCTAATGTATTCTATGATACTCCAACTAGATGGATTTAAAAATAGGTGTCTACAGGTGTCTGGCCAGGTTATCCTGCTATGGTAATAGAGTAGACCATACTGCCAGTGACTCAAGCCGATCATTAGTTGGCAGTTAACTAACCTGACAACCATGAGGACTAATGGCCTTGGGTGATGAAGTCTACAGAAAAGGATGATGGTCTCCAAGTAGATTAAATCCCACTTGAATCCATCTTGATGGAGGGCAGAAGCTTCATCAATACCAGCCTGGGACTGATGAGGACTTTGTGTGCCAAAAGGGCTCAGGACCAGAAAGTGACTCATGGAACTGGATCAATGGTACAGGTGTCATGCTGCGATTCAGAATGCAGAAAGGCCACTGCATTATATTCTCAGGACTGTATTCATGGCTGATAGCCATGAGGATTGCCAATACAGTATTCAGATTTAGATACAGCAACAGCAGAAGAGGAAGATGCCTGTAAGAATTAAAGAGAATCGTTATACAGTAAAACAATTTTAATAGCCAACATTCAGAATCAGATACGGCACTTGAAGAAGAATCAACAGACGTTCAGGCCATGGTGAAGGATGGACTGTCAAGGATGAAACAACAGCAAATTAAGTCAGCTGCCAAACCTTAGTGTGATGGAGGAATCCCCTGAAGTGAGAGGATCAGAAATGTAGCCAATAGCTGGAGCTCATTAGCACATTGTGTCTGGCTTGGTGAACTTATTTGACCGATGGAAAATTCTCCTCCACCAGAGAACTGTTCCTCTCTTATTGCCTAAGTTTAGCTCTAAGATGTCTGAATTAAATATACATGGTCAAAAAGTGGACAACACATAATGTTTGAATTCACTGGGCATTCAGTCTTTGGTTGCCTCTTGTCTATTAATTTCCTATAGTGGCTCTAAGCTCTAAGCCAGGAGTGCCCAAACTACAGCCTGTGGGCTGGATCTGGGCCCCAACGCCAATTCATCTGGCCCATGCTGCCCTCATTGCTCCTGGAAGCAGAAGTATGGGTGCATTTTACTTCTACTTCCAGGAGTAATGACGAGGGTGGTGCAGGCCGGATATATTGGCATTGGGGCTGGATCCAGCCTGTGGGCTGTAGTTTGGGCACCCCTGGTTTAAGCAGAGAAAATGGCAGCTTAAAATCTATCTCATCTTGTTGCAAAACAGATTGCAAGGTGTGTTTTACTTCCACTTCCGGTGGGAGAAACCACATGACCAGCCCCCTGAACCACATGACTGGCCCACAGCCCAAAAAGTTTGGGCACCCCTGCTCTAAGCTTACACCCAGGCAGAATGCCATGTTAGACAGACCTCATTCTGGACCAAACGATATACACTGGAACCTCATACAACAATCACCCCGTATAGCAAAGAAATCGCATAGCAATTAGGTTTTGGGGGGAAATGGCATCCCGCATAACAATTTTCCCTATGGAAACAAATCGTACAACAATTTTTCAATGGGAAAAACCACTTAGCAAAAAAAAATCGTAGTACGATGCATCCCATAGGGAAAATCGCTATACGATGCATACAGCAATTTTTTTGTACAACAATGAGCCCCGTGGAATGGATGAAAATCATTGTATAAGGTACCACTGTACTTGCAATAAAATAAAATAAAATAAAATGTAAATTTCTTAAACATTCTCTAAACTTTTTAGTCAGTGCACTGGATACAGTATACAAATCCTAAAGATTTTCTTGTGTGTGTGTGTGTGTGTGTGTGTGTGCTCACACGCGCGCATGCAGGCATGTAGCTCCTACTTGGATTTCATCCACTCCAAGATATGAATAATTCATCCAACCTCCCCATTCAATTGTTCTTTTAACAACTGCAATATGAATTTAAAAGGTTATGAGGCATGTGGCGAAATAACCCTTTGTGGCTTCCTCAGTGGCGCAGTCTGAGTGCAATTTTCTACTGACTCCAGCCTTGGCCATTGCTATTTCAGAGTTCATTCTCCCCTCCCTTCCAATCCAAGGTTACCCTTTTTTCCCTCTCAACACTACCTCAGTGACCTAACTGCTACACCTCTGATCCTCCACACCCCAGAAGCTGTCACAAGTCTCCCTCCTTCCCAGGAGTTGAACACACAATAGAGAATAGGGCCCTAGCTGTGAGGTTCAGCAGCCATTAACCCCTACCAGCTGTTCCCGCAGGGAGCCTTCTGTGGCTGAATGCCCTTTCTCTGAGGAGGCCCTCATTTCCACTAATCTAACTATTGTTGAATAGGAATGCTGACAGGAGAAAAGAAATTTTTCTTGTGTTCATGCAAGTGTGTGTATCCATGTGTAAGTGAAGGAAGAGTGAAGGCTAATTTCTATAGTAGGCATGAATGGAGGGAATGGGAAAAATACTAGTTAAAATGTGTTTACTTGCTTAAAAGGCTCAGTCAATTTAAATAATTTCAGTACCGTGCTTTTTTTTTTTCCTAGAGGTAAAGGCAGGAAACTGGTTACTATTATTATTATTATTATTATTTCCATAAAAGCCCCTGAAAGCTGCTAGTATTATTTATATCTTTGAAATTAAATTGTCACTTTGTTTTAATTTTATATTAAACACACAACTAGTTTATATCTTTATTGAAGAGCTTGAAATATTTGATAGGTTGGCCTGCACTTTTGTGATGCATCTCTACAATAAATAATTCTGGAACAGAGTTCTGAAGTAATGTATTCCAGTTTACGGAATATTTTACATCGACTCTGCATTATCTGTTTATAACGTTGTCCTTCTACAAATGAAAAAATGCTGCAATCAGTGTATTTTATAATCAAATACGTATATGATTAATCATTATCCTTTTTAAAAAATTTAAAATCCAGACTAAATTACATTTTCAATAGTTGGAACTGAAGTCTGACATTATCTTTGAAATGATCTACATTTTGAAGCAATTAACTTCCATTTTTAAAATATTTTCATGGACTGATAACAGATTTCTATAAGATAGGGTAAACATTCCTTTCATAGCTATCCAAATAGCTACCATCTAATTATATGCAGAATAAAAATGTTAAATAGCTTGGTCTCTATAGAATTGTTAGTTATCTTCAAAAAGACTGATACACTTCTAGATTTCTTATTCACACTTATCAATCGACAAATTACTGTTAAAAATCCCAACAACTGCTGTTATTCAAATCAGAAATAATTTACGCAGGCTTATATTTTCAAAATAATTAGACTGTACCATAGTAGGGTGAATGCCAGATAAAATAAAGCTCTACAGTTCATCCGTTCCTAAGTCTAGACTGCAATAATTATGGTCTGCAGAAAGAGCAAGGTAAAACATTTCTTACATTTTCCACTTATTAAAAATCAGGATTTTCATTCTTTGACCTCGCACCCTCATTACCTAATTCATGTAACTGTTCTAAAATATATTCAGCTTTCTTAATTTCAAATGCAAACAAGAAAGCAAACAGAGATGACTTAATCTAAAGATGATTTCACTGAATATTCAGCATAAGGTCTGAAATCCAAAAATTTTATTTGAAAACAAGCAGCAAACATAGTTCTATGTAGATTTGGAAGACATTTATATGTAAAAAGATATTATCAGCTGCTGGACACTTTGAATTACATTTGGTGAAGCAGAAAGAAATTCATATCAAAAGAGGCAAAACCAATGCAGACAGGCAAATAGTAATAATAATATAAAGAGGAGGAGGGAGGGAGAAATCTTTGCTCAATATGAAGATTCTCACGATGCTTTTGGTACTCCTCTTGACATCAGTTGGAAACTTTCCCTCTAGATTAATATCAGTTCAATGCCTTAGGCTCTTTTCTGGTGATGATCAGATGCACACCTATTGTTGATTGTACCCCATCATTTTTGGCTTTCAGTGCTCTAATTTTGTCCTCCCAGCAGTTAGCACTTCAGACAATAACTGCTTTACTAAAAAGCTGGAAGATGAAATCCAGTTTGCATCAACAAATCATAACATTGCTTCACCTCCCACATTTAATAACACAAGACGTCTAAACGCATGTCTCAACAGCCATCCTGAAAAGGGGGACAATCTCCAACCATTTAAACTGTTCCTGGAATCCCAGCCAACAATGTCACATTGTTACTTAATCAGGTGCTTGCTAAGTCATTATTAAGGTCTCCATCCTACAAAGATCTACATGTCTGGATGTTCAGTTTGCTAGAAAAGTACACATGTATGTAAACTAAGCTTCATTTGAGAATATCAGCTTGACCTGAATATACAAAATAGCTGCTTCTGAATAAGCAAGGCATAGGGATTTTCAGTTACAGTTCCCAGCTAGTTTGTAATGTGAATTTCTACACAGCAGAGGCAAAAAAATTACTATGTCCTGAAATCTTCTCCAGAATATCTAGTTCCACTGGATATTTTTGGAAAGTAGTCTGCATCTTTACACCAAGGAGAAGAGTGTAATATACCCTTGGTTGAATCAGCAGCCTATGATTTTGATTGGTTGCTTCTTACTCCTGTGTAATTTGTGTGAATATAGCATGGGACATGCTCAGCACTCCTATGTGGATGCATGCTATATGGCAAGGTAAGGAATCTTGAATTCTGGAGCTCAACCCAGTTTTTACAGCACCCAAGATGGTAAACATGACATGTTGTGCTAGTTTTCTTTGTATCCCCATTCACTTCTTGAGCTTAGATAAAAGCAGGAAGAACTGCAAGTTAAAATATGCAGGGAGTTTTAGTCTTACCCCTAGAATTTTATCAGTATTTTTGAAGTAAACCAAGGACACTTCATCCTACTTCATCATATCTAACACTGGATTGTGCTCCTCAATAATGTCCCTGGAACAGAATTTAGTTGTTGGGCTGCAAGCGATTTCTCAGTCTAGTTGTAAGGGAGCATTAGTAAATGTAAGCTATCTTTCAAGAAATCTTTCCAGTCTTTACAGATTCTGCTGGTGAGAATCTTGTTCAGAGCCATGGAGTCGCTAGGGACAAGGTTCCAGAAGATCTAAGAGAACAGTCTACAAACAACTCTACTTGATCTTGTGAAACAATTTAGCTTTGCAAATGTAACAGGTACAGTAGTTTGGACGGTCATGTTAGACCAGTTCTAAGTCATCTCTAAATGACATGACAAAGACTCATTCACACCTAACCATACTAACTTGCTTGGTTATAGTCTGGTGTCAAAACACCTCCATACTGTATCCTCACCAATAAATTCCCAGAGCTAGCTGCATATTTCTCTGCTTCTTCTGCTTCTTCTTTTTATGAGGGCAACCTCTGCTATCTAACTCTGTCAAACTGGGAAGGGGTGGGGGATGCTACTCCCCGTCAGTGATTTTTCTAGTAGAGATACACAGCCTTTCAGAGGTGCTTGTAGAATACATTCTTCCAAAGGTGAGACAAATTGTTAGAAGAAACTCTAAGTAGTAAGAAATCATAGATCAATTGTTAGTAATGTTTCCCAGGATTCCATGACAGTCTTGAACCTGGATCATTTGGATGAAAAACTGGGGAGCACTCTTAAATCTACAGGTGATGCAAAGCTAAGAGCTAGGCAGATATCAACAGAATTTAAACTTTTCAGGAGCAGGGGCATACAGCTATGTTAAGGATTAATCAAAGTTTGGCTAAAAGTGGCCATTCTATTAGGAGCAAGGAACCTGCTGACAAACCCACTGCTTGCAAAGAAGTAATACTGCTTTACTCCCATGATTTCCTGCTGATTATTATTACCTTTTCCTCTCGGCATATTAGCTCAGAAATAAAAAGATTTAGGGAAACACTGTGAACAGGAGGAAATACCTAGAAGCTGTATTTTGGGAGGAATAGTTGAAAGAGGAGAAAATGCTTTTCCACAACTTATGTGGAAGTTACAAATAAAGAATCCAGATACTGTATGTATACTTCAAAGCCAGAAAGAACAGAGAAAATCCACAAAGGTTAATAACAATTGCACTTATGTACTGCCCCATAGGACTTAGAGCACTCTTGGTTAAGACAAGGAATACTTGAATTGAAATTTGGGTGGATTTAGAGGTACATCTGTTCGGCACATATCTGGGCATTTGGATATGCTAATTCAGGTTCCACGATGATTCAGGTTATGCCATCTTTAGAACAATATTCCTGACCAAAGGAGTAGTTCAGAAGTTTACTTCCTTGAGTAACATGTGTGATCTGTTTCCTCTGAGAGCATCATTAAAAGACTGAGCAGTTATTGGTTATTGGAAGGATTGGGAAAGTCCAAGAGGTTGGATTGGAATGCCCACGAGCCCTAGATAATCTAACCAGTGGAGAGAAATGCTAAAAGTTGCAATCCAGTTATAGTGGGGAAGAGGAAGGACCTTCATTTCCCACATGTCAGATACAGATTAATCATTCTGAGAAGGCTGAAAGTCTGTACCAGGGCACACATAATTCTGCTTTTTGCTAACTATAATTAGCCCATCAAGATATAAACTTAGACAGGTTCTTCCTAGAATTCTCCCCTTACAGGAGCACATCTTTCCTTCTGTGCTACTGCAAATCTCTAATTAGTCATTAGGCATTTGGATGGACAATTATTTTCTGGACATATTGTAAGGCTGGTCTTGAGAAACATCACATGTTCAATACAGAGTATGTCCATTACAACTCTTTAGAAACTTTGGTATAAGATAATATTGCAGATTGCTGTCAACTGAAGATGCCAATAAAATGTTTAACACTGACTTTGTAATGTTACCTTTCCCGCTGTCTATTTTTTAACATGGGTTTCCCCATGCAACAATAAATAAATAAATTTCAGCACCACGTTTAGTATGAGTAGTATCTCTTAGAGAAGCGTCAGTTTGTGTTTTTCAACCGTAACAAGACATTCATTTAAAGTACTGCGTTCCTTAAACACTAATCAGTATATCTCTAATATCTTTTATTTAAAGTTGAATTTACTTTAAAAATTAAAGCCCTAGTCATTAATTGTGCCCTTCCCCCATCTCATCAGTTAAAAGGGCTCTCATTGGGGAAAGGCTGAGAAAAGTGATGGGGGGGGAGGGAGATAATAAATTTGTCTGTAGAAAACATTAAAGTTAGAACTTAGCCACTTTTTTATGTTTCTAAATTTCTGGCAGCACTAAGGATCTGATAAAGTATAGTGTTCACAACTCAGCACTCTTTTTTTCATTTCCTAACAAATCTGTAGCCAGGAACTGCAGGTCATTATCTTTTTTTTTTTTTACACTGATGCTTGCACACCTACCACAAGCTTTCAGTTCAATTTGTACTCATGAGAGTAAAGAAAAAAGATCTACTGACTGCAATATGATTTGCATCAATAAAAACAAAAATGTTACATCAGTCAGCATAAGCTGAAGGTCCCACAGAATGAGTAGCAATCACGTGAGATTGCCGGTCCTGTGTTTTATAAAGAAAAGGGGGGAAGGGCACACTTTGGAAAAATTAATGAAATGCAAGTTTTGCATCATTCATTCATTACATAGCTTTCTCCCAGGTTCTGTTTCCCTTAGATTTTTAAGTCAAGTGTTTAAAGTCCAGCTTTCCTCCTTTTTTTAGACAGGGTGGAGAAAGAGAGACGGAATACATAAGCATCCTGGATTAATCTTGTTTTGGCCTTCTGCTCTCACTTTTTCATGTACCAGTTCAAACATTTACTTCACACAAGACTTGTTGATTGCCACTTACCTAAGATTGGCATAATGAACCCCTCCCTCCTTTACCCACACACAGATAATAGTAAGGCAAGTGTTAGCAAAGAAAACTGAGCAGTATGCTTCTGGATTCACAAGGACACAGGGTTCCTCCCCTCCCCGGACATTAAACAGGTTTGCAGTTATAGGTACTTCAGAATGTGTCCATATCTTTGCAGAACCATTAAATCAAAGAAAGGAGGGAGAAGGGAGAGAGAAAAAGTAAAAGTGTGTGTGTGTGTGTGAGAGAGAGAGAGAGAGAGAGAAATGCAACTATTAAAAGTGCATACACTGCGGACACTGTTGTGACAGCCAGCAGTATCAGCGACAGTCAATTATCTTCACAAATGCCTCGTGTGCTAATGAGACTCTCAAAAATCACCAGACTTTTCTGGCAAGGAGAAAAGATCAGTTTCATTGCTTGCAGAACTAATTCAGTGTACAAAAGTGAGGGCTCCACCATTGCTGCCTCTTTTACTGCTCCTTTTGTAAAGGCTTTTGATGTCCACTGAAGACTTGGGTCTGTGTTTGGGGCTCTTCATCTCCAGTTCATTGCCTGTCATTAACATACATATCCATATGAAAAGTGTGGTAAGTCACGAACAGCTGTCCAGAATGGAGGTTTCAGGGGGAGGGTGGGGGAAAGAACCCATTCCTTCTCAAAATACTGACAATACTATTTAGCCCTTTTTGGCAATGATATACCTAACTTTTTAAAGCCGCCTTTCACTCAAAAAGCAACAAGGCATAATGCTACATTCAAGCACGTTGTGGTTTTCATTTTTAAGCAGTCACTTGCTGTATTCAGGAGAGGCCCAGAGTAGCCCAAAGCAAAAGGAACTCCATCATTCATTATGAAACAGAAATACTTTCCAAGTGTAGCTTTTCACTGTTCCAAATAACTGCACATATTCAGTGAGGCGCAGAGAGAAAGCCTGTAGCAGATGCACTCCAGGGTTATCATATGCTAAACACTTGGTCAGAATTATGAGACCTCACAGTTCACTGTCAGTGACTGCTAGTAACAAAAGGCACATCAGATCACATCTTGATGAAAGTTTGGCCGCAGATGATTTGCAAATGCATGTATTCTGCTCTTCTGAAAGAAACTACAGTTATGCTCTAAGCTATTGTTCTTATCTTTTTCTGCTGGGAAGAGAATTTTATGAAGATTAGAGCTGGTAATAAAATTCTAAAAATTACAAAAGATATGATCTAGAGGCAATTTCAGGCTTATGCACATAAGTCAGAGAGTTTAGGTAAGGGTCCAATTTTGTGTAGCTTATAACCAATTTCTTAATTTTTAAAAAAGCAAACTGAACAGTTAACACATGTTTCAAGGATCATATCAGAAACACCAATGAACATACAAATCAAACCCTCTTTCAAGAAAAATGACACGATACCTGCTACAAACTATGCTGTACAATGAAACTAGCTATAAACATATAAAGGGATGTCTCATTCCTCAAAAGTTGTCTCATTGAATCAAGAAGGGTTACCCATTGGATTTATTGAAGTCAGGATTGCAAACTTGGTTTCAAGTTAGACCCCTCGCCAATTCTCTGTGTGGAAAAATATTTTGATTGATAATGGCTTTCCAACCCAACCCTCTGTGCTCCACTGAGTTCATGACCTTTGAACTGTAATTTATAATACATTGCACCCCAGGTTTTCCAAATCTAGGTTGGAAGATCGTGGTGGGTGAATCTATGACATTTATTAAAGGCTTCACATAGTTTTACAGACATTTTTTCAGAAGCAAAAGTGCCTAGCAGGCTACTAGCCCCCAATTCTGAAAAAGGTTTATACATGTCCTTATTCTCTTCCGAGCAAAAAGCAGCATGTGCTACATAAAACCACAATCATTTAATCCTACTTGTTGCTGCTTTCCATTCTTTTACTTTAAAAAGTTCCCAACTATTTTTTTGAAAGAAGATTTCTCATACCAGCTAGTTTTTTAAAAAAAGAAAGTAAGAAAGAAATCCTACAAAAGAACCTTTAACTCTACGTATTTTGACCTGAAAATGAGATCTTATTTATTATGCATCCTGTTTGTTGCCTTTGAAGAACCCGAGCATTCATTTTAAAGGAGGCCGGAATGACTTCTTAAACACATTTCTCTCTTTGCTGCAATTAAACAAAGTGGAGCTGTGATTAGTCCACCGCAGGGGAGAGAGAAAAAGACACCCTTGAATCAAAATGGGGGGACCTGACTGTGCATTATTGTCTCACAATGCAGGAGTTTATTGCTGAAACCTGCTTATCGCCGTGCACGGCAAACCATGGGAACCCAAGTCAGGTGGAAAAGTGATTCTCTTCTCTGAGCTGAAGCAGCTTTAAGGATCGTAAGAACAGCTGAAGCCCGCTAAAGCTCTTCCTAGTAACTGAGACATTTAGGGTAATCTTTATGAGAGTTTTACGTGAGCTTCTCTTATTTTATTGTTGAAGGCAGAAGTGGAGTTAATTATGAGCTTTTGCTGGCTGCTGTTACTGCTCCTCCATCTCTCTCTCTCTCTCTCTCTTTCTCAGTACAGTATCTTGCTTTAAAATCTAAGCCCAAAGCTCCTGTTTAAGTGAAGGGTCACCTCCCTTCTAACCCTTGGGAACCACTCAAGGGGGATTGGGTTGGCTGTGTGGGCCGGGTACATAATGAAAACAATTTTACGCTATAGAGGGGAGTTATCAGGCAATTACTGATGCCACTAAGCCACCTGCAGAAGCGAGCTCCTCTGGTTGCACTGGGATGTGCATGAATATTTTATGCTGTGATGTTATAGCTGAATGGCCACGGTAGGACAAGGGGCATATAAGCACGAAAATTAAATTAAATTAAAAATTAAAGGGACCTGTGGTGTTGGTGGTAGGGGCAGAGAGGTGTAACAAGTAACTCTGCCTGAAACTGTGTACCAGTTCTGTTTCTCTGTAGCAGTCCATCACGCTGAACACCAAGAAAAATCCCGACCTTGCCTAGGATTCTGCCAAAGCAGATGCAGCCAAGAAAAGATGATGTGACAGGTCATGGCAGCACTCTTTAAAAAATCTGTTGTCTGACAATTTTACACGTAATGTTTCACTGAAAGACATCCCCACCCCCCACCCCACCCCACCCCCACCCCATGCGTGTGCATCAATCATGTCCAATTTGATTTGATCAGCTAAGTGATGGAGAAGGATCAGGTGAGAATTTTTGCAATGGAGCAGAAATGTTCTTGCTTTGAATTTATGCACTATTTTATAATTTCCCAATAGAGATGAGGTAGGAGCGGATCATGGCAGAGTTAGAATCTCTTTCTGCAAAGTCATTGCAACTACAGTGCAGTACTGTACTTAAAAAAAAAATTAAGCCCCACATATTCACACTTGTGTTACAAGTCTTGAAAGGTATTTCCATTTGTCTGACCTTACAGTTACCACCCTCTTAATTCTAGCCTGTGTGCTCCCATCTATTTCATAAGTACTGTATCTTGTTAAACACAAGTTATAACCAATTATTTTGCAACCAATTATTTATCATTCAAAAATATTGTGTGCAATGTTTTACATATTTAGGAGAAGATGATGATAAAATGTTTTACATAGCTAGGAAAATATGATGATAAGAGCCCTGGTGGTGCAGTGGTTAAAATGCTGTACTGCAGCCAGAACATTGTGAGTTTGATCCTGACCAGGACTCAAGGATGACTCAGCCTTCCATCCACCTGAGGTTGGTAAAATGAGTATACAGCATGTTGGGGACAAAATGCTAATTCACTTGTGAACTGCCCAGAGAGTCCACTAAGTGCTATGGGTGGGGCAGTATACAGGTGAAACTCGGAAAATTAGAATACCGTGCAAATGTTCATTCAGTTCAGTAATGCAACTTAAAAGGTGAAAAATATATAT
Source organism: Bradypodion ventrale (assembly GCA_035047345.1). Lineage (NCBI taxonomy): Eukaryota > Metazoa > Chordata > Lepidosauria > Squamata > Chamaeleonidae > Bradypodion > Bradypodion ventrale. Next base: position 102,736,663 of record JAWDJE010000006.1, read on the forward strand.
GAGATAGACTCATTACACGCAAAGCGAGATAGTTCAAGCCTTACTTTGTTATAATATTGATGCTTATGGCTTACAGTTTATGAAAACCCCAACCCCCCCAATCTCATGTACCCCATAATCATCACATAATCTCATGTACGCTGTACACCATGATCATCACAATTATAATGAATTAAGGCATGTCATCTCTCGCTTTGCATGAAGTGAGTCTATCTCATATATTTGTTTCACCTTTTAAGTGAAATGAATGAACATTCGCATGATATTATAATTTTCTGAGTTTCACCTGTATAATTGCTACTGCTAAAATTCTCTAGATTTCCACTGTTTAACTCAGGGATTGTCAACCCGTGGGCTGGATGCGGCCTGCAGTGTCATTTCATGTCCCCCCCCCCCACTGCCTCCTCCACACCCGGAAGTGGCATGTGGTGGAGGAAGGGCAAAATGGCCGTCTGGCCCCTGAAGCTATCTGAGGGAGGATGACCCGGCCCCCGGCTTTTAAAGGTTGAGAATTCCTGTTTTAAATGGCTTGCCCCAACCTACTGGCTGAAATACAGTTGCACAGTCAAGCAAACGACTGGGGAATTTTGGATATTCCTCTCAGCAGAGTTATGAGTTATAAGAAAGCTACAGTGTCAATACAGATGAAGTGTAGAGAGCTTAGCCCATTCTCATCACTGGCCCCTTCTTGGTTTCTTTTGCACAAACTAGCACTTTGTATGACAAAATTCTAGAAGTATTTAAAGTTTTTTTTAAAAAAATCTTTACTTATGGTTACCATTTGAAACTACAGTCCATAAATTAAAAAAAGGAAATGGAGTCTCCAGCATGTGGAGAGAAGCCCCATGCCTATTCCTTGGTAGGAGGTCAGAGGAAGAAAAGATTATTTAAAAACCAACAATGGAAGCAAGTAAGCACTTTTACAAATAATGGTATGTTTAGATCAGTTTTTTTAAAAATGTTTCTTAAGCAAAAAGAAAACTCAAGACTTAAGTTGAGTTTGTATTAATAATCAATTTACAAAGCTACAGGTAGAACAAATATTATTCTGGTATAGACAAAACACACAGACAGTACTTCTTTCTCAGCAAAAGTAGGAAGCAGTTGATTCTCTCTTATCCACTCCCACCACCCCCCAAATGATCTCCCATATTTCCCCAGAAACTGGCAACTCTACCAAGCTCATATTGCTGCCATTCAGCCCCTCACCCCCCATTATTTCATCTAAGTTCCCACCTGGGCAGGTGAATGTGCCTGAAGGTGCATTCCAAAGTAGCTGATCATCAAAACAGGCTGAAATGATCTGCTGCACTGATTACCTATTAATTAGAGTTCAATTGTCCATGACCAAATCTACTGAGAATGCTAGTAGTTGAAAGAATGCTTACCGTGAAGTTCTGGAACTTAAGAGGCATTTAGAGAAGTGACTGCTAACATTAGCCCTCAGTGGTGCTACAACAGCATTTCATGTAATGCACATTGGTAACAGTGCAATCCTATACGTCACTGCTCAGAAGTACATCTCGTTGATTTCAATTAGGCTTACTCCAAGGTAAATTGATATAGGATTATAGTGTAATGTTACTTTATTTATTTATTTATTCTTCAAATTTCTATTGCTGCAAAACTCAGCAACGACTCTGGGCGGCTAACAACAATTAAAAACAACATCAAACTAATTAAAAAGCCCTTTAAAAAGCCCATTAAAAATTCTTAATGATTTACCCACTCATCCCATCCATTAAAAGAGAGAGAAAACTCTTTATATGAGCTAGCAGGCAGGGGTCACCCCTCCATTGGTGCCCCACACCTGCCTTGTCAGCCAGGTTTTTCAGTTCTTTCCTAAAGGGCAGCAGTTCCATCTGCACCCGTAAATCTATTGGCAGGAGGTTCCAAAGGGCTGTTGTGGACACAGAGAAGGCCCTCCTTCTTGTGCTAGAGAGACGAGCACCTCTAGCGGATGGTACAATTCAAGAGCCCCTCCAGTCTGCTCTGGTTGGACGGACAGATGTTCTTGGGGTGACGTGGTCTCTTAGATATCCTGGCCCACTACCATGTAGGGCTTTAAAGGTCATTACCACCACCTTGAATTGCACATTTTTGCATGACAAATGTGATGTTACCCAGTTTACGAAGAGGGCGATCTAGATATGAAGCCTCCAGGAACAACATCTGGCACAGGAAATGTCATATTTTGTATTTTCTTTCTCTAGCCATTGCCGCTTGCAATGAATTGTATGTGACATATATCTGCAGAAACATCAGAATAGCATAATGCAAAGGATATCATTGCTGACATGACAGAACTCCCCTTCAGCCTTTGATATGCCTTTATTTCAGTATCATTTCAATTTCAAGGTTTTGCCTGTTCAGTAGGTGTGTTGTGCAAGGGTGCTCAGTCATTGTCAGGTTAAGAAAAACTGGACACAGCACAAAAGCATTTTAAAAAGCCATAGCTTCCTTCCAGACCAGTCAATGAATCTCATTGATGTGTGCATTGGGAACAGCAGATTTTGGGAAGAAATTTCATTCTTGTTCCTATGGAGAACCTACATGGTGAAGTATTCTGAGCAGAGGTAGAAAACATTTTCGGCCCAGGGACACCTTCATTTGTGAGCAAGGAATTGTGAGGCACCTTAAAGATTAACAAGCTTTATTTGGCATGGACTGTTGCTGATTTCATCAGATACAAAAATGGGCTACAGTTCATGAATTGTACATGCCAAGTAAATCTGTCAGACCTTCACATGTCACAGGATGTTTTAAATTGGTTTTGCTGCAATGAACATAGCTAACCTTGTTCCCTCTAAAGCAGGGGTTCCCTACTGTGGGGCCCAGAAGTCTAAGTCAGTACATTGGCTGATCAGTGCTTTGGGGAATTGACTTAGGCTTCTGGGAACTGACGTCCGAAAACCAAAGGTTGGGAAACACTGCTCTAAAGCCAGTGTGTGAGAAGTGGGGGAGGCCAGAGCCAAAAAGGGTGTGGTCAACCCCAAAAGCAGATGAGTGCCAAAGCATTATTCTGGCTCCACCTTCTCCTTCCTTTTCTCACTCTGGCTCCCCTTCTTTCCATTATTACATTTGCCTATTGCTCTCTCATCCACACAGGTTTTCTTTTTGTGCAGTGAAAGGGGACAGTCCCTTTCACAGAGAAAAATACAATCAATTTTGTGTTGTAGAATGAGACTGATCTCTTCCCATCACTATCATGCAGGGCCGGATATAAGAATAGGCTACATAGGCTGCAGCCTATGGGCCCACACCACAAAGGGGCCCGCACCACAAAGGGGGACTGCACTCGAAACCCCCCAAAAATGAAGGCAGGCAAGAAAGAGGCAGGCGGGCAAAGGAGAGAGCAAAGGAGGGAGGGGGCGAGAGTGACAGCCACCCGCCTGACTCAGGGGATTGGCTGGCGCATTGCCCCAGCAATGGAGGGGAGGAGCCACGCACATGCGCCCCTCCCCCTGCCTCCCCTTATTAAATTGCACTTTCCTTCCAGCAAGGCTTGCAAGACCATTTTGAGCTTGAATTCACGCTCACGAAACCTGAGCCAGTCATCTAAACTGAATCCGGATTGAGTTGGATCTCTGGGAAACTGAGGAATCTCTGGGAAACACCTAGTAGTTTCATTTCTAAGTGTTGTCACTTTGAGCCAAAACAACAAAACCTGCCAAACTCAGAGCATCGAACACGAGAGGCAGCTCTGGAAATGTCATGCATTTGACGCAGTTTGATGCTCCTGGGGGCTCCCGGAGCTGAACAGGGGCTAAAATTTGCACACACTCACACCCGCAGCCCTAGCTTGCCCACCTCAATGTTAAGACTTCAGTCCTGTGAACTGATAGAAAGAGAGCCCATCTATACATATTTTCCTGGGAGTAAGTCCCATTGAGTTCCATAGGGCTTCCTTCTGATTTGGGATGGTTTATATTATATAGCTTGGGACTGAGGTGGCTTAGTAGTTCGAGACCCGAGTGCTGCATGATGGAACGAGCTCCCATCTCTGTCCCAGCTCATACCAAACTAGCAGTTCTAAAGCAAGACATTTTAAGCGGTTAAATAGGTACCGCTTTGGTGGGAAAGGTAAACAGCATTCAGTGCACTCCAGTGTCTAGCCATGCCTGCCACGTGACCACGGAAACTTCTGCAGACACAGATGGCGCTGGCTCTTTGGCAATAAACAAAGATGAGCACTGAACCCAGTCAGCTGTGAGGAAGACTTACCCATATAACAGTGGTTCTCAGCCTTGAGGGCCCCAGATGTTCTTGGACTACCACTCCCAGAAATCATGGCCAGGATTCGAGAACATCTGAAGCCCCAAGGTTGGGAACTGCTGCTATATAATATAGGTAAAAGTAAAGGTAAAGGTCACCTTTGCTAGGGTTCGATATGTTATTTTTAAAACCATAATACTCATATTTGCACATTTAGAAACATAGACTTGAATCTCAACTTTGTATTATTTTTTAATAATATAGTTGTTTGTAGCAATGTTAATAAATCATGTTAAATACCATTAAGATATATTACCTTAATGATGTTCAGTTCTTTTCATTTTTATCATCTCATGAATTCATCAAATTCTAAATACTGTATAGGAATGTCATACATAAATTTTCTATAATTTAATAATAAACTTTAAACGTTTATTTTTCAGTTTTTAGTTGGATAATTGCTGAAAATGCAGTTTTTGTAGGTTAATTGTAGAAAAATAGTTTTCCCGGTAGGGCCCGCGCCACAGGTTCAGCATAGGGGCCCACAGATCCTAAATATGGCCCTGCTATCATGTCACAGAGTGGGGCAGCTGCTTTGGGACCAAATGACCATGGAAACAGGTATAACTGTTTTGAGACTCTGAATAGAACCCAAATGTTTGCACCATTTACATCAGCTCCCCTGATGGCTTAGTGGTTAAGGCGCTAGGCTTGGAGACTAGAAAGATGGGTTTTGATACCCGAGAGCTGCACAATGGGGGACATGAGCCTCATTCGGGTGTCCCCTGCAAAAATCCTTTCAACTCAGAGTAATCTCTGACCAATGAAAGAAAGTAGCAATGAGTTAAGTTAGATTGCTTAGAGGTTTGAATGCATTTACTTTTGTTTGAGTACTTTAAGCTGTGATGTCATTGTTTATCATTCCAATAGCCCACACTTACCACCCATCAAGCAGGTGTTTTAGCATCACAAAAGCTTGCCAAGTGTCCAAGGACACTATGATCGGCATCTAAGAGATGGGTGATTTCTCGGAGATGGAACCTGTTATGTATGTTAACTGTGTTTTCTGACAGGAGCAGAATGTATCTTTTCTCATGTATCTATTCTTATGCAAATAAGTGGATCGAAAATGTGCACACTCTGTTAGCCAATGGGCTTGTTGTAGGAGCGGAATGTATCTTTTCTCATGTATCTATTCTTATGCAAATAAGTGGATCGAAAATGTGCACACTCTGTTAGCCAATGGGCTTGTTGTATTATTGTTACTGTTACTGTTATTGTTTATAGGAGCGGAATGTATCTTTTCTCATGTATCTATTCTTATGCAAATAAGTGGATCGAAAAATGTGCACACTCTGTTAGCCAATGGGCTTGTTGTATTATTGTTACTGTTACTGTTTATAGTGTATATAAGTCCGGGTTTTGGCCCATGCAAACTGTGTTCAAACCCCACTAATAAAGAGCTGAATTTCACTACTTCATTCATCTGCTTCTTCATTCCTTGAACACTAAAGAACCCAAGATAAGGACACCTGCCATGATGCAGGTCCATTGAACATCTGTTAAGTGCAGGTGGTTCGTAAGTCAAAACAATCAAGGTTTTGGAATACTTCCACATTCCAAAGGTGGATGTCAAAGGGGCAAAACTGTATAAAAACTGCAGGTTTTCGAACTTCAGCAGTGGTCTTCCCACTATAGATCATACTTTTATGTCTATGATGCTGATTTTTATTCTTTATTTCTGTATCTAGTATTTAACTTGCTGTAGATTAGATGACTTTTTAAGAGAGATATTCCACATACTCTGCTTGTTAATTTTACTCCAAGCTGCGTTTCGCTTTTCCTTTCATGGCATGAAAGGAGGGAAGGAGCCAGGACTAGATAAGAACTAACAAAGGGTGGCCTTTTTCTCAAAATTCAACTTGCGGGGTTTTTACCAGAAGGAGGAGTGAAGAAGACCCAGAAGGTTTCATTTCCAGGCTGAGCATCCTTATCAGCGCTACCTTGAGTTTCACTTCTAAGGCACCTATGCAACACCCCTTGAAGGCCAACCTGGTCCCAGCTAATTATCTGATCTGGGAGGTGGCAAGAATGATCTCTGATATTCGACACCTGTTTAGTAAGGGGTCGCCATTTTAATAACCAGTTTAATCTGGGCATTAGGAGGTCCATCTTGGCATAGCAAGGCCAGAACAGAGAAAAGCTAACCCTATTCCAGGCCCACTGTCAATCTAAAGGCCTAAAAAGGAGCCCTGTCTGTGTCCCCCCCCCTTTCCCGGTCAAGACACAGGTCACACACATCCAATATAAATGGGGTAATACATTCTGAAATCTACCACAGGTTCCTGAAACTGTGGATAACAGCAATCATATATTTTACATTGCAGACACTAACCTCTAATGGCCAGTTCTGGTAACACACACACACACACACACACACACAAATTTTATTGTTATTATGTACCAACTTATGGTAACCCTACGAATGAGAGCTCTCCAAAACGTCCTCTCCTCAACAGCCCCATTCAACTCATGTATACTGTAGCCTGTGGCTTCCCTTAGAGATTCAATCCATCTTTACATTTGGTATTCTTCTTTTCCTGCTGCCTTTAACCTTTCTCAGCATTGTGGTCTTATCAAAAGACTCTTGCTTTCTCATGATCTGCCTAAAATAGGACAGGTTCAGCTTCATTCATTCATTCCGTCAGCACGAAAAGAACTTACCTTTGAGGTTTGGGACGTGTTGTAAAACTATTATAAAATTATCTTGTTTAAGATCATACAGATTCCTGATGAAAGTGTAAACTGAAAAATCATACCTATGTACCAAAAGGGTTTTGATTCTGGATCTTGTGAACATTCTTCTTGAACGTAGATTAAACATTTGAAGTAATTTTTCAGCCTCAAACGTTTTTTGTTTTTTTTGTGTGTGCGTGTGTGTGTTTTTTTTTTTTTTGCAATTTACTTGATTTGCTCTAAGACCTACAGTACTTGTTCATCTTTTTGGCAGTCCAGGGTATCTTATCTTCTTATGACAAATATTTTATTTGCAATAATAAAAACAAATGCATTTTGAACAATCTAATCTGACTACCAAAATGGCTGTTAGGAAACCTGCCCTGTCTCCTATCCTGAAGATAATTTTAAAACAAACAAACATATGACCAGAAGCCATCTATGCATACACATACCTATAAGGAGATAGTAACTAACAAATATTTTATAACCATGTAACATTCAGAATTCCTTTTGACCATATAATGTTCATACTTAAACTGGGGGGGGGGGGTTATTCCTGCTGATTCTCAGTCAGATTAATATTGTTCAAGTGCATTTTTCTTAGATTCATGCGTGGAATTGGTTGCACTACCTCCTTAATTAAAAGTGCAGCTATAATAATTAACCTTATTTTTAGACTGTCTCCATGTGGCATTTTTGCTTCAAAGGACAGGCAATTCAGGAACAGTTCCTCTGGGTGGATCAACAGTGACATGGAAGCATACATGTCATCAGAGGGGTCACTCAGTATATTCTTTTTCCTGCTGACACCAGACAATCACTTTTGCTTTCTGCATTAATTATGCCCTTTTCCATTAAAAGAAAGAAAGAAATAGGGGGAAATAGATACAAAGAATTTTTCATACCCTATATCCGTGATGGAGAACCATGGCACTCTAGATGTTCTCGGACTTCAAGTCCAGAAGCCCAAGCACCCTGTGAATCCACACGAATGGGTTTACTGCGATTCATCCAGCCCACACTTCCCTCGTCACTCCCGGAAACAGAAATAAAACACACCCAAACTGGCACGTTTTGCTTCCGCTTCCAGGAATGATGAGGGCAGCGTGGGCCGGATGAATAGCAGTAAACTCATTTGTGTGGATTCACAGGGTGCTTGGACTTCTGGGAATTGAAGTCCAAGAACATCTGGAGTGCCAAGGTTCGCCATCATGGCCCTATATCATTGGTGGCGAACCTATGGCATGTATGCCAGCGGGAGCACTCAGAGCCTTCTTTGTGGGCACACGTGCTATGGTCCCAGCACAGAGTTTGACCCACCCCTTTGCCCAGCAGCCCAATGGGAGCATTTCCACCCTCCCCCACGGCACAGAGTTCACCCTGCCCCTCTGCATCGCAGACAGCAGCCGGTTGAGTTTGGGCACTCGGTCTCTACAAGGTTTGCCATCACTGCCCTATATCAAACTGAAAGTACGGATATAAAAACACAATTTGGGGTGAGAAGCTCTGGTTGGAGTAGAATAGAAAAGGCAGCCACAAAATATATGGCTGTGGTTTAGGGGTTGTGATGGTAGTGGTTTTACTTTTTGGATAACACCTTCCTTACTGGCACTAAGGATTGCTGGCTAAGTTTAAAGTGTTTGATCCCATTGGGATGTTCTCTTTTTCCCTTAAACCTTTCCTTCACTCCTTGTCTGTTAAATTCCCCAGGAGTTTTTTTAGATAATAGTATTGTGAGGCTGCTTTTAGCACCCAGTCAAAATATCCAGAACAGAAAAGTAGGAATTTTGAAAGTGTAGAGGACTTGGATTGGTCAGGCCCCTATGAGGAGTATTGCTCTCTTTGTGCTCTTTCAACACAATTGTGCAATTTGTGCTACTTGTTAAGGATGTACAGTTTATGGCAAAAACATTTGGGAAGCAAGACAGAAGGAGACTGGCTCAGTCTTTTCCTTTTAATACTTCACTTTTTAACACAAAAGTTTTTCCCATGCACATCTCTAATCTGTAAACTATATTTCTTACACAAGGGAACTATGAAAATAGATGGCATTCCATTTTGAACACATCTATACCTATAAAATGGTGCGTTAACTGTTGGAATATGACAAAGGATGTTGCACCAGGCCCCACTAGCCCCGTCCGAGCCTCTGTGCACTCGCCCGAACGGGGTTCACAGGTAACTGTCGGGTTGAAATTTTGGCCGGGGGGCAGGAGCCCCCCGGACGCAAACAAAAAAAGGGAACTTCAATTCCCAACGTTCCTTGTGCCACGCCGCACCAGAGCCAATCAGGCTGAGTGGTGCGGCAAAAGGAACATTCGGAAATGCACCACTGCCAATCAAAAAAAAAAGCCGCAGGAAAAAAAACACTGCAGAAACCAAACACGTGCAGGCAAAACTACAAGCCCCAGCATCCTGCATGCCATTAGCACGCAGAACGCTGAGTCAGCCGGCGCGCGGAAAATAAAAGGGAAAAAACCCCGCCACTGCTGCCCTTCCTTCCCACGAGCCAGCCAGCATGGCCCATTGAAAAGAAAGCCCCCCCCCCCGCCATTGCCCTTCCTTCCCACTGCGAGAAAACACTCCCAACGAACGGTCGTGATGATGAAAGTTCCGTTTAATGTAGTAGAAAACAATATTCTTGTATCTCTTATTCAATTCATAAGAACTATATTAAGCAATTAAACGATCCGGAAAGGTATCTTGTAGCTTGAAATACACTATAAGCTGTGTCTTTAAATGGTGGTAGACTATGGAGTGGCGATGTCCTTCCGGTAATTGGACATTTCGTTGTCCTTTGTCAAGCGTCTACAACGTAAAATGTATATAATGTAATAAAATCTATTACAAGATATCAAACAATCTTTTCCAAAAACTCTATGCATATAACAACATTGAAGACTGAAGTTAAAGCAATAACTCTATGCAAGCTAGAGACCAGGCAGAACCCCTTGTAAGTGAGTTTTATGTATCAATCTAATAAGTCTCGAATGGTCTAGCATGCCAATGGTCTGTAGCCCTTGCTAATAGTATACAATACACAACTTGGTCCGCGACAGAATAAGTAATCTTCTAAGCAGCTACGTACAAATTATTTATAAACTGGAAGAAATACATACCTAAAACGTCTTTATATCTGTATCTAAGTATATATAACCCGCGCGTCTGCACCTCTTGTATCGTGTGCTCGCGTTAACTGGTTATAATCCTCTATTCTTTAAGTAAGCTTATTTTACCCCCTCATGTGTGGTAAATCAGACAAACTTCTAATGACATGTGAAAAGGATGTAGATACAGGTCCTGGGATACAGGTGTCTAGCTAGAAATACCTATGCTGATTTTGAAGTTCTTAAGGGGACCTGTTTCTTCTTAAAGAGCCATATAAAGCCTACTTACATATATATTACAATTTAATGTTTATAAGAATGATGACGGTACCCATTCAGTGTTCAAGCCATGGGGTATTAATGTGTTGAATCTATGAATGTAAAAAGCTTCTCTTTGCAGTAATACCTTTTCCATATTTAAAATGTGGTATTTGTTTTCAGTAATAATTTCCAAAACGATGATCTTAAGATCTCTAAGTTTGTGTTTTTTGATGAGAAAATGGTTAACTAGAGGAGCTGTGGTGTTCCTATTTCTGATTCGGGACAGATGCTCTCCTAATCGAATTTTCAGGGACCGACTCGATTGACCCACGTATCCTAGCTGGCAGGGACATATTACCATGTACACGATATTTTTCGAATTACAATTTGAAAATGAGGTAAGCTCCAATGTAAAATTGCTAGAGGGTAATCTGACTGTTTTTGAACACAACATGTGCGCACAGTATTTACAATGACCGCAGCTGTAATGTCCTGAAGGGAGGGATGATCGCTTGTTGTCCAAAGTAGAAATATCTGTACGAGACAGAATATTGGCTATCGTATTTGTTCTTCTGAAGCCTACTAATGGTTTCTGTTCACAGCCCGGTATATTGTCCAGTATGTGCCAATGCCTGTAGATTATCCGCTTGATTTGGTTTGCCAGTGGAGAAAAATCTATCGACCAGACTAATCTTTGTTGGGAAGCTGATTGTTCCTGTCGTCTTTCAAGAAGAGAGCTTCTTGTCCGTGCATCTGCTTTAGTTTGTGCATGGGCTAATATGTATTCCGGATATCCTCTGTTGCTTAATGCCTGTGTGATGCCTTTGGCCGCAATCCTGTAATCTTGTTCTTTTGAGGAATTCCTTTTAGCTCTAATAAGTAAGCTGTACGGTATATTGCTCTTCAAGTGGTATGGATGATAAGACCTATATTGAAGGTATGCAGCACGATCCGTAGGTTTATGATACAATCTGGTTCTGATTGAATTCTCTTCGATGTACACGGTTAGATCCAAGAAAGGTAAAGAAGACCGATTCATGGTATGCGTAAATTTGATATTATTATGGAGGCTGTTCATCCAAACACAGAAATTATCTACAATGGAGTCATTATGAAAAATAAAAAATAAATCGTCTATAAATCTTTTATAACAAATGATGTTAATAAAAAATGGATTAGTCCGGGGGTCTAAAATAAAGGTGTTGTCAAAACTACTCATAAAAATATTAGCTATTGAAGGAGCAAAATTACAACCCATGGAGACGCCCTGTGTTTGAAGAAAAAAAGTGTTGTCAAACCTGAAAAAATTGTGTTCAAAACAAATATCTAAAAGATCCAATAGAAAATGTGCCGGTGGCTGATTAGTTGATCTTGTTTCCAATGCGTGGGCAACAAGAGTGCGGGCTTCTCCTAGTGGGATGTTAGTATAGAGTGAGGAAATGTCCATAGTCAATAGAACTGCTCCCGTTGGTACCTGGAGATTTTCTATCATTTGGATGAAGTGAGTGGTATCTTTAACGTAAGATGGGGAGTTGGAAGCAAATTGATGTATATAAAAATCGATATAAGTTGCTATTGGTTCTAACAATGATCGATAGGCTGTCGCCTTGCGTTTAAAAACAAGAAGTTAAATAGGGACAGGAACGATTACCAGACGGCACGGATTTATCGGTGGCAATTTACTAGACGCAACGTTCCAAAACAAGTCACCTGGCGACAGCCTATCGAATCTACAGACTATGAGACGACCGATTCCGATGCGGCAGAGTCAAGCACCGAGGAGAGAAGTAGAGATCCTTATAATTTCCGCACCAACCGGCACGGATCCAAGCCAGCTCTGGCGGGCTCTTCTCACACCGACAGTAGGAGGGATTTTTTAGAACCAAGACCACGGAGACGCACCAAGAGAAAATAACCTCCTCACTGGTGTTCAACTTGTCAAGCAGAAATCTATCCAGAAGGGAAACGGAATTACTCAATTTAGGTTTGGGTTTTGTACCCACACCCCGGTACTCTCCATTTAAAACCAAAATAGACATTTTCAAGCTCACGAGACTACTTAAGCTTAGAGCTTTTTTCAAAGACCAGCCAGAACAATCACCTACATCCAGACAATTTACTCCACGTTCCACCTTCACGCCGAATATTGAACATCCAGCCATTGAAGTTTTTAATAGGATTGTCTCCCGTGATATTACCATCGCTGAAGCAAGATCTAAAAAGCACTTTAACCTGACTAAAGCAGACATGACATTATTACAAAACTTAGGGTCGGATCCGCATATTGTTATTAAAGCGGCAGATAAAGGAGGAGGAATTGTGTTAATGGACAAAGTTGATTATCTCAAGGCAGCATGGACACAACTGTCTAATATACAATGTTACCGAAAGTTAGACCACAATCCTACTACGCACATCATGAATATTCTTAAGACAGTTCTCCAAGAAGGTTTGGCACAGGAATACATCACTGACAGCACATATCACTATCTACTAAATAAATTTCCCAGAGTGCCTATGTTCTATCTTCTACCAAAGGTACACAAAATTCAGACTTCTGATAAAGTTATCCCTTGTAGACCTATAATTTCGGCTAATCAATCATTGTTAGAACCAATAGCAACTTATATCGATTTTTATATACATCAATTTGCTTCCAACTCCCCATCTTACGTTAAAGATACCACTCACTTCATCCAAATGATAGAAAATCTCCAGGTACCAACGGGAGCAGTTCTATTGACTATGGACATTTCCTCACTCTATACTAACATCCCACTAGGAGAAGCCCGCACTCTTGTTGCCCACGCATTGGAAACAAGATCAACTAATCAGCCACCGGCACATTTTCTATTGGATCTTTTAGATATTTGTTTTGAACACAATTTTTTCAGGTTTGACAACACTTTTTTTCTTCAAACACAGGGCGTCTCCATGGGTTGTAATTTTGCTCCTTCAATAGCTAATATTTTTATGAGTAGTTTTGACAACACCTTTATTTTAGACCCCCGGACTAATCCATTTTTTATTAACATCATTTGTTATAAAAGATTTATAGACGATTTATTTTTTATTTTTCATAATGACTCCATTGTAGATAATTTCTGTGTTTGGATGAACAGCCTCCATAATAATATCAAATTTACGCATACCATGAATCGGTCTTCTTTACCTTTCTTGGATCTAACCGTGTACATCGAAGAGAATTCAATCAGAACCAGATTGTATCATAAACCTACGGATCGTGCTGCATACCTTCAATATAGGTCTTATCATCCATACCACTTGAAGAGCAATATACCGTACAGCTTACTTATTAGAGCTAAAAGGAATTCCTCAAAAGAACAAGATTACAGGATTGCGGCCAAAGGCATCACACAGGCATTAAGCAACAGAGGATATCCGGAATACATATTAGCCCATGCACAAACTAAAGCAGATGCACGGACAAGAAGCTCTCTTCTTGAAAGACGACAGGAACAATCAGCTTCCCAACAAAGATTAGTCTGGTCGATAGATTTTTCTCCACTGGCAAACCAAATCAAGCGGATAATCTACAGGCATTGGCACATACTGGACAATATACCGGGCTGTGAACAGAAACCATTAGTAGGCTTCAGAAGAACAAATACGATAGCCAATATTCTGTCTCGTACAGATATTTCTACTTTGGACAACAAGCGATCATCCCTCCCTTCAGGACATTACAGCTGCGGTCATTGTAAATACTGTGCGCACATGTTGTGTTCAAAAACAGTCAGATTACCCTCTAGCAATTTTACATTGGAGCTTACCTCATTTTCAAATTGTAATTCGAAAAATATCGTGTACATGGTAATATGTCCCTGCCAGCTAGGATACGTGGGTCAATCGAGTCGGTCCCTGAAAATTCGATTAGGAGAGCATCTGTCCCGAATCAGAAATAGGAACACCACAGCTCCTCTAGTTAACCATTTTCTCATCAAAAAACACAAACTTAGAGATCTTAAGATCATCGTTTTGGAAATTATTACTGAAAACAAATACCACATTTTAAATATGGAAAAGGTATTACTGCAAAGAGAAGCTTTTTACATTCATAGATTCAACACATTAATACCCCATGGCTTGAACACTGAATGGGTACCGTCATCATTCTTATAAACATTAAATTGTAATATATATGTAAGTAGGCTTTATATGGCTCTTTAAGAAGAAACAGGTCCCCTTAAGAACTTCAAAATCAGCATAGGTATTTCTAGCTAGACACCTGTATCCCAGGACCTGTATCTACATCCTTTTCACATGTCATTAGAAGTTTGTCTGATTTACCACACATGAGGGGGTAAAATAAGCTTACTTAAAGAATAGAGGATTATAACCAGTTAACGCGAGCACACGATACAAGACTACAGGAGGTGCAGACGCGCGGGTTATATATACTTAGATACAGATATAAAGACGTTTTAGGTATGTATTTCTTCCAGTTTATAAATAATTTGTACGTAGCTGCTTAGAAGATTACTTATTCTGTCGCGGACCAAGTTGTGTATTGTATACTATTAGCAAGGGCTACAGACCATTGGCATGCTAGACCATTCGAGACTTATTAGATTGATACATAAAACTCACTTACAAGGGGTTCTGCCTGGTCTCTAGCTTGCATAGAGTTATTGCTTTAACTTCAGTCTTCAATGTTGTTATATGCATAGAGTTTTTGGAAAAGATTGTTTGATATCTTGTAATAGATTTTATTACATTATATACATTTTACGTTGTAGACGCTTGACAAAGGACAACGAAATGTCCAATTACCGGAAGGACATCGCCACTCCATAGTCTACCACCATTTAAAGACACAGCTTATAGTGTATTTCAAGCTACAAGATACCTTTCCGGATCGTTTAATTGCTTAATATAGTTCTTATGAATTGAATAAGAGATACAAGAATATTGTTTTCTACTACATTAAACGGAACTTTCATCATCACGACCGTTCGTTGGGAGTGTTTTCTCGCTTTGACTATCATCACACCCCAGCCGCTTCACCGTATCTTCCTTCCCACTGGCCAGCCAGCATGGCCCGTGGAAAAGAAAGGCCCCACCCCCCACCCTTTCCTTTCCACGTGCCAGGCTTTGAGCCTGGCCTGTGGGGAAAAAAGACACCCCCCCCTCGCTCCTCTCTTTCCTTTCCATGGGCCAGGCATTGAGCCTGGCCCGCGGAAAAGAAAGACACCCCCCCTTTAAAAAGTAAACACAAAAACACAAACCAAAAACAGTCAAAAACACTCAAAAACAAAAATCAAAAATACAAAAAGGAAACACAAAAACATGCAAAAAGGAACCAAAAAAAACATCACAAAGACCCCCCCAAAAAAAAACCAACACAACCCCCCCCCCAAAAAAAAACCAACAAACCAGAGAGCTTACCAGGAGACGTCTTCACTGCATGACGACCGGAACTCAACTGAGAAAATAAAGAAAATACTTACCGGAAGCGACACCCAGAGGACAGTAGAGAACAATTGTAGAGAGGAAGAAAAGCTCACCACCCCCACCCAGAGGCCACAAGAGAAAAAACATTCAAAAATATTGAAACTAATAAGATTAATTCCCAAATTAATCAAATAAGTTATCAAAACATTCAAAAATATTCACAATAATCTCAAAAAATACCAAAAAAACCCAGAAGTCACTTTTCACTGAAAAACAAAAAGCCAAAACAAAAAATAAAAAATGTGTAAAAATAAAGATTTAAAAAACCAAAATTAAATTTTAAATTAAAAAAAATTACATTAAATAAATTAAAATAAAATTTGCATAAACATAAAACAAAAACCTTCCAAAACCAATTTAAAGAGCCCAGCACTGAGGAAGCCGGCGCGCAAAAAATAAAAATAAAACACACACTGGGAGCACAAGTCCTCCGCAGGCGGACGCAGCGCCTCGAAGCCACAAAATCACAAAACCTTTCAACACCATTTAAAACAGCCCAGCACCATTGGTTCAAGAAAAAACACCCCGAAACCCTTTACTATCCAACACAATTTTACAAAGCCCGACACCACCGGGCAAAATATGCTAGTTAAATATAAGGTAAAGGTCACCGTTGCTCAAAAGCCAGTCGTATCCTACTCTAGGGTTCAGTGTTCATCTCTGTTTATAGCCAAAGAGCCAGTACATTTGCAGACGTTTCCATGGACATGTCGCAGGCATGCCTGGACACTGGAGAGCATGGAACGCTGTTTACCTTCTCACCGAAGTGGTCCTTGTCTATCTACTTCTAATTTCTTGCTTTTGAACTGTTAGGTTGGCAGGAGCTGGGACAGAGATGGGAGCTCATTCCATCCTGCAGCACTCAGGTATTGAACTCCAACCTTCCTGTCTTCAAGTTCAGTGTCTTAACCATTTGAGCCACCGCAGTTAAGGTGGTCTAATTCATAGAATCATGTATACAACATGATGTTTTACAAGAAAACATACACACTTGTTTCACTGATATGTAGATGACTAGCTGATTACCCGGCCTTGTCCGGGGGTCGTGCCTGTGCTTACCTAGCCAGGTGGGGCCTGGCTCCCCTGCTGGCCCAGCCATCTGGGCCCCTGCCGAGGCGTCTTGGTCCCATTCCGGGTGCTGCTCCGCTGATGGCAGTGCATTTTCTCGCAGCCGTGTGTGTGTGTGTTTCATGTCACAGGACACCTCTAGAGAACATGAGCAATGATCAGGAATTGTGTGACTTGAAATCTAGCACATCTGGAATGCACCATTTTGGGGAAGGCTGCCTTGAGACAAATGAAATTTTTTTATATAAAAAACAAACAAACCAGTGAGTTTAACACAGAAAGTAGAGAGCAAACAGAGAAAGAACTACATGAAACTTTGCATCATTGGTTCACTAGAAAAGTGAAACCATAAAACAGGAATGCCTACCTAGCTGTCTGTTCTTTGGGAGGGAGAGATGGAAAGGAGGAGAGGTAGAGAGAGACTATGTTTTGGAAGGAAAATAGTGTGTGTGTGTGTGGGGGAATTACATGTGGTATCTCATTCTGGTGCTTTAGTCCACAAGAATTTATTACCAAAGAATGAAGATAAAAATCATACTGTTTATAATAGTACCTGAATAATCTACTGAAATGGGAAACATACAAAACACAGTCAGACTCTGTTATAAAAACATTATCTGTTATGATATAATACATACATGTTTTAACTCAAACCATAAATATATGTTAAATAGCAGCATAATAGGTATGCTGATCCTAATATTGCTGTTTTCAGCAGCTCTCATGGTGTTATTTCAGAGATTTACAGTTGGATATAATATTTCATGAAATTCCTTGGCATTGTTCCCAGTGCTCAAATGACTACATGGACCACTGGAGTGTTTCATCCATAATTGAGTTATTTCTATTTCCAGGTCTCTGTATTTTGTTATTTTTTCCAGTTCTTTATCTTCAACTCTGGCATTCCCTGGAACTGCAACATCAATTGTCCATATATTTCTTTGTTTTATTACTGTTATGTCTGGTATATTTTATTCTTGTCAGCTTGGATCTGAAAATTCCACAAGATCTTAACCTGGTCAATTCCTAACACTTTCTTTACTTGATATTCCCATGTTTTTATTTTATTTTTTACATAATGACCAGTGTATCAATTTTGTAATTTGGTTGTGTCTTCCTTTATAATCTGTTTGTACAATATTTGACAATTCATAAATGAGTTAAGGTACAGTTTCATCTTTTTCTTGATAGTCAACATTCACTGTTTGCAGTATTTCCTTGAATTTTAACTTTCATAACATTACTTTTGCGTCCTTGTGCAGCAAAAAATACATCTTTAATACTTAGATCAGGGGTCGGCAACCTACTGGCCACAGGCCAGATTCAGACTATAGCACCAAATCATCTGGCCCATGCCCTTGCTCCAGCAGCCATCACTGCAAGCAGCCGTGAACACATTTACAGCAGCCATGAATGCGTTTATGGCAGCCGTGAACAGATTTACAGTAGCGTTTATGGCAGGGCCCCCACCAGTCTGGCCCCTTCAACTGTTTGAGGGAGCGTAACCTGGCCCCCGACCTAAAAAGGTTGCCAATCCCTGACTTAGATACTTGATTCCAAGTTAAGATGTTATCATGTTTTCCATCAATATTTTTCAGGTGTCTTCAATACAATAATTTAGTTTTCCAATTGATTAACTTATCTTCAAATAGTTGTTTCTTATATTCCTTCTTTCTTGCTGTTTTCAAATGTTTTCCATTTTCATTGCTTTAATTAATTTTTCTCAGCTTCTACTGATATGATCATTTAGGCTTCTTATTTTCTTCTTCTGCTACCTGTTATATTGGTAGTAATCTATGTTCATTAATTTGCATTGTTTTCTAACCAATTCGTCTAATTCACTTTGGGCTAATTCTATTATTCCAGCTGTTCATCTGATTTTCATATGGATTTCTGCTTATTTTTTCTCATCACAATTGATAGTTGGTGGATACAATCAGTGTGGTTTCTTTTCCCCTCTTTTAAAGCAATTCTAGTAGTAATGCTACTGCCAACATAAGTCTCAACCTCACTGAGACATGCAGGTGACTCTTCCACATCAAGGCCTGTGTCCATGGAGGAGATTATGAGTATGAGTTTATTGTTACTCTAAAAATATGCACTAGCCATAATGGCTATGGTGTTCTCTGAGTTGTGCTCCCAAATAATAATAAATAATAAATAATAAATAATAAATAATAAATAATAAATAATAAATAATAAATAATAAATAACGTTTCCAATTTCTGTAACTTTGGTGATACTATTGAAAACTGATACTCTTCCAGAAAATGAGCAAATCACAAATCGTCTGGTGGGGCCCCGCCTCCAGCTGCTTCCGGCCAGGACTCAAAAGACCATTGAGACAGCGAGACCACCACCACCTCCGGCCTGCCTGGCGGGGTGGAGGGACCCCGTGCAGTGCTGGACGCTGAAGACCATTGATGGTGTTCCTTAGCCCCGCATCCAGCTGCCTCCGGCCAGGACTCCTGGGCCCTGCCTCCAGCTGCCTCCGGCCAGGACACAAAAAGACTTCACTGCCATCTCTTTTCACTTTTTTACTTGGGACCGGAGTGAGTCGTGTGTTGTATCATTGAGTTGTTATTGTTACTGTTTTCTATTGTATTTTTGACCTTGCCTTCTGCTATATTGTATTTTGTCTTTACCATATTGTGTACTGTATTTTGTATTTTTTGCTACATTGTATTTGCTATTATATCTTGCATTTTGTTTTTCCTATACAGTATTGTATTTTGTTTGATGTGTTGTGAGCTGCCCTGAGTCGGCATGTGCTGAGTAGGGCGGCATACAAATCACACTAGGAACCTCCTCCCAGTAGAACTATGCCTCCAGGCTCAGTTGCTACCATTTAGGAAAGAAGGGGGCCCCTTTTTGGCTCATCTGAGGCTTCCCCTGTTCCTGTAATTAATTTTTAAGGTTTTTATAGATTTTATATTTGTTTTTAGATAATAGATGTCACGGCGTGTGTGTGTGTTTGTAATATTGTAAATTTTTTATGGTTTTTTAATTGTTGGTCTTAGTATACACCGCCCAGAGTCCTTTGGATAGGGCGGTATATAAATCTATTAAATAAATTAAATAAAATTAAATAAACATAAACATTTATGTTCTTTTCATAGTTTTGCAAAAAAAGAGAGGGTCCTGTTATCAGAGTCCCTTTTCGGAGAAACTTGAATTTATTAAATGTATGCTTGAGTTTTGTCCTAGGTGATATATAGTAAAAGAGAAGCAGAAGAAAGCAAAAAGTGAAAGGAAATAATAAAGGTGAGCATGAACATGCCGAGATGCTCTTAATAAACTTATCTCTGGGAAATAGTGGGATTTCTATCTGATGGATGAAAAGGTGAATACAAAAGAAAGAACAGTGTGCTTTTGCTATTTGTTTGTGAAAGAAAAATTCTGGCCTAAAAAAAGACTGTTCTGCTTGATGTAGGAAGAGACACTCCTCAAATCAGCCAGCAACTGGTTATTTGAAATACTGCACTTTCATACTGATCACATAAGACTCAATTGGGCTTGAGTGGCATTTATGGTGTGTGATGTGTATGGTTTAGACTACCCAGCAAGAAAATCACAGAAAGCATTAAGAGTGGAGAGTATTTCACCAGCAGCAACTTTACCATAAGAGTGTGTGTATAAAATATCTTTAATTTGCCAAGTATTTTGCAGAAATTACTGCTTCTTACTTTTTGTGTTTCAAAGTAAAGTTGTTTAAAGCAACAGCTAGCTTTCCTAAAAAGAAGTTGGCTTTCCCAGGAGTGAAGGTACACTGACAATGGTTTCTCTTCTAGCACATAAATTAGCTGCTGTTCAACTCCATTATTATGAAGTAAAGTCTCAATTCATTTTAATGATGGTACCTTGAAAGAATATCTCTGTGGGGGACTTAATGAACTAGCAATTGGCTCCAAATGCAGGAGATAATATCAAAGATGTGGAGAGAAAACAATTACTTTTCACATTTGAGAACTTGAGTGACAAGTGACAGGTGAGCCCCACTACAATATAACATGCCAACTGTTCAAAAAATATGCAATACTCAAATTTTGAAAGGCATAAAGGATGGCAAGAATGGAATTACATGGCATATACTGGTGTATCTAACAAGGGAATAATGGTGCCCTTTTAAAAAAAAACGAAAACAAATGTTGGATGCAATTTAGAATTGAAAAGGTGTGTGCTTGCTCATGTGTGTAAAGAAGTGTGTAATCCTTCCCACAAAAACAAATGGCTTTGGAAGGTACCTGTTTGTAAATGAATTGTCTGAAGTACTAGGGATACTTAAGCCCACCGAAGTGAAAAGATCCTGTTACTTTTCAAAATTATAATGTCCATAGTTTTTCAGTGAGCATAGTCAGTCATTCCCTAGTGATTCCAAGCATGTAGTCCAAAGAAATAATTTTTATGAGCCCTGAAAATCAAGGGACTATTTGAGGTTTTTTAAAACTACTCTCAGTTATGAAAAGTGGAAGACCCTCTAAAAGAGGATCTGGGAACGATAGGGGTAGAGATTTAAGAATGTTTCCAGATGGGCAGTGTATTGACATTGTGCAAGAAAATTGTTATGGAGAGGAGTTTTAGGTGATATTGCCCATTTTCCTCACCAAAGCTCTAGAAATGGTTAAAAAACGGATAAGAGTCCAGCAGTAGAGGATAAAAGGCAGCCATTAATTACTCCAGATGGAGGAGTGTAGAACCAAGGCTTGTGACTTAGCCTTTTTACTGAAAGGAGCAGCTTTTAGCCCCATTTTTGGAACTCTCCCATCAACAAGAAGGCTGTTTCGTGCTACCTTGCCTGAGCTCCCAGGAAACATGAGAAGAAAGTACTGAGAGGGAACCCATTGGGTAAATATGTTTGTGTTTCTGTACCTTTGTAAGTACTCTGTCTCTAATGTGCTTAGAAATTGTCTGAAATAAAACTTTGCTGTTTTATCGACTGAAATGCTTATCTTGTCTCCCATATTCTAAAAAGAATCTAAGCCTATTATGACCTGGCTAGTCTGGGTTGGAAATACAGGCATTTAGACCACTCAATTGGGAGGGCTGTTTTTAATGGCATCTTAAGGGTACTTTTTGTACCTCTATTGGAGGGGTTTTCCTACTTTTTGGGTGTGCTCACTTTTCATTCACTCCCAGAGAATGTAGATACTGGGAATGGGCTAAAAATGAACCTTGCAGCTGTCAAAGCTAATTCCATTGTCAAACTCTAGAATCCTGAAGTGGCTAACAAGCCACTTCAGGATATCAGAAACTGAACACTTCCCATGACCATCAGGAAAAGTGAATTTTTAAAAATTTCTTAGCCTCTCTGTGGATGGTCACACAAGAAATTGTCTGCAGCAGTTTCTCAATTAGTAATGCACAGACAGGCAAATAAAGGAAGGCTGTCTTTTGCATTGATGATATAATGAGCTGCTTCCTGATGCTAGCAAAATTATGATTTCCCCTAACCATCTGGGGACAGTTAAGGGGAAGTGAAAATAGCATTTTAAACTGTGATATAAGCATACAGGAACAACAGTGAGCTTCAATCCAATTTAAAATATAATTCCACTTCCCCTGACAGTCTACAATATGCCAGAAAAGTGTTCCCCCCATCCAACTCAATTCTGTCATTAAATGATTTGATCACCTTTTTTGTGAAGATTTCTTTTTTGGAAAGTGGTATTCTATTTCACTCAAATTCATGCAAGTTTTGGTGAAATTTACCCCCTCATCAATTTTCAGTGGCAAAGTCTTGCCTTCAAATTTCAATTCCACACAAGAGAGAACAGGGTATGATGGGAAATACAATTTGAAACAAGTACTAAAGAACAGATGGAACCCCCACATGACAAATTTATACATTTTTAAAAAATTGACAAAAACAATTTCTGTGATCCTTAAAATATAGGAGAATCTGAGCCTTTTGATACGGATTTAGCAGACTCTAAATAAAAATATTCAGGTTAATAATAATAATAATAATAATAATAATAATAATAATAATAATAATAATAATAATAATAATAATAATAATAATAATAATAATAATAATAATAATAGTAGTAGTAGTAGTAGTAGTTGTTGTTGTTGTTGTTGTTGTTGTTGTTGTTGTTGTTGTTGTTGTTGTTGTTGTTATTATTATTATTATTATTATTATTATTATTATTATTATTATTATTATTTAAATTTATATCCTGCTCCACTCAACCCACGGCCGACTCAGAGCGGCTAACAACATATTAAGATACATAAAGTTACAATATAATGATACAAATACATAATAATTGATCAGTCCAATTACAGGGAGACAATAATACAGTATCAACCCTCCAATAACAAAGCATCAAGACAAAAGGGAAAAACCTCTTTTCAGAAGCCCCACATGTATAGTGCAAAATACAATCATAATGAGAATCACAATAAACTTTACAAAAATATCAAATTACAATCAATAGTACAATTAATACAAAACACAGACCAATAATACAATTAGTTGTTCGATTTACAATTATAAAATAGCAATTAACAGTACAATTCGCAGCTGCCTCGCAACAGCAGCCAATCTCTCGCTCCCGCCACCCCTGTTCTCACCAAGGGGAAGCGTCTGGCAACGTTGGTAGCTCCCTGCCATGGCAGGTCTTCTTATGGCCACGCCGGGCTACCTTGCAACTGCAGCCAATCTGTCAGCCGATGACAGGGGCCAAGGAGAGGCAGCAGCGAGGTCCCGTGGCATCGGGCACATCCTCCTTTTATCCCGCCAAGGCGGGGCTCCGAGGAGGGCAGCCCCAGGTGCTATATAAAGTGGAATTCTCTGACAACTCATCTGTAGAATGCAAATGGTATATATAGCAGCATGCATCACTGCCCTGTGCATTGGTTGCATCAAAAAGAGGGTAAAATTGAGTCTTCCTAAGTGTTGCATTTTCTGAGAATATAAGAATTGCAGCTATCTTGAAAACATCAAAAATACTAACAATATAAAATCCAGCAAAAGAGGAAGCATAACTTTGTATGTAGTTGTAAAGAAGAAGGACCTATAGAAATGTTATTGTTCTGTTCTTTAAGGATATAATTGATGTTGTCTAGACAGTAATTGTTCCACCACTGAGCCACATGTAAAAATGTTAGGCATGTTGCTGAAGTGGTACAAGACAAGTTATATGATCTGTTAGCTCCCCTTATTCTCCCTGCAAACATAAGTCCACGAAACAAGTTAAAGCATGTTCAGAAAATCTTGGGTTGACAAAATGAAGAGCCGAAGGGGGGAAAGGATGGGAGAGGTGGGGTGGTGAGAAGAAGTAAATTAATCTTCTTATGCTGGAAAAAATGGCCAGAACTGTTATTTGTGATAACAGTTTAAAATAAATGAGCAACCAGTATGTAGCGCTCAGAGGAAGAACACGCAAAAGAGACAACAGCTTTCCATTTTTAAGTTAATCAGCACCCAAGTGATGGAGTTTTGAAAAATAAGTAAATAGATTAATCAAGCGCTAAGGAAAAGGAGAGGGCCAGCATTTTGTTTCCACTGTGTGGATATGAAATATACATAGCATAATAAAGGGTTGCTGTTGACGATCTACAGGAAGAGCACCTGGAAGATTAAAGCGGTGGACATAACATTAACAAAGTACAGACCACACTGAATTAATGAGCACAGGAGATAGACATTCAGTAGAGTCTTAATTTATTTTCCTTTTCTAGCTCATCCTTTAAGAAAATGACAGCGTCTTCTTATCGATTTTACACTCAGAGATCAATCAGAATTGCCCTGACTCATACAAAATTTACAACCCTCCCTGACACTGCCTGGAGCACCTGGGGCTATGCAGACATTACCAGGAAGCAATAGATCATGTTTGTATGTAGACTCTGACATGCTTAAAAATAAGCTAATCTGTAGTGGAATTTCCTTCTTTTTGACAAGTTGCTCTGCCCAGCTCTTTAGCCCTTTGTTATGAGTTTCTCTCCTAGTTCCTCTATTAATTATAACATGTGGAGAGGATTCATGTACTTAGGCCCTGAGGGAGGTCATCTGCTCTACAGTTTTAGATAAAATATAAACTAACAGATCACTCCAACTTAAACAATGTAAAATGTCACTTTGATGCACTCCATAAAAAAACCTAAAGGTGTTCCATCAAGAGCTATGATCAATTCTGACAAGCCAACAATATCAGAGCTAAATGATGGGCCTCCACATTCCTAAACAGCCCTTGGTGGAAATTGCTGTATCCGGAAACTCTTTTGTGCAGGTAACTAGCAGTATTAAATGCAATAATTACAGAAAATCCACTGGCTGTGATGCTCAGATAGTTGTTGGATAAGTTCTCTTGTTTCCATGCTACCATTTATCTTGTAACCCGGCATTGCTTCTGTGCTGACTTTATTCACTAGGAAATGGAATACAGATCCTCTGCATGAAATAGATGAGGTTTCTTGCTCTCTAGCCTGCTTCCTACGCAACATTTTTGGGTGATGGTGGACACTTCAAACTCGACATTTGAGAATAAACCATACCAAAGACTTGATGCTCTTTGTTCTCTTTGGAATAAGATTTTACATGTTTGTCCCCATTTGGAACATTGTAGGGGTGAATTTGTCTCTTTTTCCCCTGGCAATCCTAACTGCAGGAACAGACCCATCCACCCCCCCAGAGAGTCTCTACCCAGTCCTTTCCCACTCCCTGTCAGGGTAGTCCTTTTTTCTTAGTACAGGTAGGTGTGCTTAGTAGTTAAGACACTGAACTTGATGACCAGAATGTCAGCAGGTCAGCAGTTGAGACCCAAATGCTGCATGACAGAATGAGCACCTGTTGTCTGCCCCAGCTCTTGCCAACCTAGCATTTCGAAAGCAAGAAATTGCAAGTACATAAATAAGTACCACTTGGATGGGAAAGGTAAAAACATTCTGTGCACTCTGGCATCTAGTCATGCCTGCCACAGAAACATCAGCAACATCATGTGGCAGGCATGACTAGACACCAGCACACGTAACACTGTTACCTTTACTGCCAAACTATTTATACACTAGGGAATGGAGTGTATCTACTTGCAATTTCTTGCTTTAGAACTGCTAGGTTGGCAGGAGCTGGGGCAAACGATGAGAGCTCACTCTGTTATGCAGCACTCGGATCTCGACCTGCTGACCTGCCAACCTTCTGGTCATTAGAACCCTATTTAGCCATTATTAAGTCATGTGAAAGCACACATGATAAGAAGTGTCCTAGTTCCACACCTTCATCATTACTCTCATCACAGAACATCATGTCTTGAAAGGGAGAGAGAGCTCTACCCATGCAGGCTCTCCACATTAACCAGAATACCGTACATAAAACCACAAAAAAATGTGTGCGTCTGTGTGGCCAGTTTCAAATGCAGACCTAACATGGATAGAACTGTCTCTTGCTCTTCAGACATTTACTTCCTGTGATGACAACCGGGATACAAAGCAATTTCACCTTTATAGTGTGTGATCTCCACATATTGTTTTTACCAGTGTATAAGACGCATTAGAGTATAAGACACACTCCATTTTTCTGGTGTATTTTAAGGGGGAAAGTGTGTCTGTATGCCGGCAAATATGGTGTTTCCCAGCATATAAGACACATTGGAGTATGAGACGCACTTTGTTTTTCTGGTGTGTTTTAAGCGGGGGCGGGGGGGGATGTGCATCCTATATGCTGGCAAATGCAGTACTTTAATAATAGAGCTTTGGCTACTGCTTGGAACCCTGTTCTGATTCAAGTGAGGTTTATAAAAGTTGCCATTGCTAATTGTACCCAATTAACAATGTCTCAGAGTGCATTAGGGGCATGTGACTCTTAGCGAGCTACAGTAAAGTATAGCAACTTACACAAACCCTACATGAATACCCAATCTGACTGCAGGGGTTCATGAACTGAAACCTGCAAAGCAAAAATTAGGCAATTGTGTGGAGAAAATGGGATAACATCATAACCTTTGTTTTTATACCGAAATGCTACTCAAAATCATCTCCCTGTGGCAGAAATTTCTGCAAGGTGTTGGCTGCTGTCCTTAAAAATGTAACCTGTAGTAAATTTGGTGGACTTTGCCATGGGATTTTTGTTATTGTGATTTTCATCTTAGCAGATCTCATCTAGATTGCAGAACACATACAGGCAAGCAGACTGTAGGCATAGACAAAACAAATAGGTGTTAAAAGTATTCTGATCCTTTGTGCTATCTCAAAAGGAACCTGGTTTTCCAAAAGTTTCATCAAAGGACATGTTTATTTATTCATTCCATTGAGATATAAAAATAAAACAACCCTGTATTTTGTTTTGTTTTGTTTGCTGCAACAGAATTCCTGTCTGTAGGGGGTATAATGAACTATCCAGAAGCTACCTTATATCTTGCATTAGAGCATGGCTAAATTACTTGTAGAGCTTTTTTTTGCATTGCCACTTATAAGTAATGATATAATTTCTTAACTCATGTAAACAAATAAACAAGATTAAACTTCCTCAAGTTCTGCACGATCACATTATATGTTACAAACATGTGAGTAAGAAGTAATTTACAGACTTCTTTTTTTTTTACAGAAACAAATAAGTTCAAGTGTTCAAAACAAATGGACACTTACTGCGGAAATCAAACTGCTAATAATGGTTTATGAATATAATGTATAAGTATAATTTGTGTTCCTTTCAACATGCTCTGTATTTAGGGAAGGCATAGCTGGCACCTACCATTTAAAACTAGGAAATATTTGAATCTACACTAACTTTATCCTGCTTAAAGGTAAAGGTTTCCCTTGCTCAAAAGCCAGTCATATTCGACTCTAGGGTTCAGTGCGCATCTCTGTTTCAAAGCCAAAGAGCCAGCGTTGTCTGCTTCTGCAGACGTTTCCGTGGTCATGTGGCAGGCATGACTAGACACCAGAGCACACAGGATGCTGTTTACCTTCACACCAAAGTGGTCCCTATTTATCTACTTGCAATTTCTTGCTTTTGAACTGCTAGGTTGGCAGGAGCTGGGACAAAGACAGGAGCTCATTCCGTCCTGCAGTACTCAGGAATCGAACTGCTGACTTCCCCCTCCCAGTCAGGGTCTTAGCCAATGAGCCACTATAGTATTATACTGTATAAGTATAATTTGTGTTCCTTTCAACAGTCTCTGTATTTAGGGAAGGCATAGTTGGCACCTACCATTTAAAACTAGGAAATATTTGAATCTACATTAACTTTATCCTGCTTTTTCTATTTCAAAATGTGTGACACTTAAGAAATCATGGAATTTTAATATGTCTATTATTTTTTTAATATAGAAAATTGAATTTATTTGGGGGTTTTTCCTAAGGCCTTCGTGGATTTTGTAGACTTATCCCCACTCCTTGAAAAAGGAATCTTGTATTATTAGTGGAGATAATGTATGTGTCAAAAAGAAGCCTCAAAAGCAATTCCTCTGCACTTGACAGGGTGACAAAATATTTCTCCTATCCTTTCCTAATTGAGCTGCAGTACAAAGGAAGACATTATAATAATATTAATAATAGTTACATGGATATTTGTAGGTACTGTGTAACCCTTCAGTCCATTTTCCCAGACAATGGTGACTACAAAGAGGCTTCAAAATAGAACATCACACAATATGAATGCCACTTCCCCCCCTCCCCCACAACTATCTTACATTTTAAAAACATCATTGAAATCAGAAAGTTCATTTACAAAGGACTGGCAGTTGCAATCACAGCAATAATGTAGTGCTGAGAAAAAAAGGGTAATTGGTTTGGTAAAGATCGCTTTCCATTACACCATAAAGCACTACACAATAGGAAAGGTCGCCAATTAAGCAATCATGAATACCAAGTACTGAGGCTGATGAAAATAGGGCAGTGGTTTAAATAGATTTGCAAGCAATTTACCTTTTCACAATGTTGGCAATCTGATGCAATTTGCTTGCAATTTTGTCTGCTTTCAGTAGCACTCGAAGCTGACACTACACAGACCAAATGGCAAGGAGGCCTGCATAGAAAATGTAAAACTATCTTGGCTGCATCAGGCAACCAGAATGGTGGTTCATCAGGAAAATTACAACAATTAACATAAGTGCTGCAAAAATCAACACTTCAAATGTCACACTCTCTACTCTGTCCAAAGACTGTAAAAGTACCATCTCCATTGCTGGACTAACAGTAAATATGAAGCAATCACCAACAAGCCTGGAGGCTGATGGCTTTGCAATTGAGTGACATTCTCTGAGTGATAAAATAGCCTCTCATTTGACAAAAGTATTTTTCTTCTTTAGATTTAACCTGGATTATGTCAACACAAAACTTACATTTCTTTATTTTTTTCAATTTTTCAACCTACAAAACTGTTTGGTTTCCTCCCTACTCTCACCCCTAGATTTGTTCCATCTTTAGCCACCTGGGGTTAAAAAAAAACACCTGCCTTTATCCGGCAGAAAAATCCAGCATATATTGATAAAAACTCAGGTGTTGATCTTTCACTTTTCACTGTCTGGAAATATCAATAACTGCTAGGCAGTCAGAAAGTGAAATTATTTCAGTCGAACCTTGGGTTGACAGTCTAGGCAGGGGTAGGGGAGTGAATAAGAAAGGTCCATTCTGGAGCATTAGCTTGAAATATAGGGTAGTGTTACATCTGTATCAGGGTAAACCCAGCAGGTGTTAGAGAATGATGCCTTTTGGAGTAACTGATATCTTATGTTATTGTTCCCTTTTTTATGACAGAGATAGATTTGTTAGGATGTGAGCAGAATTTACTAATGGGATTAACCACCACCACACCAAGGAACAGTACCTTGACTCGGTGGGGAGCTTTACATGTTTGCAAGAACCAGACTAAATCTGTTCCACAACTCACTGAATATGGTGTTGCAACATAATTCTAATCCTATGCCGGGTTGGTTGCTGCCTGGATTAACAAAGACTGCGTTGGATGCTATGGCTCCTGGGCATCTATTTAAAAAAATTGACTACAGGGCTCAACTCCCTCTGCTAGGCAACCAAGGTGTGGAGTTGATGAATGACTGGAAGACAATAAAAAACCTAGAAGATTCTGGATGAGAGGAGAGAACTATTTGGTTATGGAAGCCTTTTACCAGTCTGAGCCATCAAAACGTGGATTCCAAAAATGTATGTACTAAATTTGGAAAGAAAATCACCCAGATTTGGAAACTGGTGAGCAAAGAATAATGGACCAGAGATGTGTTATTTTGAAACATAAGTTCTTCACTGAACTCGAATTACAAGATATTGAAAGCAGATCAGTGCAAGATCCAGACCTGAGCATAGTTTATAAGGCAGCTAATTCACAAATAGAGAAGCAAGTAGTGGAAGAAAGTGAGGAGACGGAAATATCCTCTTTATGTTGTATGCAAATATACTTGAAGCCAATTGGCTCATTGTCTCTTCTCTCTCCTGGGAAAGAGGGTGTCAAAGGGAAGAGACAATGAGCCAATCGGCTTCAAGTAAATTTGCATACAACATAAAGAGGATATTTCAATGGTCCTGCCTTAAACACAGATTTTTAAAAAATGAAATTGAGGTACACAAGGCTAAGACAGTAGACAATTAAGTGATTAAAGTATAAAAAACAGTTCCATGAAAAATTACCATAATATGAAATGCTGTCGCAGCAGAGAATGTGAAAAGAGATTTAAAATAGAATTATTACAGTAAGGCTGGCCTGTGCCTTATTCCCCGCGAGGGGCAGCAGTGGTGCTAAGGGGAGTGGGGGCTGCCTAGGGGGTGGTTCTTCCTCCACCAGGGAGGGGGAGCCCAACACTCCTCCCTGGCTCTGGTGGCTCCTCCTCTTCTAGGCTCTTGGGGAGGAGGGGGCGTGGCCTGGTGGGTGGGGGCATGGCCTGGTGGGGAGAGGGGCATGGCCCAAAATTTCCCTTATTTTCATGTCCAAAACTTGACAGGTATGGTTTATGTTACCACCAAAGAACTGGGTTTGAAAGTCAAAAATGAGTCAAGGGAATAGAAAAGGAAAACAAAATGGAAAATTTGCTTGGAGTTTACAATTAAAAACATTCGCTCAGACTTGAAATAGTCTGAATAATCTGAGACAAGTAAATCTAAAAGATAGGGAGATCAAAAGCAGCTTGATAACAGAGTATGACTTGAGAAACAAGGGAATTGCAGTTATAATTGAAGAGTTGAAACAAAGAGCTGTGTCCATTGCAGAAAAAACCAAGCAATATGATAACCGTGTAATGCAGTTTCAGCAAAATTCAGAGTTTAGAGTTAACCAGCATTATTTCTACAAGACCCTTGAAAATAGGCGTGAAACCAGCACAAGTGAAAAGCCTAACAGGGAAAGCACACTGAGGTTTTGGAGAAGCTTGTGGAAAAACAATAAGGAGCATAATGAAAATGTAATATAGATCAAGCAGGTCGAAAATCTACCAAAAGCATCCAAAATGGAAGATTTTCAGATAATGAAAGAAGCCATTCAAGAACAGGCAAAGATCAAAAACTGGAGTGCTCCTGGTTTAGATGATCTCTATGGATTCTGGCAAAAATGCTAACAAACCTACATGCAAGATTGGCAAACCAAATGAATCATGCTTTGGAAACACCAGCAGGTGAAAAATGGTTAACAACTGGAAGGACACTGCTAATTCAAAAAGATAAAGAAAAGGGAAATGACCCTGGAATCTACAGACCAATAACTTGTCTACCAACAACTTACAAATTATTCACAGGCATAATTGCAAACCAGATATATGGACATTTTAAAAAGAACAATTCGTTGCCTGTAGAGAAGAAAGGGTGCTGCAAAAACTCCAGAGGAGCCAAAGATCAGCTATTAATTGACACATTGGTTTTGAAGAATTCAAAGAAAAGGCGAACAAATTTGTTTATGGCTTGGATTGACTATAAAAAGGGATTTGATTCAGTTCCACACAGCTGGATTGAGAAATGCCTTGACATTTTTGGAATTAGCAACAATATTCAAAGTTTCATGAAGCCTTCAATGAAGCTATGGTGAGTAATGTCAATGGCCTATGGAGAAGAATTTGGTGAAGTTGAAATTAAATTTATTGTCAATGGCACCACTTACAGCTTTTGTAAATAGAACAAAGTGTGAATATGAATTTGCTAAGAAAGAACTGAAGGTTTCACATTTGCTCTATATGAATATATTAAAATTGTTTGGAAAGACAAGAGCTGAATTAAATACATTGCTACAAATACATTTAGTAAAGACAGAGGAATGCAATTTGGAATTGACAACTGCGCAACTATTACTGCTAAGGCAGGCAAAATTGTCAAAGGTGATGGAATTGAGTTAGATAATGAAGAGTGTATCAAACAATAAGATCAAAAGAGGGATACAAGAAGAGGGATACAAGTACTTGGTGCCTTTCGGGTTCAACCGTGGGTAGCACATGGAACACACCAAGGACCCCGTCCTTCAATTTGCTTTGGTAAGCATGGCCGGTGAAGGGTTCTCTTTTATGGAGAGATGGGCTGGAGTTGCTCCCCCTTGCAGAGTAGGAGTAACAAGAAGAGTTCTCAGGTTGCCCAAGTGGCAATTTAACGTCCAGTTTGAGATTAAGGATGGCCACTCCTTGAAGGACATGTTTCTCATGAGAACAGGGCCCATTGTTTTCCCTTCTAGATTGGGGTAGGCAAGGTGGCCTTGAATTGCTAAGGCGGGTGCTTGGGGGCAGATTCATACCTTCGCTCCTCATCTGGGAAACGACTCCATGCAGCTTTGCAAAGTTGCAGCCTGAATTCCTTGAGCTGGTTCCCCTTCCGCGTTGTTGAACCATTTGTTCAGTGTGTGCGTGTTAGCAATTCTAACCCCTTCAGACTTCCCAGGTGTAATTTGGGAGTTCTTAAAAATGTAACTAACAAAATATTTTCTTTTGTAGTTTTATTGTAAAGAAATAGCACGACTCCAGAATATATAAAAATATAGTTAATGCATCCTAGCCATCTGGTTTAGCTAGAGTACATATCTGGAAAGATAGAGTATTTTCAAAGTATAGAAATAGAGTCTATTATGTGGCAGAGCCACCCATAATATATTGTAGCTGGTGGTTCAGTCAGACAGCATGGCTAAAGGAAACCTAAGCATTTCAGAATTAAGAACCTTCATGGAATGATTGTTTACATTAAGAACTCTTTTTATAGGGCTCTCATGGGAACCTTTGAAATTGAATGTGCGTTGTCTGTGCGTCAATGCTGTGATTGACAGATGACTATGCACCCCAAGAATATGATCCAGGGCTTGGCGCCTGGTTTCACATCTTGGCTTGGAAATCCCCATAACCCAAACATGAATGCTACAGTTTGCATTTCTGCTTGTTGTTGACTTTTACAGAGCGCGGCGTTTTTCACTTGCTGGTGAAACAACTTTCTTGTGCAGAGAAAAGCTGCGTCTGCTGAAATGAGGCAGACTTCCAAAATGGATTCTAGCTGGCTGCTAGAAACGAACCCCAATTTAAGCTCAAAGCTAAGCAAAGCATGGCAATGTGGTTACATATGAAGCATCATATTAAAACACTTTAAATTTGAGGCGTCTCAGTTTATGGGATGTATGACACTTGGGAGTTCTGGAAGCTTCTTACCTGCTACATAACCAAGTGACATAACCAAGTGTAGCAGGTCAGATGCACCTGGGCAATGCCTGTTATACAGTACTCACAAGGTGAGGATTTCTATGCCCAAAAAAATTAGAAATATGCAAGCATTTATGACCTTACAATCATTTAAACATGACCAATTAAGCAAAAAATATGGCTTTTAAGGCAAAAATATAACATTAAAATTTTTCTTTTACAATGTTTAAAAACCTGTGCTTATACACACACACACACACAAGTTAAAAGGTTTATTCTTCTTCACTTCCAGGGCAGAAGTGCTAGTATTGAAGGAATCAAATGAACATTTTGAGAATAACATGGTCATTTGTTTTCATTAACAACAGAATTGTATTGGATGACCACATGCATCTTGAGGTTATCAAACTCA
Source organism: Bradypodion ventrale (assembly GCA_035047345.1). Taxonomy (NCBI): domain Eukaryota; kingdom Metazoa; phylum Chordata; class Lepidosauria; order Squamata; family Chamaeleonidae; genus Bradypodion; species Bradypodion ventrale. The sequence goes on from JAWDJE010000006.1 coordinate 102,770,487, forward strand.
AAAGTCCCTCTGTTGTCCACCAACATGCTCTTGTATGTGAAGAAACTCCATTTGACATCACAAGAGGTAATAGCAGGAGTTCTCAACCTTTTAAAGTCAGGGGCCGGGTCACACTCCCTCAGACTTCTTCGGGGGCTTGCCCTTTCTACACCACATGGCACTTCCTGGTGTGGTGGAGGTGGTTGGGGGCCACATGAAATGGTGTTGTGGGCTACATCCAGCCTATGGACAGCAGGTTGAGAATACCTGTGTTGTAGGAACAAATTTTATTTATTTATTTATTTATTTAATCATTTATACCCCACTTTCCTCTCTCGAGGGAGACCCAAAGCGGCATAACAACATATAAAAACCCATTAGCATAGCCAAGTTTTCAGGTTTTTTCTAAAACGGAGCAGCTCCGTCTGGAGGCGCAGCTCTGGAGGTAAGAGCTTCCAGACACAGAAAAGGCCTTCCTCCTGGTCCCCGCTAGACATGCTTCCTTAACTGATGAGACCAGTATGGAACCTCTCCAGACCACCCTCATAGGACGGGTTGAGGACCTCAGAGCGACGTGGTCTCTTAAGTATCCTGGCCCACTGCCATATAATTGAAACAAGTAAACTCATCTAGATAAAATTCTGGCTCAAAATCTTCAAATTTTGTTTTGAGTCGATTTAGAAAGCTATTTATTTTTCAAAGTGTTGAATAATCCAGATTAGATTACAGCACTCTTTGCAGTTTATCACTAGAAAAAAATACAGCTACTTCCCCCTTTGCTTGCTTTAAATCACTTTCAGTGCACCACTAAGTTCCGTTGCTACAGTTTCTAGGCGGGTGATTGCTCTTTATGATCCACTGAAAGTTAGATCCTATATATGATAATTTTCCAGCCAAGTTGTCAGAAAAAGGGATCTTGAACAAGGTTTCAGAAAAAGGAATCTTGCACAATCTTGATGGAGAAAGATTCAACAGTGAAATTTGTTAACTTTCCACTTCACAGAAGTAAAATTTGTGAAATAATATATACCTACTTCATGACAGGTTGGGGAGGGAGAGCCAAAGTAGGAGCGATTTCTTTGAACTTTTGTAACTCAAAGTAGAGATTTAATTAACAATTTCCCCCTTTGAATAGTTTAAACAACATTCCTGATGAAGTTAAAGCCCACATAAGGAACAGATTTGCATTGCTAAACTCACTTTATTTTATTTATTTATTTATTTATTACATTTCTATACTGCCCATTTGGGTGGTATACCACTCTCGGCGGTGGGACCATAAACAAGAACAGTGGATTGAAACCAGAGGAACAGTGGATTAAAACCAGAGATATTATTAGCGAATAATGAAAAAAGACAAATCCTGTAGTAAAAAGGAAAGAAAAATCTAGAGAATGATGCCATAGCACCTCTCAATTGTCTCTTCCCAAACAAAACAAACCTAGCTTCCACAAATGTTCCTCACAGGGTTTTGTTTCCAGATCCTTTATCATCTTGCTTATTCTCCTCTGAATACATTAAAAAAAAGAGGCTTCTCATAAAAATAATTTGCCACTATGTGAATAGAATGTTGGTTTTAGGAGGTCCTTTGGTTCAATTCCGCATGAACAATATAGGTGTTGTGACGGGCATGGGGCGGTATGGCGGGTACCGTGGGGCGGGCCGCACTCGGGGAATGCGGGTCCGATGTTTAACTGCGGTCCCTCATTCCAGCCCTGCAGGTACATCTCTGGGTCCTGAGCAGCAGATCCGGTGTGACCCCGCCCTTAGGCTGCTGCTGGTGAATGCCAGGTCGGTTTGCAATAAGGCCCCCCTGATTCAAGATGCCATCCAGGATGGGCGGGCCGACCTGGCATGCATCACCGAAACCTGGTTGACTCCTGAAGATGGAGTACCTCTCTCGGACATATGTCCAGCTGGGTTCGGTATTTGGCACCAGCCTAGAGGTGAGGGGAGGGGCGGTGGTGTCGCCATTGTTGCCAGGGAGTCTTTGGGAGTTGCTAGGGCCACTGCTCCACAAGTGTCTGGTTGCGAGGCCCTGCTTCTACGGCTGGGCCCCAAGGGTCAGTTGGGGATCTTGCTCCTGTACCTGCCCCCTTGCAGGGTAAGGGATGCCCTGCCTGAGCTCCTCGAGGCCACCTCGATGCTGGCGTTGGAGTTCCCGAGACTTATGGTTCTGGGGGACTTCAATTTGCCATCGCTGGGGATGGCCTCTGAGGTGGCAAGGGAGTTCATGGCTTCCATGGCAGCCATGGGCCTGACTCAGGTAGTCCGGGGCCCGACCAGGGGCAGTGGTCACATGCCAGACCTAGTCTTCTTGTCGGAGCAGTGGCAGAGTGATCTAAGATTACAGGATTTAGTCATCTCACCTGTGCCATGGTCTGATCACTATCTGGTGACTCTTGACTTCCTGGGGGCGACACTTCATCGTAGGGAGGCTGGGCCGATTAAAATGGCCCGCCCTCGGCGACTAATGGATCCAGATGGATTCCAGAGGGAACTGGGGGATGTTCCTCTGGATCGGCTACACGATTCACCCGAGGCACTCGTCGACCTGTGGAATAGGTCGACAACAGTAGCCTTGGATGAAATCGCGCCACTGCGGCCTCTCCACGCCCGGGGGACTAGGTCATCTCCGTGGTTCACAGATGAACTGCGTGAACTCAAGCGGGCAAAGAGACGCCTAGAGCGCCGCTGGGTGAAGACCCAGGATGACTCCGATTGGACACTAGCTAGAGCTGCTATTAGGGCCTATCTAGTGGCGATAGGGGTGGTGAGGCGGCAATACTTCACCACCCTTATTGCCTCCGCTGATAATCGCCCAGCCGCCCTGTTCCGGGTAACCAGGTCCCTCCTTGGTAGGGGGGGATCGGTGCCCGGTTGGCAGGGTTCGGCTGAGGACTTTGCTGACCATCTGGTGGAGAAAATCGATCGGATTCGTTCAGGATTGAATCCTGGCGTGGATGGAGAGGGTCGGGGAGGTGCCGGAGCATTGTCTTGCTGTACGATCTGGGATCAGTTCGATCCTGTTGTCCCTGATGAAGTGGACAGGCTCCTTGCAGCTGTTCGTGCCACTACATGTCCTTTGGATCCCTGTCCTACTTGGTTGGTGAAAGCCTCCAAGGAGGTAACAGGTGGCTGGATAGGGGGGATAATAAATGCCTCTTTACGGGAGGGGGTATTTCCTGCACAGCTAAAACATGCTTTGGTGCGCCCCCTCCTGAAGAAAATGTCCCTCGACCCAGCTGTCCTTAACAACTACAGGCCAGTTTCCAACCTGCCCTTTTTGGGTAAGGTTTTGGAGAAGGCGGTGGCGCGTCAGCTGCAGAGTGTCCTGGAGGAAGCGGATTATCTAGACCCCTTTCAATCAGGGTTCAGGCCCGGATATGGAACGGAGACGGCATTGGTCGCACTGATGGATGATCTCTGGCGGGAGCGGGACGGGGGTTGTCCATCCGTCCTTGCTCTTCTTGACCTCTCAGCGGCTTTTGATACCGTCGACCACGGTATCCTTCTGGAACGGCTCGAAGGACTGGGGATCCAGGGCACTGTGTTGTCCTGGTTTTCCTCATTTCTGGAGGGCCGTACCCAGTCGGTATGGTTAGAGAGTGAGAGGTCCAGCCCTAGGCCCCTCAAATATGGGGTGCCTCAGGGCTCTGTGCTCTCTCCTCTCTTATTTAACATCTACATGAAGCCGCTGGGTGAGATCATTCGTTCCCACGGGGTGCGGTACCATCAGTACGCGGATGATACACAGTTGTACATCTCGGCCCGTGGGGACCCCAGTGATGCTGTTGAAATCCTATCCGGATGCCTAGAGGCCATTGGGGTCTGGATGGGGGCCAATGGGCTTCGGCTGAATCCCAGCAAGACAGAGTGGCTGTGGATAAGGGGCCCCGCGTTATCCAGGGAGTTACCATCTTTGGTACTGGATGGGGCTGTTCTGCCCCAGACAGACCCAGTGCGCAACTTGGGGGTTCTTCTGGACTCGCGGCTGCTGCTGGAAGAACAAGTGGCGGCTGTGGCCAGGAGGGCTTTTGCCCAACTTCGGGTGATTCGCCAATTGCGCACACTCCTGGACCGGGGCTCCTTGCTTATGGTCACCCATGCTCTGGTTACTTCCCGACTAGACTATTGTAATGCGCTCTACATGGGGCTGCCCTTGACGACCATTCGGAGGCTGCAGCTGGTCCAGAATGCGGCGGCCCGGGTGGTGATGGGGTGTGGGCGATATGCCCATGTCTCTCCCCTACTTCGGGAGCTGCACTGGTTACCAGTTTGTCTCCGGGTGCAATTTAAGGTGCTGGTTTTGACCTTTAAAGCCCTACATGGCAGGGGGCCGGGATACCTTAGAGACCGCATCGTCCCAAGAGTGTCTGCCCGTCCAACCAGAGCGGACAGGAGGGGTTCTCTAGTGGTGCCACCGACTAGGGATGCACATTTGTCTAGCACCCGAAGGAGGGCCTTCTCCGTGTCCGCACCAACTCTCTGGAACCTCCTGCCAATAGACCTAAGACTCCAAAGTGAACTGCTGCCCTTCAGGAAAGGAGTGAAGACCTGGCTGGCAGGGCAGGTGTGGGGCCCGAATGGGACTATGGTGCCCGCCTGCTGGCTTGTATAAGAACTTTCTCTTCCTCCTTTGTACAGTGGATGGGATGGGTGGGTGGGACATGGGGGTTTTTAAGGGGGTGGGTTGGGGGGGGGGTTTATAATTATTTTTTATAATTGTTTTTATGTCTTTTGTGAATTGTTGTGATGCCGCCCTGAGTCGGGTTCTGCCTGAGCGGGCGGCATATACAAATTTGACTAATAAAAATAAAATAAGACTCTTCTTGGGTTCTATTGATATTGCATGTCAGGGATGGGAAACATTTGCTTCTCAGGTGATTTGGACTTCGATTCCTAGAAGCCTCCAACAGTATAAGCAACGGTGAGGGATTCTTGGAATTGTAGCCCAAATCATCTGTTGTGCAATCCACTTTGGGTTCATATTACTCTCAAGTGAGAACGGAATAGCTACTCTTCCTGTCTTCCAATTTCTGCTCATATAGTTCATTTAATAATAATAATAATAATAATAATAATAATAATAATAATAATAATAATAATAATAATAATAATAATAATAATAATAATAATAATAATACAGTAATTTCGTGCCAGGGTTGAAAGGATTTTTGCTGGAGAAACTGCCCAGGAGACGCCAAAAAGAGGCTCCTTTCATATTCCCAAGTGCAGCACTCAGGTATCGAAACCCGACTTTCCAGGCTCCAAGCTCAGCGTCTTAACCACTGAGGGGGGAGCTGCATTCATCTAATGAAGTAGCATCTCCTACAAACTTGTATGCACTCACTGGGGGACTAACCTGCATTGAAGTCCAGATGGCTTACTGTTATGTAATTATACCTTGAGGTGCTTTACAGTCCTAGATGTGAGATTAAAGGACTGAGAGGCACTCGGTTTCCAACAGCATCAGGTCAAAGCCAGAGAAAATCCAGACCACAAAGACAAATACATCCTTTTGTTGTTTGCAAGCACTTCCTGATCTTCAGGGGTCCTGCCTCTGAGCATAGGGATCATGCCTTTATTTATTAATGTCTGAAGGATTTAGTTCCCATGGCTGATAAAGAGCATGTAGAAGAGGGAAGATATGGCAGGGATGGCTATACAAGATGTGAGGGCCTTATAGTACCATTCTCTCCTCTTTACATTTTCTATCAAGGGTGGTGGAATGTTTGATCCCCTCAGATGTTTGTTTGTTTGTTTACATTCCTAGTGCCACCCCACTCACCAGTGGTGACTCTGAGCAGCTCACAGCAAACAATAAAAACATCAACAATAAAAACAATTAAAATCTAAAAGTTATTACAATTCTTAACACGTTCTTAAAACCCCAAGGCCACCTTCCAACCATCAAGGACAGCTACTCAACTACTCAGACCAGCCAGCCATGGCTATTTCACCAACCACTCTCACACACCTGCCAGGGTGGCTCCGGAATCATTCATGAGCCAACATAGATCATCTTAATGCAACTCTGTGTCCACTAACTAAGTTAATTTTATTTGTCATTAGATCATACAAGAGTCCCTCACACTTGATTAGAAAACAAAACTCTTAAGGTGCTACTACATTTCTTGCTAAGCTACTGCTTTTCTATTTTTCCAAATGTAGCTCCATTTCAACTTGAGATTTGTTGAGCTATGTGTCTTTGTGTGTCCTGTACTCTCTTAAAGCTTTCACAGGTTTAGGAAAATGCATAAACAGAGCCTCAAGATCACTCAGAAATGTCTAGTATCAAGGTACTGTATCTGCACCAACTACAAGAATTAATTCAGATGCCAACCTGATGACTGGGGGTGGGGGCAGCCTGATTTGGTTTGGACTTTGATTCAGATGCCAGATTCGACTGACTGAAATGAAGTTTTGATTTGAAGATCTAAATCAGGGGTGGCCAAACTACGGCCCATGGGCCGGATTTGGCGTGTGGTGCCAAATCATCCAGCCTACGTTGCCCTCACCACAATCAGAAGCAGACATGGACATGCCCACACACATGCACAAAATGCTGCCGTAAATGCACTCACGGCACCCACAGCTGTCGTAAGCACATTTACAGGAACCACATTACCAGTCCGCGGCACAAAAAGTTTGTTTGTGATTCCCTTTGATTATAATTGGAAATCAACACTAGTTATAATTTCTCCTGTTTGGTATATAATTGAATGAATTCTGCAGGCCTAGTAATCTTCCTTAGAAGATGATTGTCCATGCTCAATTTCATACAAATAATTGCAGCATAGTTTTTTGTGTACTAAATATTGTTAAGCATTTATTAATATTTTGAAAGGAAACTGCCAACAACCTTTCTATTTATTTGCAGAAGTGGATGGAATTCTCAGGCATAGTTTGCTTCTTTTAATGAAATCAAGCCTGCTGAGTTTCAGAAAACTGCAAGTGAGCAGTTTTGTCCAAGACCAGGTGTGTATGGGTTGTTGTTTGTGTGTGTGTGTCCGGGGTTCCACTTATCAGGCAATTGTTATGAAAATGTCAAGAAAACAACAATGAGAAACTGGTAGAATTTCAGAAGAATAGATGCAGGGTGTGGGACAGAAAAGGAATATTTCAAAAGGTATATAGGATTTGCTTTCCTTCCAGCCTTTAGTGATGTAGATTTTCAGTTTTCAATTTTATATGAAAATGGCACATGTCATGAGGTACTTCCTTTCCTTCATGCCCCACTCTATAACCTGGTCTTGTTATTTGTCTTTTCTCATTCTTAAGTGTAGGTTCTTCACAGTGGACTGGAAACACAGAAATACCATAATGGACTTGGATACAAATTGTGTTGGAGTGTCATTATGAGGGCACACAGTGGGTCAGTCCTGGTTTATATGTCCTTTATTCAGGTTATGGAGGGGTACTTGTTTTAGTGAACAAGTTGAAACTTAGATTTCTCCATATAACACAATAACTTTTCTTTCTGTAGAGTTCAGGTGAACAGCTGAATATTAGTAGGTAATTCTTATCCAGAAGCTAAGGAAATGATTTGATTTGATTGATTGATTGATTGATTGATTGATTGATTGATTGATTGATTGATTGATTGATTGATTGATTGATTGATTGATTGATTGGATTTGTATGCCGCCCACTTGACAGTGTGACTCAGAGCACCTTACATACACCACAAAGCATCTAATATTGGGACAGAGAATCACTGATCTAGAAATTACGGAACTCCTTCATATATATTTGAGAGATGCTATCCACCTGCATCTGTTAAATAGAAAAGGGAAATAACACCTTCAATTGATCTCCTATCTGAAGAAGAAATCAGAGCCAACTGGCACCTATATTTTTATCTTCTGTCTGAGAGGGCATCAAAGCAATGGCAAAACTTATATATTTTACTTCAAAAGCTGGACTGCTTCATTCTCTGAAGACATGAGGATGCTTATCTGCCTAAACAATTTAAGTGTATTCAGAATGTTAATTGAATGGCCATAAAGAAATTTGAAAGTTGTTAGCAGACTCAGTCTTACTCAGAAGGAAGAGGGCTTTGTCCATGAGCCCAGCTTGCCTCTGAAAGCATACAGTGGGCTATGCATGCCTAATGGCATATACATTGTATTGGCCGAAACCCTATCAGTTGTGCATGTTGACATAACCCTACTGGTATAAATCCTTGTGGTGAATTGCTGCATAAGCATTTGCTGTTATGTCCTTATGGGGAGAGTTTTTGGACTATGTCTTTCAGAAAGCAAAGGGAGTTAAACCAAGCCAGGAGGTCATAACATTTTGGAAATAATGGATGGAAAATATGTAAATTAGAAGAAGTAATAGTTAAGATCCCAGGTGGAGGGTGCAAGGTGTTTATGCCCATGAAATATAACATGATCAACTGACATAATAAGATAATGTTCTAATCTGTACAATTCATTTTAGTGACTCAATAGCATGTTTTTGGAACCCATATTTTCAAATGACAATTTTTCTTGATGGCACCTGTTTATGTATGTATGTGAGGGGAATCTTCGGTGCTACCGTGGGAATATTTCAAAACTTCAAAGATAACATAAGGCATATTTTAAAACACATCCAAAGAAATAATTCCACATCATCCTTTTCTCAAGACAACAAAGGTAGAAACTGTTAGAAATTTCTGTGCACTCTTCCCACAGGGGAAGGGTTTGTGAACATGAACCTCTTTTAGCCTTAAGGGATAATACACAAATTGCTGAAAGTAATGTGGTCTGACTGGAATCACTTTAAAGTAGCCAGTGAATAGTTCCTTATAATGCAGGTTAGGATTAGCAGTAGCGTAAACCTACTTGCTTAGCTAGGCTGTTTAGTATACTTCATCTCTCAATGTGTAAGTTTTGTTGGATGGGGAGAAATGCACAGATGGAACTATAACTGGTCATAGCCTACTCTATTGTATTTTCAATAATCTCTAATTACAGTGGCACATTAGAGGGAAAAATCTGAAAGGGCAGGTGATAGTATAGAAGAGAAACCTGTTTGGCTTAAACATTGCAGGATCCCTCACCATCAGGGCTGATGTACATCAGCCTGACAGCTAATTAGGGTAGACATGAATTTTTCCAATGTAACAGATGTTCGCTAATCAGGCCAGATTTGGAGCCCTTGTGCCAGCAACATTTCATGCACAATTTAACTATCTAAAAGGAATAAACTACTTAATGCATTGTACTGGAGGCACAGCTGTTTCACAATCAGAAAATTTGATGTCAAAGATGTTCTCTTTAAAAGTGACATGTTTTTATATAACTCTGATGGGGTGTTTATAATGTATTAATAGTTGTCAGTAAGAGCTGCTGTCATCATCATGAAGTAAAATATTTCTGAAGGTATATTAAAAAATGAACAGACGTCATTCTCTTCTCAAAATCTGTTCAGATAATTTAAACACTTTGAATGTGGCCTGTTTAATTCTTAACAGACTTTAAACAAAAGGTTTTGCATATATAGACATATATATATATATTGTATGTGCACATATATCTCCCAACATATCTTGATTATTTAATTTTGTAATGTCTACATTCCAACAGTGGTAGAATACTTATCACTGTTTTCATTCAACAAAATTTCATTATGCTCTTGTAGTGAAAATTATTTAATCAGTTCATGGAATGAAACAGGTTGGCACTTTTTTAAAAAAAGTAAATGAATGTATCCTATTAATAATATCCTAATTCTAATTAATTTTATTGTCATTGAGTTATTCAATATACATTGTGTTATTTTAGAAAACAATGAGATGGTAATTTTTGATTTTTCACAACTAGTTTTCTAAAGGGATAAGTCAATTAATTTCATGTTTCACAAACACTACAATATATTCATGGGAGGGCATGTTTTTCCTAAGGCATTTATGAAAGTCCCTGTTCAGGCAGTAGTGTAGTGGTAAATCTGGAAGTTCAATTGTTCCTTGTGACAGTCCCTCACAGCCAACCCCCACCACAATATCCAAAACTGCAGACAGATGGATCCATCCATATAAATAAATAAGGAGCCAATATTTTGATTCCACTACACCACTGCTATCAGGGCCTGCAGAGTCCATTTTAAAAGTGGTCAGCAGTAAGAAAAAGAAGGGTCAGCCAAGCTCCAGAGCAGCAAACTAAGGTTAGTGCAGGGGTTCTCAACCTTTTCATGCCACAGGCTGGACCATGCCCCCTCAACCAGTAGAGAGGGGAGAACATGTGGTTTCCCTGGCCATAAATGCTGCTGTAAACCACGGCGGGTGCATTTGCACAGGCGTGGGCATATTTATGGCTGTCCTAAAGCCATCTGCTTCCACTTCTGGGGTCATTGCCATTGGCCGGATGATTTGCCACTGTGGGCTGGGTCTAGCCCACAGGCCATAGGTTGCAAACTCCTGGGTGACTGGATTCATCAAAGTTCCAAAAGGAAGTAATCCATACTCAAAAGAAATGGAGAGTATATATTGCTCACACTGAAACATAATATCTGGGACAATGGTTATGTACAGCCAGAAGAATGCTTTTTTCAGCAAAGTTAAGTAGGAATAATTTCCTTTATCAGTAGAGGCACATTCCACCTTGACTTTCTTCTCCTTGTATATAGCACCAAGAGGCTAAAATGGTTACCTCCTTTAACTGCTCAAAGATGTGATTCCCAAGGTAGGCATGTAGGTTCATCGAGCCTTCTGTCATAGCACACTTTGAAAAGAAAGCTGTAAGCCAGCTAGCATTCAGTCGGCCTTATGGATCACACCAGCCTTTAGCAACCAATCGACCTACCTTGACAATTACTTCCCCTGGGCACTACAGAAGCTGAAATGTCTGAGTATGGCACAGTTGGCTGTCATGAACTTTGGACACAGGATTTGTGGCCACTCCAGACCATGACCTTTGCAAGAACCACATATGCTACTCCTTATGGCAGTGACAGGCAGTGTCTTGCCTGCTTCTTGCAGCTGATACAAGACTTACCTCTGATTCACTGAAGCCAAATACCATAATCTCCTCTTCTGATGCTCTCCTCTTGATATCATTAAAGTCCTCTTCAGAGGTTATTCTTACATACATGTGAAGGACATGAGGAAGAATACCATCCCTTGGTTTCCTATTCACAGAAGCCCTATTCACAAATCTTGTGCTCCACAATATCCTTATGAAGAGCCCCGAGCCCAGGGGTTTCCAACCTAAGGCTCATGGGCCAGATCCAGCCCACGGCACCATTTCATGTGGCCCCCACCCCTCCAAGGGCACTCGAGAAACAAAACGGCTACCCCTTTGAAGGGGCAGGCAGGGCAAAATGGCCATCTGGCCCTTGAAGCTGATTGAGAGAGCGTGACCTGGCCCCCAGTTTGAAATGGATGGGAAACCTTGCCCTAGCCCCTTACCTTTTCACTATCTCTTTCTTCACATGGAGCATGACATGTCTGAAAGGGGGAAAGGCTTCCCTTGTATGAATAAAATGGTAGGCTCACAACCCATGGGCAACAGTTCTCTATTGTTTTCAGGGGTACATGAAGTCCTAGGAATTGTTTGCTCCCCTTCTGAGTGCCCTGCTCCAGACCTCTAAGTGTTTTTAGAATAGGGCCTGAGTAACACTCCCTGCTCCTTATTTAATACAGCAATTAAATACAGCATTACATGTTGACTTTGGTCACCCTGGACAGCTCCCATGAGAAGACAATTGTCTTACCTCTACCATGTTGCTGTGTTGAAGTGCATGGTTTTGCTCAAAGTTACTAATGCTTCTCTGAAAAAGAATAATTCCTGAATGCTGTTGATACCCAAGAGATAGTCTTAAGTATCACTCTGCTCAGGATGAGAATATGAATGAACATATCCAATCTCCATGCCCTTTCCACCACATGCAGTTTTACTTCTTCTGGAGAACTGTGTGCTTCTCATAGACAATGTTGCCTCTTTATCACCTGACAGCTTATAGTACATTAACACATTTGCATGTCCAGTACACATTCAAATACAAGAGGCAGACATTGCAAGCATCTCTTGCTTCTACATAAAGGGAAATGGCCAATGGTTTTCTTCTCAGGTATGTTTTTGCTGTATGCATTTTGCAGAAGCAAATGTACCTGAAGAAAAAGATAGCTTTTTACAAAGCAGTGGAACAGTTAAAATTTTTATATCAGCCTAACAATCAGGGTAAGGTGCCAGCTGAAGTACGTATTGAGACAGGTTAAAATGGGTCATTTTCTCAGTCTAAATATAAGTTGTGCTGTGCTTTCAAGCCACAGAAAAATTAAATGACTACAGTCAATTGGTAGTCCATGAAGCACTACCTACAGTGTGACTGACTATCCTTTTTAGGGCCGTTCACCCCTATCCACAAATTTAACAATGCAAATGCAACAATGGGTTTTGTCCAATGGCTGGCAATTTTGGCGCTGACATTCTTGACAGAATAGCCTGATTAGAAAATAATTGTACTTCTTTCTAGCTTCTGTTACCTCACCTGCACTTTTCATTTCCTCTAAGGTACAGTGCCGAAACTGCATCTTTCAACTCTCCCTCTTTTATCTGATGTAGTGGATGACAGGTAATCTAGCTGAAAGTTCTTACAATTGCGCCACCAGAAAAACACTGGCTGATGAAATCTGGAGCAGTTATCACCCTAACCATCACCTGTCAAGCCTCCTGCTTCAATTTAAGGGTGCATCAATTTTCTGAAGAGGAAATCAAGGGCAAAGAATAAAAGCGCTACAGATAAACACTGACAAAGGCCCTTTCTGCCTTTTTTTATATTTATGATGGGATGTACTATCATAGGTTGCTCTGTGGGGTTTTATCAACTCTCCTGATACATCCCAGATAGCTTGGAATTCTTAGGCCATTGATGAAGTGCTACACTTGCACTTTACTGAAAGGGCAGAAAATGTCTAAGTGAAAATTACTTTCACTAAATACCGCAAAGATATTGAAGTCCAAAAGAGCAAGGAGATGGGACAAATGACAGCTGCATATAACAATGAACCTCTCTGTTCTCCTGGATGGCAGACAAGACTGATTAGAGTAAGAACATGAAATAATGTTTTCTTAAAAGCCAGAGAGCATATTGTGTGAAGTGTCAGACACAGCGAGTTCATATGTTGTTTGTAGTGAAATGTGAAATGTGCTGGCTGCCAATTCTGTTTGTGGTGGAGTCTGTCACTGTTCCTAAGCACGCCTAGCTTAAAAATATTGCTGAAGGAGATGGGGGTTGGGGGGAGATGAAAGGGACACCAATATAACAACATGCATTTGATTTGAGGGCCAACGAACTACAGATATTTCATTTAACAGAGTGCTGAAGAGCCAACTCTGAAGTCATTTTCAGTATAACATATTGATCATGCATGCTTTTCTTTTTCTGTAAAATTGCACAATGAGGTTGCAAACTGAAATGTGCACTTACTGAGAGATGATTTTAGAAGTAGAATCTTTGCCCATCAATGCCCTGACTAGTAACAGAAGAACTATGCTTCCCATGAAAAACTTTCCTCTGCCTGTAAGGTTATAATTATCTGTAGTTCCTGAAAATAATATTAACAATAGTCAAATCTGTGTAAGCAGAAAAATCACTTGGTATGGTTTTCTCTTGCACTACACTACCTTAGACTTCAGGGAGGGCTGTCATGAACATTACTCCTCAGGTAACAGAATTTTCATCCCTATATAATTTACCGCAGCTTATAGTACTATACTGAACTACGATCAGCTATGTGTCTTCAAAGTCTATCTTTAAAAGTCTTCCTGGGTTGATTAAAGGACTTGCAATTGTCAGGTTTTCAACAACTCAAACTGTAAAACTGAATACAAACAATCAGTTCAGATTTGCCAACCTAGCAGTTTGAAAGCAAGAAATTGCAAGGAGATAAATAGGAACCACTTCAGTGGGAAGGTAACAGCGTAATCACATGACCATGGAAACGTCTGCAGGAGCAGACAGAGCTGGCTCTTTGGCTTTTAAACAGAGATGAGCACTGAACCCTAGAGTTGGATACGACTGGCTTTCAAGCAAGGGAGAATCTGGTAAATATGTTTTTTAAGATTGGATTTAACATGAAATTATGTAAAGAATTCAGGGTCCAGTGTGAACTCAACATACATATGTACAAGGAATTCTTCATATTTCAGACAAGACTTGTTATGAGAAAAAGGGGCAAGCTTATCTTAAATTCTTTTCTGGTCATCATAAACTGGAAAATCTTCGCATATACACAGACTTCCTAAAATTGAAAAACTGGTAGCTTTCTGAAGGGAGGGGATTTTGACAAGGTGACATATCCACATGTTAAAGAAAATGTTAGGTGACTGCCTTTAAGATCAGTTTCCCAAATGCATTACACTTTTTACACTATAGATCTGGAGGTTCGAAACAAAACAGTGTTAAACCACAACAGTTTCTTAAGCTTTCTATTCTCAAATTTAGTCATAATTGCCATCGGTATTGATTAAATGAATTAATAAGAACATCTAGGTTTTACAAGATATGGCATAACCATGTCAAAACAGAGTGTTGAGTTTATAACAGTCACTCAGCTTTTAGTCTTGCTATTCCAAATGAGTTAAAAGTACAGTAACTGAAATGAACATCCATGTCCCATCCATCCACTAATCACACTTTATGATTGACTGATTGATTGATAGTTTAAAATGAGGAAAGTCATCTATACAGCCATGGTCTTCTTGGTTGCCAATGCTGACCCTTCTAGATGGCAAAATGAAGTGGTTACACCAGGCATCTACTTTTAATTATTGGGAAAGACTAGCAAATGGTTCATTATTAAATTATCGTTATTGTATTTTTACTGGGTGGGAGTGATGAATTTTCTGTCTCAGCTGCTAAAATAACTCGGCAGGTCTTGGGTACTAAGATAATTTCACTTGTCAACAGCACAACTTGCTATTCTCCCCAGGCAACAAATTGTGATAGGGTGATCTAGGCAGTGATGCACTGTAGCAGATTCTGTCAGGTTCTGCAGAAACGGTAGTGGAAATTCCCACAAGCCATGCCCACTTGGTTGGCCACGCTCACCTCCATAGTCCATAATACAGGATGTTTGGTCACGCCTACAGATTTGGCCATGCCCATAGATTTGGCCAGCCCGCAGAGTAGGTAGTAAATTTTTTTGCAGTGCATCACTGGATCTAGGGTTTTCACATGCTTCCTGAACCAAAGGTGTTTGTCACACACCAGAATGGAAATGCCTCCAACATCACTATAACTTGAAAGAGGAGGTTTTTTTCCTACTCCCTAGTATACAATGGGCACTGCAGGTTTCAAATACTGTACCTTCAGAGTATCATGCTAGGCATCTGCTTGCTGTATACCATTCTAGAAGTGCCCAAATAGGCACAAGAGTTTGGTGCTTTGGAAAGTTATTTTTTAAAAAAAGCAGCTACTGTTACTGGTTTTTTTAAAAAAAATATGACTGTTGTTACTTATCTGAGTATTTTTAGTAACTTAAGTTGATTTCTGTGTTACTTTTTGCTGTTCATTACTTTTTTAGTTCCTTTAAAAATCCATCTGAAACATTTTGCCTAAATTTGTTCACGCTTACTCAAGCAACTAATTAATTGTACCTAGAGAAAGAAAACAACTTTGCCAAGAATTAGTTTTCTGTTGTAATCAAACCAAACTGCTTGTTGCCTCCTCATTATTCTAAAACAGGGGTTACCAAACTTTTCACACCACAGGCCTGACCATACATACCCCTGGGCAGCTGAGTGGGCCGATCACACAGTTTCTCCCACCGCAAACGCTGTCGTAAAACACGTCCATGGCTGTTGTAAACATATTTATGACAGCTGTGGGTGCATTTATTGCATTATAAATGCATTTACAGCAGGAGTGGGTATGTTTACATATGCACAGGCACATTTTACAGCTGTCATAAATGCACCCACTTCCACTCCCAGTAGTGGCAAGGAGGCCTGTGGGCCACATGAAATGGTGCCATGGGCTATAGTTTGGCCACCCCTGCTTTCAAACATATGTGTTATGGGTACAGCTGCCCCCCCCCAACAGTTTACTTCCGTGCTGTAATAGGCACTTATGAAATATTGTTACCCTCAAGCCTGCTTCTTAGAGGCTAGTGATATCAGAGAGAATCTGGACACCATCTTGTATGGTGGTGGTAGTGGGGAGATCAATAGTTAATGTTCCTGAGGCTTCTTTGCTAGAAAAGCACCAGTTTTCCTTCCCACAGTCAAAAATGAATATACATTCCATGGTATTCACCTTGTTGTATATTCAGACTATGACCAACTCTTACAGGACTCAAAGGGGAAAGAAGAGAATAATAAATGGAAGGTGTATATTTAGTTACTGTTTTCATATATTCGTTCCTTCATGCTTTCAGGGTTTACGACCCTTTTACAGGTAGGAATGAACAATGTCTAAAAAATCAACACACATATCCTTTAAACCTTTTAAAAAATGTGTTCTGCCCTGCTTCCCTCTGAAGAGATTAAAACATGCATTGCATTTCTTGTTTTAGTTTTAAGAGTATTCCTGCTTTAAAATGTTACTTACATTTAAATCATTATACATGTTTCAAGAGTTTATTTCCTTCTGTGTCACACATAAGAGACATTTATCACTTCCATCCATTTTAGATTGTGCAATTAATTTCCTTTTTTATTATTCTGAATAACTATTATTCAGCCTTTGATTGACTTCTAGAGCAGCAATTGAAGTAAGAGATTCTGATGGTGCTTTATGAATTGCCTAAGCTAAGCTCACACAGCTTATAATATCAGCAGTTTTTCTATATAATGCATATCTTGGTTAGTGGTACTTTTATTTGCATAATCACTGAACCAAATATAGTCACACTGCAGGCAAAAGAATCTAGCTGACCTGACCCCATTAAGTCACTTTTGAAGGGAAAAACTATTACAGTTGGTCTAATATTAAAACAAAAAAACAAACAAAAAAAACCTATTAAAAACCCCCTTTCCTTTTTACTAGATACAATCTTGAATTTTTAATCAAATATAGAAGCATATTTTATTTTTATTTACAAGCATTGAGGTGTCTGTAGCATATTTATAGCTTTATTCTTCTGATTATTTTATTTATGTAATATTCACAATGTACCAATTGCCCCTGCATGTAGGATTCTAATTTGGGAGTGGTATAAGAACTATCAGATTTAAGAAGTCTTTCTAAAGGAAACAAAGGAAGACATATGGCTGTAGAGAAAGAATTAGAGACAGTCAACCAATAGTAGCAAAATAATTATATATATATATATATACAGTATCTGTAAAGAAAAAACTGAGCTGGAATTTGTCTTGGAGAAGTGAAACTAACAAAATGTTGTAATGAGCTTGCAATGAGACACGGGAGGAGGCCGTGTGGCGAAGTCCAACCTCGACCGGAGTCAGGAGCAAGTATTTATTCCCTGCGAAGATGTGTATGTAAGATAATCGCGCCATCCCCTGTACAGAAGGCTTGTGTACGTGGCATTTTCTGGTGGTTCAGCTACAATGGTAGCTCTGGAAGTTACCCCGAAGTTAATGGACAACCCGCACTTAATTGCCTTGGGCTGGCGAAACCCATTGTTCCTGCCCTAATCTCGGAGCCTATGTGGATTGACCCTGAGCACCTAGCTTTGTCCCTTGTTTGCCCCTGTCTGCTTGCCTAACTATATTTGCCCCCAGCCTGAGCCATGGTTTATGCCTAACCTGCCCGCTTATCTCCCAATTTCCTCTCCAGCAGAGCACAGCCCCAACTAATTTGGGGACTCACATGCGGGTCTGTGGACACCGGGCGCACCCCTTGGGAGAGGTTTAATATCCAATTAATGCGAGCAACCCACACAAAATGTATGGGCTTGTCTATACGATGGCATTGTTGTGAGGCATGTTCTGCGTAATCCTGTTATTTCTTGTTGCAGATTTGAATAGAGAGGCTAATTGCTGGATGGACTGTGTTGTCCTGGTACCAAGTGAGCATAGATATCTAGAATTGCTCCCTGAGGTCTCACTCCAGGCACACACTGCCCTTCCTTTTGATCAGGGGTTCCCAACATTTTTAAGTCAGGGGACAGGTCAAGCTCTCTCAGTCAGCTTTGAGGGCTGGAAGGTCATTTTGCACAATGGGAGTGGCCATTTTGTCCCAACAGCTTCAAAGGGGTGGCCATTTTGTTTCTTCTCATTTTGTGGTCAAAGTACAGTACTTGAGTTTCAGCTTCAGTATTTGTCCTTCCAAGGAGCAGTCAGGGTTGATTTCCTTTAGGATTGATTGATTTAATTTCTTTGCAGTCCAGGGGACTCTCAAGAGCAGGAATTTTCAATCTTTTTAAGCCGGGGGCCAGGACACACTCCCTCAGACAGCTTTAGGGGCCGGACAGCCATTTTGCCCTTCCTACACCACGTGACACTTCCTGGTGTGGTGGAGGTGGTGGTGGGCCATATGAAATGGTGCTGTGGGCTGCATCCGGCCCATGGGCCACAGGTTCGGGATTCCTGCTTCAAGAGTCTTCTCCAGCACCACAGTTCAAAGGTGTCTATTCTTTTGCACTCAGCCTTTCTTATGGTGCAGCTCTCACAGCCATAAGGAAACCCAATGTGAGATGCAGGGACTATTCATGGTGCTGTGATCCACATAAGCAAATACACTATCATCCAGGGGTGGTGCAAAACCCACAGGAAACAAAATACTAACTAGAGGCTATAGTACTGAGAACCAAGAGAGGAGAAATTCTTTAATATGGTAACTAATTACTTCTGGTATGTTAGAACTACGGTAAAATCCTGACTTACATATGCCTTGAGTTACATAAAATGCAGCGTACGTAATGATTTTGTTCTAAAACCATGTCCCGATTGACATGATTTCCTATGGGTTTGCTTCGATTTACATAAAAAATTCATTTTTCCTATGGGTTTACTTCAAATTATGTAAAAAATATTTTTTCCTATGGGTTTGCTTCGAGTTACATAAAAAACCGATTTAAGCAAAAGCCTACAGAACGGACTTTTTACGTAAGTATGGGGTTTTACTGTATACTTTTAATATTACTTTTTTTTCAAAAATCTGAGTTCTGTTATGAGCAGCCATCCCCTCACATCTGTTCACTCAGAACTAACACACAACCACACACAGCAAATGTTCTTGCAACTGGTTGTATTTTCATATATTCAAATTATTTAATGGCAAGTAAAAGGTTTGTTAAAATACACAATGTGTAAACTCAAAGTGAACAAAAATGCCTGCCAACTGTGCTGTAAAATTCAAAATGGATTCCAGGGACAGTACACAGTACCAGACAGATTGTGCTATTGCTTCTACTTTCTATACTGTTATTACAGCTCAGCTGTCTTGAAGTCTGAATGACAGTGGTCTGAGCCCTTTCAAACAATGGAAGGGAAGGTCAATTTTTGTAATGAGGAAATGGAAGTGGTGGTGCAGAGGATCGGTGACCCTCACAGTTTCATGTGTGATGAAGAAGCAGTGAAGTGCTTGAGCAAATTATGGTTTCGGAACAAAGAGGCAATCGCACTACAATTTCCAGTTGGAGAGCAACTAACAAATCCACTTGCATAAATCCAGCATGTGAAAATCAAGGCTCTAGTTGCATTCATTTTAACACTGGCAAACAATAGTGTGTAACTTCCCATGGAGCGAACAGCAAGCCAAATTAAGAACAGTCAACTCAGAAAAGGTATAGTTCCCCATCGTTCATTCCTATTCAGCATAATGTGGTTTGCCAAAGCCAAATGAAAAACCCCACCCATTGGGATAAGGGAAAGAAAGTTATTTTACATTATTCCTTCAAGTTTAAGATTTGAGAATGTTAACCTGTTTTGCACCTTTAAAGACTGAAGTGCAAAATCTTCAAGCTGATAGTAAATAATTTAGTGGATAAAGTTGGGGGAAATTCAAAAACATATGTTTGAACTAGCCACATTCTAAGGGAAAACCCATTTCTACAGTGAGGTAAGGCCTTGCCTGTCATGATCACAAACATGTGCTACCATCCAGTCTTCTTCTTCTATGTATAGGCCACACGTGAACAACCAGAGATCTTCTGCTATTACCAGTTGTAAAAAGTCACATAAATGTGTATACATCTGTTATACTAACCAATCCTTGTGTACCTCTATACCTGATGTGTATAAATTGATGCCATGAAATCTCACTTTTATGTCTGACAAAGTGGACTTGATTCATGAAATCTAACATTAAAATACAGCAGTTAGTCTTTAAGATGCCACAAGATTTTTTTTGTCATTTTGTTTTGTTTACTGTCCGACAATCTTCGATGAGGCTCTTTCTGTGTACTCCTACCATACATTGAAAGCAAAGCAATCACACTTATATACCACCCCATAGTGCTTAATGCACTCTCTAGGTGATTCACAAGTTAATTAGCATTTTGCCCCAAATGTGCTGGGTACTCATTTGACCGACCTCAGAATGAGCCTGGTGTGCTGTGGTCCATGGGGCTCCAAGGGTCGGATTTAACTGTGTGACTGAACAACAACAAAGTTACTTACAAAAGTGCTGATTTATTATTATTATTTTCTTCTTCCATGTCTAGGGAACTGCCAAAATGAAGCCATCTGACCTTAGTGTGAGAAAGATTAGCTGGCAACACATGGTTACCGTTACCAGGGTATGCCCGATTGTGGTTCAAAAATACCACAGTCTTCGAAGAGGCTCTTTCTGTGTACTCATACCATGAAGACTGTCCTGAAAATATAATGCAGTGGCCCTTCATCTGCCTTCTCCATTGTAGTGTGATACCTGTACCACTGATCCAGTTCTGCGAGCCACTTCTAGTCCTTTTAGCCCTTTTAGCAAAGTCCTCATCAGCCCCAGGTCAGTATGGATGACACTGTTGCCCTCCATCAAGATGGATTTAAGTGGGATTTAATCCACTTGGGAACCATCACCCTTCCCTGTGGACTTCAGTACCCAAAGCTGTTAGTCCTCAGTTAACCACCACGACACTCAGCGCTGAGTTGCTGGCATTATGGTCTACTCTATTACCATAGCAGGATAACCTGGCCAGACAGGAATTGCTGGTTTATATAATATATAGAAGGAGAAGGAGGGGGACAAAGTCACACAGACATGCAGAATAACCCTTCTTTCCCTATAGAACTTCTATCTTTCTAAGTACTCAGACCTCAGGCCAGAAGGCAAGATAATAATTGGTCATGCTCCTGATGATACACACATTAATTTTGATTGAGCAGGTTTGCCATATTAGCAAGAGAAGGCTGGCAAACAGCATGATACCCACAGACTCCCAGGACCCAACTGCAGTGTAGCCGCAGACCTTGATACTTTTCATCTCAACCAGAAATGTCAAATCCAATTTTAACTGCCAAGAACTTGAATGAGCCCCTGATTTTTCTTTTAGATAGCTAATTAAACTAGCTCCTAAGTGTATTTCCTGAGAGATACCTTTGAGAGACAGATTTTTTTTTAAAGAAAGGAAGAAAGTATTTGCCTTTCCCCCTTATTTGAAGGGGGGGTGTCTATTATGGCTCTTGAAAGAAATCAGCAATGAGACCTACAATATCAGTTTAGCACTGGGAATGCTGTCAGCATGCAGATAAAGTCTTTGTAACCCAGGGATCTATGTAAATACTCCAGTGACTTTTGCAAGGTGAAATCATGTGAAAGCTTTATTCCCAATAGCACAGCCAAACCATACACTGACCTGTCTCTTAGGATTGGTGAGGGGGGGAGGTGAGGATGGGGGTAACATACTTAACCCTTTCATATTGCTGTGTGCCCAGTTGTATACATATAGATGTATAATACATCTCTCTAGCATCTCTGAAATATGAATTTTTGTTTTACAGGGCATACATTTTCACAGAATGAGATCAGCACAGTGAAGTTCATTTCTTCTTAATGTTGGTCCTTATATTATTACTCTAGCAGTTTGAAAACAAGAAATTGCAAGTAGATAAATAGGGACCACTTCGGTGAGAAGGTAAATAGCATTCCATGTGCTCCAGTGTCTAGCCATGCCTGCCACATGACCATGGAAATGTCTGCAGAAGCAGACAGCACTGGCTTTTCGGCTTTGAAACAGAGATGAGCACCGAACCCTAGAGTCAGATACAACTGGCTTTTGGGCAAGGGCAACCTTTATCTATATTCTTAGACATTCTTTTTCTCACACTCACTCCCTCTTATATTGATTGATCTGCAACAGACAGGTTTTTCAATACCAGCTTGGAAATCTTCCTGAGTACATCTTATCATCTTCAGTATTGTACTTCCTAAGCTAGAAGGCAATCTTTCCCACCTGGACCTTCTCCAGGTACTTTTGAGTACAAATGTTATCATTCCTGACCGGCTGATGTCCAACACATCTAAAACACATCTGGTTTTAAAAGGCTGCCCTGTAGGAAAGTTAAATGTGTTGATGGCTAGGGGAATCTCTTGCCCTGGCAACCTCCCAACACCTTAACCTGACCTAACTAAATAGTGAGCTGCAGAAAATCCACAAAGTCAATAATTTTAACTCTCACATTAATCCTACAAGGTAGAACTGCCACTACACCCACAAAACATTCAGGTTCCCTGTAGGGTAAGTAAAGCAAAGCCTGGTTCCAAGTATCACAAGCTCTCTTAGTTCAAGAGCCAAACAACTGAATGGAGACATTTTATATTTTATTAGACATGATTTAACAAAAAAAAGGAACTCTCAAATGCAGTTTCAAACAATTACAAAAAAAATCAAAATATTCTGGATCAAACAGTCAATTAAAGGAGTAATACCGAGCATACATAATAAAATTTGTTGTTGTTCAGTCGCACAGTCAATTCCGACCCTTTGCGACCCCATGTACCATTGCACGCCAGGCATCCCTATTCTCCACCATCCTCCACAGCCCGCTGAGCTCTGTTGCAGAAACTGTTGCTAATCTGCAAAGTTCTCTCTCTCTCCTCCTTCTCTCTCTCTTTTCCTTCCCACCTTCGGGAAGGAACTCTTTTGCAAATGTAATTCTCTCTCTCTCTCTCTCTCTCTCTCTCTCTCCTGCTCCAGGAATCAGATTGTGTCTGCAAAGTACAGATCCAAAGTGGCTGGAATGGAACTAGTGATTGAGAGATTGCATGACTAGTATGGGAGTGAAATTTTTGTTAGACCTGGCCTCAACATAATATCAGCATCACTGATGGAAACAAACAATACTGAAATGCTCACCATCCGAACTCCACAATTGTCTCTTACATCTGTCTATAAACCGCCAGAAGCAAATTTTAGTTTTAATGAATTGGACTATTTTACTTATAACTTACTTTTTGTTACTGGAGATTTTAATTGTCACAGTGAGTCTTGGGATTATAACCAAACCAATGAGGATGGTGCACAATTTCTATCTTGGGCAGACCCCAATCGGCTCCAACTTGTCCATAATCGGAAACTGTGGTAGATGGAGGAGAGGGTAAAATCCAGACAACATCTTCATTAGCAAGAAGATAGCTGCATTGTGCATGAAAGTTATTGATGATCCAATCCCACACATTCAACACAGGCCCATTGTGCATAGTAAATGCTGCAGTGAAATCCTAGGAGGTGCCTTTTTACAGACAGTTTAACTTTAAGAAGGCTAAATGTGTGAATTTTTGAGAACAGCTGGACAAAACTGTGGAGAAGATCCCCCCCCCTCCAGTTAAATGTCATGAATTTGTTCATCTTGTAAAAGTAATATCAAGGGAAAATCTTCCAAGAGGATGCCGTACCTTGTACATCCAGGGCATGACTGACAACATCAAATGTCTGTTGGATAGGTATCAAGCACTCTACAATCTGGATCTTTTTCAGGAAGATACTGTTGAAGCTGGAGAAGAACAGCTGCAAGCTCTAGCTGAAAATCAGAAATCACAATGGTGCGCATTAGTTGAGAACCTGGACATGAAGTAGAACAGTAGATGAGCTTGGAAACTCATTAAAAATTTAGGTGGAGATTTAACCTAGCCACAGCAAAAGTATACTGGAGTAACAGCAGACAAGTTAGGTAGTCATTTGCTAAAGAATGAAAAAATGCAAGGCAAAGAGGTGCAGGAAAAATCCATTCAGCAAGAGGAACATGGGGGAAGGGTTACTTAATAGCCCCTTTGTGGCATCTGAATTGGAAGAAGCTATAAACAGCATGAAACTGAATAAAGCAGCAGGCATCGATGACATAAGAACAGAGCAGATAAGGCAATTTGGTCCCCATACTTTGGAATGGCTCCTGCAATTAATGAACAACTGCATAGATGAACTTAAGGTCCCTAAATTGTGGGCTACAGGCTAGAGTTGTTGCTTTATTGAAATCCAGCAAAGACCCAGATGACCTGAAAAGCTACTGACCAGTGTCACGCCTTTGCCATCTTTATAAGGCACTGGAATGAATGGTACACAATCGTATTTCCGAATTTATTGATGGAAAGATCATGAAGGGGCAAGCAGTCTATAGGCCAGGCAATTTCTTAACCTTACACAACACATTGAGGATGGCTTTGGAAGAAAGCTAATTATGGTAGTGGCTTTCATTAACTTAACCGCAGCATACGATAATGTCAGTCATAGAATTCTGCTCTGTAAAATAAATAATCTTACCAAAGATAACAAACTTACTAGGGTCATTGGCAGCTTCCTTCAGAACCAGAGATTTTATGTGATGATTAATGAAAAGAACAACAGCTGGAGGTTGCAGAAGAATGGACTGTCCCAAGGAAGTGTATTGTCTCGAATACTGTATAACAGGGGTGCCCAAACTTTTTGGGCCGCAGGCCAGTCATGTGGTTCAGGGGGATGGTCACTATGGCCTGGGGGATGGATCCAGCCTCCGACACCAATTCATCCGGCCCGCAAAGCCCAAAGCCCTCGTCGCTCCCCGGAGCGGAAGTAAAATGCACCCGTACTTCCCCTCCAGGGAGTGTTGAAGGCTTCACGGGCCAGATGAATGGCATAGGGGGCCAGCTCTGTTCCCCGGGCTATAGTTTGGGAACCCCTGCTGTATAACATATATGTAAATGATCAACTAGTTCTTGACAATACAAAACTGTTCCTCTAGGAACAAGCTTTGATGAGGAAGTGGGGGCTGTTGGCAGACAACAACATGTGATGTGAATGTGGAGAGACACAAGAACCAGGCTCATTTACTGGCCTGCCAATTACTGTCAGAAACATGTATTGATGAGGACTTAAGTTTGGGCAACATCAGACACCTGTTCCCAGGCATTGACTATATAGCGAAAAGAGCACAAAATCCTATTTTTCTCCAATTTACCAATCTGTAGAACCTTAGTGAATTCCAGAAGTAAATAAACTAAGTCCCATTTACTTTGGTTGTGTTTGAGCCATGAGGTCAGGCCCATTCACTCAGGATCTGCTTTGTAAGTTTTGCTCAATAAAAATAAATTAGCTTCATTTGGGTTCATTCCTGATCTTCAGTACTACTGTTTTATGGGGAGGGGAATGCTGAGCTCAAATGCGAACAGCAGCAAATATTCATATACTGTATGTGTGCAGGTATACTCACATGTCAATACATCCAAAAATCTATATATTACCAGAATATTCATTGAATATATGGGGTGAAGCCAGTTTTATATTTTACTTAAAAGCAAATTTGCCGTTTAATATTTGATATTTTAGTTCTGTCCTGATGGCTCTTTTGCCCTATTGGCAGTGAGCAAAGAGGCGTATATGTTCCGTGAAATCTGGTAAGGTTAGGAACAATTTGTTACTGCTTTCCAAGGTCCCTAAAGACATCAATTAACTAAAAACATGGGTAGTGACAGTGCAAACAGGAAGAGTTAACCCCCCACCGTTATTCTTTATATAAGGCAATCCACCCACCTCCTTCCCTCCCTTTCCATCCCCTTCATTTTCCTTTCTAATGAACAGGGAGAGATACTTCTTTCTACTGAGAAGCTCTCCTGCAATGACAATTCCCTGGCTCTCCCCAGGTGATTTACTTTTCAAGCGTTGCCCACTTATTGATCGTCCTTCTGACAAATTTCAACACATGCATAGCCTTGACAAACATTCCTGCAGATGAATCCCTCCTGCCATTCAAAAGGGAGGATTATTTTTATGCAGTATGTTTCAATAAACAACTCCATGTGTGCCAAGCCAATTTTAAGCAAACTATATGGCAGTTTGGGGGGACAAGCAGGGAGGGAAATCTTTGTGTCTCGTCAAAGCCCTAGTGAGAACAGCTCTGGAGTCCTCTCAGATGCTATTTAAAAATTATTATTCTCAAGGATGTGTTGCCTTCCTTCAAAGCATCCTGTGTTATAACAAATGAGCAAAGACAGCCAATTTATGGGGTGATCAGCATTCTAGTGATATGTTAAGGGTGAACTAGCTATATATCTTACTGGTTCTAAATTTTTGAAGCCGTAGCCGTGTTAGTCTGTGCATTCACTCAAATGTTTTTGGTCCGAAAATAGTATCTGTTGATGTTTGGCATAAAGGAAGAGTAACAGGCAACTAACAATAAAAAAAGCTGGATTTCTCTCCACCTCCCCCACAACACAATTATTAACATTTTTAAAATATGTAGAATGTATTCAGGATTCAAGGAATACATATATTATCTTCTTACAAACAGCATTGCCAATATTCTGTTTACAAAGGGCTAGGAATTGATAATATGTAAATTCCTGTCTTTGTTAAGTGCATTTCATGTGTTCAGAAGCTTGTCTGGCTTTTTAGAAGCAACGCTATCAAACAGTTCTTTTCTTTTTTTGGTGTTGAATAAATTAAGCACTGGCCTCAGCTTTCATGGGGCTTTCAGCAAAGGGCCTTCTACTTCATGCCCTTAGGACTTAGCTTGACTGCTGACTTCTTGATTCAGGACTGGCCCTATCATTAGGAAGGTGAGGCAATCAACTGTAGTGACAGACACAGGTGCCAGAGCATACAGCGACAAAGTGTTAGAAGAAAGAGCTTGTGTGCAACATGGCTTGCCCTTGGTCTTCTAAGCTAGCCTGCTGTCCTCAGATGCATTTGAGGCTCCTCTGTCCCATTGCTAAAGGTCTGACTGCCAATCCAACCTGCTTTTGATTTTTCTTTTACATGGAATGGATTAGGCATCATCCTATTTTTCACTACAGGCACCAAAATCTATTGAGATTCCTCTAAGAGACTTGCCTGCCATGCGCTCTGTGTTATGAACTCTAAGCCAGCGTTTCCCAAACTATGTTCCATGAAACACTGATGGACTTCAATTCCCAGAAGCCTAAGTCAGTACATTGACTGACTAGTGTTTTGGGAAAATTGACTTAGGCTTCTGGGAATTGAAGTCCAAAAAACAAAGATTAGGAAACACTGCTAAGCAGTTTGGTCCATTTTAAACATTCTGTGTTTCATCTTAACTGAAGGTAAACGTTTTGTCCATGTAGGAAACTTTTCCTTTGTACCTGGCTATTATCTTGAAAGTTGTCTGTTGGCAGTTCCTTGGTAGTGACAAGAGAGGACTGGGCCATTTCTTCTCTCTCTCTCTCTCTCTCTCTCTCTCTCTCTTACTCTCTTTCTACTCCTTGTTTCTCTCACTCAGTCTTTCTCAGCCTCTCTCTTCAGCCTCTCCAGTGTCCTGATGAAGTAAGGACTGATACATCTTGCAGCATCCTCCCCTACATTTACAGCACCACCGATTTTGACTCCCCATCATCCATGCTCACCTCCTTACCAGTGGTCAAAAGTGAAAAAAATGTAGAGTATATCTTCATCCTCTCTGTCATCACTCTAATCAATTTGGCTCCTCAAAACATCTCCATGTTAGCCATTTTTCCCTCCTCTGGGTCAACCCCACATGTGAAATTAAGCAGTGGGCCCATGGGCTGAAAGGTTCCTCCTCCTGATTTATTCATTCTGGTTTGATTAAGCATTTTAAATCTATCTGCCAGGCTGGGATTTAATCATCTGGCTTCCTCTAAATAGGCACATGGCTGGCATACAGACCTGTCTCATACTATTTTGCCTTTTTTTTGTCTCTGTTCCATTCTATGACGCCCTCTGAGATTTTCTTCCTAAGACAGGATGAATTGGTCAGAGGCAATATTGGCTCGATTAAGCTAATCATGGGGTTGCCAAAATGCCAGGCCAAAAGACCTTGACCACCAAAAACTGCAGTTTTCACTCGTGTATGCCTCATGCATTGCAGTGGGAATGGATGGCAATTGAGGGGGGGGGGGGGATCACATTTGAATTCTTTAAAATCCATCTCATGGGTGTAGGGAGCAAAGACTGTTACAAGGAAGGCACTGATGTTTCTTGAAAGGGATAACTGTTCAAAATAGAAGGGGGGGAGTGCTTGTTGCTATTCCACAGTCTTTTACAATAAAGATAAATGCTAACTTTTGGCCTATCGCACTGTGCTTATTATACTAAGAACACTGACAGCCATTCCAATTGCCTTCTCCACCCCCCACCACTACAAAAAGAGAGAGAAGGTATTCTAAGTGCTTTTGTCATTACATGCAATTTTATGGATAATGATCCATAAAAAGGACCATTTCCTTAAAAAATATACCGAACACAGAAACTAGAGGCCATGGACTGCATGCGTGCTTCAGTCACAGCAAACTGCTGATGAAAAGATGCTCTCACCCTCCCCCCCAATCTGAAATGCTTCTCTTTCACAGTGATTAATTTTGGCCTCTTAATCATACAAGTGAGAGTACATTTTATCTTTTAATTTATTCTGACTGCTGAAATGCGCCAGCTGCATAATGGGAAGTTTGTTGCCTTTTCCATCTGAATCCTTATCCTTATTAAATCACTAGTATTATTACACTAAATAAACAAATTAATAAACACACAAAATGTTATTAAATCATAGTATTATTACCCTAGATAAACAAATTAATAGACACACAAAATGTTTCTCTGCTTGTAGGCAGTTAGTCATTGAAGCAGACAGTTTACTCTTAATTTTCATGGATGGGAGGGAAAGGGGAAAGAGATAAACTCTACTATCTCAGTTAGGTCACCAGGGAAATTAACTCCTGGGCGATCAAATCTGTCACAAAATCCAACCACTCAAACCTACATAATCACACACACACATATTGAGTGCAAGGACCCACTTTGATTATACTTTTTCTATAGATACCCAATAGAACAATTCCATGACCTTTCTATCAAATCCACTTTAGGGATTATAAACCTGGAAGCTCATCCTTCTTCTTTTCTCATACCTTTCATTTGCCCTTTATACTGACTACATGTAGATTGCCCTAGGATGCTTCTGTTCTATATAACTACCAACGGATTCATAGATCTGTACTGTGGTTCTTTTACAAAAAAATGTGATGGAGATCAATGTAAAAGTTCAATTGGAACTCTACATACTCAATACTATTTCTGTCAAAACCTTAAGAGCATTAAGGGGGGGAAATCTACAGCAGCTGAAATATTGTATAGGATATATATAATAACACCATGTATTCAAAGGTTGCTAACAATTCTTTTTTGGAATACAAAGCCCAGAACCCCCCTACCACCTAAGGATACTAGGAGCTGTTACCCAAAACATAAATTCTTAAACTCTCCTTTTACTCAGTCATATGGAGAGCATGAAATAAAAAGACAAGCTATGAGAAACCTGGGGGACATAGTGAAAAGTAGAGACATAACCTTGCAAACAAAAATTTGCATAGTCAAAGCAATAGTATTCTTGGTGGTAATGTATGGTTGTGAGAGCTGGACCATTAGGAAAGCTGAGCGCAGAAGAATAGACACCTTTGAAATGTGGTGTTGGAGGAGAGTTTTGAGAGTACCCTGGACAGCGAGGAGAACAAATAGGTCGGTCCTTGAAGAAATCAACCCTGACTGCTCCTTAGAAGGTCAAATAGTAAAGATGAAGCTAAAGTACTTTGGACATCAAATGAGAAGAGAGAATTCACTTGAGAAAGCCTTGATGCTGGGAAAGGTGGAGGGCAAAAGAAGAAGGGGGTGACAGAAAATGAGATGGCTGGATGGTATTGTAGATGCAATGGGCACAGAGTTGGGCGGGTTGAGGAGGATGGTGGAAAACAGAGGTGAGTGGTGGGCAATGGTCCATAGGGTCACAAAGGGTCGGAATCGACTGTGCGACTGAACAAAAACAAATTGAGAGCACAATGATAGTTCTCAGAGTAGATTTTGCCAGAGCAACTCCTAAGACAGTGTTTCTCAATGTGGGGCCCATGCTCCACAGGGGGACTTCAATTCCCAGATGCCTATGTCAGTACATTGACTGATCAGTGCTTTGGGAGATTGACTTAGGCTTCTGGGAATTGAAGTTCAAAAACCAAAGGTTCGGATAAACTGTCCTAGACCAAAAAGGGTTGTCATCTAAGCCCAAAATTTGGGCAAGAGGCTGCTCTGATCACAACATATGAATAGTGTCCTCCATTCAAACCAATTTATACTAACATATTATATATAATTTGGGTGTTCCATTCATAGGCTGGAACCACTATATCACTGGTTGCTGAAAACTTTCATTCAGGGGCTGATAGACAATCTCATAAACTGAGGGGAATATTTTATGTTAAGTCAAGCTCTTTGCCTACCCAGCCTATATTATCCAATCTGTGAATCTCCACAGGTTCCAGACATGAATTTTCCCCATAATCTATTTCTTCATCCTTTTAGCTCCTGAAGAGTAAGTAAAAAAGGACAGGGCCCATGCTAACTTATGGATCCAGTCTGAAGTGTATGGAGCACACTTCATACATTCTAAAGGAACCCTGTCCACATTTCTTTCTAAGAAAGTAAGAAAGTTTGCATTTCTTAGAGAAGAACCTTGAGATATGAAAGGTGATAGTAGTCCCAGTTCTAAGTAACTACAGGTCTTTCCAGATGTGTATTTGACTCAGAATAATGTGGGTGAGATCTGCAATTTCTTTGCCACATACATCCAGAACTACTCATTCCAACATCTGCATTGCTTTAACTTTTCCTTTAATGTAGTGAGATTCTTCAGAATCAAGCAGTGGTGGGCATTAGCAGATTCGCACCAGTTCACCAGAACCGGTAGCAGAAATTCCGACTGGCCCCACCCATCCAAGTTTTGAAATAAATAAGTCCTAATTCAGGTGCAATGCAGGGATTTCCCCCTGGCCACGACCACAATACCACACCCACAGAGTAGGTAGTAAAAAAAATGGAACCCACGACTGGAATTAAGTTTCCACATAACAAGTCTCCTTTCTTCTTCCCTCTTATGCCCTCTTCATTCTCCATCTATCTCTACCAATATTCTCTTGATATTTATTTATTTATTTATTTATTATTTATTTATTTAAATTTATATCCCGCTCCACTCAACCCACGGGCGACTTATTTTTTCTCTTGAAGTAGAAGCTTCTCCCCCCTTTTTTAAAGAAGAAGAAGAAGAACAAGAATGGGATAAGCAGAGCTGCTTATACTGATACTATCAAGCATGAAGAATAGGGCAAGAGGCAGCTGTACTGGGAGGACACACACACACACACAAACCATTTTAAAGATACATCCTTACTTGTTCATAGCTGATATCAAGGAGAGTTCTGATTGAACACATAGGAACCAAGCTTCTCTGAGAGAAACAGACAGATGGAGATAATAGATCTCAAATCACTGGGATGCCAAAAATAAAAACTCAGATTCCAAGCAGGCTGCGCACACACACAATGCTCGAGCAAGAGATATGGAAGAAAAATAGGATTTGATCTGATCCTGCTGTAAGATCAGTTAGACATGTTGAACTGGTCCAGATCAATGGGCAATTGAACTCCTTCTTAGACGGAAATAAATAGAATGTGTGGATGAGTTTGAAACTGAAGATGTCAGAATCAATGGCTGCTCCTTTAGTCTCCAGAAAACTGAGACAAGATCCCACCTTCTCGAGGGGCAAGGAAAAGGATTGAAAAAGAGAGGACCTCAAGAATGCTAGGAACAGCAATCTGAGGTGAAGGAAGCTCACGTCAGGTCAAGTAAAAGATCATCTAGGAAACCAGAGGAGATCCTTTTCCCTGTTGGACCCAGTCATCTGCAACATTAACTAAGGATGATAGGGACTGTAACAGACCTTTTGCATGCAAAACCTAGGCTTTACTCACTATAGCTTGAAAATTATTACTTTTTGAGTTTCCAAGCCACAAGCCATGATGACTAGGAAATTTGGTCATCTCAAAAATAACATTTCTAGTTTCTGACTCTTTCCAAATAGCAGAATCACTGTTTTACATCATTGTCCAAGAGATAGTCAGTCTATCTCACTCTGTCCTTCTAAGGAAGTACTTGCGTGACCAATCATGGGTAGTCATATGCTAATTTTCTACTCTAAATTGAATGCAGATAATTTGCTAGATATTATCTCATACAACTAGAACTCAATATTCTAGGGTACTGCAATTAGGGCCAGAGTGATATAATTACCGAAGTGCTGGATGTGACAATAGAGAACTTTGGATTCCCATCTTTGCCCAGTCACAGTCTCCCTAACAATAGAGGATGGGTGGCTTGGGCTGAGATTAATGTGTGCATCATAGAGCACAGTAGATAACTGGCTGTTACATCCAACTCTATCTTTCTCCCAACTTATATTTTACAACTGACTCCAGTTGATTAATTCCAAGGGCTACAGTGGCGAAGACAACAACAAGGTAGAACACATCTGGAAAGCCTGCTGTAGAAAAAGAGGACTGCTTGGAAGGTTAGATATCACAACTTCCTTCTTGGAAACATTACTGTTTTGAGTGTGGAGACTGGTTGTACTTGTATATTTTAAGGTCTGTTCTTTCTTACTTCTGCCCACCATCCATCTGAATCTGTAATACTTCCAGGGCCAGTTCAGAATGGGCTTGTGTATCAGCTCTGCCCACTACTGTTGTAGGGTCTAGCCTTCTTTTCAGTACTCCACAGTGCAAAGAAGTTCTAATGTAGCTGCAAATCCATGTATTTGGATTTTGATGTGTGCAAATAAAAGTTCTGATCTAGTTCCTTTCCAACTTCCAGATAACTGGCCCAACAGCATTTTCTTTCTGTCAATTCTTGCAAAGAAATTTGAAGGATTTATAGATGTCAAACAACTTTCTGTTGGAATGATTTATATAATTTTTCTTTTCTCTCTTTCTCTCTCTTCCCCACCTCCCCATATGCTGGCACAGTAGATCTAAGTGGGCAATATATTCTGCAAATGTCAGCAAAATGTTTTTAATGTTTAACAAACAGATGAGGAGGAGTAAAGAAAGAAAGAAAGAAAAGTTTTCAATGATGTAATGAAACTTTATGTCAAGATAAATTTCACACATTCCATGTGTCTTGTTTTAAATCAATGAAGATGCTGATAAATAAAATGAAACAAAAACCCTAAAAGGAGAAACACACAAACATTGATCATGGTCAAAATACGCCCCTTCACTGTTAGAAGCATTTGCTTCAGTTACATCTGTGGTCATTGGCCAGATCAATGAAACTCGTTCTTTCAACAGCATCCAATTATCAGTTTACTGTGGAGTGAGTTTTCTAATAAATCAGTATACCTTACATAGAATTAGACAAAGCCAATGTGAAAGTTAATAGCAAACCATGAAAACATTTTTGCTCCAGACTGTAGAAACTTCTCTTCCTCTTCCATCTCCTCTTCCTCCTCTTCAACAACAACAAAAATGCTTAAGTAATTCATTCTTTTATTCCAGCCTAATCCATAGTTACTAGCACTTCATTGCAAAAATGTTCATTTAGGTAGTTTATGGTTAGCAGTATAATAGAGTTTGATTAAGCACTTAGGACAGGCAATCAATGCTGTTCTGTCATATTTTTGCAATAAAAAACTAGTCTGGAGAGTAAGTGAAAAACAGGATAAATTTAGGCAGAATGTGATTTTAAGATGTCATTTGAATGCCATTTTCAACTGCAAAGATAATGAAAATGTATCTTGTAAACCTCAGCAATTTAGGAACAGGACTGTTTTTGTGTGTACTTGGCAGTAATTCCTACTGAATCCAATTAGAGTTAATTGTAAGAAACAGGATATATAAGACTGAAGCCTGATTCCTACCACTTTATTTATGTTGGGTAGCTTTCCTTCTGATAGATAGGTTGGGAGTTTGATTCCCCACATTGACTCCAGGCAATGAGCCAATCTGTTTAAGTCATGGGGAAGCTGTACAGTCCTGGGACATCCCCCAGAAGAAGGCCTGGTGAACCATTTTTATTTATTCTTTGTCTAGAAAACCCTGGAAAGGGTCACCATAAGTCAACACTGACTTGATGGCATGTGATAATTATTTGCCATGCCATTAAATATCTATGATGTCACAACAACAATTTTTTGATACAAAGTTGTTTGCTAGAAAGGAATGACTTTGCTTCTTGTGAACAAATGAGCATGGTAGTACCAACACTATTTTTGAATGCTCTGAGGTCACAGTGCCCTGATATTTTCTAGTCTGTACTGGATTCTGATGGCAGGACAGCAGTCAGGGTGGACAGAAATGTCTTGTTGTCACAGTGGTTGCAAATAAAGGGGCTGGTCTAACTTTTTCTCTGTGCTTGGAGTAAGAAGGCAAAGAGCCAGGAGAGCTTGGGATCCTGTTCATCCACTGATTGATGATGATGATGATGATGTTATCCTGCTATGGTACTGCCAGCAACTCAACACCAATCGTCAGAAGGTGGTCAACTAACCTGACAACCCTGAGGACTTACAGCCTTGGGTGCTGTAGTCTGCAGCGAAGGATGATTGTCTCCAAGTGGATTAAATCCCACTTGAATCCATCTTGACGGAGGGCAGAAGCTTCATCATTACTGGCCTGGGGCTAATGAGGACTTTATGTGCCAAAAGGGCTCAGGACCAGAAAGGGACTCAAAGTGCTGGATCAGTGGTATGGGTGTCATGCTGCGATGGAGAAAGCAGATGAAAGGCCACTGCATTATTTTCTCAAGTCAGTCTTCATTGCCATAATGAACACCAATATTCGGATTCAGATACATCATCATCATCATGCATGCTTTAATGTAACTATTAAAATAATATCTATATATTTTTGTTTGTTTTTAATATTGGGCCCTCTCAAGGAGAAAGGTGGAGTATAAACATTTTAAACAAACAAACCACAAGAAAATTCATGGAATTTGATTCATTGTACTTTTCACAAAAGGCAAAAATGCTAATTTTCTTATTATACATAATATATATGTTGCAAGTAACTGCTTTGTTTCTGTTTGTAATCTTTCCAATGCAATCCTTTTCACCTTGCTGCCAATTGTTCCAGCCAAGCAATTAATGCTCATAAAGAGTTAAGATTCAGACCAGAAGGAAGGTTAACTTAAGCAAGGAATAATAATGAACAGGTTGAAAGCTGTAATTGACAAGCACAGGAAGCAAACAAATGAACACTATAGGACAACACAAACTGATGGAGAGCACTAAAGCACAGCTATTGTGGGCATAAACGTAAGTGAAATGCAAGATCTGATTATTTGATGAGATAACAAGTGAGCTCTGAAGGTAGGACAGGAAGCAGCTAGAAGCGTTGAATCTCACACTCGGGTGACAATTGCACTGAGCACTTCTCTTGTTCAAACACTCCTTCTAAAGAGCTCCAGGGATGATAAAACCACAAGAAGAACCATAGTCTTTTTATGTTTGCAATAACAGGTTGGTTGTTAATTGATACCGGAAGGCTTGTTTTTCCAAGTATGTGCTGCTATAACAGAAAGTTTGCACTGTACATAATTCCCTAAAGCTCATTGGCAATTTTCTGTTTGGGTGCTGTTTAATCCTCACCAGATTTTAAAAGCATTTCCTTTGAGAAACAATAATTCACACAGAAACCTCTAGGAACTAGTACATGAAAAGGTATTTTAAAAAGTTCTGGTTGTCAGGAGCACTCACACAGGAAGGATTTCCTATATTCAGATGGTGATGTGGAAAGAACATATATGTGACACCCAACAGCTGGATTCTGGTTAGAACATGTCATGCATTTTTTACTATATCCAGATCTTATCCATCATGTAGCCTTTATGAGAATAAGCCCTGACTGAGCAATGCAATGCAGTCATTATGTATATTTTTGCTAGATTGTACTTCGTCAGATTCTCGGTGGCAGACTGCATGTTTGAATCCCCTCACTCGTCAACACACAGATGCACAAAATGTCCTCCCTGTAAAAATACAGGATGAATCAAGACCCCGGATGCTCACAGTAAGGGTAAAATTTGCAGGTACTGGTGTGAGAAGTCAGTTCAGAGGAGGAAAGGGTAGGACCTGAGCATGAGTAGAGAAGCCTCCAGAGTTGGTTTCTAGTAGGCAAGAGTGCTGAAGACACAGAAGTACAGTACTTTTTTAGTGTCTTGCATGGAAGACAAAGAAGGAGCCGCAATGAGGGCTAAAACACAGGTTTATTTCATGATGGTCAGGATGAACATGTGGTAATGGCGGAGGTACAGCTCATTTTATACTGCAGTAATACATTTGAAAAGGGTTGCATGGTAGCTCATTGGCTGCTACCTGCATGACGTCATTCAGAGTCACGCCCATCTTCTTCCAGGTGATCCTTGTGCGGGAAGGTTTCCGCGGCTGCCAGTGATTTGGGAATTTGAACCATGTGAGCTGAACGCTCGCAGCTGCCCTCTATGGGTAGCTAGCTCACGTTCCTTTAACAGCTGGGTTACATTGTAATCATTGTCAGGTTACATTCATACATTCTTAAAGTAATACTGTTACATACACAACAACTTTCAAAGCCATGCCTCCATTGCAGGTGATGAAGTACAAAGACCAAAACTAACTCCTTAAACATGAGGATAGTGATTGAAGAAGAAAGTAACCTAAGAACATCAATCTGTAAGTGGGCACTTGGTTTTCTTTTAAAATGCCCAATCTCATTTAGCTAGTGTTGCCTCCAATGGTTACTTCAGATATACTATTGCTGTAGTTATTTCAACACTTCATTTGCATACAAAACTGTGGCCACAGAGAGAAGGCTATAGCTCTGTTCCCTGAGATGCTAATTTCCCATAGGTGGACAAATCTGAAACATTGAAATATGTGAGTCCCCTCCATTCAATCTGAAATGTTATATTCATTCATCTGCAACCTGTGAGGAATGTCAAACTGAGAGAGAGCATGACTATGCATCAGTAACATGACTGGGGGCGGGGGGGGGCTCAAAAGTGCCAGTTCATTGGTACTCTCGGTAACAAGAGATGGATCATGTCTTGGGTCTGATTATGTAGCAGTGGTGGCTCATGCAATAAAGCACCTGTTGTACAGGTGACTATGTGTATATAAAGTAACGCTCACCTTTGAATCTTTCATTTCCACAGTTGGATGCCATGCCTTCTATTCTACCAACCACAGTAAGAACCAGCTACTGTACCACTATTAACTTAGATAAGGACCAACATATACAATCTGGAGAGACTGTGTTGGCTTAGTGGTTAAGACACTGACCCTGACAACTAGAAGGTCAGCGGGTCAGCAGTTTGAGACCCGAATGCTGCATGATAGAGTGAGCTTCTGTCTCTGTCCCAGCTCCTGCCAACCTAGCAGTTCAAAACCAAGAAATTGCAAGTAGATAAATACATACCATTTCAGTGGGAAAGTAAACAGCGTTCCATGCACTCCGGTGTCTAGTCATGCCTGCCACATGTCCACGGAAACATCTGCAGATGCAGATAGTGTTGGTTCTTTGGCTATAAACAGAGATGAGCGCTGAACCCTAAAGTTGGATACGACAGGCTTTCAAGAAGGGCGACCTTTACCTTTACCTATACAATCTGAGCTGTTTTCTAAAGTGGAGTTTACAACCATGTACATCATGCCCCAAACCATATTTTCTGTCATGTGAAGCTGCAT
The DNA here is from genome assembly GCA_035047345.1 of Bradypodion ventrale. Taxonomy (NCBI): domain Eukaryota; kingdom Metazoa; phylum Chordata; class Lepidosauria; order Squamata; family Chamaeleonidae; genus Bradypodion; species Bradypodion ventrale. The sequence goes on from JAWDJE010000006.1 coordinate 102,808,289, forward strand.
GTAGGTCTGTAATAACTTTATATGCCTGTAAACTTGTGCTCACCTCTTGCTCGAGGTACCTTTATGGTCTTCAAATCCAAATATCCACAGCCTTCATGGTCACTAGCCATGCTGGCTGTAGCATTCTGGGAGTTGAAGGTCAAAAATGTAACATTTCCAAGGTATATTTATAACCTGGCATGTCTCATTACCTAGAATGAGTCATAACTATATCCCCTTACCATCATTCATAAGCAAGTACTGTGGTGCTTTGTGTGCTATGACTCACTACAACCATATGATGTGGTCACATTTCTCTATGGCAGGGATTCCCAACCTAAGGCCCATGGGCCTCGGCATCATTTCATGTGGGCCCCCACTCCTCCAAGGGCATTTGAGAAACAAAATGGCTATCCTTTGAAGCTGCTGGGACAAAATGGTCACCCCTATTGTGCAGGCAGGGCAAAATGGCCATCCAGCCCTCAAAGCTTAGGGTTGTAAAAATTTGGGATAAATACTTTGTACATAAAAGTATATTTAGCTACAATTTCCCATTTTCCTTAGGCATGGCAACTTTTGGGACACCCTGTATAACGTGTAGAAATCTGTTCTTTAGGTAGCATTTTGGACAATATCTCCTTTAACGTCCAGCCCAAGACTTGAATAGATCCTTTGTCTTTCCGCAACATCACAGCTAACTGCTTCCACTGCTCTGTGCAAAACTGCAGCCCGTTAATGTATCGACCATGCTGGCTTTAGACACATTTCAAAGAATTGATGGTTATCAATAATTTCAGAGAAGCTGGTTCTGGAAACTTCAAATCTTCTCCATGCATAAATATTGATAATAAATTATCTTTCCCAGTTAGTTATGAGCTGCTGACTCCCAAAGTTTTATTTAACTAAGGAAGGTTTGTTAGCTATGGCTATAAATATATATAGAGTATTTAAAAGCACCACCCTTTACTGTGGAGCCCTGCCTCCCCCACAGTTCAGACTAAATGCTTAATGGAATGTACAATAGACAAGGACAGCTAACACAATCCGTTACAGGTTTAGCAGACTTTCATTTTTGCACACGTGCCAGTAAAGGGAAAATTTGCATTTCATCTACCATTTCAAAGGGACACCCAACTGCCAGCGACTAAAGTGTCATGGGGAGCTTTCTACTTAGCAATCATTGACACAGGGCTAAAATGTTCTTTCTATTATATTCAATATTGCAATCAATGGGGAGCAAATGTGAATCAATTTTAATTGATCAGAAACATTTTTAAATAATTGGCATTCAGTCAGCTTGCCTGACAAAAAAAAACCTAAAACCAAAACCTAATAGCTTTGGATGTCTAGCAAGTTTTTGTTCCGTTTCCAATGGCATGGAGTTTTCCTAGAGCAGGGGTTCCAAACCTTTTCAAGATGAGGGCTTTGCAGGCTGGATGAATTGGTGTCAGGGGCCAGATCCTGGCTTACACTCTAAAATGCAATGAAACCTGACTGGATTTGCTGCAACAGAGTAACATAGGCACCCACCAACTACTACTCACTGTTTGGATTGTAACAGACATTCAATACCTGAAATCTCGGTTGTTGCCTTCTAAGAATATTAGCAATTTATAACACTATATATTTAATTATCTAAATCAAATTTTGAGCAACTTCTTGGTGCTGGTTGGTCCTACCTAAGATCTGGCTTCATTGGAATGAATATTTGATGACCACCACCAAGGTTCTTGCAATAGGTAGCAAAAATAATTTAGTTGCAAGTTAAAATCTTTGAATATACAGTAAAACCCCAATTTACGTAAAAAGTCGGTTCCATAGCAATTTACGTAACTCAATTTTTTACGTAAATTGAGGCATCCCCATAGGGATGCATTGAAAAAAATTAAAAAGCAAAAAAGCCAGAATTTAAATGGAGCAATTGCCCTACCTTTTGGATGCTGCTGCTGCTTCCTCTTACTTGTTGGAGGAGTGAGAACTGCCACCACTGCTGCTTCTATGGCTCCAGTAGAGCATGGGGGGCATATCTGTGTGGCCGCACTGGCCGTCCAAGGCTTCTGCAGGGTTCCGGTTTGGCTGGGACGAGCTTCAGAGGTAAGCCGTTCCATTCCGCTCTTCATCCAAGGCTTGTGCATGGCTCCGGTTTGGCTGGGGATGCACTTTGGAGGAACCAGAGATGCGCAGAAGCCTTGGACCAAGAGGGGATTGGAGTGGCTTACCTCCGAAGCTCGTCTGCAGCCAGACTGGAGCCCCACGTTCTCTGAAAAATGTGGTAAAAGTGCTGCGATCGCCACCACTTCCTCCACCACCTCCACCACCACCATGGTAAGTGACTTCTTGAGACTTCCAGTGGTGGGGGCAGGTGATGGTGGGGTGGATTTTTAATGATCAAAATGGTGCCGCCATCATTTTGATCTCTAAAGACTTACATAAACCTCTACGTAACTCAAATTGTTTGCGTAAATCGGGACACTGATTTATGCAAAAAAATACTTGCGTAACTCGAATTTTACTTAAGTAGAGGCATACATAAGTTGGAGTTTAACTGTAAAGCTGGAAATCCCTCTGGTTCACATGTGCATTTTAGTTGCACCAACCTGTCTTTGTGTTTTGCACCAGCTTAATGAGCTAAACATTGCTGAGGGACTGACTTCTGAGTTTCTGTTCATAGCCAAGATTAGAGCGCACAATGTGTGGCTTTAGCACAGGGGCTTGCTTTATTATCATAAATATCCAAATATTTTAACATTCTGATCATAAATAATGAAAGTTCTCATTGATTAAGTATAAATTCATGCAAGTTCCCTTTGCATATATATAATTATGTTTGTACAGCAATCCATTAATAGTCAGTATACATTAGGAATTAATGTTTGGGAACCTAATTAGAGAACATTTAAAAGGGAAACTTGTATTTTTAAATACATACAGAACTGTTTTTAAAACTCTTTTCTAATTATAATGTACAGTTCAGCATTTTATTTTTCCAAAACATCCATTCACTGCATCTCGATAACTTTCCAGCATATTTGCTAGATAGAATGGGTTAGTACGATTCTGATCTTCTCTGTACACTGCTCATTTATTTAAACACAGATAATTAGATTTCAGTACTAAACAATCTTTTATCTTGTCTATTAAATGTACATTTATAAGGCTGATTAAATTCCCACTGCAAAGTGCAGACAAATAAACTCAATTGAAATTGATTTAGGTTTACTTTAAAAACAAACTGCCTCAACATAAAATAATAAGAAAGTGAATAATGAGCTTAGTTATAACACAATGATAAACTATGTTTTTGTTTTAGAAAAATGGTGTACAGACTGCATCAGGTTTGTGCTCTCCCCCGCCCCGCCCCCCCCTCCAATATGGACAGAGGGAGAAATTCAAAAATCTTCTGCTTCTGTTTTTGATTAACTGCAACTTGCACATTGTCTGGGTAAAAACAAACTGCAGTTAATCTATGGTCAGCAGAAACCAACCAACTTCAAATTATATCTTATGAAGCTGGCTTTGTAAATGTATAAAAGTTTAGCCACAGTTTTTAGCTTGGACAGCTAGCTAAACTGTGGCTAAACTAAATACAAAGCAAATTTGTTTACTTCCCAAAGGTGCACAAAGAAATGGAGACCTTGTGCTTGGAATGGGTAGACTAGGTTTGTTCAAAACACACAGCCTTGTTTGGTTGGTTGACTGGCTGACTGACTGGCTGGCTGGCTGGCTGGCTTGCCACCTTCTTCCAAAAACTGGGATTCAAGATAGCTCACAACAAAATTAACTAAAAAAGTGACTGATAAAAATCACAAGGGTCAAACCCTGTTGGTTCCCTCAGTATAAGTAGGTAACTGCATAAGCAGGTTTGTACAAACTGCCAACTAGTTGTCATATTTCTCACTTCCCTTGTGTCAGGGAAGCAGCTATGGTAATTCACTCAACCACACAACAGACGGCAATCAATGAGAGAAAAACTGCCACACAACTGTGTTTATCTCCACATCTGACAGAAGTCTGAAGATTATTTATATCTGAAAAACTTATTTTAAATTAAGTCTTTTTTAGTAGATCTGGGCAGACTCTGGAGGATGGTGGATGACAGAGTTGCCTGGCATGTTGTGGTCCATGGGGTTGCACAGGGTTGAACTCAACTGGGCGACTGAGCAACAACAATGGTATTTCCAATTAAACGGAAATAATGCTAAACAGCCCTGTCCCAGTCTGTGTCTTTTACTGTAGCTGAGCAGAGTTTGAAGCCTCCTCAGCTATGCTGTGCAGTCTCTTACAAGGTAGAGATGTGTGCAAGGATTATATCTTCATTGAAAGGATCAGCTTGTTGCTGTTTTTGATTGCAGACACCTGAATATTCTGCCAACATTTATTGAAAGCAAGCCTGTGACTGCCAAGAAATGAGGCTGCTGAAAGAAGATGGGAATGGCCTTCGGGGAGGACATTCCATGCATCATCCTCATAATGGTATTAATCATATTACCATAAAACAAGATGTTGCACCTGTGTGAGCATGCATGAAGAGTGTCATACTTTTAATAAGATGTGTGCTAGCATACTACTGTATCCAGCGCTGTAGTCCGGGGTTGAGCAGTTACACAGCTTTAAAAACATTTGAGCAATTAAGCACCAAGTGGAACCATCAGGAGGCAATCTTGAATCAATGCAACTTCATTTATAAACAAAACAAATGTTTCATAGCCACGTTTTGTGAATATCCTATAATTAACTAACCACGTTTACTGTATTTACCAGCTATGATCCTGTTATTAACCAACTGCATTAGATTGCTAACTTTTAATGTAAAAGAACATAAAAAGCACAGGTTGTAAGCCTCTAGGAGTTTTAATACTGACTTCAAATTGTATCTCAACTGGACTTACTTCCAAGTAAGTATACTTAACATTGTAGTAACTGAAGCTTCTCACAAGCATACTGAACAATTTTTCCAAGAAGTTTATCTGTATTGCCTTGGTGGGGTTGGGGGAAAACAAAACTCTTGCGACACTTGAGAACTTTTTATTTAACATAAACTTTTATGGACTATAGTCCACTTCTTCAGCACCACGGACCAGTTTCATGCTAAACAATTTTTCCACAGACTGGTAACTGGGGATGGTGGGATTGGACGGTGCAATCGCATAATAAAATATGATAAAGTGCATAATTACCATAAGAGACATAGTTAAGCAACGTGGAGGGACCCGGCCACCTGCCTATCTGCTGTGTCTGAAGCCTGTGCTCTCACTCTGTTCGCTGGGCTGACCCGGGGGAGCACATTGAGGGCTGAATGCTGCCATTGGGGCTCCCAGTGCCACCCACCCACGCAGCCCAGTATGAGGCCCTGTACCGGTGCACAGCCCAGTGGTTGGAGACCCTTACTTTAAGGCACCACAGAACATTTTATTGAATTTGCATCAGTTTTCTAAGCCTCCAAACCACCTAAAGAACTGGCCTATGGAACTAAACATCCTTTTCATCTACTTTTAAGAAAAAGCAAGAGCATGATAGATCTAAGTATATTGCATTGGAGCATTCTGTAACTACTGTACCTTGTATTGGCATTTCCAGACAAGCGTAGAATAGTTTAACACTCTGCCAAGTAGAACTAATTCTAGAAACTGTGGCTTTGATCATGTTGCCAGCTATGACATTTTACCCTGTAATTTCTGATTTAGGGTTATAATGGTAGCAACTTTTTAATTTTCGGTTAGGTGTCAAAACTGTTTTACACATCATGTTTAGAATATATTTTATCATTTATGGAAGTCTGTCGTTTATTTTGCAGGCTGGCTGTGGACCAAACCAATTTAAAGGAAAGAAATGAATTAATAATACATGAACAGAAATCAATTGTAAACATATTCACAGTTGTCAACTTCCTTCTTTAAAAATCATACACTACTAGGTAAGTTCAGTTCCCATGAAAAAAATAGCTCACCATTAGCACTTTGTAAAACACATAAACTGACAAAACCCTGTTTCTTTCTAAAACAGACTTTTCTGTCTTGAGCAGGAACATTTCTCTTTGAAGCACAGAACACAGAATCTTTATGGCTACAAAACACCTTGCTAAAGTCTGTTGTCTCTCTCCCATTAGAAGAGTGCAGTGAATTGGTGTAAGAATCACTGGGAAGAAGAAAATCAGATTAAACAATTAGTATCAATTAACTCCTGCAAAACAATTCCATAAACAATTGGTCTCTAGTGCCTTGCTTAATTATGTGAGACTTTCATAGCTTCTTATCAAGTCTGCTTTGATTCATCTTAGACCCTTGAGCTTCCCAGAGGTATAATTAATTATTGTCTTGTAAATAAACCCTTGATAATTAATGGAAGCAGAATACAATACTGTATTTAAAAGAAAACCCTGATAAAAAGTATTAAAGAAGAGGATTGTGAATATAGGAATGACCTTTCTTTCATTTTGAGGTAAAGAACTTTCACACTGTCATAATGAATGGAGGCTAATTTTAACTAAATGCAGCTTAATTAAAAACACCCCATTCCATTGCCTAGTTCTGCAATCATTATCATTAAAATTCAACAATCACCTCATATAGTTTACTATAACATTTATATTTACTCAATGCCATAATTATTGTCACTTGGAGCTAATTAAAAGCACTCCCAACACCCAAATTAAAATAATAAAAAGTTTATTTCTGTGGTAGGGACAGGAAAATCCACTTTTTTATAAAAGACGCATACAAATGGAAAGTCTAAAAAATATACTCATAAACCTCCCGTGCATGATGCAAAGTGCTGAGTAGGATGAATATGTGTGCGACATATTACGGTATATTAATAGCCTTTCCAAAAGGAGGAGAAGGTGAAGAAATTGGCAACCACTCATATAAATCACTGTTTTGTCAGATTTTTAACATACACAACAAAGATGACTAAACACAGTGTCACTTAACACAATAATTCACAGTACAGCGGTCCGATTGAGTCAAGAAGGACTTGGTGAGCCAACTCCTCTGGAAGTTCCATTGATTCTTATGGGTGTTCTCAGGTTGCAACTTTGTACTGTACTGTACAAGATCTCCTTGACGGTTGGCTTCCCTGAACAAAATTGCTCAAACATCACCTGGTGGGATGTGTATAGAACCCAGAGTTTAAGCCATTATGATTGGAGTTGTGCTAACTCTGATATTAACTGCATATTAGGAAAACCCAGCTTGTTTAAATCAAAGGCCTCATTTACATATCTACTCTGCCTTTCAGTTTAGAGCAGCCTCCAAAATTGTGAATAATCATATGATAGAACCACAGAAAAAATGGTACTCTTGCTTCAACCCCAGAGCAACAATGAACATATGTGACCCATGCTGAAGTGCTGCAGCTCCTGTGACATCCATAGTAAATTTGAAAACATACTAGTCTTGCTGAATGAGTGCTAAATCTTAGATAATCCTGCTTTCTGTTCCATAGTAGCCAGCCAGGTGTCTATACAATGTTCATAAGCAGGACATCTAAAGGAGTGGTCCCACTGTTTGGCTAGATGCAGTGGCTACTCATCTATTTCATTTTTTCTAAAAGTCTTTTCAAATAATTGCTGCTTTCTATCAACAAGATTGTATCATCTGCATATCTTAAATTATTGATGTTTCTTCCACCAATTTCCACTCCTCCTTCATCTGAAACTAGTCTGGCTTTTGGTATGATATATTCTGTGTACTGATTGAATAGGTAAGAGGGTAAAGTACCCTTGTCTGATACCTTTGCCTATAAGAAGCAATTTGTCTCTCTGTATCCTGACTTAAGGGTAACTTCTTGTCCACAATACAGGTTATGCATCAGAACAATCAAATGTGGAAGTATGCCCATTTCTTTCAGAACAACCCATAGTTTCTCATCATATATATATATATATATATATATATATATATATATATATATATATATATATATATATATATATATATATATATATATATATATATATATATATATATATATATATAAAAGAGAGATGTCACTTTGTTTGTGCTGAATACAAACTGACACTGATGCAACGATACCACTGAAACTTGGCACACACATGCCTTAAGCATGCTGGATTGTCACTGCGGGGGTTCTGAATCCCGGGTCGTAATTTGTGCCCCCCAAAAAGGGAGAAAACGTGAGAACTACCACCCCCATGGTGCCTTTGGCACAACAGAAAAACCCCATGGTGCCTTGGGACAGAAAAAAGGAAAGAACTGCACATGTGTGCCAACGTGCGACTTGCTGCAATGGGCACCAGTGGTGGCGGCACTCACAGGGCTAGCACGAGTGCATGTCCACACGTGCTGGCAAAGAGAGGGCCTGGGCACCACGATGACGATGACGACGATGGCCACTGGGCTGCGGCCACAGTAATGGCCACAGCTTACTTCACCACCATCACTCATACGGCCACTGCGAATGAGTGAGCAAGCACGGTGGCAAGGCAGAGACCCAGGTTGCTCAGACCAATGGTTGTGACACCACTGACCAATGGACTATGGCCGAAGTAGTGGCCACAGCTTCCTTCGCCGCCACCCACTCCGGGCAGCAAACAGGGAGAGCCGTCCAAGCTCTGGGAACAGCCAACAAAACTCACTGTGAGAAGGCCAAACAGGTAAGAGGCATGGGTGGGGGTGGGGTCATGCAAGGCCCAGCTACCAGCCGCAGTGGCTGAGTCAGGCAGCCAGGAGGGGCAAAGCAGGTGGGCTCGCCCTTGCAAGCTTCAAAAGGACAGCACGCCGGAGAGGACACCCAGGCCAGGACGTGGCAGGGCCCGGTGGTGAGAGAGGGTGGGGGGCAATAAGGGACCACACGCTAGATGTGGCACCCCCCGGGCAAAGCTGGGCACCACTGCTAGTGCTTTATAAAACACAGACTGATCTTCTGAAATTCTTTGGTGCACTCCAGTAACTAGCAGTTATTTGCAATACAATCTGGAGTGCCTCTTTCTTTTCAGAATCCAGTTTGAATATCAGACATTTCTCGCTCCATGTAAAATAAGTGCCCTTGGGAGGAGGGGGGGGGGGGCAACACCTTGAACATCACTTTCCTTGCAGGGGAAATTAAAGCAGTGGTCATGTAGTTTCTGCACTCCTTGACATCTTCTTTCATGCAAATTTGAATGTATATTGAATGTAACCAGCCTGTGGGCCATTAATTGGTTTTCCACATTTATTGGCATATAAAAAGTAGGTATTCAACTTAGCTTCTTCCCCCATGCCCCTCCTCCTTTGCCTCATCCCCTTGGGAGTGTGGCCCTCACACTGTGAGGCAAATCTGAAAAATGTCTCTGGGTTTCAGTTGAGATTTCCTATCCCTGGTCTATGGTCATATATGATGCCAACTCTGCAGGGAAATGTAAGTAGCGTAGCAAGATTGGCAGTTCATGGACCATGGTGATGGAGCTCTGAAGGATGGGGAGATGTTCTCCCACCAACTCCACAGATTGCCCATGGGTTGCATATTTGTACTGATCACTTTGTTGTTTGCCCCTTACCTACAGGTTGGAAAGCACAAACCTCAGTATCCTCAAGCCAGTATTTCCAAATGGATGGAATAATTCATGGGCTAATCTCTAGAGCAGCCCTTTGCCTACACTTCCATCATATCAAAATCTCTAGTGAAAATCACGGCAGCTTAAAATCATGTGCTAGCTTTATAGTAGTGGTGGAGAAACTTTGACTCTGTAAATGCTTTGGACTATTATCCTTTATCAATGCCCCAGGGCCATAGCCAGGATTCTAGATGTGGGTGGGCGGATATTTTTTCAGGGTGGGCAACAAAGCCTCTTTTCAATGCATTCCTATGGGAAACCGCACTTTGCCAGGGTGAGCAAACTGCTAACTCAGGGTGGGCCAAGCCCACCCTGGCCACCCCCTGGCTATGGCCCTGCAATACCCATGCTGGCTGGTGGAACCAATGGGAGTTGTAAGACAAAACATCAGGAAGGCCAACATCTCCCTACCCTTCCTTTGTGGATCAAAGTAACTCCTGCCTTTTTAAAACCACCAACCAACCAATCTGACAGAGGGCCCAATCATTTTCCCCCTCTAGTTCAAGAGTTCAATTCCTGTACTCTTGTGGACAGCTTTACTCAGCCACATGCAGACAGGGCCTCCATCATTCAAAGCAGAAGCCTATATTCTCTTGGGTCTCTTCCAAACAGCCATATGTCAGTATAAGCCTGTAAATAGAAGACCAGTTTAGAGGAATAGTTTAAATCTGCTGCTGACAAATAGAGCTGCACTCTACCTGAAATGCAAAGCTGGTGCATCTCCTCAAGTTAATGAGAATAAATGAATGACCCTTTGAATTGAAGAGTATACTCTCGGCAACAGTTTCTGAGATCTTAATATAATGCTTATATATACCTCCATGATGAATCAGGACTGTAGAGTTGTGTCTTTTTTTTAAAGACACTTCAAAAACTGATGCAATGAATAAAAATTAAGCCGGCGAGCTATTGCGAGTGTGATTAAACTCTGAGATGCAGAAGTTCTACATCTGTAGCTGATACAACTTTGGAACATTGTGTTGTGCAGAGGTAAAGCAGACAGCAGGCACAATGACATGTTAAATTACCCACATGATGTATAGCTTAATGAACCCCCATGTGTTGATCACGCTTGGCATTAATCAAGAGCCATGAGAAGATTCCCTTATTTTCTCAATGCCGGTCTGATAAACGGCAATTTCATTTAACCTTGGACAGGAGCTTTAATAGCTTCCACGGGACAACTGTCAATACTTGCCTGAGTATACAGTGATTAAATGGCTACACAAGATGCATGCCATGAATTTTCTTCATTTGGCATTAGAATTTTCATTTTTAAGCAAGTATTTGCATAAAATATGCTGAAAATATGGAGATGACAAAGATTTACCAGGTGCTATAGCCAAAAAAAAAAAAGCCTTTCAGAATGATTTTAAAAAATATCTGAGCTTAAAAATGCATTAATTAACACATTAGAATTAATTTAAATAAAACTAAACTACAGAATTGTTACATACAATGCCAAGAACATAAAACAAAGGGAACAGTATTCTCTACAGCTCCACATTATGACATAAAGTGCAGTCTTTTGGGGATACTGTACTTGGAGGCTGAGGAAATTTTTATATATTCAGCCACCTTTGAATAAACTCCCTTCAATGGGATATACTTCAGAGAGAATTTAGGCCATGTAGTTCAGGGTTAAGGGAGTTGTCATCAGTTTCTCCAGCAAAAATCCTTTCAACCCAGAGTAATTTCTGACACAAAATGTATTTATTTATCCAAAACACTTGGGAAGCATTCAGTTGTTCAACCTTTTCTCTGGCATTAACAATGCCATTCAGTGTTCTTTCATGATTGAGTTCAATTACAGGATGACCCACCGTCTTATTTATGTGTAAAGGTATATCAGAAAGTCTTTGAATCTGTCAAGAAAAATCTTGACTAGGTCTCTTTTCTGTTGTTGTTATAATGTGATGTGAAGTTATCTCCAACTTATTGAGACTGTATGAATGAGCAATCTCCAAAATGTCCTGCCCTCAATAGCCCTACTTAACTCATGTCAACTCAAGTCTACATCTTTCTTTAGGGCATTAATCCATCTTGTATTTGGTCTTCCTCTTCTCCTGCTATTTTCAGTCTCTCCCAGCATTATTGTCTTTTTCAGAGAATCTTGCCCTCTCATGAGTCAGTAGGTGTTTGCCATTGTAACTTACTGTACACAACTATCAGCTTGCATATCCACTGGTGTCATCTTCAATTATCACTGCGAACCACTGCCTTGATGAGGGTGGATACATCTTAGCCTGTGCCATGCCTTGGTGGGGTTTCCTTCCCCATCTCCTCCTCCAAAGCCACTTGGATTCCTCATGGAACTTGTTTCAAGGGCTCAGCTTAAATGAGACTTCCATTTCCATGACCACTGGGCTACTTCTCTGTAGGTTTCTACAGTGGCAGTGGGGACCATTGTTGGTAGGAGTTCACATCAACCTCAGAGACCTGGGCCCATTTATGGGCAGTCCTAAATTTGCTTGTGGTTTCTCAAAGCTGAGTGTTAACTTGAGTTGCTCTTGAATTTGGATAGCCTAAAGGCAGACCTACTAAAGATGTGAATACAAATGTAACAACGCAATTAAAAGATACTGTATAAAGGTTTCTTGCCCAGTGATTCTGTGTAACAGGGGTGGCCAAACTTTTTGGGCCGTGGGCTGGTCATGTGGCTCAGTGGGCCAGTCACGTGATTCATCCCACTGGAAGTGGGAATAAAATGTGCCTTGCAATCTGTTTTGCAACAGGTGGAGACAGATTTGAAACTGCCATTTTCTCTGCTTAAACCAGGAGTGCCCAAACTACAGCCTGGGAGCCAGATTCAGCCCCTGGTGCCAATTCATCCAGCCTGTGCTACCCTCATTGTACAGGTGCATTTTACTTCTGCTTCCGGGAGCAACAAGGGTGGTGTAGGCCAGATGAATTGGCATTGGGGGGCAGATCTGCCCTGGCCATAGTTTGGGGATCCCTGTTGTATAAGGTTATACATATGATTGTATCATATTGCATCTGATACCTTCTATTGGCAGAATAAACTAGTTTCTCTTGGAAATGCTTCTCTTTTGTCTTAACTGAGAATAAGCCGAAGCATTTTTCCCTTCAAGAAGGTGCTTTTGTTAATTATTTCAATCTGTTTTTTATCTGTTTAATTGGCTAGACCACAGAACGCCTATTTCTCTTTCTGGAGACTCTCGGCAGTGCAAATTTTCACTCTTGGGCCTTTGAGGAATGTCACTTCCAAACACCAAACAGAAATGCTTCTTGAGGTTTTTGCTACTGTTTATTTGAAAAAATATCTATTTCTGGACTGAGGGTCTCTACTGCTAGCACCTTCTTAACCAAGATGTCTCTCAACACTTCCAGGTCACCATCTACATTTATAACACTTTGTAGGAATCGGGGCCGCTAGGACGGCCGTTAGGTCCCGGAGGAGACTGATCAAGGAATGATACGAGGCAATATGGAGCGAGATCAGATCAGTGGTTTATTGAGGAAAAGACATCATCATTTATAGATCAGAAGGCAAGGCAGGAAAGAACCGTCATCTGACAGAAAATCACATCACCCATTTACTCGGGTTAATGGGAAATCTCTCTTGGGGAAGTTAATTAACTCGGGCAAACACTGACAGGAGAAAACCATTGTCTGAGGCTTAGGCTAGGGTAAATATGACTTCTATTTGCACCAAGGATTAGGCTGATCTGAGGGTCAGTAATTGCCTAATGGGTAACGGGAGGTTAGCGTTCTGCCCTTTCAGCAGAACCACCGGTCAGGTCAGATGTGGGTGAATAAACCCTTATGATTAATCCACCCCCCTTAATTTCCGTACTGGCAAGGGCCAGCGGCCAGGAGTCTGCTCGACTGGTTTAACCTCTGCCAAGGTTCTGTGCCAATTGGGCATGCGGAATCCGCATCTCCCCTTTTTCTATTGTTTAGGAACCTGACAGGTGACTCTGCACAAGAGGGGCATCAGCTGATGAGCAGGAATGACACTTCGGGGTTCCCCCCATGAGAGACACCTTGATAACAGTGAGGGAATACATTGCATGAAACAGCATCCTGCTATGCCTAGTATTATCACCCCCACAATTACTTGAAGCGTCGTCTGGAGCCACCCCCAAGGGAGCCACGACCACAACGAACTCCACCAATCCCATATCGAACCCTGCTTAATGTTCTTGACTAGGGTGTGGAGGTCCGTGAGCTGGCTCTGGACTTTGCGTGAGTTATCAGTGAGATTGAAGCAACACATGCCGTGGACAGATTCGCAACCCAAATGATGTAACAACAAAAGATAGTCTATGGCTGCTCGATTGTCAAGAATGGCATGGCAAAGCTCTGCCTGCTCTTGATTGAGCAGCGCTATCGCTGAGGAGGTATGGTTAATGGCTTTTGCTAATCCGCAAGCCAATTGACCAATTCTCCGGGCGTTGCCGACGGCTAAGCCTGGCACGCCAAGTATGCTGACTGCCAATGAGACGTATTCAGCTGGGCTAAGAACCCTAATGTTGCTATCACATGAGCTGTCTAACTGGGTGGCACGAGCGTGTCGTATGGGTGCGGGAACATTTGAAACATTTGTGCTTGGAACAATCATATCCTTAGTGGGGAGTAACAGTGTCAAACGACTGATACAACATGTAGAGTCTGATACATTTGCGGGAATGTAGTTCCAAGTATACTGATTACATGTAAAGAACCATCCTGACGGTAGGGTAACATGAGCATACATTGAACCAAGTGTCTCTGGTTTATCACAAGTCCAATTGCTGCTGCCAGTGTCGAGGCAGCAGCGCTGAGTTCGGCCGACTGCAGCGCAGCCGACCATTCGTGCACAAGTAGAGTTCGGGCTGACCACCACTTGAGGAGTGTGGAGAGTGGCTGCGTCAGCTGGCAAAGTCATTGTCAGCTGCATTCCCCCCCAGCGAGCGTATGCTGTGAAGCTCGCAGGGAGATGCGGACCGAAAATCCGCTTCAGCAGCCAGTCACCATCTCTGGTGCGTGCATCTAGAGTGTGGCACACTGGGATGAGGCAGGTGCCCAAGATTGAGGCAGAACCAATGTCCTGCTTCAGGCAAAAATCGGACTGGTTGACGAGACCCGCCAACCTTTCCCACAAGTTGTAATGCATCCGGGCTGAAAAATCTTCGCCTGGCATCAAGCCGTTGGCCTGTAGTGAAACTGCCTGGACACCTCCCCCCGCAAGTAGGGAGAGGGCCAGGAGGATGGTGAATGCCACGGAGTTGGCATTAATCTGGGCAAAGACTGCAGCTACAAAATTTTCTGGTGTTGGCTCCCTCTCCTCGCGTCGGAGGGCGTCCTAGGCCTCACTGCAAAGGGTCTTGACCATCCCCCAGGTGATCCTCGGCGCTGTCGTCCGCAGTCGCCGTTTCTCCCGCCGGGTCCCCTCAGTCAGGGTGAGGTCCTCCATCTCCGGGATCGGACTCGGGTCGGCCTGGGTCCACGCCATGTGGTTCCAAGTGAGGCTTAACACACCGAGCTGGAATCCAAACGACACCTGTAGGAGACATAACTGCAGCATACCCTCTTCCCCAGGTTACGAGTGGCGCCGGGCCCCTCCAGGAAGGGTCCGGTGGCACCCGGTATCGGACCATCGGTCGCGGGAGAGCTTCCGAATGGCGGAAGTGCTTCTCCTGCAGCGTGCAATCCGAAAAAACATTAAGGTGATTGTATGTGAACAATACCTTATTCAGACAATGCTGTGCCTGACCCTGTGACTTGGGGAGGACTGGTGGCTCCCCCCCTTTCTGTTTGTTTGTCAATATAGGACTTGAGTGTCCGATTGACTCGTTCCACAATCGCTTGCCCCTGCGGATTGTAAGGAACGCCAAAAGTATGCTTGATGTCCCAGGTGGCCATGAAGGCGGCCAGCTGCCTGGAGCTGTAGGATGGGGCGTTATCAGTTTTAACGTGCCGCGGTTTGCCCATTGCCGCGATGCAGGAAAGGAGGTGCTGCTCCACGTGGGAAGCAGTCTCCCCTTTCTGCGCCGTTGCCCAAATCAATTGTGAAAAGGTATCAATACAGACGTGCATGTACTGCCATCTGCCAAACTGAGGAACGTGCGTGACATCCATCTGCCACACCTGGTTGGCCTCTGTCCCTCGTGGGTTAACCCCCCACGAGGGCCCCCCCGGTGCCCCTGCACAATGCTGGCAAGAGCAAACTATGCCTTGGGCTTGAGAAAGTGGCAAATTGAACTGTCTGACGAGCGCTTTGGCATTTTGATGAAAGAACGTATGACTCAGAATTGGAGTAGTGAAAACACCCAACACTGAACGTTGCTGAATTTCCTTTGCCGCCGCATCCGCTCTGCTATTGCCCGCAGAAATCGGACCCGGTAGGTCTTGGTGACTTCGGATGTGGGCAATATAGAGCGGCTCCGTGCGGTTTCGCAAATGAAATTGAGCAGTGAGGAATAGACTAAGCAAATTCTTGTCTATAGCGGGAGTAATGTATGCTCCCGGTAGACTGTGAAGCAAATTCCTGACATACTGGCTGTCAGTAATGATGTTTAGGCGCTCTTTGGCGAAGGTGCACAAAGCAAGGTTCACCGCTGCCAACTCTGCCCGCTGTGCGGACTTCTGTGGAAGAGTTAACAGCGTGCGCCAGGCCTGGCCCTCCTGCCAAGTCAAGACACCATATGTGCGACCCCCATCCGTAAAGACTGTCCTGGCCCCCTGAAGCGGGACCAGGGAGAGCAATTCGAACAAGCTGACTGTCTGCGTTTGAAGCGAGACAAGTCTGGGGTCTTTTGGCAAGTGGTATACCAAGCATCCGGTGAATCCCTCCAAAGCAATTGGAAGCGAGTCACCGAGCTGCATCAACTGCTGTACCTGTTGCTTGGTGAACGGGACCACGATCTTTGCTAAGTCGTGCCCTGAAATGTCCCTAGCTCTCAGCCTTCCGCGGTAAACCACCGCGGAGACCAATTCTTGGGGAGGAACGATGTTTCGGGAAGAGGTGTTCGGCAAGTACACCCATTCCACGATACTCGCTCCTTTCTCGGAGTCCACTCCTAGGGCTCCGGTGAACATGGATCCGGCCCGAACGATGTACAAGTTCAGGATCGGAGCATATGGCCCCTGAGCAATCCTGTCCACCCACCTTTGGCTGAGAATTTGGTCGACTCTCTCTCGAGTCAAGCGTGCCTCTCGAGAAATTTGTATCCGGTCTGCCGGCTGCTTGCCTAATGTGAGCAGCGAGAAGAGCGGTTTCAAAAGATCCGTATCCAATCGGAAATACGGTCTGGCCCAATTAATGTTCCCTAAAACCTGCTGCAATTCTACTAAGGTGACTGAGTCCTTCAAGTTGATTTGGGGCAAAACTGGTGCTGCGAAAGAGCGGAGAAGCCGATGACCCAAGTATGAGAAGGGCTCGGTTCTCTGCACTTTCTCCGGGGCCATGAGTAACCCTTTCTCCCCCAGGATGGCCTGGAGGTCTTTAAACATTTTGCTGCCGAGTTGCGGCACCGTGACCAAGATATCATCCATGAAATGACATACTAAAGCTTTGGGGTGAAGGTTTCGAAACTTTGCCAGTGCGTTGTGAACATAAATTTGGCACAGGGTGGGCGAATTGAGCATGCCCTGTGGCAAAAATTTCCACGCGTAACGCTGCGTGGGCTCACTGTGGTTCACAACCGGCACCGTAAAGGCGAACCTTTCCCTGTCCCTGGGGTCTAAGGGAATCGTGTAAAAACAATCCTTGAGATCTACAACCAGGATCTCCCACCCCTCGGGAATCATATTCGGATTTGGGATGCCGCATTGAAGCGGACCCATTGGCTGTATGCATTTATTGATCTCTCTGAGATCGTGGAGGAGTCGCCACTTCCCCGACTTCTTTTTAATGACAAAAATAGGCGAATTCCAAGGACTAGTGGACTGCTCTATGTGTCCTGCGTCTAGCTGTTCTTTAACCAGTTGTTTTAGGGCGACTAATTTCTCTCCCACTACCGGCCATTGTTCCACCCAGACCGGCGTGTTGGTGAGCCATTTAAGTGGCAACGCCATTACCCGAAGGTGAGCGTAGCACCGTACTGCTGTAAAATGTCTCGCCCCCAAAGGTTGATGTGCACGTCAAGAATGTGCGGCCGAATTACCGCTGTGCCGTCAGCCTTTGGGATTGTGACTTCCACCCACTCCCGGCTCCTAAACGCTTCCTGAATGCCGCCTACCCCCCACACATCGGAGACTGGCTCGATAGCCCACTCCGGTGGCCACTGGCTCCTGCTAATCACGCTCACATCAGCTCCGGTATCTAACAACCCTGAGAATGATCTTTTATTCAGAAATACCTCAATAACTGGGCGCTGTTTCCACTCAATGTTTGTTTCCACTGTCGCTAAGACCTGGTATCCTCGTACTGCCTCACTGGCGCTCGAGCGGTCTGCTGACCTGGACTCTGAGCTGTCCCTGAGCCTTCCCTGGCTATCTGCTTGCGAGTGACAAGGAACCATAATCAGTTGCGCTAATGTGTCTCCTTTGTGAATGGTTTGGGGTAAGTGCGTCCAAAGCTGAACTTGGAGAACGCCTGAAAAATTGGAGTCAATGACTCCTGGAATTACAAGAATTCCGCGTGCTCCTGCTACACTGCGGGGCAAAACTAAACCTATAAAGCCCTTGGGTAGGGGACCCATGTACTGGGAGTCCACCAGATAGACCGTGCCTGGCAGGTCACATGTAACGTCTGCCTGGCAAGTCAATTCTAGCCCGGTACTACCCTTGGGGCTGGCCTGTGCCCTCGCAATGCCTGGAATGTGATCGGAATCTAGTCTAGCTCTGGCGAGCTCTAAATGAGGGAAACCTCTGTTTGGACCGGGGCCAGAGACATGCCCGCGTTCCGGTTTCCCGAATTCGGGCAGTGCCTGGCCCAATGGTAGCCTTTCTTGCACTTCGGACATGGGGTGCTTGGAGCCTTGGGACGGCCGGAATTTTGTCCGCCTCCCTTGGATCGGCACTCCCTAGCGAAGTGACCGATCTTGCCACAAGTGTGACACGCTCCTTGGGTCCTGTTCTTGGGTTTCCTACCCCCTTGCACCGCTGCCGCTAGCAAACCCATTTTATAGGATTCTGTGCCAACGTCGGCGCAAGCTCTAATCATGTCCGTGAGAGTCAAATCGGGACGATTACCCAGGGACTGCAAGATTTTACGGCAGTCTAAATTGGCGTTATCTTTGGCAAACTTCATCATGAGCTCTTGTTGGGCTTGCTCATTATCGATCTGCCTACTGATCGCTTCCTCCAAGCGATTGATGAAGTCCATGTAGGGCTCCTGGGCTCCCTGCTTAATTGCGGTGTAATTTTTAGCCGCCTTGCCAGTCCCTGGAACCTTGAAGAAAGCCCTAAAGGCAGCCTCGACTGACATCTGAAGAGTGGCGAGTGGCAAGTTGATCTGGGCATCAATGGATTCGAAGGCACCTGAACTATATAGCTAGTCAGGAATTACTGCGCCTCCCTTGTCTGAGCCTCGAGGCGAAACTCGCTGACCCATATCAAGTACTGGCTAGGGTTGAGCATCATCCGCATGACGGCTTTCCAGTCATGTGGAATGAACATGGTGTTCTCGCACACTTGCTGAAGCGTGCCCCTAGTGAAGCGACTCTGTAGCCCTGTCTCTGAAATGGCCTTCCGTATAGCCATGAGAAGCTTATACGGGACTGGTGAATGAATTATCTGTTGGGCCCCTGTGAGGGCATCCATTTCCATGCGAATTGGACAAATCTGACTAAGCTCAGCTAGCTCTTCTGCTGGCAATTCCCCCTTCCTAATCTCCTCTTCAATTGTGCACTGAAGGGGACTCTTGGTAACTCGGGAACCTGGAGCTGTCAGAGAAGCGCCTGCGCTCCTCATTCCATGCATTCCATCGGTGACGTCTGCAGCTGTCACCGAGGGAAAGCTCCCTACGCTACTCTGCCTAAACTGCAATGACGGATAGAGCGCCGTGGGCGCCGATGGCTCGGCTGGCGCTGGGGGTTCTTCGGCCTCTACCCGGACTGGCTCTATCTCCGCTAAGAGCTTCCTACATTTACTCCATGTGCGAATTATGCCCTCTGGAGCCTTCGGGGGTTGCTGAATGCAGTCTCCTATCTTATCCCAAAGCTGAAGGGTTAACGTACCTACTTCTGGGTAAAGCAGGCAGTGTTCCCTTAGGTACGCCAAAAGTCTCGCTAGCTCCCTGCTGTGAAAACGTAACTGAAATACCCTGGCCAGGATTTTGAACTCTTCCTCACGAGTTCTTTGGCTAGCGGATGGACCTTGTCGCTGAGGACAAGTCCCCATATTACCTGCGGGGTCCTCCGAAGTTTCCTCCTCGGGACGAGTCGACACGTCTTTGGGCAAGGTAATGGGTTTTGGAGACGATTCTCTGGGTAGAGCTCGGAGCGTGGACTGCTGCCACGGGCCCTCGGTGGCCTCTGCGCTGTCAGGGGTTCACAGCTGACCCTGAGCGGAACGTGTTTCCGTGCTGCAAGCTGCCGTGAAAGTCGGAGCAAGCTGTAGGATGCCTCTCTGTGATGCCTCGCCGCTGGGCCGTCTTCCCGACCGGCTGGCTTACCGGCCGGGCTGCCGCGCTGTCCTCCGGGACAATCGGACATGGTTCTGGCGTAGAACCGAACCGTGTGATCGCTTACTCTTGAGTAGATCACATCGGGGTCACCAGGTGTAGGAATCGGGGCCGCTAGGACGGCCGTTAGGTCCCGGAGGAGACTGATCAAGGAATGATACGAGGCAATATGGAGCGAGATCAGATCAGTGGTTTATTGAGGAAAAGACATCATCATTTATAGATCAGAAGGCAAGGCAGGAAAGAACCGTCATCTGACAGAAAATCACATCACCCATTTACTCGGGTTAATGGGAAATCTCTCTTGGGGAAGTTAATTAACTCGGGCAAACACTGACAGGAGAAAACCATTGTCTGAGGCTTAGGCTAGGATAAATATGGCTTCTATTTGCACCAAGGATTAGGCTGATCTGAGGGTCAGTAATTGCCTAATGGGTAACGGGAGGTTAGCGTTCTGCCCTTTCAGCAGAACCGCCGGTCAGGTCAGATGTGGGTGAATAAACCCTTATGATTAATCCACCCCCCTTAATTTCCGTACTGGCAAGGGCCAGCGGCCAGGAGTCTGCTCGACTGGTTTAACCTCTGCCAAGGTTCTGTGCCAATTGGGCATGCGGAATCTGCAACACTTATTTAAGCAACAGGTTAACACTGTCTTTGGAAGAAGGTACCAGAGGAATAGTGGTATTGGGCCATTGCATCAAAAGCAACAAAAAAAAGTCTTGTGGGATTTTAAAGACTAAACGTTTTATTTGGTGTAAGCCTTGTTTGGTACATCTGACTAAGTTTCCAACCTTTTTAAGCTGGGGGCCGGGTCATGCTCCCTCAGACAGCTTTAGGGGCCAGACGGCCATTCTGCCCTTCCTCCACCACATGGCACTTCCTGGTGTGGTGGAGGTTGTAAGGGGCCACATGAAACGGTGCTAAGGGCTACATCCAGCCCATGGGCTGCAGGTTGAGAATTCCTGGACTAAGTAGACTACAGTCCAGTAGATTACAGATCAACAACAAGTGGGTTCTCCAGGCTAAGGAAGAGTATGAGAGAGAACAAGAAGACTGAAAGACTGGGGATGAATAAAATCAACTAGGGGACTTGACCCAGGTCCTGCCAACCTAGCAGTTTGAAAGCAAGAAATTGCAAGTAGATAAATAGGTGCCACTTCAGCAGTAAAGGTAACAGTGTTCCATGTACTCCAGCATCTAGTCGTACCTGCCACATGATCATGGAAACATTTGCGGAAGCAGACAGCACTGGCTCTTTGGCTGTAAATGAAGATGTGCACCCCGCCCACTGACTTTCGAGCAAGAGAGACCTTTATACAGTATTTATTTAGTATTTCAGACGGCAAAAGCAACATGACTGATAAATGTTCCGTTGCTTTTTTTAAACATGGCTGGATGTGTCCAGGGAGTATGTTAATGGGAGCCCAGCTATGTGTAAAGGTAAAGGTCACCCTTGTTCAAAAGCCAGTCATATCCGACTCTAGGGTTCAGTGTTCATCTCTGTTTCATAGCAGAAGAGCCGTGGGAAAGTGGTTAATATAGGAAGCAATATAGAAAGTGAAATCTGATGCATCTTCTTGCAAATTTGAATAGTATGTTTGCAATGCAAACCTTCTTGGGTTTTTGAGACATGATTACCATTATATGCAGCTTAATAAAAAATTTATCCTCTATAAGAGGGTGGCATATTCAGCTTGAAGACAAGCTGGCTCCTCCTTACCTTTTTTAATGGAGCGACACTTTCTTATTCTAGGGCAGTCAAATTTTAATGGGGGCAATTACCAGTGAAGGAGAGAGAACAGCCAATTATTTACTTTTTGCCATGCAAATGGGCTGCTAGAAATGGCAGAAGTGTGAGAGAATTTTATTGCTTAAAGTTTTAAACAGAACACTTGTTTCGTGAAACCAGAGTTTTGAATTACATTTCTGCCAGGACTATTGGTAGTGTTATTAAAAGCCTTTGCAAGCACTCCCAGTAGTGGGCTGGACGTTAAAACAGATGGTCACTTATGACTCTCATTTGGGAAAGGAGGAATGGAAAAGCTGGTCTTAAAAGAAAAAAAGATCAGATGAAATATACACATTTACTCATTGGCACTAAAATGACATGTTTACTAGTTAGGTGTCATTGACTGTCCCAAATATTAAAGGGAAATGTTCCTGAAAATGTAAATAAAATAAGCAGTTCACACAAGAGTTGTAAATTACCAAGGCATTTATGCAAAAAGATATGAAGAATAGCCTTTTACAGAAAACATGTAAATGTGAGTATGTCAACCTGGCATTTCTTACATCAAACTGCCTCCCATTTAGCAGCACCTGAGAATTAGGGATCCTGATAAAGCATTTTGATAATTTACCAGCTCACCAGAAAAACTAGAATTTAAGATGACATAAAGATTAGAGGCCAGCTCTTGTTTTAGGTTGTTAGATAGTGTGATAAGGAATATCATAGGGCAGGTGTGTGTGTGTGGTGGTGGGGGGGGGGGGGGTTAAACAAGGTCTGCTCCCACAGAGGCACTTAAAATGGTAAAGAACCATACAGTTTAAATAGAAATGCTCATCACACATGCACAAAATTATTAAATAGATTAAAATCTACAACGAGGCCTCTCTAGCAACTATGGTTGGAATGTTTGGCTGAGATCTTTGACTCTACTGGACTGGTTCAGCTATCACTTGCCTTCTCCTTGGTAACTGCTGATGAATTTTTTTAGTTTTTTAGTAGATCTGGCCACGATTTTGCTCCTGTTATTGTGCTCAAAAATTGTAAGTCACCATTAACTGTGTTCTGGACAGAAAGTAGAGTTTGATTTCCCCTTTTCCTTTCCTTTTTTAAAATAAAAAAGTAAGAAAACTTACGAAATAAAAAAGGGTTGAAGAATAAAGATTTTTTTAAAAAAAAACATTGCAGTGCCTCAGTGGTTAAGAATCTTGCCTTGTTAGCTGGAAGGTCGGCAAGTCGACAGTTCAAGACCCGAGTCCTGCATGATGGAATGAGTGCCCGTCTCTGTCTCAGATCTTGCCAATCTAGCAGTTCGAAAGCAAGAAATTGCAAGTAGATCAATAGGGACCACTTCGGTGGTAAAAGATCTTGAGGACATGAAAGGAGCCTCATTCGGGCATCCCCTGAGGAGAGTTTCTCCAGAAAAAATCCTTTCAACCTGGGAAGCACCTTTGTGTGCTTCTGACACACATCTAGGAGCCCTGGTAGCACAGTGGTTAAAACTGCTGTACTTCAATTAAAAAAAGGTTGTGAGTTAGATCCTGACTAGGACTTCCATCCTTCCAAGGTCGGTAAAATGAGTACCCAGCATGTTGGGGACAAAATGCTAATTAACTTGTGAACTATCCAGAGAGTGCACTAAGCACTATGGGGTGGTATAGAAGTGTGATTGCTTTGTTTTGCTTTGCTACTCCCAGAAGCTGATTCTTTCAGCTTTCTATGCTGAATACAGTCACATATTTAGTAAATGGGAAAGTATAGCAGTTATGTACAAACAGACCCATTTGGAAAGCAGATAACTAGAGCAGTGGTCAGTTTATCCTTGCCACTTGGACCGATCTTATGGACTTCAGTCTCCCCTATTATTGTGTGCTCATTATGGCATGTGCCAGTTCCCACTTCCTCATTGCACCATCTTGCAAGTGGTGCGGCTGAGCAAAGGATAGACATTGGTTTGTGGATTGTGATGTAGAAACTCAGCAACAGCTAGCATTCTAGTTTCTAGGGCAGGCGGTGAGAGAGGACTCTGGCCACTGCCCTACGAGACCTCCGGCCCTTTTCCACCTAGCCGGAGGTTGAAAAACACTGCAGCCACGGAGAGCAGGCGGCGAGAGAGGGCTCTGGCCACCACCCTGCAAGACCTGCAGCCCTTTTCCACCTGGCCTCATGAGACCTTCGGCAGCTGTGGCAGCAGCGGTGCCTCCATCTCTGCCCCAGCTGCAGCCAGGTCTGCGTAAGGTGTGGCGGGCCCATCGTTGGTTGAGCCGCAGCAGAATGGGAGCTTTGGAGCTGTGAAATAGGGACTTGACCACACAGGGGCCGGTGGCAGGGGTCCCTGATGTGGTGGAGTCTCATGTCCCCTTTGCTCCCTGGCGCTATGGACTTGGCCACGGACTTGGCCGCTGGGGCGCAGGGCCAGACATAGCCCCCCGCCCAGCCTAGACTTTGAACTCTGAGGCCTGGACTCTTGCGGTCGAATTCTTGTTTTAGGATGTTTTGACTTAGGTGACTTTTATTATTATATGCTAATTGTATCTTGTGCTCTTGTGTATGCTAATTGTATCTCATTTTATATTGTATTATATTGTATTGTATTGTATTGGCTGAGGCACAGATTGAAATATTGTAGGTCAGACATTGAAGCAGTTCTTTCACATCCTGATCAGACCCTGGATGGCCAAAATGAAACCACTTTCTTCGCTTTGCCATTGCCCAAACACAAATCCTCATCAGTGCATGCCTCTGGTAGCAATCGGCAGACCAGCAAATGGGCTGGACACTGTGTCTATCCACATTCACATCGTGTGTTGTTGTCCACGAGCAGTCCCCACTTGAGCACGTTGATCCTGCATCTAGGGACTCCATCCCTCAGCCTATTCAGGGCCCTCCAGGTGATTTGTTTGTTTGTTTGTTTGTTTGTTTGTTTGTTTGTTTGTTTGTTTGTTTGTTTGTTTGTTTGTTTGTTTGTTTGTTTGTTTGTTTGTTTGTTTGTTTGTTTGTTTGTTTGTTTGTTTGTTTGTTTGTTTGTTTGTTTGTTTGTTTGTTTGTTTGTTTGTTTGTTTGTTTGTTTGTTTGTTTGTTTGTTTGTTTGTTTGTTTGTTTGTTTGTTTGTTTGTTTGTTTGTTTGTTTGTTTGTTTGTTTGTTTGTTTGTTTGTTTGTTTGTTCAACTTATATACTGCCCACTCGGCCTAGGCCGACTCAGGGAGATTGATGTAGGGGAGATTGAGATCTTCAGCCATATCCACCTTTAATGATGTTCCTTTTCCAGTGAGCTCCTTCCTCCATCTTCTAATTTGTTTTTGCTCTTGTGTACCCTCAAGAATGTTTGTTCTTGCCATAAAGCTCTTCATGGATCTGAGCCGGTGGACTTGAGGCTCATATTTGTTCAGAGGGTGTGGAGAGTCATTCTCTTGCTTATTTATCTCAGCTTCTGCTGCTACATCTCTCCTGATCTTAGGTAGAGCAATACCAACAAGGGGGTATATCTTCTCAACTGGTGTAGATTTAAGGCATCCTGTCACTATACACATGGCTTCATTAACAGCAGTGTCAACTTATTTTGTGTGTGTGGATGCGTTCCATACTGGAACAGCATACTCTGCTGCAGAGATGCTCAGGGCCAAAGATAATGTGCGCAGTGTAGATGGTTGAGTTCCACATTTATAGTTTGTGAGTTTCCTGATGATGTTGAAGCAGTGGCCTTTCTGCTTTCGAAAAATATGTAGACTTTAGTGGTCTTCCGGTGATTCTCATAGGCTCAGAGTAACAATACTGTACTGGAAATATTGTTTTGCTTGATTTTTAAAATCTATAATAAACTAATCACTTCTACAATTTATTTTTTTCAATTCCTAGCAAATACCTTAAATTGACCCCAAAATATCCTAGTTCTAATCAAGCTTAGAGCATATTACTTATTCTTACTATGAAAGTAATCAAACATAGTAGGTAAAGATTTAAGATTTATTGCGTCTCTTTAAGAAATACTTTAAATAATTCAATGAATATATTACACAGAATATTGTAGACCTTGCGAAAATCAGCAGTATAGCTGTTTCACCCAGGTCATATGCTCTGTAATGTTTTTAATCTTGGAATGGAAAGATAATAAGTTATGTCTTGACAAAAAAATAAAAATAGTCAATGCAAAACCTTATCTAAAAATAATAAATTCACACAAACTGTGTAATCTTACATACATTTACTCATAACTAAGCCACAATGGGTAAAGTGTTGTAGTTTAATATGGTCAGAATCATTCATGAAGAACTGAAGTTAAAACAGACTCACTTAATCAAAGATAATAATTAGGATAGCATCTGGGGATTGCTATAATGATAAAAATACATTATGCTCAACAATTGAGACCTCTGTGAACCAGATATACCCTTTCCAGGAAACTTCATTCCCTTTTGGCCAGTTTTTCTGTGGATATCGAACATATTCTGTTCCTGCTGATTATTTTCCTAAAGCTTTTTGTGATTCTGGCAACATTGGGTTCCCTCAGATTTTCTCACATACCTCTTGATTGCAGACTATAGGAATATGGCAAGTACGGACCCATAATTAATGAACTATCAATATTAGCATATACTACATACCGAATACTGTGTACTGCATACATTTTTAGCATATGCTATGTACTGGATGATGGGCCCACAGTGTCTTAATGGTTAAGAAACTGAACATGATGACTGGAAGGTTGGCAGGTCAGCAGTTTGAGACCCAAGTGCTGCATGACAGAATGAGTGCCCATCATCTGTCCCAGCTCCTGCCAACTAGCAGTTTTGAAAACAAGAAATTGCAAGTAGATAAATAGGTACTGCTGCTTCAGAAGGAAATGTAACAGTGTTCCATGTGCTTTCGCATCTTGTGTGCTCTGGCATCCATGTGCCTGCCACATGACCACATGCTCCACTTCTTAGGGTTGGGCATGACTGGCTTTCGAGCAAGGGAGACCTTTACCTTATCTACTGAATGAAATCCAGTTGGAAGTCACAGCAGAATAGACCCATTGAATCAATGGAACTTACACAGGTGTTAAAGCATTAAATCATCACTGATTCAATGGGCCTACCCTATTATCAGCTTACTACTCAATTTCAACAAGTATACAACCACAAAAGTATGTGTATATTGTATACACACTATTGTTGCAATGTGCTGTTAAATCTGAACGGACTTACAGTAACCCTAAAAGAACTTTTAAAATAAGTGAGATAATTACAGAGTGGTTTTACCAGTTCCACACTCCCAGTGAGTTTCCATCACATACATCTGATCCTCATTCTCTTCCTTTTCTGGACATTTCAGTTTATATAGCAAATGATGACAGACTCAAGATGCATTTGTACCATAAACCTACGGACAGACAGGCATATCTACAATACCAACCATACCATCCACACTATCTTAAAAGCCAGATGGCCATTTTGCCCTTCTTCCACCACATGGAACTTCCTAGCATGGTGGAGGCGGTGAGGAGCCACATGAAATGGTGCTGTGGGCCGCATATGGCCCATGAGCCTCAGGTTGAGAATCCCTGCTCTATCCACTTCACCATGCTGGGTATTGTATATAGGCTACTATGTAATATATATCACAATATACACTATATATAGTATATAGGATTCTAACCTGCATCAGATTGTTAATTAAAATAAAATTGCACAGAAATTGAAATCTAACAATGTTTCTGTGATAAGCAGAAACACTGTTAAGTTAACGATTTAGCAAGGAATATTCTCTGGATAAGAATTGCTGCAGTTTCAGATGTCACAGCACAATTCCTTTGAAATACATAAGGTGTAGTTTCTCTGAAATGCCTTACCTACAACATTACTGTAAAAGCAGTTCAGAAATTAAAGCAGATGGTGATAAATAGTGTAACTAATTGACCTCCTGAAATGACAGAATTTGTGGTTAAAGCCACAAAGCTCATTGATCTCTATAGGCCATGCTAAATATGCAGACTATTGATTGAGAGACATTCTGCAAACAAACCATGATTGGAATATAATGAAGTTACAGTATATTCTTCTAATCTGTGCTCTTTTGGAAGTATATAACTTTTTTTTATAATGTCAGAAACACATAAAGGTGCTTTCTGGGTTGAAATGATTTTTGCTGGAGGAACTCTGCTCAAGGGATGTCTCAAGGAGGCTCCTTTCACGTCCCCAAGATCTTTTCCCCCACCCTACTGATCTACTTGCAATGCCTTGCTTTTGGACTGCTAGGTTGGCATAAGCTGGGACAGACAACGGGCACTCACTCTGGCATGCAGGACTCAGGTCTTGAATTGTCGACTTGCCAACCTTCCAGCTAACAAGGTGAGCTTCTTAATTATTGGTTAACCATTTAACCTGGAATTAAATAACTGAAGAAGACAGGAAGATGAGAGGCAATTTCAAAGTTTCACAGTCTTCAATCTCTCTATATATTGGAGGAATGACTAGAAATCAAATATTGGGTTTCTAGGGTAGGAGAGGTCATTTTCTTGGACTCCAAATCTGATTAACTTCAGGTAACATGGTCAATGGTACATTTAACTGAAAAAGATCTGAAAGGGCAGAAAAAATTTGACTTTAGAGTCTAGGGATCTACTGGGTCATTTTATGCTCTATTTATTTATTTTTTACAATTTTAGTTGACTGGGTAGATTCTGTCCCTTATCATATTGAAGAGGGTTGAGTGGCAGGTGATTCTGTCTCTTATTATATTAAAGAGGCGTGAGTGGCAGGTGGATGATGATCCTTTGAAACAGTCTGGGGTGATTTATGGTAAGCCTACAAAAGAGTAATGGCTCCAAACTATTTAACAGTAGCAACAGTAATAAGAATCACCTCCCATCATAAATTCTTCTTCTTCCTGTGCCATATCCAATTCCAAATATTGGCAATCATCATGGCAATCAGCCATGAAGACTGTCCTGATGTAGGAATCCCTGGCTGTCTTCCAAAAGGTGGAAGTGTCTTACGAAGACGAGGGCATGAAAACTTGACCGAAGATCAGCCCTATGAGACATCTCCCCTAAAATAGAGGGCCACCAAACTTCCTGTTATTCACCAAGCTAGATCATGAGCACATTATGTCATTCCTCATGACTGTATCACTGCCCAGCCAATATGTAATGTCACATGACCTGACAAACCAATCACCTTTGAGATTACACCCACTTCCTGCATAGAACACTATGACTAATAAAACCATTTGGGATGCCTTTGTTCTCAGATGTTCCCTCCCAGATGGCTTCAGCAAGAAACTCCATGTCTCTGTGCGTTTTCTTTGGGTGACTGTGTGTGAATGCATCAGGGGGGGGGGGGCTGCTGCAAAGGCTTTCCCCTCCCCTCCCTTCAGCCTGAAAGGCTGTCTCAGGGCTTGTGTGTGTTTGGAGTGTGTATGCTTGTGTCAGGAGTAAACTTCAGGGTGCTTGCAAGAGGCCCTCCCTGCTACGACATCCTGAGAATGTAATGCCATGGCCCTTCATCTGCCTGCCACATCACAGCATGACATCCATACCACTGATCCACCTCTGCGAGTCACTTTCTGGTCCTGAGTCCTTTTGGTGCCAAAATCCTCCTCAGCCCCAGGCTAGTATTGATGAACCTGCTGCCCTCCATCAATTTGGATTAAAGTAGGATCTAATCCACTTGGAGACAATCACCCTTCCTGGTGGACTTCACCAAGGCTGCTACTCCTCACTGTTATCAGAGTAGTTAACCATCCCCAGGCACTTGGTGTTGAGTCACTGGCAGTATGGTCTACTCTATTACCATAGCAGGATAAGATGGCCAGACTCTCATCTTAAATTATGCTGCTAAAAGGAAGACACTGAGATGTGGATTTCTCAGTGAGAGTCATTCTGATCAGTAATGGTTAGTGAAATCAGTTTTGAGAGTGTTGTGAATCCGCATCAGGTTTTAGTCCAGATTGTATAGGAGCTATTTGACCATATTGAGCATATTTGGGAAATAAAATTCAACACATTGGTTGGCGTCTATAAAATCCAGAATAAAATCTAAAGCAGATACATAACACTTCTGAAATTGGAGTCACCAGCTGTCACTAATTCTGGTACTGAACATCAAATGATTCACTGTTTCTTAATTCTATGTGTTTGATCTTCTTTTTGTGACTCACTCCATTCTACTATTTGGGATCTAGCTATAATGAGTAGATCATGGAGCTCAAGTGGATCCTGTGATCTAGAACTCTGACCAATCTGGATTCCAAGTATGTTGAGCTATAAGAGTTTTTCCCTTGGCCATCCCTTCAGCTTCTAGACCAGGTAAGATGTTTCAAGAGGGCCATAAAGCAGATCTGTTCATAGTTTGCTGCTTGAAAATGTGTGTGATAAAATTATTTTCTTTCTTCTCTTTTCTTTATAGCATGGAAGGGGTTTTTTTAGTTGTGGGGGAGGGGTTGGACTGTGGTTCTTAGAATTCATCACCAACCTAGCCACTGACAGCCTGGGGATTGAACTAATTGAATGAAGTGTTAAGCATCTTCTTGAACACACCATAAAATGCAAAGTGTAATCTCATGCATACAATAAAGCATTGTCCACTCTACTGAAAGGAGTATTGTCACAGTGAGGTATACTGTATAATCACTCAAAGAAAAACAGATATTATTTAAGCCCCTCTACCACTCCACCAACTTTACAGTTCCAAATCTGAAATATTCACAAGGTGATGATTGCCATTGTTGCTGATTTTGGTGGAAGAGATTAATGCAGAGCTGTACAGGCCTCATGCTAATTAATAGTGTAAAAGTCTTGGGATGATTTTCACTGCAGGGGTGAAGACTCACAAAAAGCCTATATTTTTAATTAACAATGGCAGCTAAGGCTTCTTTTCTTTTTGGGCCAGAGATAAATGTTGTGCTTCCATAATGCTATGAAGAACAAAATATAAAGTGTATTCTCAAATAGGATAATGTAGAATGGAAGCCAGCCCCCTTTTGTCCTTTTGAGTCAAAAGTTTTTAAATAAATACCCAAAAGAACACTTTCTGCTAAGGAGAAATAGAAAACAATATTCACATTTATATAATCCAATGTAAATGAAGTGAGTTCTTACAACTTCCAGATCTTATACTTATTATGCCCAGAATATTCTAAGCACTATAGGGAGATTTTAAAATTAAACACTCCCTGGTTCCAGGCTTACAGACGAGTGCAAATGTGGGGAAAGCATAACATAAAAGGGAAAAGAATCAAACACTGAAGCAAAACCCTTCAATGTTTAGCACAAGTGTTCTAAACCTTTTTAAGCTGGGGGCCGGGTCATGCTCCCTCAGACAGCTTTGGGCGCCAGATGGCCATTTTGCCCTTCACCACAAGACACTTTCTGGTGTGGTGGAGGTGGTGAGAGGCCTCATGAAATGGTGCCATGGGCCAAATCTGGCCCACGGGCTGCAAATTGAGATTCCCTCGTTTAGCAGATGGGGTCAGATTAGTTTCCCCTTCTTCAAATTCCTATTGGGTTTGGGAAGCATCGTGTGCAGCTTTTCAGAAGCAAAGTTTAAAATGTTACTCTTTTCAAAGTTATCTGTAACTTATTATAAATTGTTCTTAAATAGTAATTTATTGTTATGTTTCAGTTACTTTTTAATTCTTGTTTTATAAAATTATTATTACTAGTCCATCTGTTTCATTTATGCCTTGTCTTTCTCCCAATACAAGGACTCAAGGTGATTAAAAGGTGGTTGTTAATACTCTTTAAAACACAACGTGTGACCCCGAATACACCAAAAGCAACATTTTGGAAGAATAAGTAAATGACACTTACCTTGCTAAAAATGTTAAAAAATATTATCAATCATTCTCTTACTTTTTAACAGCAACTATATTGGCAACATAGTTACTAAGAAAGTAACAGAATGCAATGCAATGTAATTTGTTGCATACCATATGTAAATCTTACCCAGAGGCTCCTTAGTTGTTTGGATAATAGTTAAGTCAAGGGTGGCCAACCTTTTTTCGCCGCAGGCCTCACCATGTACCCTGGAAGATGAAGCGGGCGCATTTACAGCTGTTGTAAAAGCACCCAAATCCAAATTTACAACAGCCCCGGGCAGGTTTATGCATGCACGGGTGTGTTTTACGGCTGACGTAAACGTGCCAGTTTCCACTTCTGGGTGCGGCGGCAATCGGCCAGATGGAATGGCACCATGGGCCATAGGTTGGGAACCCCTGAGTTAGGTAAAAGAGATACTGAGCACCAAGAAAATTGAAGCTGGAATTGAATGTGCTTTCCTTCAGGGAGCAGATGTCAATCCTTTGCAGAAATGACCTCTGGCTAGCAGATGTGGCCAGGCTAATCTTCCCTGGCTGTTTTCTTCTTCTTGGGAATTGGAGATTGAGGGAACATATATCTTGCATGATTCTTGTATCTCCCTTGACACCTGTAGTGGTAAAAGAGGAAGTAAAGAAGATGATGATAAGGGGGGAAAGAATTAGTAGTAATTGACAATATTAACGATCAAGAACATAATCTGGGCAAAAGCCTAGGCAAATGCAAAAAGTTTCCACTCAACACAATGTCTTTCTTTCTGAAAGATTGTTTCCCCTTGACGATGGTTTTCTCCAGGAGTATGGCTTATTTGGAGATCAGTCAATTTCCATGAAGTGTACATTTTGGGTTAGGAGTCATGCAATTTTTGAAAATCATACAATTCATGTGCTAAGTAATTCTCTCACCAGCCAGTTTAATATCATTGCTAATCAAACTTTTCCTTCTTCAAGCTCTGCTTGATTCTCAAATAGTACCAACAGTTTTAATTGAGGGGGTGAGATTCCCCACTTGTACGAATGGAACATGCTTCCCTGATATGCTGTTTTGCTCTTTGCGTGATGAAATATTAGGCAGTGATGATACATTTGGCTCCAGGTCTCAGGCAGGAAAAGGTTTCCTATTTGATTTTTACTCATTACAGTCCTCATGGGACTTACATTTGCAATGGCTCAAGTGGTTAAGATGCTGAGTACTGCATGATGGAGTGAGCACCTGTCTCTGTCCCAGCTCATGCCAACCTAGCAGTTCGAAAGCAAGAAATTGCAAGTAGATAAATAGGTACTACTTTAGTGGGAATGTCTACAGCATTCCATGCACTTTGGTGTTTAGGCATGTGTGCCACATGTCCATGGAAACATCTCCAAATGCAGACAGTGCTGGATCTTTGGCTATAAACAGGGATGAGTACTGAACCCTAGAGTTGTATGCAACTGGCTTTTGAACAAGGGTGACTGTTACCGTTACCATTACTTCTAACTGTGCCTAAAGTGCTGCACAAGCTTATATAAAAATCAAACCTCCCCCCCACCCCGCCCAAATGCTGTTTACATAAGAATTAAATGAATAGTAACCCAATTTCTGGTCCTAAATCCAGTTATATCTGGAAAGTGCTTTCTTAAAACCTCAGATACATAGGTGACACAGACTTTTTTCTTCCTTTTCCTAGCAAAAGAGGGTTATGGACAGCATGTAGTATCTCTAAGCTTAAGTGTAGCATGCTTTGGTCTTCTGCATATAAACATATAATTTTACTTTACTGTATTGGTCTGCAATGCTAAATTTGAATTATTTTGTTTTGCAAGTTCATCAAGAGGGAAGAGGCTAAATCCCATTATTCGTTCCTCCATGAGCAGACCATTAGAATCAATGGGATTTGGGTTACATTAACCCAGCAATCAGTCCAGTTGATTCAATGGGCTGGCTCAACTTGCACACAAAGGTATGGAGGAAACTTGCCAAGCCATACAACCCAGTGCGGAAATACCAACCTAGAAGATGTTGAAATTGCCAAGCATTCCTGTCCCGGCAAAAGGAAAACGGTGCAACTTGCATACAAAGAGTTGTAGTGGTTTATCTAATGAGGGGCAAATGCCCTTGTTGACCAAAGAGAAGAGAGGGAGAGGAAAAACAATGCTCTCTTGGATACTTCATCCCAGAAGTGACTGAAAGGAATGGACAGCTGTAGTCTCCTTGATACTGAGCCACATTACTGAATGGAATGACAGATGCAGAACCTCCCTGACAAAGCAAGCAGAAACTCCACTCTGCCGCACAAAGAAGATTGACAGACCCCACACCCCATTTTATTTACATGAAAAGCCAGCTGCTTCTTTAACTGTTGCAGAACCCTCTGTGGTATTGGGAAGGAGGAAAATGCACCCGTCAGGGAATTACCTACTCACAGGAAACTTCACTGTAAGGAGTGGCCCTACTTCAGGGTGAGCAAGATTTTGTGATGATCCCCCTTGCCCTTACCCCCAAAGGAAGTCTTCAAATGTACACCTCTTGCTGTGTGACAAGTGGCTACAGGGCTGTGCAGCAAGTAGACAATAACCCGGCGGTGTCCCCCATATATAACACAGCACAAATTAGATTCCTGAATGCGGGTGTCAGGCTGTTTTATAGAGATGCAAACTAGGTAATTAGCCTCTGCTGCCACCATGCTATGCTACAGTCCCAGGATGTCTCCCTTGAATCCACAGTGGGTGGCTGAAGGAGAGATTTAAACTTTTGGCTCAAAAGTGGGCATTTGGAAAGGATAACACATTTTTTTGATTCCTGCAGTGTAGAATTCTCAGATGTGATCACATGGCATTCCTAAAAGCCAGCCCAAGGACTTGCTGAAACAGCACATCAGCTAGACCAGGGGTGCCCAAACTATGGCTCGAGGGCAGGATCTGACTCCCAACACCAGTTCATCCAGCCCACGAAGCCCTCATTGCTCCCGGAAGTGGAAGTAAAATGCACCCATACGAGCATTTCTCCTGCCAAACCAGCGGTTCGAAAGCAAGAAATTGCAAGTAGATAAATAGGGACCACTTCAGTGGGAAGGTAACAGAGTTCAGTGCGCTCCGATGTCTAGTCATGCCTGCCACATGACCATGGAAACATCTGCAGAAGCAGACAACGCCAGCTCTTCGGCTTTGAAACAGAGGTGAACACTGCACCCTAGAGTCAGATATGACTGGCTTTCAAGCAAGGGAAACCTTTATCTTTTATGAGAGTGTTTTACTTCACTTCCAGGAGCAACAAGGGCTTCACAGACCGGATGAATTGGTGTTGGGGGCTGGATCCGGCCCTTGAGCCATAGTGACCAGCTCCCTGAACCACGTGACCAGCCTGCAGCCCAAAAGGTTTGAGCATCCGTGAGCTAGACAATCCAGCAGGTTTACCAGCATATCCTTCAAACATTGTATTATTCAGCATGATAATGTCATGGTAATAAGTCATTGTGGTGTAGTAGGTTGAGTGTCAGGCTAATATTCAAGAGACTTGGGTTAAAATCCCTGCTTGGTCATGGAAATTCCCTGGAGAGACTGTAAATGGCAATCCACTCCCCTTAACATCTCTCATCCTTCAAAAACTCTATTAGGGTCACAGTAAATATGAAGTGATATGATGGTAAATACCTGTAATAACAACCATGCCATTAGGCATCAAAAGTTGATACAGCAGAGAAAATTTCAGGAATAGAATATGTGAGACCCAGGTTTTAAAAATAATACATGGAACCAGTGTTGCAGTAGAATATACTACAATATAAATGTTGCAGGTGTAGAGATGCCTATTTGTTGTTTTCAGATTATTATCTGATTATAAGAAGACCCTTCTTGGTGGTCACACCAACACTTTGGAATTCTCTACCTTTACTCTCCTTTCAAGCCATAAAATAGGGGTCAGTGCTTTACTTGCCCTAATAGACTGGTCTTCTCTAGTTAAAAGGCCCAAGCATATATAGTATGGAATAGAATAGGCCATTAATGGGAATTATCTTGTAATAAACATGTGCTGTCAAGTCAATTCGGATTTACAGTGGTTTTTTCCTGACTTTTCTATGTAAAAAGTACTCAGAAGTGGTTTACAATTTTCTTCTTCTGGGGAAGTCTGGGACTGTGCAACTTGCTCAAGGTCATAGAAGCTGACTCTTTTCCCATGAGGTAGAGTGGGGGATTGAACTGCCAACCTCTGTCTCCAGAGCCAGATACTTAACTCAGTGAGCTATCCAGATGGCTTGTAGTAGACAAATTAAGTCAAGCCTGAACTCTCCCTAGAAACAAAAATGATTTAACTGAAACTATCTGTTGTGCCCCTCCCTGCATGGCAGAGCGGGCTGGCTAGCAGCCACAGCACAAGGAGTAGGGGCAAGAGTCAGAGTTTTACAACAGTCCAAAGAAAGAGGCAGAATTGTTGGTCAGGAAGAGCTTTCAGAAGCCGGTGATTGAAGAACTGAGACAACAGGTTGATCCAGAAGAGTAGTCAGGTTTCCAGGCAGAGGGTCCAAGGCCCAGGGTCAGCAAGCAGGCAAGAGTTACAGGTATGAGTGGTGCAGAGTTGGGAATCATAGGGCTTCTGCTGGCATGGGTGTCTCCTTAAGAGGGTTCAGGCTCAGGGCTCACAGCTGGTGGTGGTGGTCTTTGCAAATGAGCCCTTGCTTCTCTTCTTCGCACCTGTATCTCATTGCGCAGCTGCCACCTGCATCTTTCTGATGTGCTCAGCTCCACCTTCTCTTCACTGACACTTGGGGCCTCAGGATTTGCTGCTTAAGCTCCTGTCATTTCTTGATCAACTTGATCAAGAGAAGGCAGTTCCAGGCTGCCAGCAGGCTGAGGTGCTGGTAGAAAGTCTTCCTCATCGGACTCAGGTTTCAGGGCCACAACACTATCATACTTTGAGCACATCATGAGAAGATAAACACATGACTACAAAAGACAATAATGTTGAGGAAAGTTGGAGGCAGCAGGAAAAGAGGAAGACTAGATACACAATGGATTGACTCAATAAAGAAATCCATAGCCTTGAATTTCCAAGAGCTGAGCAATGCTATTCACAATAGGGCATTTTGCAATCACTCATGCATAGTAATTCTAAAAATTGGTGGTACATGATGGCACATCAGGAGAAAAAGAGGTGTAATTGGCATGAAGTTGATAAGGAGGGTGGCAAGATGAATTCCACTTAAAGTTATAATGCCTAGTTCTCACCAACAGCTGATAACCTGTGACTGGGCTGTACCAGTCGAGCCCGCTCACAAACTCTTAATTAAAAATTCTTGCCTACAAAAAACAAATAAATCCTAAATGTAGAAAAGTAAACCAAAAACCAAGCCTTCTCCCTGAGATGTAAGTCATTTACATGTACAAGTTGTTGTTGTTTTTTTAAACTCCCATCATGTCAGTTTTAATCTGCCCTTGGAAGTCATACAATCAAGACAAGCCAACTGGCTCCTCTGCTGTTCTATCTGGTAGGGATTTATGGGAGTTATCTCCATATCAGTTCAAGTCACATTGCAGTTTTAGTCATCTTTAAGGAAAAGAAGTAAGGTGCAGTTTGACAATGAATCCCAAGTTGTGTTGAAATCTCTTCTTTACATTAAATAGCCTATAATAACTGGGTTGAGTCTTTATAACCAGCTGCTGAAATTAGCTGATACCAGCAACATAATTATCATCCATTTATGTTTATGGTAGAGACTTGTTTTCCTCAGAGTATAGAGAGTATAGAGAGACAGATGTTACTTATTTCCCTCTCTCTTTCTTGTTCTCTCTTGTGTATTTTTGAGTAGCAAAGAAGGGTTTTTCTTTTAGTAATTTTTTAACGGAACTATTTTTGTTGTTGTGTTTTGTTAAGTGTTAAATTTAGATTAGCAGAGTTGCAAAGTGTTGGACTATGTAGAAGTAAACAGCTTTCAAAATGTCATCTCTATTTTACACTCCCTACAAAATCAAATGTGCCTTGGCGACATACTCTAGATGTATAGCCAAACTGACTACCATGGAGGAAACTGTAGTCCAGGGTATGTAATGTACTTGGTGGAAGAAGGTAATATAAAATATTCAATTGTTGTACTAACAGAATGTACAAGCACAAAACATGCTGTTTGTGCAGTGATTAAAAACACCACAATTTTGTTCATTCATTACAGAGAGATGGGTAAGAATTTTGAAGTTTAGGTCAAACTTTATGTAAACTAATTAGTAATTAGATCTGATACAGTGCAGGACGGAAATGAGCTCCTGTCTTCATCCCAGCTCCTGCCAACCTAGCAGTTCGAAAGCAAGAAATTGCAAGTAGATAAATAGGGACCACTTCGGTGGGAAGGTAACAGCGTTCCGTGCGCTCCGGTGTCTAGTCATGCCTGCCACATGGCCACGGAAATGTCTGCAGAAGCAGACAGCGCTGGCTCTTCATCTTAGAAACAGAGATGAGCACTGCACCCTAGAGTCGGATACGACTGGCTTTCGAGCAAGGGAAACCTTTACCTTTACCTTTACAGTTATGGCTGTCTAAGTTTAAACTTTCTGATCTTAGCAAAAGACAGTCAGTATTCCCAGAGTATGTCTTGAATACATCCTCTGGCCTGAATCCAAATCAGAACTCCAACTAGCATAGACCAATTAATTCAGTGGCTGACCCATACCTATTGCTAATCCTAATTAGAGTAGACCCATTGGTTCAACAGGATCTATATAAATGTTGACTTATCATTCAGCAATCAATTTGGTAGGATTACTCTTTTTTGGGATACTGCCCATTGAAACCAACGCTTGTGGAAATGCTGTTGATTCAGTGGATCTACTCTGGCTGAGAAACACAGATTTTGCAGGAAGAAGTAAGTAAGGGTTTCCAAATTGCTTCCTTGGCTGGGCCGGTAGAAAGGGATTAGCAAAGGAGCCTTTGAAGTCAACAGGAGTCTTTTCTTTGGCTGCGCTGGACCTTGAGGGACGCTCATAAAGCCAAAGCAATTTCACACCTAAAAGGCTACCAATAGTCGCCCATATTTAAGAATTTGTTTCACTCTAGGCATTTCCTGAAGTCAGGAGGCGCTTGGGCACAGTGAATTTAGGAGAGGAAAATGACAAAAAATTAACAGCGACTGTTAAGAAAGCAGTACGATCTTTCATCTTTAGAAGAGCCCTTCCACCCCCCCCCCCATCATCCTTTAAAAGAGACCCCCCCCCCCAAACATCCTTTAAACAGGAATAGGGAAATGTGGAAGTTTGTTGTCGGTGACAGCACACTTCCCATCCCACTGTATAATCCGAGAACTCCGTGGGGGCTTGCTCTTGAGTAGACACGCTTACAAATCATCCTGTGATGCTAATCACACATCCACTTCTTCTTCAGAGTAAACACAGGTAGACGCTATCGGTCTTCTTACACCCCCACAAGAACAGAATCGGGTCCCAATCCCTTTGAAAAGATTATGTACAGAAATATGTTTTTAAAGCATGTGAAGACAAAAAGCTTTTTTTGGGGGGGGGGAGGCTAATGATACCCAAAAAACCTACCAGCCCATATTTTGCTCTGATTGTGTTTTATTCTTCGGGATCATCAACAAATTTTCTTGGAAATTCAGGTCCCATTCATTTCCACAACACTTCGGTCTGCTGCCATGTACAAATCATTGGACTGAAGAGGAAACTAAGTGTGATTTAATAATAATCATTGTGTGCTCTTCAGTCAGTTCAGAGTTATGGTTACCTTTAGCGGTTGTTGATTTTTTTTTTAAGGGAGAGAGTACTCAGTAGTAGTTTTATTCCCTTCTTCTGGGGCGATCATGGGACTGTGCACCTTGCCGAAGAGAAATAGGCTGGCGGAAGACACAGCGGGGAATCGAACTCATAGTCCGACTATCTCAGCTTCTAGGAACAGTATTTCAAAAGTAACTTTCACAAGGTCTGGCAATTGTCAAGTTTAAAATTTAACGTATTTTGGCACGGATATTTCGAAAGGATTTTTTATGTTGCAATGCAAAATAATGCAAAATAAGCCGGTGTCCTTCTTTTTATTTTCCCCAAATCCCACCCTTCTTCAAAGATTCTTGTATTTTAATTTACGTCTCTCCGATTCGAGTCGGACACCTTTCTAAACCCCCTCGAAGTGTTCCATTGTAACTCCTATACTTCCCAACGGCAACAGATGTCTGATCCATTTGGTCGGGAACCACAGCCGTAACTACGATCCGTCCCTGATTCCTTCAGCCGTGTAGTTTCTGGACTGCAAAATCTGGAATATTTTTTTTATTATTATTTGGTTCCTGTTTGGTTCCATGGGCTTGTAAGGAAATCTCGTAGAATTCAATCGGGCTAATTCACAGCATAGCCTACTTTGGATAGCAGCCTTAACAAACTGGACCAAAAGGGAGATAGACTCAGTTTTAAGTAAACCCCTTGATATTTGGATGCAACTGGGGTCGGATCAGATTAATTTAGCCTCTCTCCTTGCTTCCAGAAAATGCCTCCTGCATTCTAGATCCAGTTTTTTTTTTAAAAAAAATGTGTTTAACCACACGCAGCTCCCGCACATAAAGGAACAAGATCAGAGTGCGGGAGGTGGATGGGGGTGGGTGGTTATATAATTTGCATCACAATAAATCCATCTCTTTGTCACATCCGGATTGTGCTGGGATGTTTAATCCTGCGTCTGAATCTAGACCGGTCTTTTGAAGGAGAGAAAAATACAGTCTTGTTTTGCATTCACGACAGCTGTATGTAGCTTATAATTATGATGATGATGATGATGATGATACTTTCCCACCATACCACGCAAGACTCCGGTTCTCCTCTGTAGACAGAAGGCTCTAAAGGACCATCCAACATATGCGCCACTTCAACCCTAAAATTTCTCCAGCCATCCCTTCCAATTGCAAGTAGATAAATAGGGACCACTTCGGTGGGAAGGTAACAGCGTTCCGTGCGCTCCAGTGTCTAGTCATGCCTGCCACATGACCATGGAAATGTCTGAAGAAGCAGACAGCGCTGGCTCTTCGGCTTGGAAACAGAGATGAGCACTGCACCCTAGAGTCGGATACGACTGGCTTTCGAGCAAGGGAAACCTTTACCCTTCCAGCTAACTAATTTCAGGGCCACTCATTTTGCATATGAACAGGAAGGGATGGATCTATTGGCGCCAGTAGCTAATTTCGTTTGGCTTCTCCCCCCCCCCCCTCCCCCTTCCCTACGGTGTAGAGCAGAGGTGCCCAAACTTTTTGGGTCACAGGCCAGTCACGTGGCTCCTCCCACCCGAAGCGGAAGTAAAATGCACCTTGGCTTGCAATCTGTCTTGCAATAGGACGAGATAGATTTAAAGTTGCCATTTTCTCTGCTTAAACCAGGGGTGCCCAAACTATGGCCCATGGGCCAAATCCGGCCCTGATACCAATTCATCTGGCCCACACCAACCTTGTCGCTCTGGGAAGTGGAAGCAAAATGCGCCCGTGGGCCAGACACATTTTGCGTCCACTCTTGGGAGCGATGAGGGTGGCGTGGGCTGGATGAACTGGTGCTGGGGCCGGATCTGGCCTGTGGGCCATAGTTTGGGCACCCCTGGTGTGGAGGATCAAGCTTGCATAGAAACCAGTTCCTCCGGACCAAGAGTTCCCCTCCCATGTCCGGGGATTCTCCATGGTAAAGCAATGACGACCCACCCACCCACCCACCCAGCTTGGTACATCAAGCGCATGTTTTGGACGCAAACCAAGGCTGGGAAATATTCCCTTTGGCAGCCGATAACGCCTTAGCTGTGCGTTTCTAAACAATCCCAAAGGTAACTCTCCCAAGCCTGTGGGAGGACACGTGGAATGAAACAGGTTTTGTCCCAGAGAGATTGATGGGGACTAAGCTTGTAAGGGTTCCCGCCAGGGTACCTACCCCTCCTCAAAATATGCTACACCAGAGACAGATTGACTGTATCGTTGGTACCAACAGGAGATCGACCCCAGTTCCTCCCGTCCGAGCCCTATGTCAGCTTTAAAAAAGTAACATAAGAACAGCTTTGCTGGAACAGGCCACAGCCCCTCCAGTCCAGCATTCTGTCTCACACAGTGGCTCACCATTTCCTTCAGGGTATTCCCAAGGAGATGCCTTCACCTGCTTAGGATTCCCTGGAAATGGCATTGAGAGATATCCTGCCTGTCTCTCCAACCGGGAGTTTGTCCTAAGGTATCCATAATTATAGCCATTGATACCCTTGTCCTCCTTGAACTTGTCTAATCCTTTCTTGAAGCTGTCAAGACTGACAGCTGTCACCACTTCATGTGGCAGGGAGTTCCATAGACCAGTAATCCTCTGGGTGAAAAAGTACTTTCTCTTATTTGTTTGAGAACTAGTACCCAAAGGGTTCATGGAGTGCCCCCTAGTTCTAGTGTTGTGCGATAGGGAAAACAGTTTTTCCTTATCTACTTTGTCCACACCCCGTGCATGATTTTATAAACTTCAGTCAGGTCACCGTTGGGGCGCGTTTTACTTCCGCTTCCGGGAGCGATGAGGGCGGTGCGGGCCAGATGAATCGCAGTAAACCCATTCGTGTGGATTCACGAGGGGTTCTGGGAATTGGAGTGCCAAGGTTCGCCATCACCGGACCACTTGGGTTCCCTCAGGCCGCCTGGGGAAAGGAGAGGCGACCCTTCCCGCTGCCCGGCCCGCCGGTGCTTTTTGGGTTAAAAAATGATTTTATTTTATTTTTTGCTGGAGGAACTCGGCCCAGGGGACGCCCCCTAAAATTAATAATAATTTCGTGTCAGAAATTATTCTGGGTTGAAAGGATTTTGGCGGGAGAAACTCCGTTCAAGAAACGCCTAAGTGAGGTTCCTTTCATGTCCCTAGCCAAGAGCTAGGACAGAGACGGGCGCTCAGTCCGTCTTGCAGTACCCGGGTCTCGAACTGCCGGCTTGCCAGCCTTCCAGCTAACAAGGCGAGCTTCTTAACCACTGAGCCACCGCAGGAACCAATGAGGCAGCTCCTCGACGCCTTCGCGCGCCAAGTGGGCTGTGGAAGGAGGGCTTTCCCGCAGGCCAGGCTTCCCCTCCCCGCCGCCGCCGCCGCCGCCCTGCCAGACTGGGCAAGGTCCACGCCAAGGGGGCGGAGAGGGGCGGGCGGGGGAGTCGCCGTGGGAGTCTTCGCGGAGGGCGGGAAGGAAAGCGTCTTGGGATGGGGAGGGCGGAGACCTCCTTTGCTTTTCTCCCTCACCCCCTCTCGTTTAATTGCGCCTCCTTAGCTGCTTGCCGTGGGTTGCTCGGCGGGAAAGTGATTGACTTCCCTGGAGGGAGGGAAAAGCTGAGGAGACTCTTACAGGGTTTGTTTGGGGGGGGGGGGGGCTTTCCTTCCTCTGGCAGAGATCAGGGAAATGTCAGATCATTGGAAGGGGTGGGTGTGCGCACTGAAGACCAACTCACACCCCACACACCGTTTATTTTGACTTTGGATTCAGATTTTGGAAATATTTTGATGATATTAGTCCCTGCCTTCTCTTTCCTTGGACACTCCCCTCCCCAATTTTTTTTTGCTTGGCATGATCTGCTCTAACAATCTGCACTTTTGCACTCTCCTTAGGGATTGTGGTGGCTCAAATGCAGGGATTCTCAACCTGTGGCCCACGTCACCATTTCATGTAGGGGAGCCCCCACCGCCTCCACACCACACCAGGAAGTGCCATGGGGTGAAGGAAGGGCAAAATGGCTGTCCAGCCCCTGAAGCTGTGTGAGGGAGCGTGACCCGCCCCCCCCTCCGGCTTAAAAAGGTTGAGAGTTCCTGCTCAAGTGGTTAAGTCACTGAACTCTGCCGATTCCCGGGTACTGCATGACGGAGTGAGCTCCCATCTCTGTCCCTGCTCCGGCCAACCTAGCAGTTCGAAAGCAAGAAATTGCAAGTAGATACATAGGGACCATTTCGGTGGGAAGGTAAACAACGTTCCGAGCACTCTAGGCATTCCTGCCACATGTCCACAAACGTCTGCAGACGCAGACAGCACCGGCTCTTTGGCTACGAAACAGAGATGAGCACTGAACCCTAGAGTCAGATACTACTGGCTTTTGAGCAAGGGACCAAAGTAATTAGCTTGCTGAATTTGGGGTTGGAAGAAGGGAGAGAACACACAGTACAGTACAGTAAAACCCCAGGTTGCAACCACCTCAGTTTAAGTTTGCTGCGGTTTACACCAGCAAATCCTATGGAAATGCCATCCCGGCTTACAAAATTTTAATATTTTTGTGTTTTGTTTACATCAATCAATTCAGGACTGTTTATTTATTTTTCAATGCATCCCTATGGATGTTTCAGTTTGCAATTTTTTCGGAGGCTGTTGGAATGGACCTCCGTGGTAACCCGGGGTTTTACTGTACTTCTTATTGAATAATATAAAAAGTCAGAGTGGTGGAGATTCAAGGGGTGGGTGAGTGGAGAGGGGGCCATCAGGTCAAGGAAATATGTAAGAAATGGAGATGAAGGGAGTTTGATCAGAGTGGCAGATTTACCCACATCATCTTTTGAGTCTTTCTACTTTGATAAACACAAGAGCTGTGCTTTAGCCTGTCACTGCAAAGTGCAGGGGGCAGATTAACCAGCAGCAGTGG
The DNA here is from genome assembly GCA_035047345.1 of Bradypodion ventrale. Classification (NCBI taxonomy): domain Eukaryota; kingdom Metazoa; phylum Chordata; class Lepidosauria; order Squamata; family Chamaeleonidae; genus Bradypodion; species Bradypodion ventrale. Next base: position 102,852,485 of record JAWDJE010000006.1, read on the forward strand.
CAGACAGATCACCCTAGTTATAAATGGATTATTGTCACTCCTATCCGTGATTTGTCTATCCCAGATACAATAAAGCACATCTTCCTAGCAGTATTTCCTCCCAAAGGTCCTGCACTTGGTCAGGGTGAAGACCTCCCAGGCTGAACAAGGCCCTTCTGGGCAACTGATCCAGCCTTCTTGAGTTCCCCAGGGGACCCTATCTCCTTTATTATGATGCCATCCTTTGGTAGTTCCCAAGGTTTTCTACAGTTCCCTCCCACCATTCTTAAAAGTTAAAACTTCTTGCCTAATAATTTAATTACTGTCACTAAGATCTTTTCTTCGGAAAAGTGGGAAGCGGTAAGAAAGAATGAACACCTAATGTGTAATGGATTGAATCATTAAAGAATCACAGTCTGAGGAGGGTGTTATTGGAAGGTGTTATTTCATAGGTTTCCCTTCCTCGAAAGTCAGTCGTATCCGACTCTAGGGTTCAGTGCTCATCTCTGTTTCAAAACCAAAGAGCCAGCGCTGTCTGCTTCTGCAGACATTTCTGTGGTCATGTGGCAGGCATGACTAGACGCCAGAGCGCATGGAATGCTGTTACCTTCCCACCGAAGTGGTCCCTATTTATTTATTTCATAGGGCAGTCATAAATCAGGCATGACTTGATGGCACAGAAAACAGCCAATGAGATCTTGAAGCTGAAGTAGTCTGGGATATTTGATCTTCTTTTTTGATGACACACACTATTTTATTTTACCTTTGGCTGTACCCTTTAATGGAATGCAGGGTAGCTTATCTTTGGATACTTCATGTCCAGCAAGAAAACTGATCTCATACTGGTTCATGATAATAAGAGGCTGAGTATCATTTTGTATTGTTCTACGAAGTGCTGAAGGCCTAAATCCAAATCTTAGTACCAATTGCAGGAGATCCATTGAATTAATGGAACTTATTTGATTGTTGACCTCATTAATTCTCATAGATTCAGTGGACCTACTCTAGTTGGAACAAGCAATTGGATTTGACTGGCAGAGTTTTACCAGCTTCCAAGCCTAAATGAATTGTAAAAATATCTATCTTCAACTACCTGTAAAGATGCAATTCGTAGACATGTGCCCAGAAATAATTCCCCATTGAACCAAGTAAAGTTTTTGGGATGACAAGTAGAACGCTGCTTTTTCAGATTATCATCAGAAATGCAGAAAAAGAATGTCCTGCAACCATATGCCCTTTCACAAAACCAAGTGTAAGTGGGTGGGAGAAATTAAAGGATAAATAGTCCAGGTTAGTCGTTTTAGTTTGGGTGACCATAAGCCACTTCCATTGGAATACTGTTTCTGGTCCATTAAAATAATAATGATTTAAAACAATTGCTATTTAATAATTTGATTTATTTAATTATACAGGGCATGGTCAGTGAAAGTAAATAAGCAAGTAAAAGTTAATAAGGCTTTTTAAGAAGTAAGTAAAATTAAGTAAGTGGAAGAGCCTGTCTAGTAGCTTTGATCTTCATAGCAAGATCATAGGAAGGAATTGCCAGACTATCAGAGATAATCTTATGGGGAGCCATCTAAAGTCATCTGACCCACTGATCTTTAAAGGGCAAGTCTTTTGAACTGAGCAGGAATATACATGGCACAAGTTCTGCTGGTCTGCTCCTAGGACCTTTATCTTTCTTTGATCTGCTCTGAAAACTTCTTTGTTTGGCATCTCATTTTTTCCTACAGGCCTCTTAAAGCTGAAGTTTTACATGCACTTAATAGACCTGTATGTGGCTCAAGTGGCTAAGACGTTGACTGGGAGGCGAAAGGTCAGCAGTTTGGGTCCCGAGTACTGCAGGACAGAATGTTTCCAGGGCCGCCACCAGTACAGCCGTATAGGGCCCGGAGCTGACAGGGGCCCTGTTGCTGCCGGCCATAACTGTGACATTACTGGGGGGGGGGGGGGGGGGGCAATATGGGGCCCAGAAATTTCTGATGGTGGCCCCGCCTGTTTCCTGCTGCTGGGTGCTGGAATTGCAAGATCTTCCTTTCTTCATGTGAAACTGGGGGACATGGAAGGAGCCTTCCAAAATACTGTGAGGACTGTGAATATAGTGGGATATTCCCTGGGCAAGAACAACACCCTGGTGGTTGATCCTTCCAATTCAGAAGAGTCATTGGAGTGTTTCGTACTAGAAAGAAGGAAGGAAGGAGATAAGTTGAAAGGGCCATGCTAAGCAAGCCCCCAGTGAAAATTAACTTGTAAATTGTCCCATACCCAGCATTTGTGGATGGTAAAGTCTGCATCTCAAAAACACAGCCTCAAGCATGTGGGAGTCTGTGATATAGAAAGGTAGGGTACATTTGTGTATCTGTGGCTTCACACAAGAAAAATAGCTGTGAGCCTGCTCAGATCCAGAAACCACATGAGCTGGCTGCGTGGATCTACATCCGTTTACAGCTGAGGTTGAGCTAATGGTAAAATTAAGAACTCTGCTATTGTGACTTGCTTGTTGAAATGGCCCTCAGGTCAAGAAACACTTGAAGATCTCAATGATAAAAGCTTGAAGTAGCCTGGCTTCCAGTTTGTTGCTGCTGTTGTTTTTAAGATGGTGTCATAGAAACAATAAAGCATGTCTGCAAGTGGTCGAGGGAGGGCCGGAGTGAACTCAATTGCCTGGAGCGAGGCAGACTCTTTCTCCTGATAAGCTTTACTTCCAACCACCCAAATCTGAGGACGGCTCATCTGGTTGCAAGTGATTGCCCCACTCTGCAAATGCTGAGAGGCTGAAGAATTACCAGTCTGTCTACACTTCTCTTTCTGAAAAGTAGAGACTTATAAGGACAAATGGATCAAACTACAACTTCCTTTAATTCATTGGCCCCTTTCTAATAGTTAGATGCACCCACAAGCTGGTTGTGAAATCAAGAGCACTGGCCATTGGTATGTAGAGACAGACTTCTATTGGACATGGAGGTTCTATATAGCCACCCTGACAAGTATCCTTTTTGACTGTAAAGAATTCAAATTCACTTATGCTATTATCTTACCCAGGCCTTATAAAAAAGTCTAATTCTTGAAGATAATCCTGCTTGGTGTAGAGATTCTCTTTCTTCTCTACGTTATGAATTTATTAACTCACCATTTATTTATTATTATTATTGTTGTTGTTGTTGTTGTTGTTGTTGTTTTGGGGGGGCAGATCCCTATGTTCTTCCAATCCATACATTCTGAAACTGTGGGAGAAGGATGGAGCATTTCTTTCTCTCTCCGTTATTTTAGATCAGGGGTTCACAACCTATGGCCTGTGGGCTGGCACCGGCCCACGGTGATGACCCTGGAAGCAGAAGCAGAAATGCCCGCACATGTATGAACACACCTTTGTGGCAGGGAAAAACCTTGTGTCCAGCCGGCTCATCTGTCAGAGGTGTAGTTGTCTGGCCTGAGGCTCAGTAAGGTTGAGCACCCCTGTTTTAGCTTGAGCGAGAAATGCCTGGTGTTCAAGCTAGATTCTGAAAAGAAAGAGGCACACAAGATCCTATTGCAAATATCTGCTGGCTACTGGAGTGCCCCAGTGAATTTCAGAAGATCAGCCTGTGCTTCATAAAGCAAAACCCTTGACTGTGTGGATGATGAGAAACTATTGGTTGTTCTGAAAGAAATGGATGTGCTTCGGCATTTGATTGTTTTGATGTATAACCTGTATTGTGGACAGGAAGCTGCCCTTAAGACAGGATAGTAAAGGTAAAGGTTTCCCTTGCTCAAAAGCCAGCTGTATCCAACTCTAGGGTCCAGTGTTCATCTCTGTTTCAAAGCTGAAGAGCCAGCGCTGTCTGCTTCTGCAGACTTCTGTGGTCATGTGGCAGGCATGACTAGACACCAGAGCACACGGAACGCTAATACCTTCCCACCTAAGTGGTCCCTATTTATCTACTTGCAATTTCTTGTTTTCGAACTGCTAAGTTGGCAGGATCTGGGACAAAGATGGGATAGAGACAAATTTATTCCTATAGGCAAAGGTATCAGGCATGGGTGCATTTTACCCTCTTATCTGTTCAATCAGTACACAGATTATATCATACCAAAAGCCAGACTAGTTTCAGATGAAGGAGGAGTGGAAATTGGTGGAAGGAACATCAATAATTTAAGATGTGCAGATTCTTCTTCTCACATGTCTAGGCCAGATGTGAAATTGCCAAAATGAAGGCACCTTTTGGTGAATTCATTCTGCAGTTCCTTTTGTCTGAGTTAGTGTGAGAAAGGTTGACAACACAAGGTTGCCATTACCAGGGTACTCTCAATTGTGCTTACAAAAAATCCCAATCTTCAAGGAAGCTCTTTCTGTGTACCCCAGATATGCAAACAACATCATCTTACTGGTGGAAAGCAGCAATAATAATAATTTCATGTCAGACATTACTCTGGGTTGAAAGGTACCCCAAGTGCAGCTCTCAGGTATCGAAACCAAACCTTCCAATCTCCAGCTCAGCGTTTAACCACTAAGCCACTGGGGCGCGGAGCAGCAATGACTTGAAATGACATGAACTGAAAATGAAAGTGTCAAATCAGGACTGCAGCTGATCATTAAGAGGACAAAAGTCATGACTGAAGAAGAACTACAGAACTTTAATGTTGACAATGAAGAAATTGACATAGTTAAAGGATTGTATACCTTTGTTCAATCATTAGTCCAAATGCACAGTAAAGAAAGGGGGAAATTATTCTTTTGAAATATATTGCTGGGGTAGAGCTTTGCTGGACTACCAGAATGACAAAAATGTGGGTCCTAGAGCAAATCAAGCCTGAAGCTATCTTTGGAGGCAAAATCGACGAAACTGATGCTGTTCTACTTTGGGTACATCATGAAAATGCAAGATTGCCTGGACAAGACAAAAATGCTAGGAAAGATTGAAAGCAGAAGGAAAAGGTTGATTCCTGCGGCCTGAGTTTCCAAGAGTTGAGCAGGGCTGTTTTGAAGATCTCTCTTTTACAGAGTCACTGTAGGTTGGAAGCAACTTGACTGATGTAACTACAATAAGAACAATAGACTGTCTGTCTTCTTCTTCAGCTGCTGTATCCATTCTGGATATTGGCTATCATCATGGCGATAGTCTTCCTGTTCTTAACGTCTTGGAACAGTTCTTCAAAGGACATGCCAAACCAGTCTCTCAGGTTCTTCAGCCATGAAGTTCATCTACATCCAGGGCCTCTCATCCCAGGGATCTTTCCTTGCAGAGTGAGTTGGAGTATTCTCTATACTTGATGTTGTTACTCATGATATGCCCATGGTATTGGATCTAGACTGTCTATAGGTGTGTGAATAAGTGACAGAGACTGAGAGATGTATTTGTACATTTCTTCCTCAGCACACAGTGCTTCAACTAGGAGGAAGAAAGATCTAATGACCACTGTTCTACCCCAACCCAACCCAACCAAACCCAATGCTTTGAAAAGCAGATTTATAGGAAAGCTTTGTTTTGGTCTAGCCATCTTCCAGATCCTGATGTTTGCTGTTGCTGTTGCTGTTGCTGTTGTTTTGTTTTGTTTTGTTTTGTTTTGTTTTGTTTTGTTTTGTTTTGTTTTGTTTTGTTTTGTTTTGTTTTGTTTTGTTTTGTTTTGTTTTGTTTTGTTTTGTTTTGTTTTGTTTTGTTTTGTTTTGTTTTGTTTTGTTTTGTTTTGTTTTGTTTTGTTTTGTTTTGTTTTGTTTTGTTTTGTTTTGTTTTGTTTTGTTTTGTTTTTGCAGTGAGACAAAAAAGAAGATCCAGCATGACAATGATCTCTGCATAAGTTGGAAGCTTGCATGTCTTCCTGCAAATAATATGATGAGATCACTCAATATGTGTTACATATCTCTGGGATGCAATGAAATGGCTAAGCCCCCTCCCCCTGCTCACTTCACACATGGTAAGATTATTTATTTCCCTGAGCAGGGCAAGGATTGTGCAAGTGCGCAGGCTAGCACAACAGTCCCTCTTCTCTTCTAGTTTGCTCTGTGTGGGCTGCCAGCTTTGGAGGTGAATGAACACAGCCAATTAAAAGAGCCAGTGAACTTTTAAAGGAGATAATAGGCTGCATCTTGCTATGGAAATCTGTGTTTGATAGAAAAAGCCGCTTTCTCTCGTGCAAGCTTAGAGTTGCCCATTGAAGAAGGATGGAGTTTGTGGGAGCTCTCGCTGACAGACAAGGGAGAAGGATTAGAGGCCCCGTGGCCATTCAGAAGTTACATTTCCTGTGTATAATGGGGTAGGCAGAGAGAGGCCTAGGCGAGGGTCTTCCCTCTCCTGAATAACTTTGTAACTTTCTTTTCTAGAGGTTTTTTCCTCTCTGCTCTGCCTCAAACCCCATGATAGTGCATTTCCAATAAATTTAATAAACAATTCAATTGTTTTTAAAAATGCAACACTACAGTGCTGTTACTTGAAAGGATAGTAAGAAGGGAGGAAACAGAATGACTAAATGTTTTGATTGGATCAGAAATGAATCCAGGAGAGGCTTAACTGGGTCTATCTGTGGGTTTGCTGATGCTGTTGCTTTGCTTTTGGGAGGATTTTGGACTTCTGAGAAAGATTGGGCATTAAATTGAGGGTGGTGGTAAATAAAAAAAATATCTTCTTCATGTAAACCTATATTTGCTCCTTTCCCCCATATTTTCCTTTAGTTATAGGATTTTAATTTAAACCACACTGACTGGTCCAGTTGGAGGGAGATTTAGTCATACCCTAAAGTAGATGAGTTGAAATCAGTAGGGCTTAAGTTGAGTCTTACTGATTTCAGCATATTTACTTCAGGCACATAAGTCACATTGATTTCACTGAATCTGCTCCACATGTGATTTATACCCTGGCCCAATTCAGAGAAATGCTGATAATGTATCTTTTAAAAACTAACTTCATTTTCACCAAAAGGCTTTGATTGTTTTTCAAATATACATAATACCAACATTCATATAAAGATTTAACAGAAAGGAACTCTTGCATATGTTTTGCCTAACTACTGGGGTGGATTAACAACAGAACTATTGAAATAAATGGGGCTTTTATTTAGTCATGGCTTTGCACTCTACATATATCGTCTAAGTTAGTTCAGTAAGCCATCTCTAAATATGACTATTTCTGGATCTAGGCCATTGCAAGGGTTGAAAGCAGGGTCTGTCTCTGTACAATGTAGTGAGACTTGCTTCCAAGTAAATAATAATATATAATAATTTTGTGTCAGAAATTATTCTGGGCTGAAAGGATTTTTGCTGGAGAAATTCCACTCTGGGGATGCCCAAATGAGGCTCCTTTCATGTCCCCAAAATCTTTTCCTACAAAAGTGGTCCCTCTTTATCTACTTGCAATGTCTTGCTTTCAAACTGCTAGGTTGGCAGGAGCTGGGACAGAGATGGGTGCTCAAGCCATTATGCAGTACCTGGGGTCTCAAACTGCTGACTTGCTGGCCTTCCAGCTAACAAGGCAAGCTTCTTAACCGTTGAGCCACCACAGACGAAGTAAATATATTCATGCTATTGCATCAAAACAATGGGCCAGTGGACTTCAAAAGCACCAGGATAGGCCTCCCCTGCTTGTTTTAGGTGTCAGGTGGCATTGCTTCTAAAAGACAAACAATGTGTTTCCTGCATCTGGCATTATTCAAGGAAGAAGCTGAATATGACCACAAAGGAGCATTGTGCGCCTGTAAAGAGCTAGAGATGTAAGCATGTTAGAGAGGCAAACTTCTTAGGATGTGTTAGCAGAAGATCTCTGAAGGAGACAAAGTTCTGTTCAATTGCCAAGATGCAATGTGGATTTGCTTTCCTTTTTCTCCTCCTCTCTCCCCAACCTTTTCCAACCATCCCCTAGGAACAGCAATGAAAACAACCTAGATTATTGCTCACCTGCATGCTCTTCTGTGGCAAATTTAATTCAAAGGGATTTCCTCGTGGTTCAGGCTTGCTTATCATGAAGCCCAGTCTCAAACAGATTTACTCAAAAGTAAATAATTCTTATTTCTATAGGGCTTACTCCCAAGTAATTGTGCCTGGGACTGCATCTTTTGTGGTTTTGTGGGACTGTAAGTGAGATCTTATGCAACTGTGCATCTAAGTTTGATTCCCAATTTTAAAATGCAATAATGCTTAAGGCTGCTTGAGCCAAATACAAGTCAGTGAGCTAAAATTAGACCAGCAGGATAAAATCCTTTTACCATAAAAGGTTGATTGAATTCAGATTCTTGCCACCTGGAGATCTCTATAGTGGAAGGAATGTTATTCACAATTCTCAATTATATAGGAATGTACAGGATTTTTTTAAAAGTTACACAGTTCAGACAAAGAATTCTGTGTGACTAAAAAAAAGTGCCACACCTTTTACACCAACCGAGTCTGGCTTGAAACATAAGCAGGGGGAAATATACATGCCTACAAATTGAGAAAAACAAACACGTTCCCTTGCTTACACCATTACACCAAAAGAACAATTCTATTAACCTCAACGGAGTAACTCTGGATTACCCAATTGGTACTGAAAAGAATCCATCTGATTTATTTCAAATCTCATTGGTATATAGATGTTTAATCCCTGAATCTCAGTGGGACCCATGCTGTAGTCTTTAATCGAGCAAAACGCCCCACGTGCTTCAGTCCCATTCATGGCCAGTTCTGCTCGATTAAGGTCTGCAGAATTTGGCCTAAAATGACCACGGTAATTTTATTTCCTGGATCTACAAAGCCCATTCCTAATGAGCTGATAAGTCAGATGCGTTAAGCATTTCCACCTTTTGGTCAGTGACTGTGCCAGGAGTCGAAATCTGGAGGAAAGCTGGTGCATTACAAAAATCATAGAACAGCAGCCATTAGATGCACGGTTGAGCAATTTGTAGCTAAATTCATCCCCCTCCCGTTAAAGGGAGGGGAGGCGATGTCGGCCTTTGTTGGCATGAAAAGGCAAAAGCTTTGCAGTTCCACAGAATTCTTTTTGCCTGGTGGTTGAAGTTGGGAAAGACCTGCAGATTCCTACCTAAATCTAAATCATCTGGAAAATAAACCTCTTTCCTTCTCTTTCTTCAGAAGTGTACAATTCTAGCCTCTTGACACTATGTAGGTTCATTTTCATGTCAGAGAATGCTCTGGGTTGAAAGGATTTTTGCAGGGGGTGCCCAAATGAGGTTCCTTTCATGTCCCCCACCATGCATTTCTCTGGAATTGAACCTGTCTTTCCAGTCTCCAAGCCTAGAGCCTTAACCACTAAGTGTGTTAACTCAAGTGACTGCAGTGGCTCAAGTGGCTAAGACACTGACTGGGAGACAGAAGGTCAGCAGTTTGATTCCCAAGTACTGCAGGACGGAATGAGCTCCCGTCTTTGTCCCAGCTCCTGCCAACCTAGCAGTTTGAAAGCAAGAAATTGCAAGTAGATAAATAGGGACTACTTCGGTGGGAAGGTAACAGCGTTTCATGCACTCTGATGTCTAGTCATGCCTGCCACATGACTATGGAAACGTCTGCAGAAGCAGACAGCGACAGAGATGAGCACTGAACCCTAGAGTCGGATACGACTGGCTTTCGAGCAAGGGAGAATGCATTGTGTCTCATGGAAGAATGTTTTGATCACTAAGTAAAAATACAAATGTGTTAGACTGATATTGAACTTGAACTGTAAGCAGCAAAGGCATAAATTTTCAGGTCAGGAGAGAGAGAGGAAAAGAACAGATCATTCATTCACATTAGTCCACTTGTGAGCTTTATGTTTATTAAATGGGTTCCAATGACCATCTCTATGAAGAGACCGAAGGCTGTGTGTTTAATTCATATGCACTTAAAATAGCCACTAATCGGATTGTGAGCACTGGAGACAAATATCCTGATACAACTAAAGGTAAAGGTTTCCCTTGCTCTAAAGCCAGTCATATCCGACCCTAGGGTTCAGTGCTCATCTCTGTTTCAAAGCCGAAGAACCAGTGCTGTCTGCTTCTGCAGACACTTCCATGGTCATGTGGCAGGAATGACTAGACACTGGAGCACATGGAACGCTGCTACCTTCCCACCAAAGTGGTCCCTATTTATCTACTTGCAATTTCTTGCTTTCGAACTGCTAGGTTGGCAGGAGCTGGGACAAAGACGGGAGCTCATTCTGTCCTGCAGTCCTCGGGAATCGCAAATACACAAATTCAAAAACTGACTAAGATTGTGCAAGAGACTTTCTAGTGTGAGCACTAGATAAGTCTGGATACATGTTTTCCATTAAAGTCTTTAGTCTGTATTATGAAAGTAAAAATTGTTGTGCTTGTGGGAAGATCTTAATGCTTGCCCAACCAGAGGTTTTTGAAGGTTCTTTCGGGGTGGGAGAATGCTTCTTTTTGTTTTACATTTCCAAGGTGCTTCTTTGGTCCTGGGAAAGGACCCCATAGTCCTGCTAATCAGCCCTAATTTTGGCAGACTATTGCAAAAATGGAGGCTAAGCCTAAAGCCCAGTAAAGACAGATCAACAGCTTTAAGGAGACCAAGCCACCCAACATACACACACATACTGTGTACTGTATCAGTCTTGAAAGTTGGCCACCCTATTGGATTCTCAACCTGCGGCCCGTCAGCTGGATGTGGCCCGTGATGCCATTTCATGTGCCCCCCCCCTGCCTCCACCACACCTGGAAGTGCCATGGGGTGGAGGAAGGGCAAAATGGCCATCCAGCCCCCAAAGCTATCTGAGGGAATGTGACCTTACCCCAAGCTTTAAAAGGTTAAGAACTCCTGTTATAGACCATCTCCTAGGACGAGAGACCTTAGTGTGTCCTTCTTGTTGTAAATTGAACATTGCTTCTCCCCTTGAAGCTGGGATTAGGGGACTGTGCCCCATTTCAAACTACAGCTGTGTTAAAACAACGTCCATTCTCTTCTACTCCAGGACTGGTAGGTTTCTTTTCACATGACTAAAAGGTCGCCCTTCCTTGCTGGAAAGCCAGTCTTCTCCAACTCTAGGGCCAGTCTTATCCAACTCAAAGGACCAGCACTGTCTGCATCTGCAGACATCCCAGTGGACATGTGGCAGGCATGTCTAGACACCAGAGTGCCCGGGACTGTTTACCTTCCACCTATTTATCTACTTGCAGTTTCTTGCTTTCGAACTGCTACAAATGACTGTTAGCATTTAGTTAAAAACAAATGAGCAGACAGAACTGAAAAGGCAGAGTTGGCGAGGGTTTTGTTTTTTGTTTTTTTTGGGGGGGAGTAAATATTCTGAATTAAATTGGTCTGGCGGATAACTAAGAGGACCCTCCCCCTGCTTCAAGAAAGACAGTCTAACCATCAAGGGCAGCCTAAGAAGGGCGATCGGTCCCCACTAAGGCAAGCCAATGGAACAATTAATCCGAGAAAGAAAAAAGGACATAGAAACCAACTCTCCGATGCCCTTTGCCCTCCAAAAGGAATAGACCAGTGCCATGGAGCAACGACAGCTCGGAAAGTTTAGGTCTGGTCTGAGAAGGAAGAGAAGGGGGGAAAAAACCTTCCCGGTGCTCAGCAGAGGAGAGAGTAGAGGAAGAGCGAGAAAAGCGGCCAGGAACCGACTCCAACTCTCTCGGAAAGTGCCAAGCGAGACATAAAGCCGCATTGTAAAAAATCATCTGGAAAACAGGTTTTCCTATTGAAGCCGCTCGCTGTTAATTACTGCGATCTGGAAGCCTCTGAATCTAAACGCCTGGAAGCCGACTTCCCTTTCCCTCCCGGTCCCTCTCCAACGCCCGGTCCCCTTTGGCTCGTGTGAACGGGAAAACGAGCGCGATCCGGATTCTTCGCTCCGCGGACACCGAGACGGACTGGGGGGGGGGGGAGGACGGCGGGGCGATTTCCTCCGGATGACGCTAGGGTCTCGCTTTCCATGCGCCTTTGCAAAAAATATTTTTTTTATTCGCATTATTTATGCTACATTGAGCGATCTAATTTCTTCGTGATAGCCAGCTAATTGCTCTGGCAGGTAATTAGAAGGGGCTTTACAACGCAAAGAGGGCTCTCTCTCTCTCTCTTTCTTTCTCTCTCTCTCTCAGTGCCCCTCGGATTATTAAATTGCTCTGTAAATTATACCATATTTGCAAAGGGAGGAGATTGGGAGAGAAGGGAGGGTTTGATGTGTGTGTGTGTGTGTGTGTGTGTGTGTGTGTGTGTGTGTGTGTGTGTGTGTGTGTGTGTGTGTGTGTGTTGGGGAGGGGGAATCTTTTGAATAACTTTTTTTTCCTAGTGTCATATGAGCTCTCTTTTGCTCTTCCTTTTTTTAATGGAGATTCTCCCCCCCTTTTTTTTCTTTTTCTTTTTTTTTTTTTTTTGGCTTTTCCTGGCCTCGAATTATTCTAAAACGTGCGATCTAAAGCCCATTTTGTTCGTGCTCAGTGGTCCAGAATAACTTGCCCATAATGGGCCAGGTTTGAAGCGAGCCTCCTAAACGATGGCAATCTCTGCTAAGCATGGGAGGAAAAAAGAATGGCTTTAATGGGGACATCTGTTCAGCGTTGCTCATCTCCCCTCTTCAAGCCAAGTAAGGCTCAGAAGAGAAGGACCGGATGGCCACTTTCTCCCACTCTCAAACAAGCAAGCAAGTGCACACATACAGACACACACACACACACACAGAGAGTCTCACACACACACACACACAGAGTCACACACCAAAAAAAAAGAATAAAAGAATTTGCTTCTGGGGTGGGTCTGGGGGGGGGGGGGTATAAAATGGGAAATCTGAGTCCAAAGTCAAAATAGTAAAAGGTAATGGTCACCCTTGCTCGAAAGCCAGTCGTATCCGACTCTAGGGTTCAGTGCTCATCTCTGTTTACAGCCAAACAGCCAACGCAGACGTTTCTGTGGACATGTGGCAGGCAAGCCTAGACACCGGAGTGCACGGGACGCTGTTTACCTTCCCACCGAAGTGGTACTTATTTATCTACTTGCCATTTCTGGCTTTCGAGCTGCTCGGTTTGCCAGGAACTGGTGGGACAGAGACGGAAGTTCACTCTGACGTGCAGCACTCGGGTCTTGAGGTGCTGACCTGCAATCTTAACCACTTGAGCCATCGCAGTGCCAAAGTCAAAATTGGTGGCCGTTAATTTCTATGGGGAGGGGGGCGGTGTAAAAGTCCCAAAAGGCTCGGCTTGAGAGTTCTGGCAAAGGAAAGCTGTATAGAGCCGCTGTGATCCCAACTCTGCTTCGCATTTGTCAGCTAAGCCTAAGAATGTCTTGATCTGAGAATCCCAGGGACTCGATCTCCGAGATTTATGAGCAGGATGTCACTTTCGTGAACAGGGACGGCACGCCAGCGTCTCCCCCTCCACCTTTCGCCGGGAATGTCCCTCCCTTCTGCTTTAATGTAATCTTACAGCGCGTGACTCCGACTTGTAGGCTTGGCGACTTTGCCTTGAAAGGGGTTTTCCTGAGCATCATTCCGACGTGATGCCATCGGTGTCCCTAACCCAGAGGTGCGCAAACTACAGCCTAGGGTCCGGATCCGGGGCCCCCATGCCAATTCATCCAGCCTGCGAAGCCCTTGTCGCTCCATCCTGGGCAGGATGAATTGGTGTCGGGCCAGATCCGGTCCCCAGGCCATAATGACCCTAATCCAGAGGTGCCCAAACTACAGCCTGGGGCCTGGATCCCCATGCTAATTCATCTGGCCTGCAAAGACCTCGTCACTCCATTTTACTTCCTCTTCCGGGAGCACCGAGGGCTTAATGAATTGGCGTTGGGGCCGGATCCAGCCCCCAGGCCATAATGACCAGCCCCCCTGAACCACGTGACCGCCCCGCGGCCCCAAAAAGTTTGGGCACCCTTGCCCTAATCCATTAACTGCATCCCCTCCTTTGCCGTTGTTTCAAGCAAACACGTGCGTCTTTTAAGAAAACATCGAATTTGGTGTGTGTGTGTGTGTTTGCTTACTTGCTTGCTTGAGAGTGGGAGACTTAAAGTGGCCATCCGCTCAGGTGCCCTCTCCTCTCCCCCACCCCCACCCCTCCAGCCGTCCCCGAGCGAGCCTTGTAGATTATTTGTAATTAAACACGATTTCCCCAAGTCACATTTATCTTCAAGGGAGCCCGATTGCAACTGTCAAGCAGCTTGAGGAGACGCCGAGCAATCTGGAAGTTTGACCTCCTTCACCGACAGTGGAGAGTGGGTTGGGGGGCAGAGAGAGAGAGACGCGTGAAAAGGAAATCAATAATGCTGAAAAGATGGATTTAGTGGTTTTTAAGTCTCCCGTGAGAAAGTGAGATATAAGAGAAAAATCTCGTGTGTGTGTGTGTGTGTGTGTGTGTGTGTGTGTGTGTGTGTCTATCCGTCCACTCCACAGATCCATTCCGGGATGGGAAGGGAGCATTTAAGGACTTGCGCGTGGATCGGGAGGTCCGCCTCCCGGTGGTTCCCAACGTGGGGTCCAGGCCCCACAGGGGGAGTTCAATTCCCAGAAGCCTAAGTCAGGACACTGGCTGATCAGTGCTTTGGGGAAATTGACTCAGGTTTCTGGGAATTGAAGTCCCAACCTCCACCCCCACCCCCAAAGGTTGGGAAACACTGGTCTACACTAACCTATTTGTACACGTGTGCACGCCAGGGGGAGGAAGGGTTGGGAAGATGTGCTTTCTCTCTCGGTGACGTTTTCACGCGCGTCCCCTTCTCGGATCAGCAACTAATAGATCTCGGGGAGAGGTGGGGGAGGCGAGGGTCACGAATGGGTTCGATTTCGGCGTCCGCTCTTGACAGGTAAAGGCAGCCTTCCTGTGCAAAGCGCAGACCCACGTGAAAGAGGAGGAGGAGGACAACTCGATCTTAAAAGGCCATCGCCTCCTGGGCGAGTGACCCTCTTGTGCCCTGCCCCGCCCAGCCACATTCTTCCCTCGTGTTCCTTCCAGAGGTCAACCAGGCAACCCGCCCCGACGTGAAACGCAGACCAAAGGGCTGGGGCGTCTCAGCCCAGTTCTCCGACGGGAGAGAAGGGGCCCTCCCAAAACACCAAGCGCCGGTGCCGGGTGTGAAGGCAATAAAGAGATCTATCTGCTCTTTAGGATTCTGTCCTGCATGGCGTGTGGGAGCTCACCTCTCTTGTTCCAAGGCGTGAAGACATGGGGGCATCTGGGATGAGCAACAGATGGGGTAGATGTTAAGCCAGAAGACTATGGGGAGGTGGTGTGTGTGTGTGAGATGGTTAGAAATGAACCCCAGCAGCTCCTCAAGCCAATGTTGTTGGAGTGTGGCATATGAGAAAGAGAGAGAGAGAGAGAGCAAATGCACGCGCGCGCACACATACACACGCACATGCGTGCTCGCACATGCGTGCGCGCACACACACACACACACACACACCCCGGTTGCTTTAAGGCAGGGGTGCCCAAACTAAGGCTGGGGGCTGGATCTGGGCCACAACGCCAATTCATCCAGCCTGTGACACCTTCCTCGCTCCCAGAAGCGAAAGTCACTGCTTCCAGGAGCGACGAGGGCGTCGCTGGATGAATTGGCATTGTGGGCCGGATCCGGCCCATGGGCCATAGTGACTGGCCCGCGGTCCAAAAGGTTTGGGCATCCCTTCTTTAAGGGATCTTATTGAGTGATATCAGGGGACTGCTGTAGGCAGGCTAGCTGTTCCAGACCCGAGTGCTGCACGCCCGGCGTCTGCCCCAGCTCCTGCCAACCTAGCAGTTCGAAAGCAAGAAATAGCAGTAGATAAATAGCAATGATCTTGCCCATCCGATTGACGACTGTAGTAAAAGTCCAGAGTCCACCGAAAGTAGTAAATTGGAGAAGATAATTAAGCAAGCGCTAGTTCGATCCAACGGGGGAAAAACCTCATTTGGAGCCCCGTCGGTTCAATAAGAGAGTTTTTGAAACCCAACGCATGACTATTTCCGGCTGAATTTCATACTTTGGAAAATGCAGGGATTTTGTTGATATGGAACAAGCCTTGTTCACAAGGAGATGTCTTAGCGTGGGGAACAGACCGCGGGGCCCCTTTGTGACCTACAAGTCATGGCTTCTCTTGGGAAGTTTGGGATACTGACGGCAACTTTCATCTCCTGGGACACATTTTCTAGGTGACAGAAAACACCTTGTCTGGACATGATTAAAATGTGGGGCGAGGAAGGGGGAGATAATTGGGCCGGTGGCAGAGACATATATTTTAATAACTCCACATCTGCTCTACAGCAAATTCATGACGAACTTCAACTATACAAAAACCAGGAATATTTAAAGCCACTCCCTATGGCAGGATCACTGAGGCATTCTCTTGTGTGAGATAGGATGGAGCGGGGTGGGCTGACACAGCATATCACTCAATAGGTCTCCCTTGTTCGAAAGCCAGTCACATCCGACTCTACGGGGCGGTGCTCATCTCATCTCCATTTATAGCCAGCCAAAGAGCCAGCGCTGTCTGCATCTGCAGATGTTTCTGTGGTCATGTGGCAGGCATGACTAGCCACTGGCTCTTTGGCTAGCCTCTTTCGAACTGCAAGTTTGGCAGGAGCTGGGAACAGACGACGGGAGCTCACTCTGTCTCGAGCAGCATTCCGGTCTTTCTGGTCGTCAAATGCAGCACCTTCAACTCTAACTGGGGAGGGGTGTGTGCTCTCAACCGACACTCCAGCAGCGATCTTGAAGAACAGCTGGGGTTCCTCTCTAACCATCTCACACACACCTCCCCATAGCCGCCTTAACATCTGCCCCATCTGTTGCTCATCCCAGATGCCCACGTGACGCCTTCGAACAAGAAAGGTGAACTCCGCACACCACTGGAAAGCCCGACAGCTCGCCTTTGTAGGGTCTAGTCTAATCCGTGGTCACACTTTATTCTAAACTCTCCAGGTGTCTCCAAGTGGAGTGGGATACTGTGAAGGAAAAGGTTAGGCCTAGGAGACTCTGTTTATGTACTGTTTGTTGATTCCGACCCTTTGCGACCCTATGGACCATTGACTTCCAGGCACCCCTGTCCTCCACCATCCTCCTCAACCCACCCAGCTCTATGTCCATTGTGTCTACAATACCATCCAGCCATCTCATTTTTGGCCGTCCCCTTCTTCTTTTGCCCTCCACCTTTCCCAGCATCAAGGCTTTCTCAAGTGAGTCCTCTCTTCTCATTTGATGTCCAAAGTACTTGAGCTTCATCTTTACTATTTGACCTTCTAAGGAGCAGTCAGGATTGATTTCTTCTAAGATTGACCTATTTGTTCTCCTCCCTGTCCAAGAGACTCTCAAAACTCTCCTCCAACACCACATCTCAAAGGCATCTATTCTTCTGCACTCAGCTTTCCTAATGGTCCAGCTCTCACAACCATACATTACCACCGGGAATACCATTGCTTTGACTACGCAAATTTTTGTAGTGTAGCTGTTGGCAATGCTGTTGCTTTCGGGTAAATAGGAATCAGTGGAAGACTAGTTTCCCGCATTCCAGGCAGGTTTGATCCTGGCTTCCCTGGCTCAATGTAGGTGCTGAAGTTCTTCAGCGGGTGTAGCTCTCCTCTTGGCTGTTGATGGCTGGGACTCCGCCAAAATCTGAGTCGGACCAGCGTCCCAAGTTTGAGCTGCTCTTTGTTTGAGCACATCGAATCGGGCCACTACCACCCACCCACCCCCACCCCACTCATATCCAAGATGCCCCAACCTGGGGCGCTGCCTAACAAATAGTTTCCTTCAGTGGTGGGCATCAGCAGGCTCACACCAGTTCGCCAGAACTGGTAGCAGAAATTCTGGCTGGCCCTGCCCATCCAAGTTTTGAAATAAACTAGTCCTAATTCGGGTGCAAACGCAGGACTTCCCCCCTGGCTATGCCCACCATACCATGCCCACAGTGTGGTAGTAAAAATTTTGGAGGCCCATCACTGGTCCAGCTTGTCGGAACCCCTTGTTTTGGAAAGATTTCTTTCTCTCTCGTCCTCCCCTGCCCCTCTGTGGGATGCCTGAATCTCTTTAACTTGGCAGACTTGGGGGCTAAGTTGTTCCCAGGATGTAAATTAGGTCCCCAAAGCTGTTGTCCAAATCGAAGGAACAGAGAAATTAATCTGGGAGACTATCCATCATAGAGTGTAATAAAGGGAGCGACATGGATGAGACAGATGATATGATTAAGGAGCTGTGGTCGTTTTAATTAACTTTTTGCTGTCCTGTAATGATCAAACTGGTCAACAGACCCGGTCAATAAGCATGTTAATATCAAACAAATAAAACCAGGGATGATTAAAAACCTCCTGGTTTATTAAATTTGAAATTCAAATGAAATTTATGCTGCAGACGCATGCGGCATGCTAATAGGTCGCCACTTTTATCGCGAGGCGTTGTGGATGCTACAGGTTTGCAAAGAAATGTACGGACATCTATCTAGCCCAGGGCATTTAACTGAACATAAAGGTGGGGGGGGGGGATTTGGGGTGTGGGGGTGTGGGGGTGGATGGAAAGTCGGAGTCAGCTGGGCTTGCCGGAGGGGGAGAAGTTTTAATTAATTTTCAGAAACGAATACATCCTTTCTAGATCTTCTTTTCCCGACTGACACTTGGCGTTCCTCTACACTGATGTAAAACTGGCTTTCTGACAAGCCGGGGTCCAGTGTGTGCGTTGGCAGATTAAAAAACAACAACACAGGATCGGGGCCAGGGAGCTGTTTCCATGCGCGGAGAAGCTCTTGGGCGGGGAGCGTAAAGTGACTTAAGCACAACCGTCTGCGCGCTCAGAAATCCCTCTTTTTTTCCTCTTCCCAACTTTGCGGCGGTCCCAGAGGAAACCAGCCGCAAAACGGGCTTTCTGATTTTTCCTTTCCTCCCCCAAACCTCCGTCTGGCGGGTGTTTGAAAGGCTTCCGTAGAAGCCCTTTCCCACTTCTGGTGTAAAGTGCCACTCTCGATTTATTATCGTTTTACAACCTTTGGACTGCTAAACCGGGAGAAGGAAAGAGAGAAAATTCACGGGTTGGGGGTTGGGGGTTGGGGAATGGTTGAAATCATTTGTAAGAAGTAATCATTTGTTTTTAAACATTAAAGGTGCCAATGAAGGGGGAAACATCTGTAAACCAAGGAGAGGTACCCTTGTGCAATGCAGTGTGTTACATGTCTTACGTAGGGGGGAATCCCATCAACTCAATGGCATTGACTCCCGAATAAGTCCTAAAGCAGTGATGACGAACCTTGGCATTCCAGCTGTTCTTGGACTTCAATTCCCAGGAACCCCACCGTGAATCCACACGAATGGGTTTACTGCAGTTCATCCGGCCGTAAAACATGCCCGTATGGGCGCATTTTACTTCCGCTTCTGGGAGCGACGAGGGCAGGTAGGCTGGAAGAATCGCAGTAAACCCATTCGTGTGGATTCACAGGGGCTTCTGGGAATTGAAATCCAAGAACAGTTGGAGTGCCAAGGTTCGCCATCACGGCCCTAAAGGATTGAAGCTTCGTCTTCTCGCCTTACTAAAGTGCTTAATTGCTGTAATTCATGCTGCTGGTGTCTCACACCGAGATGGCATCCCAAGCTATTATATATATATTTGTTAACAGGGGAAACATAGGTTATTTCGCCACCCTACCCCCCTTTCAACCAAAAGTCTGAGCGTCTCAATAGTTAAGACTTGAGTTCCCGGTGGAGCGAATAAAGGCGACAGATGAAACTAGTCACTAGGCTTTCCTCCGCGAGGGGCTGTTCCATTTAAATAATTTTTTAAGCGCTCCCTTTTACACGAACTCCCACTTTGAGGAGTGGGTGTCAAGGATGGTATTGATTCAGTTTAAATTCGAAATTTAAACAAGTGCGCATTTAGGTCTTTAAAATGAATATCATTATAGAAAGGAGACCACAAAGCAATGAATTTAATTCTTTTTTTATTTGTTAAGCGGAGTCCCCTCCTTCCTCCACCCCTTCCTCCTTCTGGGCTGGCCTGTCACGCCTTCTCAACAGGCTAAAATCATTCAGAGCCCCTCGCGGAGAGGAACACGACATTTATGGCAACCACACAAGCCCTCCAGAAAGAAAGCAGTTCATTAATGTACTTCACTCCTTAACTTCAAAGTATGATAATGCACATTACCTACCCCTTAATCAATAGATATGATGTACAGCCAATAACCACATGTGGCATTAAAGGGGTTCCCTTCGCCTTTTTTTTTTAAAAAGGACACGCCCATGCGGAATTTGCTATATAATAAGACTTCGCACCAATGTGAACCAATTCGGCCACAGAGAGTCTGCCTGCCTTTGATTTGAGACAGGAGTTTTGCAGAGATGGGGAAAGTCCTAATCACTTTAGACAACTTCAGTTCTCCTTGCATATATTTGCATGACCACTTCTATTTAAAAAAAATTAATACTGGAGCAAAGTAACCCTCGAGGCACAGTTTGTACAGAGCACAGGCAGTGTGGAAGGAAGGCATTGGTGGTGGTGGTGGGGGAAACAACTCTCCTTTCGCCTTAAATTAACAGTATTTCAGTTGTTTGTTTTTTTATTTTTATTTTGAGGCAGCAGCTTGCGGGTACAACAGAGTTATGCGTCGCACTCCAGTGATCTGCTCTTGAGTCCAGCTTGTATCCAAAAAGAATAAAAGGCTAAGAAGGAAGGCAGAAAAACCAAACGCAAACAGCCAGGGCCCAAAGCCAAAGCGAGATGTTCCCACGCAAAGAATAGAAAATTATATTCAAATTCACAAGGAGGATGTAGAGACCGGTGTGTGATTTCCCCCCTTTCCCAACAGACACTTAAAATAAAATAAAAAACTAGAAAGGCATCAAGATGAGTGCGGCTCCTCCTTGCCTATCGCTCTTTTATGCAGTCGTCTTCTTTTACATGACCTAGGAGGGTGGGTGGAAGAAAAGGGAAATACCTTCCTCCAGGGTGTGAAAGGGGGATTTTCCGAGCCACCTAAATTACTTATCTTCTAGAGAAAGAGGGAAGGTGGGTGTCTGCTTTTTAAAATTTATTTAAAGAAAGATATCTCTACCCCAGCCAAGTAGAATTCACAACTTCTCAGGACTTTCTGTTGGGTGAGGCTGCCAATGAAGGGGAAAACATCTGGAAAGCGAGGAGAGGGACACACACCCCGCCTCCCCGGGGCAAAAAGGAGGTGAGGCAAACACTCTTCTAAAGCAAAAGGAGGACCGGCGTCCAGGGAGGAACCTCGAACGGAACACTGAAGGAAGGAAGGAAAAGAAAGAGGGAAAGGATGGAAGGAAGGAAAAGGAAGGAAGGAAGGAAAAGAAAGGATGGAAGGAAGGAACAAGAAAAGGGAAAAGAAAGGAAGGAAGGAAAAAGAAGGAAGGAAGGAAAAGAAAGGAAGGAAGGAAAAGGAAGGAAGGAAAAGAAAGAGGGAAAGGATGGAAGGAAGGAAAAGGAAGGAAGGAAAATAAAGGTTGGAAGGAAGGAACAAGAAAAGGGAAAAGAAAGGAAGGAAGGAAGAAAAGGGAAAAGAAAGAAGGAAAGAAAGAAAAAGAAAGAAAGAAAGCCCTTGGAGGCCGCTAAAAGTGCCAGAGCAAGACCCTTGCATCTTCCTTGATACTCGAAGGGGTAAAAGAGGAAGCAAAGCAGAATGAATGAATGAATAAGAGAAAATGGGATAGGGAATGCTCGAGCCTCCCTCCGTCCTTCTTGGCAACGCAGCCCTCGCGGTCCGCAGCTCTGGCTCCCCGAGTCTCGCCGGGCGGGACTCGCTTTCCCGAGCCGGGCGGCTGCAGTTGCTTCGCCCTCGGCGTCGCCAGGCGCTCGGTGGCGGCGGCGGCGGCGGCGATGACCTCACGCGGGTCGTCGGGCGCCGTGGATTGGCTGGCGCGGACTCGGCGGCACTTCGAAGCCTGCGAGGAGGGCGCTTCCATTGGGGCGGGATGGGCGGCACTGAGCGTTGCGTCGCACACCTCTTTTAGTGGGAGGGGTGGGGGTAGGGGTGCGGACACACACGCATACGCGCACACACTCATGCACACGCGCTCGCGCGCACACACAAAACCCGCTGCCTCTCTGATTTATCCATATAAAAAAAGATCCTCGGAGAGGTGGGCGCTGCGGTGGGATGGCAACTTCACTTCTAAGGGTGAGTCGGAGGGCTCCCGCCCCACCTTTTTTCCTTCCCACCCCACACCCCCCTTAAACTCCTCCTGGTCGAGGCTGCTTTAATTGGGTCCGCGTTGATGGGCGCCTGGAGAAGGGTTCAAGCAGCCCCTCTCTCTTGACGGGGCGGGGAGGGGGGGGGAGGAAGCACCTCTCAACCTCCTCCATGGGGTGGTGGTGGTGGTGGTGTTTTGGGTGAGGGTTTTCCTTTGCCTTTCTCTCTTTACGTCCAAAGGAGTTCAAGAAAACAAGAAAGAAAGGAGGGGAGGGGGAAAGAGGGCAGTCACTTTAGTCACTTTTGTTGTGTTTGTGTCAGGGTGGAGGAAACAGGTTTTAAGGGCATTAAAGCCCCGAAAGACCTCTAGAGTTGGGGGGGGGCGGGGGCGTGCGATTCCCGGCTCTCCGCGGGACGGATCTTCTCCGTTCTTTGCTCAGCGGCGGAGAGAAAAGCCGGTGGATCTTTTCTTTTCCTTGCGATTTTTTTTAAAATTGCAACAGCTTGTTGTGGTTGATTTCCTTCCCTGTTAACGTTTCTCCCGGGCGGTCATTTCCTACAGGTAGGTCGGACACCTCTTTCTCTTTCATTCTGTTCTCTAAAACGCGGGGATCGGGAAGTTTTCCCGGGGGCTGGGGAGTTGGGAGGGGATGGGGTGGAGGAAGACCCCATTTGTTGTGGGTTTTTTCCACCTCTTCATTTCCGGACCGAGATTCGGTCTTTTTTGGGGAGGGGGGTTCAGTGCAAAGAGTTGTAAATTGCCCGGGGGTGGGTGGGGCGGGCAGGCGGAGGAGCAGGCGTCGAGTGGACCGTGGATCGGGGTTCAGTCAGAACCAAAGCCTGCCCCTCTCCCCCACCCCAGACCCCCAACCGGGACCTGAGGTTGAGTCTCTGGACGCTTCTCACTTACGTCTTATTTTTGGTTGTAAACAGGGAGCTAAGTGGGAAGAGTCTCGGGTGGGCAAAGAGGGGGGCTTCGACGCCCTCCAAGGAGCCCAGTTAGGGGTGAGGAAGGAAAGCCGTCGAAGCCCACCTTATATTTCCCTCCCACCCTTTTAGGGAGCTATCCAGCAGTTGGTGGGACTGTCTAGTTTGGTCTCCCCACTGTCCCCACCCTTTTTTTTTAAGCGGGAGGGAGTGCTGGTTCGAGACGAGTTTTCCCTCCCCCTTCCCGCCCGCCGCCTCTGACGGCGCTCCCTCGGCCTCTTCTTCTCCCTTCTCGCCCCGCAGGAAGAACCGCGTCTCGGCTCCACTCCTCTGGCCATGCTCGCCGCCACCTGCAACAAGATCGGCAGCCCCAGTCCTTCGCCCTCGGCCCTCTCGGACAGCGCAGCCGCCTTCGGGAAAGGCTTCCACCCGTGGAAACGCTCGCCCGCCTCCTCCGTGGGCAGCTGCAGCGTCGTGGGCTCCGGCCTGGCCGGCGTCGGCGTCTCGCCTTCGGCCCGCAACGGCTCCGCGGCTCACGCAGCGGCGGCCCTGGTCTCGGACTCCTTCGGGTGCAGCGGCGGCGGCTCGCCCGGCTCCAGCGCTTTCTCGCTCACGTCGAGCGCCGCGGCCGCCGGCTCGCCCTTCGCCAACGACTACTCCGTCTTCCAGGCGGCGGGAGGAGGTGGCGGTGGAGGAGGTGGTGGAGGTGGCGGTGGGGCGCAGGAGGCGGCGGCCCACCAGCCGGTCTTCCTCTCGAAGGTTCACACGTCGGTGGACGGCCTGCAGGGCATCTACCCGCGTGTGGGCATGGCGCACCCCTACGAGTCGTGGTTCAAGCCTTCGCACCCGAGCGACGCCGGCGCATCCAGCTGGTGGGACGTCGGCGCTGGGTGGCTCGACGTGCCCAACCCCAACGGGGTCCACCCGGCTGCCGCCGCCGCCGCTGCTGCGGCTGGGCTGCCGTCAGGCTCCCTCCACTCGCCGCTGGGCGCCTACAACTCGGATTACTCCACGCTTGCCGGCCACTCTGCCTTTGCCAGCGCCGGGGGCGCCTCCTCGCACCTGCTCGGCCCCGCCGGGCAGCACCTCATGGACGGATTTAAGCCGGTGCTGGGGGGCGCTTACCCGGACACCGCCCCCTCCCCGCTGACGGCTGGCGCGGGCAGCTCCATGCTGGGTGGTGGGCCCTCGACGCCGCTGGGTGGCTCGCCCCGCTCCTCCTCAGCGCGCCGCTACTCGGGCCGGGCCACCTGCGACTGCCCCAACTGCCAGGAGGCCGAGAGGCTCGGGCCGGCGGGGGCCAGCCTGCGACGGAAGGGCCTCCACAGCTGCCACATCCCGGGCTGCGGCAAGGTCTACGGCAAGACGTCGCACTTGAAGGCCCACCTGCGCTGGCACACGGGCGAGCGACCCTTCGTCTGCAACTGGCTCTTCTGCGGCAAGCGCTTCACCCGCTCCGACGAGCTGCAGCGCCACCTGCGCACCCATACCGGCGAGAAGCGCTTCGCCTGCCCGGTCTGCAACAAGCGCTTCATGCGCAGCGACCACCTCAGCAAGCACGTCAAGACGCACAGCGCCGTCGGGGGAGCCGCAGGCGGAGGAAGCGCGGGCGGAGGCGGCGCGGGCGGCGGCGGAGGCAAGAAGGGCAGCGACACCGACAGCGAGCCCAGCGCGCCCGGCAGCCCGCCCTGCCATTCCCCGGAGCTGCTCTCGGGCCCCGACGTCGGCCACAGGAACGGCCTGGAGTGAACAGACCAGCCCAGGCGCGACCTAACGCGCTGAGCCGGCCAGCAGAGGCCAGGCGAGGAGGGAGAGTCCGTCGCTTGTTTGCCTGATTCCTTCACACACACCCCAACCCCAACCCTAAGCCCTAGCCCTTAATTCTTCTTCTTCTTCTTCTTCACCCAATTCTTCTTCTTCTTCTTCACCACCCAATTTTTCTTCCAATTGTTCTAATTCTAATTCTTCTTCTTCTACTTCTACTTCTTCTTCTTCTTTTTCCTCTTCCTCCTTCTCCTCTTCCTCCTCCTCTTCGTCTTCTTCAATTCTTCTTCTTCTTCTCCTCTTCCTCCCCTCCCCCCCACTTCCCAATCTCATAAATTGGAAAACTCCCGGCCGCCTGAGCCTCTTGGGCCTCCAAAGGGGACCTGTCCTGGACATGTAAGTAAAGCGCCTCACCCCGGCTTCTGGACTGGCGGCTACTGGTGGCTCTTTCCTGGATCGCACGCGAACTCGCTTGGTGGCCCCCCCACGGGCGAGGAGGAGGAGGAGAAGGACACCGGGCCAGCTTGGCTTAGCGAAGGAGCCGCTCTCTGGAGAGATCCCGGCCGAGTGCCAAGCTAGAGAGCGATACAGTTTTGGGGTTCTCCAGCCATGGGAGGGAAGGGGTGGGGGAGATCAGAAATCCAGATTTGGATCAACCACAGTGGGAGCCAGTAAGCGGATTAGAACCTCTAGTGGGAAGGGTTGTGGAGAGCCCCAGATGTCTTACTGAAAGCACTTTTTAAAAATAATAATAATAAGATACTGTATAATGGGAAGTTGTTTTGGATTTCAAAGGAGTCCTCCAGTTGATTAAAGGTCTGCCCAAACTTTGCGTTGAACCGCAGCTCTCAGCCTTCTGCCTTCAAAGTTGTCGCGATTACTACGGAGTAACAGGGTGACGCCTCAAAGGTGTGCGTGTATAAGTGGGTCCAAAGTAGGATCGCCAGATGCATCATTGGCTGATCACTTTGTGCTAGCTAGACTGTTCTGCGACAGCAAGGTCCCCTTTAAAAAAAAAATTAAAATAAAACAACATCTCCAAGGAAACAGGAAAGCACCTGGAGACCGTTCAGGCTGTAATTCTAAATTTGGGGAGAAACAACAGGGAGTAAATTAACTTGCTTCCAGGTAAATGAGTGTTCGAGGTATTTTTCCCTTTGAAACCAGCCTAATAAACATTCCTTGATTTCATTCGATCAGCAACCAATCCTTAGGTATTTACTCTGAAGTAAACAATGCTGATTTGCATAAAATAGATACCTACAAGGGTCTTCGGTTTTTAGGGTTTCAACTAGAAAAAAGGCAATCTTATCCTTTTTTCCCCATAAGCAAATTAGACGGGATTTAAGGCTTCTTGAACCTTTTAAGATGTAAGTGTCATCCAACGGCATTGCAACTTAATAATTTCTGAGTTAACCATGAATAGGATACTCTAGTAAGTTTTTCTTACATGTAAACCTATGCTTGCTTACCAATGAGTAAAGCCACACTGGATCTTCCAAGTAAACGTGTATATGGGTGAGCTGCACTCATTTTACTGCAAATCCTGCAAGTTTAAGTGAATTATGGATGGGGTTATATATCAAAGTCCTCTGCCTTAATTGGTGCACCCTAAATCATTCTAAAACTTTAGTCTTAACCAGCTTCTTGGAGACAGTCTTAATTATTCTGGCAAGCCCTCCCCCACATTCAAATTTACATTTATTCTCTTAGAACCTGCCAAACTTCAAATCCCATTGCTTGAATGTTTAAAAATATGCTTAATTGAAATCTCATTGAACTCTCATGCTTAACTTTCAGCATATCGGACTCTCAAGTGTTTCATTTTGGCTGTTACAGTGTCCATAAGTGTACATGTGTTTAATTTGAGATCCCTTCTAGAGATTTTTTGCATTAAAAGACAGTTAATCTAGCTTTCAGTTATTTAATTTCATTCAAGTTTCTGTTCTCTTTAAAGGAGGAAATTATATCAGTGTTTTAGCTCACTTACAGAATTCCATCTTTTATATTCATACAGTACTTGGGGTGCACCTGGAATTAAAATTATGATTAGTAGCATAATCTTTAGGACTTAAAGAGGAGAAGAGGTACTTTTGCTTTCAGTGAGTCTCTGGTTTTGAACGCCAAAAAGGGGAAGAGAGAGAGAGAAGGGGAAATACAGACAAATATTTGTAAAATACTTTGAAACCTAATGGTTTGTACAACGGAAAGCGTTGTAAAATAGCTAACAAATATAATTCCACCATTGTATTGGTGTGAAACACAGTTGTCCAGGAGACGATTTTGTATAGTATTTTTCTTGTATATTACTTCCAGTAAATATTTGAAAATATATTAAAGTACATTTGAGCTTTTCCCCCCTTCATTTTTTTCCTTTTTGGTCACAGGGAATATTAGAGCATTATTGTTGCAGTCCTAATTGACAGCATTTAAAAAAACAATATGTTCCTAGAAGTGTACATCAAATTGCACTTCAGGATATAGGGGTGTCTTTTTTGCTTGGAATATTAATTTAGGTAGGCATAAGACTGTAATTAAGCAGAGAATATTTGATAAATGTTGAATGACATTTAATTTAATGGAGCATGTACTTATTTGCATTTGCTGGCAGTTCAGGTATAGTTTAAGTGAGAGTTCTCTTATATTTCAAAGCAATGGGTTGACCTAAACCCATGTATTAAATAAACTGTCCAAGTGAAACTGACTAATGATGGCCTATGTGTATTTCCTGAAATAAAAAAAATGGTGGATGTTACTAAAACACTCCTGATTCTGCATTAAAGAGTTTGCAAACTCTGCAAACAAATCATCTCATTGTAATGTTGAAAGAAGTTTGGATATTTCACATTGAAATGGAAAAAAAGCCTTTCGCTGAAACATTTTAAATTTGCATTTTAAATGCATGAAATGTAATTGATTTTTATCTGTAAGATATTAAATGGAATTAATAAACACCAGATAAAACGTTTGTTCTTAGGTTAGTTAATTTCTTTCTAAAGATAAGGGGGAATATAATGACAGCTTTAAAACCATCTTGGAATTATTTTCTGTTTAGTGATGGCCCTCCTAATTTTTATAAATAAACTGATTAATCCCTAATTGGAGGCTTTCCTGAATGCAGTAGTCAGGCAAATATGCTTTCAGGAGTGAGGGACAGTGCTTTCAGGAGTGAGAGAACTAACAACAACTGGATTTACTTCAAAGTAAGACTACTCAGTTGAGAGGATGGCAAATTTGTTGGGCAAAGTTGTGTCAGGGACAATATACAAGGGTTGGAGTTGCATGTAAAAGCAGAAGGAAACGCCTCTGCTTTCAACTCAGTCTTAGACGACGTGTTCATTTTGTGAAATAAACTGAGTTTGTGTTACATTTTGCAGCTGATCACCAGGTCTAAGGGGGGGCAGTGGAGGGGGGGGGAATCGCATGTACACTTCTGGAAATATTGTGAAGACAGTTAAGCGTTGTGGTTGTGTTTGTGTGTAAAAGGGACAGGCAGATCCTTTTTTAAAAAAACGAGGCTAGTCCATCTGTTTTAATGGAAAATGAAAGCACCAAGAAAGTTACAAGGTTTCTGTCTCTTAAAAAAACAACCACCAGTGATGTTGTTGCAGTTAGGTGGAGCATGATTACAGGATTCCAACCTGCTGAAGGTTTTTTCCCCAGATCTAAGACTCCCACTTTCCAAAGGGAAAAGCTTAGGATCGAGAAGCACTAGAGAGGCTGGCCATTAACTGGGCGGACAATAGGAAGTTTCTCTTTAAGGGCCGAGGCGCATCAGTAGGGAGCCGGAAAAGAGGATTTAAAAACACCCCTTTTTTTGGGGGGGGGGGGGAGAGGGTATTGTCTAAAGTGGTCAGAGCGCAGTCCCGACAACCACCTCCCTCTCCTTCGGAAAGTTAAAATCCTAAGCAGCACTCCCCCCCCCCCCCCCCCGGAAAACAGTCCAGGGCCGGCCCAGAAAGAGTTTGCCTACCGGGTGTCAGGAGGTTTGTGTTTGGAGACTGAAGGTCTAGTTTCTTGACTCCTAGAAGCAAGTGGTGGTGGTGGTGGTGGTGAGGAGATAGAAAGCGCATCCGGGAAACAAACAGCTGAAAGAGGAACCCTTGATGTTTTTAATTATACTCTCTACAGCTAAGAAGCCTAGGGGCTGCGGTGGTTCACTGGTTAAGAAGCTCGCCTTGTTAGTTGGAAGGTCGGCAGTTCGAGACCCGGGCACTGCATGACGGTCGCCTCTCTCTGTCCCAGCTCCTGCAAACCTAGCAGTTCGAAAGCAAGAAATGGCAAGTAGATAACTAGGGACCACTTTAGTGGTGGTGGTGGGGGAAATCTTGGGGACATGAAAGGAGCCTCATAAGGGCGTCCCCTGAGCGGAGTTTCTCCAGGAAATATCCTTTCAACCCAGAATAATTTCTGACACAAAATTATTATTACCTATGAAGCCGGAAATGGTGGCTTTGTCATTTTGAGAGAGGGAGAGAGAGAGCTTCCTAGGCCCTGAGAAAGGAGAAGGGGAATCTATTATTATTATTATTATTATTATTATTATTATTATTATTATTATTATTATTATTATTATTATTATTATTATTATTATTAACAAATCTACCATTTGATTCATAGTTGAGGACTGGAATAAGATTAACAGGTCAAGCCCTAACCAAGGACCCAAGAACTGTTAAGGTAAAGTCTGAGTATATGTATAGGCAGTTCTTAGTAGAGTTTTTTTTTTTAAATTTAGAGTTAGGATGTCCAAAACTTCCAAATATGCTCCAAGGGCTGCGATCACTATGGGTAAAACAACAGATTTCTTCCTCCATAGATATTTGCAAATCACGATATTTTGTGATTTTCTCCAGTTGTTTGTCTTCAATTGGGGCAGCTCCTGGTGTAGCAATGTCAATATCCCAGGATCATCTTCTTCTTCTTCCTCTTCCTCCTCCTCTTCTTCTTCACCACCACCACCACCACTAACACCATCATCTTTCCTACCGAAAGGTTGGGAAAAGGTTGGAAATAGGACCATCTCCATCCTTCTCCTCTCTCTCTCTTTTTGCCCTAGTAAAGGAAAAGGTGGAAAAAACCAGGAAGTTGCAGGACTCGCCTTTCACGGGCCCTTTTTGTTCCCTCGGGTTACAGTTTTCGGTTCTGAGCGTGTAGCTGGTAAAGTCTGGCAGTTCGATCGAGAATCAGGGCCATCCTGTCTTTTTTTAAAAAAATAAAAATAAAAAATGTAAATATAGGGTTGCTGTTTTTGTGGCCCACGACTATTCTGGGATGCCAGGGTGTCTTTCGTCACCTAGCTGGAGGCGTTGCCTTGACCACCCCCACCACCCCCGCCAGAAAAGTGTGCGTTTTTTTTTGGGGGGGGGGGGAATGTTTAGGTTGGAAACGAAAGTGACGGTGGGTGGGTGGGTGGGGGGCAGATCTGGTTAGATCTGAAGTATGAAAGGATCTCGTTTCAGACGAAACAGTCTCTGCTCAGCAACTCAATTCTCTCACGATTCAAGGAGGAGGAGAGTGACCCCTGAGGGTCAGACTGAGATCCTCTTTTGCCCACAGATCCCAGTCCCCCCCTCCCCCTTTACCCCTTGAACCTTCAATCACTCTCGGCAAGTGTGGCCTGTTTATGGCTTTAGATGACAACAGCTCCTACTACTTACGTTTTTGTTTTAAATCATTTGTAGAGTTCTGTCTGTTCTTTTAAAAAGTGCGTGAGCCGCCTTGTGAGAAAGGCATCGTAAGAGACAGATCCAACTGGGTATCCGAGACGGCACGGACACGCACCACCAGTGGATTGGGCAGCCCCTCTCAAGACGCTGAACTTGACGAGCAAAGTTCGGCAGGCCAGCAGTTCGAGACCGGAGTGCTGCACAATGGGGCTCCTTGACTTCTGCCCCAGCTCCTGCCCACCTAGCCGTTGGAAAGAAAGACATTGTTAGTCGATAAATAGGTACCGCTTCGGTGGGAAGGTAACAGCGTTCCGTGCGCCCCGCGGCGTCCAGTCCTGCCTGTCACATGGCCACGGAAACGTCTGCAGATCCAGACAGCGCTGGCTGGCAATTTGGCTGTAAAGGGAGATGAGCACCGCCCCGTAGAGTCGGACACGACTGGCGACCTTGACCAGACTCTGGAGAAATCACGCCTTGCAATCCGTTTTCTGAAGCTACACTTCTTCCTCCTCCACTCACGAGGACCCCAGGTGGCCCCACACAACCCAATGGCCTGGTAGGGCGAGGCAACCCTTGGAGTTTGCTCCGCTTGTCTTTGAGTGAGCTTTCGAGTCGATTTACGATGCTGGTCGGTCAGTGCGGAATACAGTATGTGTGTCTCAGTTTTAATCTGGGCAGAGCTCGGGTTAGACTCCAACCCATCCCCTTCCACCAAGCTAAATGGGTTTAGGATCGGGGTGAAGACCAGTTTATCCCCAGCCATTGGTGGATACTCAGTAGACCCATCTTCTCCTTCCCAGTCTATTTTTTTGGGGGGGAACAGTAATAATGAAGGAGGAATAAACCCAAATAATAATAATAATAATAATAATAATAATAATAATAATAATAATAATAATAATAATAATAATAATAATAATAATAATAATAATAATAATAATAATAATAATCGGATCCTGCAGGACTCTTTGCCTTCCCGATCTGGTGGAATTAGGCTCAAGTGGCTAAAATGCTGGCTGGGAGGCAGCAGGTAAGCAGTTCGATTCGCGAGTACTGCAGGACGGAATGAGTGCATGTCTTTGTCCCAGTTCCTGCCAACCTAGCAGTTCGAAAGCAAGAAATTGCAAGTAGATAAATAGGGACCACTTTGGTGGGAAGGTAGCAGCGTTCCATGCGTTCCGGTGTCTAGTCATGCCTGCCACATGACCACGGAAACGTCTGCAGAAGCAGAGAGCGCTTCGGCTTTGAGACAGAGATGAGCACTGAACCCTAGAGTCAGATACGACTGGCTTTCGAGCAAGGGAAATCTTTACCTTTACACAGTCCCTAACTTTCTAACTTGGTGGTGGATGGAGAGCCGATGAAGGCTGTAGGCCAAGAATAGCTGCCAAGCCAAAGATTCCCAAATCTGGATATAATGCAGTCAAGGAGAGCTGTCTTGTTTCCTGTCTTGATGAAGGATCTGACCTTCAGAATCAAAACCCGCTGGGGGGGGGGACCCCCACACTTTAGGAGCTCCCCCGGTAGCTTAGTGGTTAAGACGTTGTGCTTGGAGACTGGGAGGTCGGGTTTCGATACTCGAGGGCTGCACTTGGGGACATGAAAGGAGCCTCGTTCCGGCGTCCCCTGAGCAGAGTTTAACCAGCAAAAAACTTTTCAACTTTTCTGGGAATTGGGAAGTCCAAGAACACCTGGAGTGCCAAGGTTCACCATCACGGGCTTAGGGCGAAAGCTTCTGAATTTCCTGAGCATCTCTTCTAGCTACAGGTAATTCCAATTTTCCGTGGCAGGTGCCTTCTTCCGATACACCTTGTCTTACTTTCTCTGGAAATGCCATGGCCAGGAAATCAGTGACATTTCAGGGAAGGACGTTTTGCGTCAAGCCGGGGTTATCCTAAATTTCCACGCAGTGCCATCCTGGGCGGAAACACGCCCTTGAATCTAAAATGAGGATTGTTCCTTAATCGAGATGTTTAGGACTATATCCTTGGATAGTCAGCGAGTGAATATGCCAGTGACCAAGTCTTCAAAGTCTGATCCAGATATGTAGTATTGCGTTTAGCGTCTTTGGATCGCGGCCACGATTTTGGTGTGTGGAGGTAAAAAAGATATTACTGTATAAGGACTTTTCGGTGATTGAACGGTACCGGACTAGCGACGGCAGAACTTCGGGATGAATCCCAACTGGATTGGGGGGGGGCTATTTCTGTTAAATCAAATAAGAGTTCACTTTCGATAATTGCGTATATAAAAGAGGGTTAGCGGACACCTGTTTAAATCATCTTAAAAACCAGTAGTACTGTGTCGTTCTGGGTACGACTAATAAATCCTTTAATCGGGACTGCGGTGGTTTAGTGGTTAAGATGCTTAACTTGACTGCTGGAAGGTCGGCAGGTCAGCAGTTCCAGACCTGAGTGCTGCACTACGGAGTGAGATCTCGCATCTGTCCCAGCTCTTGCCAAACCTAGCAGTTCGAAAGCAAGAAAGTGCAAGTAGATAAGTAGGTACCACTTTAGCTGGGAAGGTGACAGCGTTTGATGAGCTCCGGGCATCTAGTCATGCCTGCCACATGACCGCAGAGAAGCGCTGGCGCTTTGGCTGTAAAGGAGATGAGCCTATCGGTTTGGTTTCTTTATGCGAAGTTACTACAGAGGGAGTGGAAGGCGATTGCTTCCATCTGTGCTTCAGACGTAATACTTTTCAAGGCAACAGGGCGGAGGCAACCGTCACGAAGGACAATCGGTTGCTGTGAGAGCTGCAAAACCGTCCCTCGTTTCCTCCCCCCCCCCCCATCCACCCACCGCACACACATACTTGTTCTCTCTTTTCTTCGGATTGCCGACTGTGCTTTCGAGGCCAAGTGAACCACAGATCGCTCCTAAATCTGCAAACGAAAAGCTGGGCTTATATCGGGAAACAGAGAAACAGCGCCGCCTCGTGGCTAAAAAGCTCAGCTTAGAAGAGCAAACCTTTCCAATCCACCGGTAGTCGATCCTTGAGGATCGAAACGACCTCCGTAGCCCCTGAGCCAATTTGGACTTTCCCCGGGACTCTTGGGACTGTAGTGGCTCAAGTGGCTAAGACACTGACTGGGAGGTGGGAGGTCAGCAGTTCGATTCCTGAGGACTGCAGGACGGAATGAGCTCCCGTCTTTGTCCCAGCTCCTGCCAACCTAGCAGTTCGAAAGCAAGAAATTGCAAGTAGGTAAATAGGGACCACTTCGGTGGGAAGGTAACAGCGTTCCATGCGCTCCGGTGTCTAGTCATGCCTGCCACATGACCATGGAAATGTCTGCAGAAGCAAACAGCGTTGGCTCTTTGGCTTTGAAACAGAGATGAGCACTGAACCCTAGAGTCGGATACGACTGGCTTTCGTGCAAGGGAAACCTTTACCTACCGGGACTCTCCTGCCAACCTAGCAGTTCAAAAGCAAGAAAACTGCAAGTAGAAAAATAGGGACAACTTCGGTGGGAAGGCAAACAGCGTTCCGTGCTCTCTGGTCGTGCCTGCCACATGACCACGGAAATGTCTGCAGAAGCAGGCAACCCTGGCTCTTCGGCTATGAATCAGAGATGAGCACTGAACCCTACAGTTGGATACGAATGGCTTTCGAGCAAGGGTGACCGTTACCTTTACCGGAACTCTTCTCTCTGTTCGGTCATGGCCGGGCAAAGAAAGAGTTCCGTGGCATCCCAAGGTGTATTTTTCTGTCTTTGAAAAGACTGGAATTGACCTCATCAAAACACGCGCAAGAAGCGTCATTGCGTACACGAGTGTGACATTTAAAACAAAACAAAAAAAACCTTTAAACAAAGGAAAACAAAAGTAAGAAGGTCAGGCCCGCGCAGCCCTCGTCGCTTTTACTTCCGATTCCAGGAGTGATGAGGGCGGCACAGACCAGATGAATTGGCATCGGGGGCCAGATCTGGCCCACGGGGACATAGTTTGGGCACCCCTGGTTTAGAAGTGAGCGACGTCAGCAGAGCAGAAGATCACCCGGTTCTGGAGGAGAAGTTAGAGAGATTAGAGTCTTTTCCCCTCCCCGCTGCGTCTTTCATCATATGTTTAATAGAGTCCATTGAATCATATTTTTGCGTAGATTGGCAAGGGGGTGTATGTGTGACAAAAGGTAGCATTATTCTCCGACTGTATAATAGTCAGCATATGGAACTTCCTGCCACAATATACAAAGTAGGTATAGCCGAAGAGGTATAGTCTGCTTCTGCAGACGTTTCCGTGGACATGTGGCAGGCATGCCTAGACACCGAAGTGCACGCAATGCTGTTCACCTTCCCACCGAAGTGTTCCCTATTTATGTACTTGCAATTTCTTGCTTTCGTTGGCAGGAGCTGGGGCAGAGACGGGCGCTCACTCGGTCACGCAGCATTGGGTTTTGAACTGCTGACCTTCCGCCTCCCAGTCAGCATCTTAACCACTTGAACCCCTGTTCAGAGTAAGAGGGGTGTTGAGGGCATGGCTCTGGCATAATTCGGATCCCGACCAGTGGAACCTCTGATTCCATTGAAAAACTGTCGAATTAAGTCACTCCTAACTTACACAGATCCTGCGTCTCGCCAACTTGATGGCTATGCAAGGCGCATCTTCACCGCGAAATATTCAGCCCCCCCCCCCTGCATTTTGTTCGGGAAAGAGAGGGAACGCGTTTGGAGCCGCATGCTGTGTTTCCACTCGTTCCTACACCGGTTTAGAATAGGGAATCTCGGCAGATTTGGTGAGTTTTCCCTCCTGAAAACTCGATTTCTGCTCCCAATCGGAAAGCTCTTTCGTTAGGCAGTACAGAAGGCGGGCTTGAACATCTTCGTTGGCAGGAAAGCCATAAGGCAGTTGTTATTCGTTTAGAACAGGGGTGCTCAAACTACGGCCCGTGGGCAAGATCTGGCCCCCGATGCCAACTCATCTGGCCCACGTTTTATATACGTCCTTACTTCTGCTTCCAGGAGCGATGAGAGTGGCGTGGGTCGAATGAATTGGTGTGGGGGGGGGGGCGGGGGCGGGCGGACGGATCAGACCCACAGGCCATAGTTTGGGCACCCCTGGTGTAGAAGTGGATCTGGAGGAGAAGTTAGAGAGATCAGTCTTTCCCCCTCTCCGCTTAGTCTTTCATCATATGATGAATAGGGTCCATTGAATAATAATATTTTTGGCAGATTGGCAAGGAGGGTATGTGTGACAAAAGGTAGCATTATTCCCCGACTGTATAATAGTCAGTATATGGAACTCCCTGCCACAATATACAGCACCCGCAGCCAATTTTAAACAAGGTTGCCCAAACTCACAGAAGAAAGGCCATCCGTGGCTATTACCAGCTATGGTGGGTCGGAGATGTGATGCTAAATTAGATGGACACATAATCCGGGCAAGCTAAGTGGTCCTTTCGTGTGTTTTAAGGTGCAGTGGTGGCTTAGTGGTTAAGACGCTGAGCTTGAAGACCGGCAGGTCGGCAGGTCAGTAGTTCGAGACCCAAATGTTGCGCAACGGAGTGAGCAAGTAGATAAATAGGTAGCGCTTAGGCAGGAAAGGTAACAGCGTTCCGTGGGCAACAGCGTCTAGTCATGCCTGCCACCTAGATCACGGAAATGCCTACAGATGCAGACAGTGTTGTCTTTAGCTGTAAACGGAGATGAGTACCAACTCCTAGAGTAGGATACGACCGGCTTTCAAAGGGAGACCTTTATCTTCGTGTGATCAAGGTTTTCATTCCGCCTTAATTATAACCTGGGCAACAATCTCAAACCCCACCCCCCACCCCAATATTTAATTCTTGTTCACCTGGGAGTAGGCTACCCAGGTGAAGCTAGGATCCCACCTTTACAAAGAGCTGATGAGCAGCTACAAATAAGACCAGAATGGGGCCATTGTACCTTTTACCTCTGCGTAGGAAAGAAAGAACATCTGCTTTAGGACTCAGAAAAAGAAAGGCTTTTGCTGCACTTGTTAGAGAGAGCAACGGTTAGAGACCCTGGCGAAGGAGGCGGGTTGCGATCTAGGGAGTTTCACGCTAAAATCAATTTGCTATAGACATTAAGGTGCCGCCAAGGCGTTTCATTTTGTTACCCTCGCTGATCCGGGCTAATGTGGGTAAAGGTTTCCCTTGCTCGAAAGCCAGTCGTATCCGACTCTAGGGTGCAGTGCACATCTCTGTTTCAAAGCCGAAGAGCCAGCGCTGTCTGCTTCTGCAGACGTTTCCGTGCTCATGTGGCAGGCATGACAAGACCCCGGAGCGCACGGAACGTTGTTGCCTTCCCACCGAAGTGGTCCCTATTTATCTACTTGCAATTTCTTGCTTTCGAACTGCTAGGTTGGCAGGAGCTGGGACAAAGACGGGAGCTCATTCCGTCCTGCAGTCCTCGGGAATCGAACTGCTGACCTTCCGCCTCCCAGTCAACGTCTTAGCCACTTGAGCTCAAAACTGCTCTTCTTCCCACGTTGGGTTTGGAGAAGTTCATGTTTTGAGAGACTCACCCACATCCCCTATCCTCTGGTGATCTGTCTGGCGTGATCTGTCTGGTATGGTCACCTGAGGCAACTCTCGGATTTGCGCAGGGCAGAAAGGATGGGTTGCCTTTGAGAGCGAGCGAGGATGCTCAAAGCGAGAGAAACTAGAACTAGAGGACCATTCAACAATTATGCGATCCATTTTTTTGGGAAAAATTAACCCCCTCCCCCTATGTAATCCGACCATAATTTTAGCTTCGACCCCTCCCCACTTTAAAATTACATAATCCAGAGCTTTTGTATCAAAACTCTAATTGTTAGAGCTTTTCACTATTGGTGCCTAATGCACAACAACTCCAAATGGATTATGTAATCTTTGACCTGACCACCCACCCCCCATGTATTTTTTCCATAATTCAGATGGCAGACCCCTCCCCCTTCAAGGATCACGTAATTGTTGAATGGCCCCTAGAGGGTGGAAATTGGGAGACAGCTACCTTTCCCGTTCTCCTCCCGTTTTCCCCAGTCCGGGCTCCATGGCAGAGTTCCGCACAAAAGAGGAGCTAGTAAACCATCCAGCCTAAACAGATACATCCTCGACATGGGAAAACTCATTGAGGACTAGCAGCCTGGGAAACAATTCAGAACAAACTGTGCTCTGGTGCGCCTTCCCTATAGAGGAAGCCTGGCAGAGGTTTTTTTTTTTTTTTTAAATGAAGGACTTATAGCTTTTGGGCACCAGCGGTGGCTTAGTGGTTAAGAAGCTGAGTTTAACAACCGGAAGGTAGGCAGGTCAGCAATTCGAGACCAGAGTGCTACGCGATGGAGTAAGCTCCCATCTCTGTCCCAGTCCCTGCCAATCTAGAAGTTCGAAAGCAAGAAATTGCAAGTAGATAAATAGGTACCGTCTTGGTGTGGAAGGTAACAGAATTCCTTGCACTTGGGCATCTAGTCATGCCTGCCACATGACCATGGAAACATCTGCTCTTTGGCTGTAAAAGGAGATGAGCACCGCACCCTAGAGTCAGACACGACAGGCATTCTAGCAAGGGAGACCTTTACCTTTATTATAGCTTCTGGGAGCTGGGGGAAAAGGCTGTAGAATTAGTGCCTGCTGGATTTTGGAAATGGTTTGGGTCCGAACTGCAGTCGGAAGAAAGTGGACTTTGGCGGAAAGAAGGAAAAAAAGGAGCATTTCCCTAGGATCCTAGTTTCCATTTCAGAAAGTGGAAGCAAACAAAGCTGGGGGACTATTCATGAAGGTTAAGACCTTTAAGTGGTTACTAGTCAGGGAGCAGGGACTGCAGTGGTTTAGTGTATGGGACCGAAGACAATGAAACAGCCGAAAGGTTGGCTTAACACAGGTTTATTGCATGATGATCCGGAGGAACATGTGGTAATGGCGGATGGGTAGCTCAATATATACAGCTGGCTATACATTTGAATGTGGCTCGTTGACAGTCTATTGGTTGCTGCCTGCGTGACGTCATAGAAGGTCACACCCTTCTTGTCCAGGTGAGGAGGGGGCGGGAATCTTCCCGCGCTGCTGATCCAGGGTGAATCTGAGCCATGAGAGCTGGACGCTCGCTATTGCCATCTAGTGGTCACTAGCTCGCGTCCTCTTATAAGGGTTACAGTGATACAGCTGAAGGTTATTATGTTGCACACAGAAAGGTTACATTGTTACCACATGGCTAGGTACATTGTTAAAGGCACAGCTTTACAGAACACAACAAGTGGCTCAAGTGGCTAAGACGCTGACTGGAAGGCGGGAGGTCAGCAATTCAATTCCCAAGTTCTGCAGGACGGAATGAGCTCCTGCCTTTGTCCCAGCTCCTGGCAACCTCCCAGTTCAAAAGCAAGACATTGCAAGTAGATATACAGGGACCACTTTGGTGGGTGGGTTAACAGCGCTCCTGTGCGCTCCAGCGTCTAGACATGCCTGCCACATGACCACGGAAAAGCGAACAGTGCTGGTTCTGGCTATGAAACAGAGATGAGCACTGAACCCTAGAGTCAGATACAACTGGCTTTCGAGCAAGGGTGACCTTGACCTTTACCTAGTCAGGGAGCAATATCGTCTCCAGAGTCAGAAGCAGCACACATTTATATGTGTGTTGTGGGAGAAAGTGAAACAGAGGACGGGCAGTCAAAACTGATGATATTTTAAGTTCTATCCTGATGGATCTCAAAGTTGACTCAGCCTTCCATCCTTCCAAGGTCAGTAATATTAGTACCCAGCATGCTGAAGGCAAAATGCTAATTACCTTGTGAACCACCCAGAGAGTGCACTAAGCACTCTATGGGGCAGTATATGAGTGTAATTGCTATTGCTATGTCTTGCTTGTGGGCTTTCCATAGGAAACTTCTGGCCATTGTGGAAATAGACTGGTGGACTAGACAGGCCTTTGGCTGAAGCCACAGAGTTGTTCTTTATGCTTGTATGTGATGACCTTTCCATGATGTATGCTCATCTAAATCTGCTTACCTTCAAGGGATCTTGAATGCAATGAAATTTCAAACCAAGAATAAAAGTCATGGGTTGAACTTGCATCTCTTCCAGAACAGTTACTTGACTGTGGTGAACAGAAACTTCACTGAACTGCAATGAATTCTTACCAGGGTCCAGGCCCCCCCAACTATGGCCTGGGGGCCAGATCCGGATCCTAATGCCAATTCATCTGGCCCACAAAACCCTTGTCGCTCCTGGAAGTGGAAGTAAAATGTGCCTGGGAGTGATGAGGGCTTTGTGGGCTGGATGAATTGGTATTGGGAGCCAGATCCAGCCCTCAGGCCATAGTGACCAGCTTTCTGAAACACGTGACTGGCCTGTGGCCCAAAAGGTTTGGGCACCCCTGATTTAGACATTTTAGACAAGAGTTTCAGATCTCTCAAGACTCAAGGAGAAAAGGCATACCTTGGTTTCTTGGTGTATTAATTTAATTTAATTAATTTTTTGAATTTATACGCCACCCTGAGTCAGGTTTGCCTGAGTGGGTGGCGTATAAATTCAAATTTTTAATTAAATTAAATTGGTGTATACTCTTGTATGCAATATGTTTTGAAGAAAAATATACACAAAACTTTTTTTTTAAAAAAAGAATTCTTAAAATATGCATAACTGGAAAATACCTTCAAGTTAGACTCAGTGAGAAATGCATGCATCAATATGTGCATTAAAACCTACAAACAAATTATTTTCTATTTAATGCACACATCACATAAAGTAGTGGAACACAAAATAGTAATTTTGTGGTGTAAAGGCGAAAAATGTAGTATGATTGAGGGATAAGATAAGAATGCCAATGTTATCAGAAGAACACAACAGAATGGAGACTGAGTGTTACAGTCTGATTTCCGACCTCTGGACTTTTTGTCTGGACTCTGCTGTGCTTTCTGAGAGATGGCATCAATTAGTAGCTTGCTGCAGTGGAAGTAAAGTAACGGAGGAATGAAATAACCAACCGCAACTGTTTTCACTAAGAAAAGAAAAAAGGGGCAGAAAGAAAGAAGGAAAGAAAGAAAGACAGACAGACAGACAGAAAGAAAGAACAGTGTTTGGATTTATGCATTCCTACCATTGGCCATGCCAGCAACTCTGCCAGGTTCTTGGAAGAACTGCCTGTAAAAAGATTGTTATAGCCACCATCCTTCTGGTAGTTGTTGGAACAGAATGGCTAAGACAGTGGTGGCAAACTTATGGCACATGTGCCAGAGGTGGCACTCGGAGCCCTCTCTGTGGGCACCTATGCAGTCACCCCAACACAGAGTTTGCCATGCCCCTCTGCCCAGCAGCCCAATAGGAGCGTTTACTTTCTCCCCTGTTGCTGTGTTGGGACTTTGCGATAAATAAGTGTTTTTTGGGTTGCAGTTTGGGCACTCGGTCTCTAAAAGGTTCGCCATCACTGGGCTAAGAAATCACAAAGTCTGCAATTCAAATTTGCATCTCTTGTAAACTCTTTCCTTGGTTTTATTCCAACCATGTATAAGTTGTTCCAGATGTAGTATCAATAATAATAATGTTGACTCGCCTTTCATGGTTCTTGTGAAGAATGCAATTAATTAGATAGTCGTTCTGAAGAGTTTTGAATGTGCTGCTGTGCTAGAGAAATTTTACTCGTTCTTTTCTAGTCTACCTATGTAGTAAGAGTCCAGAATAGCTTTCAGCCAAAGGATGGGATCCTGTTTCAGAGATTCGTGGGGCTCATATTTCACAGGTGAGTGGGAAGGAAAGAGGGATGGCACCAGGATTTTGAAAGGATTTTGGCTCACAGCTCTTTGTTATTTGTAAGGATTAAACTTTAGGATAAGGATTTCAACCTTGTGGAACAAGGGGGAAATTCATATAAATACTGGGAAATCAGGAAGAGGACAACTCACAAAGAGTCAAATTAGATAGGGTAGACAGATTTGATCCACAGATTAAGGTTGCTCATATTTGATATATACAGTTTTCAGGTACTGTGCAGGTCAAAATCTCCAGTAAATTTGCAAGTAGATCCTAGGTACTCTTTAATATACTGTATTGTTCGACTGTGTTAATTATGGGGATAAGACTAGCATTTTCAATAGTGTATTAAACAGGATGGACCGGATCCATTTACTTTGGACATTGAATGCAGTAAATAAATTCCATCAGAGCCATGGTAGAGAAACTAGGCTATTTGGATTAATGTCCAAATTGAACAGATTCCTAAAGAGATTTTTGGATTTGATCAGAAAGCATCTGTTAGGTAGAGGTACTATTATCTTGCAGCTGTGTATGCTACTAAAGGGAGGGCTCAGCAATGCCTCAGCCTTACTTCTGTTCTGATTTCTATCACCCAATCTTTGTAGAGGCCTAGTCTTGAATATACACTACAACTCGGCTGTCTGCCATAACGTTCTGCCTGTAACATGAGGAGAATGACTAGCTATCTGTTCCACTTGAGTTGATTGTTTAGTATTTGAATGGTGCCAAGGAAATACTGTACACTTAAATCCATCTGGAAGCACAGCAGTTTTCTGCCAGCTGAAGATCAGATTGCCTTTTAAAATCCCCTTTCTAAATCCCTGTGCGTGGCCCAAGCTGGTTAAAAGAGAAGGGGTGTGGGGGAGTGCAGCTTAAATATCTATGTCACTTTAGGCTGACATAGGTCTCTGGTTCCTGATCATCTGATTTTATTTATTGAGCAAGGTGAATGAATTTCATTATTTAATTGTATTAATAATTGTTCATTAACTTTTGATGTTGTTCAGTCGCACAGTCGGTTCCGACCCTTTGCGACCCTATGGACCATTGTCTGCCAGGCACCTCTGTCCTCCACCATCCCCCTCAACCCGCCCAGCTCTGTGACCATTGCGTCTACAATACCATCCAGCCATCTCATTTTCTGCCGTCCCCTTCTTCTTTTGCCCTCTACCTTTCCCAGCATCAAGGCTTTCTCAAATGAATCCTCTCTTCTCATTTGATGTCCAAAGTACTTTAGCTTCATCTTTACTATTTGACCTTCTAAGGAGCTGTCAGGGTTGGTTTCTTCTAAGATCAACCTATTTGTTCTCCTTGCTCTCAAAACTCTCCTCCAACACTACATCTCAAAGGCATCTATTCTTCTGCACTCAACCTTTCTTATGGTCCAGCTCTCACAGCCATACATTACCACCGGGAATACCATTGCTTTGACTATGCAAATTTTAGTTTGCAAGGTGATGTCTCTACTTTTAACTATGTTCTCCAGGTTTATCATAGTTTGTCTCCCAATAATCAGTCACTTTTTAATTTCATGGCTGCACTCGCCATCTGCAGTGATCTTGGATCCTATGAAAGTAAAATCTGTCACTACTTCTACATCTTCCCCATCTATTTTCCAGGGACTGATAGGGCCTGTCATTAACTAATTTTAGCTAATAAATTGGTCAAACGTAAGTGGAGTTTTGATTTCTCCACCTAAGTTGTTATGAAGAATTAAAAGGGATTTCTTCCTCTAAAGTGAAAGTCTAAAAAAATATGACAATCAGCTTACATGTCCTTGAAGATTAGAAGAAAGATGGATGGCACTGAAGAAACAATGGTTCATTGGATTTCTGGCTTGGGTAAGTATAAACCATTGCCTGTTTTTTTTTTTTTTTGCAATATTATATGGAGAGGAAAAGCTGTTTTTCTAGCTAGATCCCCTCCTTTCTTTCACATGCCTTAAGTATTTATTCATCAAGGTTACAGTGTCCAGCCATCTATGAACAGAATTCCTTGTACAGTATGTCACACTTTCCTGCCATCAAGGAAATAGATCTGTTTGGAAGAGGGACACAGGGAATCCACAGCATTGGCTCAGCATGGGCATGAACACTCTCATGTTTGAAAGACAGGATGCTCATCGTGTTGCAATATGCAACAGGTTTTAATCTAGTTCATGAAACATTGGGAGCCATTCTGATGAGAAGAATAATTATTGGGTGGAAATATTACTTGCATGATGACATCTTCTTTTTTTGGGGGGGGGGGGGGGATGGGATTCTTTCTCCACTGAACATGTTTATGGTAGAACGCTCCCAAATATGCTATGGTAACCCTTTCCTTCATCTGCTTATGTGAATGAGGATTGTATACAGATGGGCGGAGGAACATCAATTTAACTTTAGGACACACAGCCCCCCCCCCCCCCCAAAAAAAAAAAAAAACACACCAAGGTCTACTTGTTGCGCAGATAATGATGTGTCCACAGAGGGTGACACATTTTGGAAATACTAGGTTCCATATACAGGCTTTCTCCTGCCAGAGACCATACCTATTGCATAGGCAACAGGTAGAAGTAAAGAGCTATTCAGGCTGCCTCATGCCCTTTCCGATGCACCTTTACCCCTTCACCCAATTCTAGTGCAAAGACAGCATGTTTCTGCCCAAAGCTTTGTGCATATTTACATTTCTATATTAATAGAAATCACCCCAAGAGTGTCTGCCCACCCAACCAGAGCGGACCAGAGGGGCTCTCTAGTTGTACCATCAGCTAGAGGAGCACATCTCTCTAGCACTCGAAGGACGGCCTTCTCCGTGTCTGCACCAGTCCTCTGGAACCTCCTGCCAACAGAGCTAAGATTACAGACAGAACCGCTGCCCTTTAGAAAAGGCTTGAAAACCTGGCTGGCAGGGCAGGTGTGGGCCCCCGCCTGTTGGCTCACACCAAGATAGTCATAGAATCCTTGACTTGATCCTGAGTAATATTCAGGATCTGGTGCAAGATGTTAATGTGACTGATCCAATAGGGAACAGTGACCACAACTCAATTATGTTTAACTTGATCATAGACCGCAAGTCACTGATAAAATCTAGCACAGAGACC
Organism: Bradypodion ventrale; assembly: GCA_035047345.1. Classification (NCBI taxonomy): domain Eukaryota; kingdom Metazoa; phylum Chordata; class Lepidosauria; order Squamata; family Chamaeleonidae; genus Bradypodion; species Bradypodion ventrale. Next base: position 102,896,593 of record JAWDJE010000006.1, read on the forward strand.
TTAAATTTTCAAAAAGGAAATTTCCCAAAGTTGAGGAAACTAGTAAAAAAGAAGCTGAAAGGGAAAATTGAGAGAGTCCAAACACTCCAAGAGGCATGGAGGCTGTTTACAAAAACAATAACAGAGGCTCAATTGGAATGCATACCCAAAAGGAAAAAGGGCACTGCCAGGTCCAAGAGGACTCCAATGTGGCTTACAGGAGCTGTTCGGGAAGTGATCAAGAGCAAGAGAAGCTCATTTAGAAGATGGAAGGCTTGTCCGAATGAGGACAGCAGGCAAAAACATAAATTCTGGCAGAACAAATGCAAGGCAACAATCAGGAAAGCAAAGCAAGACTTTGAGGAGCGTATAGCTAAAAATACTCAGAGAAATAACAAAGACTTCTTTAAGTACATTAGAAGTAAGAACCCAACTAGGAAGGCCATTGGACCATTAGATGACAATGGAAGGCAAGGGGTTATTAAAGAGGAAACAGAGATTGCAGAGAGACTCAATGAATTCTTTGCTTCAGTATTCACTGAAGAAGACAGAGACCACATGCCCAAAACAGAGCCTATCTTCGTAGGGAGGGAAACCAAAGAATTAAGCCAGATAGAAATAACCAGGGAGCAGGTTCTTGCATGTCTTGTTAAACTAAACACTAACAAATCACCAGGACCAGATGGCATCCATCCACGAGTTCTCAGGGAACTTAAAGATGAAATTGCTGATCTCCTAGCCAAAATATATAATCTTTCCCTCAAATCAGGCTTTGTGCCTGATGACTGGAAGGTAGCGAATGTAACACCAATTTTCAAAAAAGGATCCAGGGGTGATCCAGGGAATTACCGACCTGTCAGTTTGACATGTGTCCCAGGTAAAGTGATGGAAACCATCCTAAAAGATAGAATTAATAGGCACATAGAAGAGAAGGCACTGCTAAAGGAGAGCCAACATGGCTTTTGCAAGGGCAAATCATGCCTCACTAATCTGTTGGAATTTTTTGAGAGTGTCAACAAGCATGTGGATAAGGGGGATCCAGTTGACATTGTTTATCTGGACTTTCAGAAGGCTTTTGACAAGGTCCCACACCAAAGGCTCTTGAATAAACTTACCAGTCATGGAATAAAGGGACAGGTCTTGTCCTGGATCAGCAACTGGCTAAGGGACAGGAAACAGAGGGTAGCACTCAATGGACACTTCTCCAAGTGGAGGGAAGTAAAGAGTGGGGTCCCCCAAGGTTCAGTACTGGGACCCCTGCTTTTCAACCTCTTCATAAATGATCTAGAGGTAGGAGTAAAAAGCAAGGTAGCCAAATTTGCTGACGACACTAAATTATACAGGGTAGTGAAAACTGTGAGAGATTGTGAGGAGCTCCAGAGGGATCTCTCGACACTGGGGGAGCGGGCAAAACAGTGGCAAATGAGTTTCAACATTAGTAAGTGCAGAGTGATGCATGTTGGGGGAAAGAACCCCAATTACATTTATAAACTGATGGGGTCGGAACTCTCTACGACAAAGCAGGAAAGGGACCTTGGTGTCCTGGTGGACAACTCAATGAAGGTGTCAACCCAGTGTGCCTCAGCAGTGAAAAAAGCAAACTCAATGCTAGGGATCATTAGGAAGGGTATAGAAAATAAGTCAGCAAGTGTCATTTTGCCTCTTTATAAATCTATGGTGAGGCCCCACCTGGAATACTGTGTACAGTTCTGGTCGCCATACCTCCAGAAGGATATTATGGAGCTGGAAAAAGTGCAGAGGAGGACAACCAAAATGATTAGGGGACTGGAACACCTTCCTTACCATCTGAGGCTGCAACGGTTGGGCCTCTTCACACTTGAACGACGACGTCTAAGAGGTGATCTGATTGAAGTTTATAAAATCATGCACGGTGTGGACAAAGTAGATAAGGAAAAACTGTTTTCCCTATCGCATAACACTAGAACTAGGGGACACTCCATGAAACTTTTGGGTACTAGTTCTCAAACAAATAAGAGAAAGTACTTTTTCACCCAGAGGATTACTGGTCTATGGAACTCCCTGCCAGAAGAAGTGGTGACAGCTGTCAGTCTTGACAGCTTTAAGAAAGGATTAGACAAGTTCATGGAGGACAAGAGTATCAATGGCTATAATTATGGATACTTAAGGACAACCTCCGGGTTGGAGAGATAGGCAGGATATCTCTCAATATCATTTCCAGGGAATCCTAAGCAGGCATCTGCTTGGGAATACCCTGAAGGAAATGGTGAGCCACTGTGTGAGACAGAATGCTGGACTGGATGGGCTGTGGCCTGTTCCAGCAAGGCTGTTCTTATGTTCTTATCAGGAGCCCTTTCTTCTTCTCATTTTATGTACAGGGTGGGGTGGGTGGGATAACTGGGGGATTTTATGTGTTTTTAATATGTTTTTAGAGCTGATGTAAGTCGCCCTGAGTTGGGTTCGCCTGGGTGGGCGGCGTAGAAATTTGAAAAATTAAATTAAATTAAAACAGATGGAGGGACTGTGGTGGCTTAGTAGTTAAGATGTCAAACTTGGTGACTCAAAGGTCAGCAGGTCAGCAGTTTGAAACCAGAGTGGAGTGGGCTCCCATCGCTGTCCTAGTTCCTGCCAACCTAGCTGTTTGAAAGCAAGAAATTGCAAGTGGATAAATAGGTACCACTTCAGTGGGAAGGTTACAGAATTCCATGCACTCAGGTATCTAGTCATGTCTGCCACATGATGACAAAAATATCTGCAGACACATTCAGTACAGACTCTTTGACTGTAAACGGAGATAAACACGGAACCTCGGAGTCGGATATGACTGGCATATGAACAAGGTCGACCTTTATCTATTAATACAGACAGCAATTTCATGAAGTCCCTCACAATGATATGTGCTGCTGCTGCTGTTGCCTATTAGGCACATCGCTCTGCATGCAGACAATTGCCACCAGAAGATGGTGGAAATTGACCAGTAGACTTTGGCATTTTCAAACATCTGCAAAACCTACCCAGATTTACTCGTGCTCATATGGGATGTCAGATTGTAGACATTCACATTAAGATGAAAGATGTTTGAGTGGAGACTCTACTCATGGAATATTCAACACAAAATATATACTAAAGGCAGGAATGGATGCATTGTATTAGCATGCTGTAGATGAATAATGCAAAGATGTTTATTTTAACTGACTATTAGTTTGTAGCACCAAAATGTGTGTGTGTGTGTGTGTGTGTGTGTGTGTGAGAGAGAGAGAGAGAGAGAGAGAGAGAGAACATAAACTGGAATAGACATGGCTGAATTAGTCTTGGTAATGTGTGGCTTCCATAATGCAACTTATATGTGTGTATATATCTGCAGAGATCCATATCACATGCACACCCTGACCCTCATAGTTATTATACACTTATTGTTCCCATCTGTCCTTCATCAACCAGTTCTTTAATGGAGCCATCCACTCATGCTTTCTTACCCCACTCTATTCCATCTTCTCTTTCCTACACCCTCTAGTGGACTCTGATTATGACAAAATGTCAATTCTCACTCTCTGGTAGACCAAGGATTCTAGTTTTTGCATCTTCATGACCAGAAGGATGTCACAAGCCTTGATCTTGCCACAGAAGTCTTTGCTGTTCTTTTGACAGATGTTTTGTTTTTACCTCCTTGCTCTAACTGGAGTCAACTTGCAAGGCTGGCAGTATTCCAGCTGTTTGGGTGCATTCAAAGAAATGTGGATGGTTTAATGTAGATTCCTTCCTTTTATTTTATTTGCATGCTCTCCAAACTAGGGTACAATAATGACAGATTTATATGACTTTTTTAAATAAAAAAAACCTATAAAGCCACTATAAAGCTATAAAGCCACTAGAGACCGTATTCTTTTGGTTTGGCAATGGCACATCTGAATACTTCATTACTGCAGTGAGGGCAGGGTTTATCACTCCTGAAGCTTTGCTGAGAAGTTTAATTTGCCTAAGATGGGCCAAGCCCTGTAGACAATCAGTCCTCAGTTCTAGTGACTTCATTGGCTCTGAGCAATGGTATGAAGTCATTTGGGGTGACTTCTGCAGCAGGGAAGGACACTCTTTTCTCTATGAAAGGCCACTGATCGATGGACAAAGCCAACTGGGAATCACAGTAGATGTTGGGAATGGCCAGTTCCTCATGTCGTTGGAGACAGCTATACTGCATAGTGTGAACTCTTTTCTCTGTGTGCCAGCACAAACCTCCTTTAGATGGCTGTGTGTGTGTATGCAAACCCATACAATGGAAAAGGAATAGTTTCCAAGTGAGTGTCAGGGAAATGAGGCTGGGCCTACAGCATTTGGAGAAGATCATGACATCAGTGACACCATGACACTAGGCCAAGGACTTCATGTGGAAAGTCTGCCATTTCAATTTAATTGCAGTTTCTCTAAATTTTGCCTGATCTTCCCTTCTTATACTTTATTTGCATTAGGTAGGATTAGTGGTTAAGCTGTTGAGATTGATGACTGGAAGGTTGGCAGGTCAGTAGTTCAAGACCCGGGTGCTATGTGATGGAGCGAGCTCCCATCTTCTGTCCCAGCTCCTGCCAACCTAGCAATCTGAAAGCAAGAAATTGCAAAGTAGATAAATATGTAGAGCTTTTGTGGGAAAGGTAACTGCATTCTGTGTGCTTTGGTATCTAGTCATGCATGCCACATGACTACGGAAACCTCAGCAGTACAGATCCCCAAATATCAGATTCCAGGAGCTGTCATTTACATCAAAAGAGGGCTCCCCATCTCTACAGGTCAAAAGTTGCTCCAGAAAATGGACCTTAACCACTGCTGGTATGCATCCCCCCAGTGTCCTTGCCTAGGATTACATTTGGGCCCAACCTGGTTCCCCATCCTTCACTTAGGTCTCCATGTTCCAGAGAGGCAAATCAGGAGAGGAAATTGGGGGAAAGCAAGACCCTTCCTGCTCTTGGTTGGCCGAATCTTAAGAATTAACATTCCTTAAGCAGGTAAGTCAAACCTAGAGGAAGAGGGAAGCCTGGCAGGAAGTAATTTTGTGTGAACATGTTGCTCCCACTTCTATTCCTCAGATTTTTGGTCCATTGGTTCAGTATTCTCTTTTTCAGTCCAAAAACATGGTACTGCGCAACATCTAATAAACCAACGCCATTTGACAGCCTCAAATATTTTTTTTTTTTAACACAAAGAGACACCCATCTGCCCCTTTTGTTACTTTTGTTTTAGTGACACAGCTTTTTATCACCTTGTTACAGTCTCAGGGGGATGAGCATCAGGTTTTTTGGTTTTTTTGGAAATTATCCTTGCAGAGACATTCAGACATGGCAGAATTTTTCAGACACCTATCATTGGTGCCAAAAAATGCAGTTGTAAACGTCGAGGGAAAACAGATGTCTTTATGATATTCCTGCCTGATTTTATAACCCACAAGTTAACAAACACTGTGTTGCAAGAATAAACCCCCTCTACCTTTTCCAAACGGCAAGTGACATGGGGAGGGAGATCACAAATGTGGAATGAGGTTCTGTTGAGAAATCTTGAATACAACCTTCAACACAGTGTTGTCGTGCGGCCTGCTCTTCTTTAAAATAAGCCTCTCCATCCCCCGCCATCTATTCGTAAATTAAAATAAATAAAATTCTTTTACAATGATTTTCAGCTCAGATTAGAAAGCCATTGTTTCCTGGGACTGCAGTGGCTTAGTGGTTAAGATGCTCGATACCCGAGTACTGCACGACAGAGGGAGCTCCTGCCACTGTCCCAGCTCCTGCCAACCTGGCAGTTTGAAAGCAAGACATTGCAAGTAACTAAATGGGTATGACTTTAGTGGGAAGGTAACAGCATTCCGTGCCTCCAGTGTCTAGGCATGCCTGCCACATGTCCATGGAAATCAATAAGAAATAATGTGTTTTTTTTTTGAAATGCCAAACTATCTTCTAGATTTATTACACTCAGATTTTGGACTACAGAGAGCCATTTCATCCTCTACTTTTCAGTGGCTGCCACTATAAATCTTATTTTGCTTAACATTCTTGCAATCAGGAAGGAAAGAAGTAAAATACAAGACAGACGTCCTTCTTGTATAAGAGTTTTGGGAGAACTTGCAGATTATAACTGACTTTTAGCTACTTACCATAAGAATCAGTTATGAGGAACCAAATGATAGTGTCAACTTCACTGTAGTATCTGGTTTGATAAATGATATTTAGCTAAAACCATTTGGAACTTAATTTGTATCCAGCTATACATACAGAGTATTTTAAAAAAGTGACCAAATAATAATGAACAATTGTATCCAGCTATACATACAGAGTATTTTAAAAAAGTGACCAAATAATAATGAACAATTATTCAATAATAATGAATAGCCCAGCTGTTCGCCATCACGGCAGGGGCCATGAAAAGCCGCCGCCGCCACCCCGGACGCCAGCGCCTTCGGCTCCCTCCCGTGGCCCTGCTGGTCACGGGAGGTGGGAGCGAAGCCCAGCTGTTCGCCATCACGGCAGGGGCCGTGAAAAGCCGCCGCCGCCACCCCGGACGCCAGCGCCTTCGGCTCCCTCCCGTGGCCCTGCTGGTCACGGGAGGTGGGAGCGAAGCCCAGCTGTTCGCCATCACGGCAGGGGCCGTGAAAAGCCGCCGCCGCCACCCCGGACGCCAGCACCTTCGGCTCCCTCCCGTGGCCCTGCTGGTCACGGGAGGTGGGAGCGAAGCCCAGCTGTTCCCCATCATGGCAGGGGCCGTGAAAAGCCGCCGCCGCCACCCCGGACGCCAGCGCCTTCGGCTCCCTCCCGTGGCCCTGCTGGTCACGGGAGGTGGGAGCGAAGCCCAGCTGTTTGCCATCACGGCAGGGGCCGTGAAAAAACCACTGCCGCCACTTCAAACACCAGCCTCATGGAAGGTGGGAGCGCGGCTGAGGACTGTTTCATCAAGCCTGGAGTTGTTGGACTTACTGGACACCCGCCCTGGTGGGAGCAGGGCGGGGAGGAGAGACTGGCTTAGCCGCCTCCAGAGCTTCTGGTCTCCTCATTCTCCCCTTAGTGTGAGTAGGGGGGAGTGGAGAGTTCGAGAAACAGGGAGATGGACTGGCCTGGACTGGCCTAGCAGCTGTTGATGTTTCCTCCACTGATGAGCTGGGCTCCATTTGGGACATGAGCTGTGCTCTGTCACCTGGGGATTTTTTGAGTATTGTAATGTTAAATGATTTACTATATTTTGTTGTTGTTTTCCATAAGGTTTTACATATATTAACATGTCCATTGTGTATACAAGCTGATTCTTATTACTACTGATGTTGCTCTGTATTGCTATATTGTATTTTGTGGTTACTGTAATGTAATTTGTGATTGATTTTTGTATTGAACCTGTTTTGTACATTTATTGTATTTACATGTTGTAAGCCGCTTTGAGTGGCACTTGTGTCAGGAAAGCGGGATAGAAATTAAACGTAATAATAATAATAATAATAATAATAATAATAATAATAATAATAATAATAATAATAATAATAATAATAATAATAATAATAATAATAATAATAATAATAATAATAATAGGAGAGGAACTTCTGAACTGTAGGAGACAACCTGAAGAAGTGAAGGAAATGGGGGAAAATACAATCATTCTATGACAGTGATGGCGAATCTTGGCACGCCAGCTGTTCCTGAACTTCAATTCCCAGAAGCCCAAGTCACTGTGAATCCACATGAATGGGTTTACTGCATTTATGCACAGCAAACCCATTTGTGTGGATTCATAGAGACTTGGGCTTCCAGGAATTGAAGTCCAAGAACAGCTGGAGTGCCAAGGTTCACCATCACCATCATAGAATCATAGAATCACTGAGTTGGAAGGGGACTCCATGCAGGAATCCATGGCATGAAGTCTCACTCCTATGTCTGACGAAGTGGACTTTACCCACGAAAGTTAACATTAAAATACAGCAATTAGTCTTCAAAGTGCCGCAAAGTTTTTTTTGTCTTTTTAACATTATTTATTTACTCTGTGATATACTTGAAACACAGACTAACACAGCTACCATTTCGAAAATAAAGCTGTCATGTTTTACATGGCCTAAATTTTGTGCCATAACTCACTTCATCATCTGTGCCATGGATCCAACAAAGTTGGCTGCAACGCTGGAAGTGTTTTACTGCAACAAGACTCTCTGGTGAGGTTTTGTGTGTGTGCATACGCTTTGCAAATGCATGTGCATGTGCGTGCATGTTTGTTCCTGTTTTGTGAGTTTGATTCTGGCCAGGGATCATGGTTGACTCAGCCTTCCATCCTTCCGAGGTTGGTAAGTACCCAGCATGGGGGCAAAAGGCTAATTAACTTGTGAACCATTTAGAGAGTGCACTAAGCATTATATATTATTTGTGTGTGTGTGTGTGTGTGGGGGGGGTATATAAGTTTGATTGCCTTGCTTTGCCTTGCCTTACTGAAGCTACTCCTGGAAATGAAAATACCAGTGATTTTTTGGCCAATGTTCTTTCTAATTTTTAGCCACAAGGTGGCTGCAGAAAACTACATTTCATTCTTTTCTGTATGTGACTTCCTAAATAGTAAAGCCAGTTCTGTTGCCTTTTTATGGAGCAAAAGGGTTTCTCTCCCCACAAAGATGGAAGCCAAAGGTGAGTAAAAACCTGTGTATCCCACCCCAAGCACCCTTGAATGGATAGATTACTGAAAAGTACCTGGGAAACAGCAGGCTAGTATTACAGATGTGGGACAAGACTGCATGTGTTACATTGCAAATTCGCCCAATTCTTGTCATGGACTCACAACATTAATGCCTAGCTTTGCCTTAATGGAAGAGCTGGTTCTGCCTCCAATTGTTTTCTGAATTGCTAAATATCCCTTGTGCAAAGAGAGGAACAAGAAGGATGAGAGGCCAGCCATTTGAGTTCTCTGGGTTTTTTTCCCCACAGGACCACTGTTGGATTGGGGCCGTGAAGCGGCCCTTGAGGTCCCGGAGGAGACTGGTCAAGTAATGACACGAGGCAAGATGGAGCGAAGACCAGTGGTTTATTGAGGGAAAATCATCAGTATATATTATGTTCAAGGCTGCGTGTGGTAGAATCGTCATCTGACAGAAAATCACATCACCCATTTACCCGGGTTAATTGGGAATCTCTCTTGGGGAAGTTAATTAACTAGGGCAAACACTGACAGGGGAAATCCATTGTTCGTGGCTTACACCAGGGTAAACATGGCCACTATTTGCACTCCGGCTTGGGCTGATCTGTGAGTGTGTAATTGCCTAATGACTAATGGAGGTTAGCGATTCAGCTTTCCTCAGCAGAACTGCCGGTCAGGTCAGATGTGGGTGAATCAACCCTATGATTATTAATCCGCTCCCCAATCTCCATACTGGCAAGGGCCAGTGGCCAGGAGTTTTCTCGACTGGTTTAACCTCTGCCAGAGGCCGTATGTGCCAATTGTGCTTGCGGAATCCGCAGACCACTCCGTTTTTAACCTTCCTGATGAATACTTCTGAAAAACCTTAGAAGATTGCTCATTACTTTGGGATTTTATTTGAATCTACTATAGGAATTGTAGCATTTCCTAATAATTGCTTACTGGTTGGCTTTGGCTTTTATTTTGTTGTAACATGGCCAGCCTTCTACAATTTGCTTTTATGAAATTTAGCATCCAGAATGCTTCCATTGTTTTGATTTACAATTTACCCCCTTTCTACAATATCTCAGAAGTGTGTATATTTTTCCGGTACTTAAGCATACATGAACTATACTTTACATTTTAACTTTACTTGACATACTACAGTGTGGCCCGTAAGTCTCTACCCATCCACATTTATTATAAATTTATTGTTTTTATTTTTATATATAACTCAAATTTCTATGCCGCCCAATCAGGCGAACCCGACTCAGGGCGGCTCACAACAGGATTAAAACATACATATTAAAAACAATTAAAACCCCAACATACCTACCCACCTATTAAAAACTAACCACATTAAAACTGCCCGCATTAAAAAGATGGGGAGGCTTCATTTTATAATCCAACAGGCGGGGGCTACTCTTCCATCCAGGCCCCACACCTGCCCTGCCAACCAGGTTTTTAATTCTTTTCTGAAAGGCAGCAGCTCCATCTGCTCCCACAACTCTACTGGCAGGAGGTTCCACAAGGCTGGTGCAGACACGGAAAAGGCCCTCCGTCATGTGCCAGAGAGGCGAGCCCCTCTGGCAGATGGAACAATTAGAGAGCCCCTCTGGTTCGCTCTGGTTGGACGGGCAGACACTCTTGGGATGATGCGGTCTCTTAGGTATCCTGGCCCACTACCATGTAGGGCTTTAAAGGTCAAAACCAGCACCTTGAATTGCACCCGGAGACAAACTGGTAACCAGTGCAGCTCCCGAAGCAATGGTGAGGCGCGGGCATAATGCCTGCACCCCATCACCATCCGGGCTGCCGCATTCTGCACCAGCTGTAGCCTCCAAATGGTCGTCAAGGGCAGCCCCATGTAGGGCGCATTGCAATAATCTAGCCTGGAGGTGACCAGAGCATGTGTGACCATGAGCAGGGAGTCCCGATTCAGGAACGAACGCAACTGACGGATGAAGCGAAACTGTGTGAAAGCCCTCCTGGCCACGGCCACCACCTGATCTACGAGTAGCAGTCCCGAATCCAGGAGGACCCCTAAGTTGCGTACCGGGTCTGTCTGGGGAAAGCAGCCCCATCCAAGACCAAAGTTGGCAGCTCCCTGGATAACGTGGGGCCCCCTATCCATAGCCACTCAGTCTTGGAGGGATTCAATTGTAGCCCGTTGTCCCCCATCCAGACCCCAACAGCTTCCAGACATCTGCATAGGACATTGACCGCATCACTGCGGTCCCCACGGGCCAAAATGTACAGCTGGGTATTTATTTTCCTTTTTTCAGAGAAATGTGGCCAATTTAAGCCCATTTACACTTGAAGAACGTATTGTGAAAAGTACGTGGGTACATGAGCGCAAGTATACTGGTGACACCCTGTATACAATAAGTGGCAAATTTAGAGAAAGATTCAATAGGGACTTACAGGCCACCCTGTATATCTTAATATATAAAATCAAAGTGTCATAGTGCAGGCCTTCTCTCTCTGTCTGAGGAAATCCTACAGTAAAATGGAACTTTCTAGGGAGTACATATTCCTCTAATGTGTAGTTTGGTCCTAAATCCCAATTAGCCTTAACTGGCTATACCAATTCATATTAAGAAGAGGCCAATCTTGGACAGCTATGTTTATTACAAACAGAGACATGCCACAGATTTTTAGTTTCGGTTTCCATTTTTTAAAAATATATATATTAAAATTTCAGTAGACCATGTAAACATCACACACTCAGATCACCACAGTAATATGAAATCTGCACAATACCCACAGCCACAACATCTCGAACAGGAAAAAAGTTTCAAACCAAAAGCAAAACAACACAAACATGGGATACAGTGTCCATCATGAAGTGCCCTTCTGTAGATGAATATGTAAAATGATTGGGATGATTCAAGTAGTTAGGTTGCTTCCCAAATTTGATTCCACCCATCATTATTTTTACACACCAGGTTAGTAAGGTAAGCCCTTACAACAGGGGTTCACAACCTATGGCCCGTGGGCCAGCCTTGGCCCGTGGCACCACTTCATGTGGCCCACCACCCTCATTCTCACCGCTGCCAGTAGAAGTGGTGAAAAGAGCCAAAAATGTGCTGTAAATGCATCCGCAGCTGTCGTAAAAACTTTTGTGACAGCCACGGACGTGGTTTACTGCACCGTTTACAGTGGGGGCGGGGGGCGGGGAACCATGTGTCTGGCCTGCTCAGCTGTCTGAGGGGATGTGGTCTGGCCTGTGGAAGTAAAAAGTTGAGTACAACTTTCCAGTTCCTGCATCAACATATTTTCAAACGGTATGAGAAGTCTGATTCGCTGCACTTCTTGAGACTTCTATGCTCTTGACATGAACTTGGTCATGGCATGCTACCAAACTCTTGAAGGCCAAGAGTATCATAGGGAAGTCAGTTATCTGAATCCAAGATGGGAAGATTTTTATTCTTGGACTGGTTTAGCAATGAAAGAGCAAAACGTTGAGGTCAACAAATCAACAGTAAGTCCACAGGGACTGCACATATTTTATGCTGAAGTGCTCTTTGCATGATTTATGCCATTCAGAAGAGTGGATGATATACACAACATGAGCATATACCTGAAAAGAGACTTCCAACAGAGAAACAATGTGTTGTAACCCAGTATTAAGTAAGATTTATAATGAAAGCAACTTATGCTTACATACTCGCTATGAAAAGGAGCCACATTTCAAATTCCAAGTGTAATGAATAAAGTATGCACAAACTTATGATGGCTTAACTTCATGGGGAATTTTGTGTGAGTGATAGACACCATATCCATGATTTCCACAAATTCCCTTTTCTAGCAAAATCCTCCTACACCACAATACATCGTAATCCAGAAGGCATCAGTTTCCAAATTGGGCCAAGTGACTCAAATTGGGGAAGGGTTGTAAATGTGCTTCAAATTTTAATCTGAACTTTACAAGAGCTATCCAAGATGTGGAACCTATTGTGTGACAGGGTTCAGCACTCAGGCTTTTTTCTGTAAAGTTCAGGCTAAAATCTGCAGCGAAGCCCCCTCTCCAAATCTGGATCACCAGATTTTACTGCATTCTTAGCTGCAGCTTTGTTGGGGCATAGTGAGTTTTAGCAAGAAGTACTACTACATTTATTATAATAGGATCAAACTCAACTGCAGTGCAGTTAATTGATTCTTCAGTGGCTTGGTTGCCCACCTTATGATACTAAACAAGTAAACTTTAAAATATAAATGACAGAGGTCTGACTTTTGATAGAACATATCAAGGGAGCTGTTGCAATATTAATGAATGTCTGGCATGAAGTCAGGGCTCTTCACGCTGCTTTATCATCAAGTTCCCCACAAAACTGTAGCATGCTACCAATGAGAAGCAGACCCCTTCTTATTAACTCTGCATCCAAGGTGGAAGACTCTTAGCATTTAATTTGAGCACTTAATTTGACGAATAACTATCAATAACCATCTTGAGGTATATGTTACCAAGATTTTTACCTCTTATTCATACATCTATATATATTTTTAATTATTGTTTCATTTTGCTTCAGTTGTTATTTATGTCATTTTTAAAATTCTTAATAAAAAATAAAATAAAAAAAGAACAGGGGTTTCCAACCTATGGTCCACAGTGCCATTTCATGTGCTCCCCTCCAAGGGCATTCAAGAAACAAAAGGGCCACACCTTTGAAGCTGTTGGGACAAAATGCCCCCCCCCCTCATGCAGGGAGGTCATAATGGCCATCCGGTCCTCAAAGCTGACTGAGAGAGCATGACCCGGCCCCCAGCTTAAAAAGGTTGGGAACCCCTGCCTTAGAACAACTGAGGTGTCTTGAAGCTGTCGAAAGGCAACATCTGGGGCAGATTCCATCTGAATGTTCAGATGATGATAAACACCTTTAGAAGTTGAAATCCCTTTTAGATCACACTGATACAGCTTCCCTTCAAGTGTTGTGCCTGAGCTGTCAACTTCAACGTCAAACAAAGCCCATGTTTACATCCTGAGGACCAACCGCTAATCAACATAATTTGCAGGCTTGCTTGATGACCATGAAATATGTTTCATGAAATAAGATCTGCTCACTCAATGGCAATCAGATATCTCTCAGAACTTGCCCTTTGGATAGTGTGCTAATCGTACTATCTAATTTGACAGACTTTGAAGATTTTGATGGAGAATGTGAGTTGGACCATGCCCTTGGTCTCTCCCTCCCCTTCCAATGTTCTGTGGTTATAAATTTGCTTGGGAAATCTCATTTGTTGGCTAAGGTGTTGCAGATAAATGTGAAGGGTGGAAGAAAACAAACCATCCCAACCATATAGCTGATTATAAGAAAATAACAGGAAAATTAAAAGAAGGCTAGCGGAGCACCTAGAAAAAGTTATTCATGCATCACCATCCTAACTCCTCACCTGTCAGCATCATAAGTTGCCCCAGACTGTTTCTCTGCTAAAGATAACATATCTCAAGTGGTATATCATCTAATTTGACTTTCTGAGGCATTCACCCATAATAGAGAAGATTGCTTTGCCCCATTGGCTTCTAGACCAAACACATACACTAAATGCCTGAACATGCACCTTGTCTTGTATTCAAAACAATCATTCAGGTCCTGGTAGTGTATTTAGAGGGCCACAGTAGCTTAGTGGTTAAGATGCTGTGCTTGGCAACCAGAAGGTCAGCAGTTTGAGACCTGAGTGCTGCATGACGGACTGAGCTCCCATCACCTTCCCCGGCTTCTGCCAACCTAGCATTCTGAAAGCAAGAAATTGCAAGTAGATAAATAGGTACAACTTTGGTGAGATAGGTAACAGCATTCTATGTGCTCTGACATCTAGTCGTGCATGCCACATGACCATGGAAATGTCTATAAACACTAACAACACCGGCTCTTTGGTTGTAAATAGAGATGAGTGCCACGCCCTAGAATCAGATATGACTGGCTTTCGAGCAAGGGAGATCTTAATGTATTTAAGATTGGCCTCCAATCTCAAGAGAAATGGGCAACGTTAATAGTTACATGGTGGCTTCTGAAGCATTGGAAGAGGAGGGAAGAATATGATCCTGGCAGAAGTTTTTCAGAGTAAACTGGAACAGGGGTATCTCATTAGCAGATTTTTTTCCATCTTATTGACAAACAGAGGAACTTCACAGATGGATGTGCTGTTCTCCACAGAAGTAGTCTTTAACCCAGGTAAGTTAAGTTGCTGTTTCTACTGTCCAAATATATGCATTTTGATCTGTATTTAGCTGTGATGGATCAAAAGCTAATACAACTAATACAACTATTATGGAAGGCACAACTTTTTTATGTTTCTTGAAAGGGGACATGGGTTAATAAAAAGCTGCAATGTCTTGCTTTAAAAATAAAGACAAAACATCCCTCAAACGGATGAAAACTGAACAGTAGACACAGTTGCCTTTCTATACAGACGTTCAAATACATTTCTAGACACCATAAAACACAAAGTATATAATTTAATTTAAAAGTTCCATAATTAAAATGTACTTTGCAAAAGCAAAATATTCCTTTCCCCTATGTGCCTATTTTTCAAGACCCTTAGATATATATTGCAAAAGCCACACCACACCTTTATAAAGTTTGTACAGGTTTCTGGACTGATGTATTGTACTAGTCTGCAGTTTTCATCATGGCCCTGCTATCTGGAAATGACAGAAACTATAGTCTATACTAGTGATGGCGAACCTTGGCAATCCAGGTGTTCTTGAACTTCAATTCCTAGAAGCCCTGATCAGCACAAGTGCTGACTTGGGCTTCTGGGACTTGAAGTTCAAGAACACCTAGAGTGCCAAGGTTAGCTACCACTGATCTATACCGCCAGATTAGAGTCTGGCCAAGTTATCCTGCTTTGGTAACAGAGTATACCATACTGCCAGCAACTCAACACCAAATGTCAGGTGGTGGTTAACTAACCTGATAACCCTGAGGTCTAGCCGCCTTGGCAAAGTCCACATGGATGGGTGATGGTCCCCAAGTGGATAAATCCCACTTGAATTCATCTTGATGGAGGGTAGCAGCTTCATCAATACAGTACTGGCCTGGGGTTGATGAGGACTTTGCATGCCAAAAGGGCTCAGGACCAGAAAGGGACTTGCCAAGCTCGATCAGTGGTACAGATGTCACGCTGTGAGGTAGATGAAAGGCCACAACATTATATTTGCATGACAGTCTTCAAGGCTGATCGCCATGATGATCACTAATATTCAGAATCAGACATGGCACAACAACAGGAAGAATACCATCAGATAGGACAGGGCTTCTCAAACTACAGCCTGTGGGCCAGATCTGGTTCATGGCACCATTTTGTGTGGCCCGTTGCCATTATTCCCAAGCAGTGAAAACAGCCACGGACATGTTTTACAGCAGCATTTGTGGTGGGGGAAGCCACCATTCCTGCCTGCTCAGCTGTCTGAGAGAGCATGGTCCGGCCCATAGCTTGAAAAAGTTGAGAACCCCTGAGATAGGGACTGGGGTTTACACAGCAGTGTCCAAGTCACAGCTTTATGAAATATGGACGCTGAACAACAGACACAACTCATTTCAGCGAAAATGCCAGCTGAGCTTGAACCAATTTCCTGTCCTTTGCTGTGGACTGCTCTAACTTAAATCTTCTCCCCCCACCCCCACTTATTATTTCCTGTGAATGGCATAAATCTTTCAAGCATTGAGCCCAGTTTGTCTTTTTCCACAGCCTTTCTTTTTCCAGATTGCTTAGCACGCCATTCATTGTTGCACCTGGGCTAGGAATAGATTTTATGGGTCATAAAATAAAAGCAGCATGCTATCCTATAAGGTACCATATAATATTTATTTCAAAATATTTTAATTCTGCCTTTCTGGTGCACAAATATATATTAGTTGCCTCTCTCTATGTAGGCAGTTAATGGGAATAAGAATCAGATACAGTATATGTAAAACCTGGTACCAGTCTACATGTCAGCAAAAATATTTCCTCCTGGGGCAAAGAGATATTTTTATAGAACAGGTAGCAAAGAGAACAAATGAGAATCAAACTAAACATGATATAGTACCTGGCTTCCTGAAGTATAAACCATGTATGTGAGTATGTCATAACCGATTGTTGCGGGCTTTGCTCCCTTGTTTCTTTCTTGCTTATGATTTTATCTTGCCCTTCTTTCACTGAACTAAAAGCAGTGTATGTGGTTCTCCTATTCCCCACTTCTTATTTATGCATTTTATAATTTATATACCACTCCATTGGAGAACAAAAGTTCCCCACTCTGTGTGGTTTACAATGTTAAAATCAATCATCACGTATATGAACCAATAAAAGTAAAACATAAAAATGCAAATCCACCCAGCGGTTTTGGCAATCTATACCTATAAAAGAGAAATGTCCCCGTGTGGGTCCTGGAAAGGCTTCCACATCCCTTAACTGTCCATGTCCAAACTGTGCACACACTTACCTGGCATGGGAGAGATGGTCAAGATGTGGGTCCCGGGGCCCGAGGTGGGCCCTGCACTCCACAAAATGGGAAAAGGAATGGGAACTACAACTCCCAAGGTGCTTTGGGAGAAAAATGGCAGTTTAACAATAAGGCCTGGAAATAGAATGTTGGAAAGAACTGATTTGCATGTTGGACTGTGATTGGTTTAACAGCAAGGCCTGGAAATAGAATGTTGGAGAGAGCTGATTTGCATGTTGGACTGTGATTGGTTGAGAGTGAATGACTGATAGGGAAAGGTCCTGGAATTCCTGAGAAAACCTACATCTATAAAACATATGAGGATGGAACAACCCATTCCATGTAAGTCTCTGTAGCCCAGGAACGAGACACTTTCAATGTACATCGCTGCTGTGTAAGTGAGGGACAGAGAGAGACAGAGAGTGTGTGTCTGTGTGTGTATGCAAGAAAATGCATGAGACAGTGGGTTCCGGGTCAGTCACTAGTGGGTGTGTGGATGTGTGTGCCTGAATGAGAGAGTGAGAGCCAGAGAGAGAGTCTGTGTGTTGGGGTGAATAAGGGGCTGGAAAACCTACACATAAAACAAACACACCCCGGGCAAGGCCGAGCAATCAGCTAGTAATGAATAAAAGTCCAGAACCAAAACAAATCTTTTAACCAGGGAGAAATATCCATAAGGTGCCTTCATTTTGGCAGTTACACATCTGGCCTAGACATAGAAAAAGAAGAAATGCTTCTCTAAATAAAGCTGTTTTCAAGGATTTTTGAAATATCTCCAAAGAGGGAGTTTATCACAACTCCGTTGGTAGGTTGTTCTAGAGCAGGGTTCCTCATACTTGGTTCTCCAGGTGTTCTTGGACTTCAATTACCAGAAGCCCAAGTCAGCACTCCTGCTGATCAGGGGTTCTGGGAATTGAAGTCTAAGAACATCCAGAGAGTCAAGTTTGCTGATCCCTGTTCTAGAGGATAGATTCCATCACTGAGAAGGCTCTTTTCCTAGTTATCGCCTTCCTTGCCATTCTTGTTGTTGGCATCTGGAGCTACATATTTTGGGTCGACCATGTGATGCAAGCAGTCAATCTTTGACAGAGACGCCTTCCCAGATACAGTAACAAGGTCCCAAACCATTTAAGTGCTTTATATGTTAGAGTTAATGTATCACACCTGATGCAGTATACAAATGGAAGCTAATATAGCTGGGTCAAGTTTGGGGTGATACACTGTATGGTTAAATTTTTTCCACTCCTGATATCAACCTAGCCATGGCATTCTGGACCCCTTGCAGTCTCCATGTCAGGGTCAAAGGCAGCCCATGTAGAGAGCATTACAATAGTCAATTGAGACTACCAGTGCATGGACTAAACACGTCTTCATACCAAATCTGTAAAGTAGGTCAGGGTGAAGTATTAGCTAAAGAGTATTAAGGTTAAGTGGGGATTTGAACCTGGATCTCGTGAGTCCTATTCCAACACACTAATCCCTTACACCATCTCCTCCTCTCCATGACTGCTATTTGTGAATGTTTCCACCAATGCAAATGACAAGTACAGTCGAACTCTACATGACTGGGATGGGATAAATGTTCACACCATGCCTGTGGTTCTACCTGCAATTTGCTTTTCAAAAAGCCATTCACAAATTAGCAACTGTGTCAATGGTGTCACACATAATTCGATCCTGAGGTTCATAGTTTGTATTATGCAATTTAAAAGGACTGTGGAGACCCACATTAAAATCTGCACCATTTATTGAGGCTTACTGACTGACCTAAGGCCAGTCACCATCTTATTATCTTAACTTCTTTCACAAGACTGTCGTAAAAATGAAACAAACATCGAGATAATATATTTTGCTGACCAGAAAGACAAATACTCAAGTGTAGTAAATATATGAATAATTAATCATTAGTAAATCATTAGTCACTAATTTGCTCAGCAGTAATTTAATCTATCCAGTTTCCCAAATGTTATGTCAATACTGAATTGCTCCATTAAAATGGCAAAAATCCAATCTTGGAAAATAATGCATAGTGAAATCTGAACGGAAAAGCTAAACAACTGTAATTAGATACCGTTTGGTTAATTATTCAGTTAAACCATTTGTTTTTTAAACAAAGCTAAGAATATTCAATCCATAATAAATAAAGAAAAAATATTGGAAAGTGGGTAGAAACAATTAATGAGTTGACCGGAGCAGCTAAGCAAACTATATTGAGCTAATAACACAAAGAGTAACGGCTGTGAATATTTTACAAATAATTCCAGTTTGCTGAATTTGTAGTACACAGATGGCATGGCTTTTATAGTTGAAACTCAGTTCTACCAATCAAATTTGGAGGAGCCAGTAATGCCAACAAACAGTTTGGAGCATCCATAAAACGTAAGCAGCAAAAAAGCAGCTTAATTTAAAATACAATGGATAAAATATTACAGCGGAAACATTCCCTGCTTATTTTTGCCAGTTTAAGTATGTAATATGAATACCACAGCCATTCTCTGCATTGGCAAACTGGTCTACATAGGTTGATTTTCGTGAATGTACCATACTGCTTGGGACTGCGGTGCCTTAGTGATTAAGATGCTGAACTTCATGACAGGAAGGTCGGCAGTACGAGACCTGAGTGCTGCACAAGGGAGTGAGATTCTGTCTCTGTCCCAGCTCCTGCCAACCTAGCAGTTCAAAAGCAAGAAATTGCAAGTAGAAATAGGTACCATCGTGGTGGGAAGGTAAACAGTCTTCCATCTAGTAATGCCTGCCACATGTCCCTGGAAACATCTACAGATGTAGCTGGTGCTGGCTCTTTGGCTGTCAATAGAAATGAGCACTGAACCCTAGAGTCAGATACAACTGGCTTTCAAGCAAGGGCAGCCTTTACGTTTACTATACTGCTTAAAACAGAATATACTGTACAAAACTTTCCCAAGGTTTGCTAAATAGAGATATTGACTTGGGGTTAAAATGTATTTCCAGTTTGCTTTAGAGCTTTGCTTACATAAGACTTTCTTGTGCATCCATTTGGAACACTACAAGGAGCGCAGTCCAGTCCTTACACATGCTGTGGGAATTGAGTAATTGTTTTCACAGATGATGGCAATGTGGGGCTCCGTAGTCAGCAGTTGAGAACTATACCTCATATCCTTATTTAGTACACTCTTAGATTTCATGGTTTAGTGTATGAGAACTAAGACACAGGACACAGCCTCGGGCTGGGTTAACTCAGGTTTATTGCATGGTGGACAGAGGGAACATGAGGTAATGGCGGATCAATCGCTCTTTATATACAGCAGTGATACATTTGAACGTGGTTCCCTGATAGCCCATTGGCTACTGTCTGCGTGACGTCATTGCTGGTCACGCCCTTCTCGTCCAGGTGTAGGTGGTGGCGGGAAAACTTCCCGCGCTGTTGCCATTGATGAGTTTGGACCAAGAGAGCTTGGACGCTCGCTGCTGCCAGCTGGTGGTCATTAGCTCGCGTCCGATTACAGGGTTCATGTGATACAGCTGAAGGTTACATTGTTACCCGTTGGCAAGGTTACATTGGTTAAGATACATTGTTATCCATGTAGAAGATTACTCCCTTAGAACACAACACTCCTCCCCCCTAGGATGAGACGAAGTCTCGAACTCAACACTCCCCCCCCCCTAGGATGAGACGAAGTCTCTCAGCCAAGATGGCTTATTTCGAACACGCTGGGGTCTCGATGCGGGCTGCCTTTCCCCGGGTTTGCTACCTTCTCTTTGTCCCCTGTTTTCCTGTCCTGTAATTGGAGAGGGAGACTCGTTAGTGACTTGCCGCGGCTCCGCGGCGTTGTTGGGAGGTGTGTGCTGTATTAGAGAAGAACCGGGGGCACTGGGGGCTAACGAAAAACCCCTCTTCTCGCTTGGATGGGTGGGGGAACACTCCCGAAAACCCCCCCGGCTCGCAAAATCAAAGTCAGAATTAAATTCGGGGGCAGCGGTCGCGAACTCCTCTCCCCCTTCCCCGGCCCCTGATAGAGCTGGCGTATCAAAAAGGTATGAGTCGGGGCCGCTGCTTTCCCCCCTTGTTTGGGACTGTTGTCCGTTGCCGTCTCCCCCTTGGGCCAAACGGGTGGGGGAGAACCCTAACGCTGAATCCTGTTGCTGAGCCCCACTGACCGGCCCCCCACTCACTCGGTGCCTAAGTTGGTCCGCGTGCCTCCTCCAGAGGAGACCGGTGCTAGTCTCGACCCGGTACGACACTGGCCCCGTCTGTTCCACAACCGTCCCTGGTACCCAGGCGGGACCTGCGCTGGCATAGTTCCTGCAGTGAACAGGATCGCCGACGGCGAAACCTTTCGAGACTGCCAACCCTATGTTTTTTCCTTTGTCCTCGACTCTCGTCGGGTCTAGCCTGGACAGGATCGTGGTCAGTTTTCGCCGCATCAGCAGCTCTGCCGGCGAGTAACCTGACGCTAAGGGGGTCACCCTATACGCTAATAAAAACTGACATACTTGGTGATTTAGGTCCCCCGGGCCCATGCGCCGCAGCGCATCCTTTGTTGTACGCACCAGCCGTTCCACTTGGCCATTCGTGGCCGGGTGAAACGGCGCGGATGTGACATGCCGAATGGCGTTTGCCTCCATGAATGCCCTGAACTCAGCGGAGGTGAAACAACTAGCGTTATCGCTGACCAAAGTGTCGGGTAAACCGAATGTGGAAAAGACTCTCCTTAGCTGGCTAATTGTAGTGGCGGAGGACGTGCTCTTTACTGGGATAACCTCCAGCCACTTGGAGAACGCATCCACCACCAGGAGAAACATGGTTCCTCGGAACGGGCCAGCGAAGTCTACGTGCACCCTGGACCATGGCCCCCTTGCTGCGTCCCATTCCCTATGCGGAAGACGGGCCGCCTCCGGTCGGGAGCCCTGGCATGCCTCACAAGTGCCGACCATGTGCTCAATGTCCGCGTCCAGCTGTGGCCACCAGAAGTAACTCCGGGCCAGCGCCTTGGAACGGACGATGCCCGGGTGGCTGACGTGCAGCAGTTCGAGTACCCTCGATCACAGGGACGTAGGAACCACCACCCATTGACCCCACAAGAGGCACCCCCTCTCTAGGGACAACTCTATTTTTTTTCGAAAAAATGGGTCGAATTCCGTACCTGGGGATGACGCCGGCCACCCCTTCTGTAGCCATGAACTAACTTTCTCTAGCGTTCTGTCCTTGCCTGTCGCCCTAGCAATGTCGGCCGGTACTATTGGGGGTGAGTCTAAAACCTCTATTAACAAAACCTGGTGATCTCTCTCTGCCCTTTCCTTTTGGACGCCCGACAAGGGCAAAGGAGATCTCGAGAGTGCGTCTGCATGGCTGATCTCCTTCCCGGGCCGGTACTCCAACTCATGTTGGTATGCGTTGAGAAAGATAGCCCACCGCAGCATTCTTGGGGACAGGATCTGTGGCGTGGGCTTATTTGCAGTGAAAATTCCTAACAGGGGCTTGTGGTCAGTCACGATTTTGAACGGCCGACCATACAGAAAATCGTGAAATTTTTTGGTTCCCGCTACTATCGCTAATGCCTCCCTGTCGGTCTGTGCGTAATTACGCTCTGCTTGGGACAGGGACCTTGAATAAAACGCTATCGGGGCCTCCCTTCCGTCGTCCAACACGTGGCAAAGCACCGCCCCCACCCCCACCGGGGATGCGTCGCAGACTAAGACCACTGGCCGTTTGGGGTCGAAATGCGTCAGGATTGCCTCAGATGTTAGGAGCTGCTTCAACTCTTTAAACGCCCTCTCTTGCTCGTCACCCCACATCCATGTTTCCTCCTTTTTTAGCAACCGATGGAGCGGCTCGGCCACGGACGCCTTCCGTGGAAGGAAGGTATGGTAAAAATTGAGGAGCCCCAGAAATGATTGTAGCTCGGTTTTGGATGTGGGGCGAGGGGCGTTCTTGATGGCGGCTACTTTGGTTTTGGACGGCTTAATACCCTCTGGCGTGACCCGAAACCCTAAAAACTCAACCTCAGTTTCGAAAAAGACGCATTTGTCTTTTCTCAGTCGCAGCCCCGCTTTCTCGAACACAGTCAGTACTTTATCCAATCTCTTTGCCAGTTCAGCCTCACTCCCCCCTGTTATCAACACATCATCAAAATAAGGTAACACCCCCTCCAGCCCCTTCAGGAGGCGTTCCACAAGCGACTGAAAAAGGCCGGGTGCCGAGTTCACGCCGAACTGTAAACGCGACACCTGGAACGCCCCTTTGTGTGTGACTATCGTTTGTGCCGTGGCCGTGGCGGGAGTTACAGGGAGTTGCTGATAGGCTTGTGCCAAGTCGAGTTTAGCGAAACACTTTCCCCCATTCAGCCTGGCCAGAAGGTGGCTGACCACCGGCACCGGGTATGCATTAGGGCGGATCGCCTTATTAATTGTACACTTATAATCAGCGCAAATGCGCACCTCCCCGTTAGCCTTCAGAGCGGTCACAATTGGAGTTTCCCACTCCGCGGAATCTACAGGAATAAGAATCCCCTGGCTCACCAGTTTGTCCAGTTCCGCTTCTATTTTGTCCTTTAATGCGAATGGCATCCTGCGCGGTTTGAGTCTTATCGGGCGGACCTCCGGGTCTAGGTCGAAGGCTACAGGGGGTCCCTTGAACTTTCCCAGTCCTTTTTCAAAAACGGCGGGATGCGCGTCGCACACCGCTTGTATTGGATCCACCCCCACTGTATGCACTCCCCCTATGAACAACCCTAGGGGCTGAAACCACTGCGTCCCTAGGAGGCTACAACTTCCCCCCTTAAGGACAACTAGGGGCAGTTCCGCAGAATGTCTCTTAAAACTGACCCGAAATTTCCCGACCCCCAACACCGGAATGCTGTTCCCCTGCACGTCTCGCAACGTGGACCTCAGCGTTTTAAGCTTGGGCCGCATGTGGGGGTCGATTTTCAAGAACTCTTTCTGGGGAATTATAGAGTAGGAGGACCCCGAGTCAATTTCCATCATGATAGGGGCCCCTTGTACTAGTACCTCAACGAAGTAATGGGACTGTCCCGCGGACACGCTGAACACGGGGGCATCGTCCTCGCTGGCGTCCGAGATGCGGCCCACGCCATCCTGCTTCCTCGTGGTCTGGGCGCCATCTTTGGACCTCGCTGGACGGTCCGGTCTGGTCGAACGGTCTTGTGACTGCCTCCGGCCCTCCTTCCGCTTTCTGCATGCCTTGGCGATGTGCCCCCGACGACCGCAGGTGTAACACTCGGCTTTTCTGAATGGGCACCTCGCGCGCTCATGGGCCGCTCCGCAACCATCGCAGCGGCGCCCTCCTTTTCGGACCTTCTGGACCTCCTCGCCGTTGCTGCCTTCCGTGGACGACTTTGAGGCTCGTCGGGTTGCGTGCACCGACTGTCCGGACCTTCCGTGCACCGAATTTTCCGCTTTGCCGGCTCTAGGACGCCACTCCCGCCACTGGTGCATTTCGTCCACTCCAGCATTCGTGGATTCCGCGGCTTCCGCGGCCTCTATAACTTCTGCCAGCGTGGGTGGTGGCTCCTTGTTCATCAAGCTGCGCTGCACCTCCTTGTCCTTCAGGCCACACAGAACTCCGTCCCTGAGGGCCATCTCTAGGTTGTCCCATCTGCAGGGGACGGCGGCTATTCTCATGGCTGTTACGAATGCCTCAACCGACTCGTCCGGCGCTTGGACTCGCCTCCAAAATGCGCTCCGAGCGGGAAACATTGCCCTCGAGGGTCGGAAACGCTCACGCAGCAGCTTCATAATGTCCTCGGCTTTGAAATCGCTCACCTTCTTCGGTGCAATGATGCTCACCAGCGTTCGCTTGGTTTCTATCCCAAGCATTCTGGTGAGGATGGCCCTCTTCCTCTCCTCGTCGTCTTCTTTGACTTTGAGTTCCACCAGTGCCGCCTGGAAGTCCATCTCAAAAAGCTCCCAGTCTTGCGGTTTGGTGATGTTGAACCCGTTCTGTGCCCTGGCTCCTTGGGGATCCATGATCCCACCTTCGTCGCCAATTTAGTGTATGAGAACTAAGACACAGGACACAGCCTCGGGCTGGGTTAACTCAGGTTTATTGCATGGTGGACAGAGGGAACATGAGGTAATGGCGGATCAATCGCTCTTTATATACAGCAGTGATACATTTGAACGTGGTTCCCTGATAGCCCATTGGCTACTGTCTGCGTGACGTCATTGCTGGTCACGCCCTTCTTGTCCAGGTGTAGGTGGTGGCGGGAAAACTTCCCGCGCTGTTGCCATTGATGAGTTTGGACCAAGAGAGCTTGGACGCTCGCTGCTGCCAGCTGGTGGTCATTAGCTCGCGTCCGATTACAGGGTTTATGTGATACAGCTGAAGGTTACATTGTTACCCGTTGGCAAGGTTACATTGGTTAAGATACATTGTTATCCATGTAGAAGATTACTCCCTTAGAACACAACACATGGTAAATAGAGTTCTCCTTGGCAATGTGCAATACAGCAAAAATATAAAATGCAAACAATAAAATGATGACTGAAGATGGAGTGGAGCAAAATTGAGATCAAATGAGCAGTAAAAAATAAATAAAAATAAAACCACCATGACATTAAAAACAAAACAAATCAGAAGCTGGATGAAAAGTTGTTTCAACCATCACAACAGATCTCGGGTAAACGGCTTCTTTTGACCAGATTTGAGAATTTGCCAGCTCATATGGTCAGGAGATTTTGGAAAGTATTCCAAAAGGCAAGTTATCCAAATTACGCACACTATTAGGAATTGAGGACAATAGCCTTTTCTTCCTCAGACATGCTGTAGGCGGGGATTGTTACAGTTTTTGCTTGTGCGCTCTGTGGCATGAAGCATAATGGACTTTGTGTTGAGCAAAGTTACTTAGAGTGCAATTAAGATATGACAACTCCATAGAGTAAGCCCCTTGGAATTCAATTATACAGTACTTATATGCAAGTACTGTAAGTGAATCTAGCATTGCACCCTTAATGGAAGGTACAACTTTTTCTTTTAAAGCAAGGGTGGGTAACTAGCAGTTTTTGAGCTTCAGCTCCCATCATCCTGTCAGCATGGGAAAGATTATGAAAGCAGCATAGTCCACCAATATCCAGAAGGCCACATGAAAAGTTTTAAAGTTTTTAGAACTACAGTTCCCAGAGTCCTGCAGCCATAGGTTGGTATATGCCAACTTTTACAGTGGACAGTTCTCTATTTTAAAGGCAGTCAGCTGACAGTCCATTTTTCTTTGAAGATGCCTGCAACTGAAACTCAGTAACAAAATGAGTCATAAAGAGGGAAATTGAGGACAGGTATTTTATGACAACACAGAGAAGCAGGAAAGCAGAATGAGCAAGCTCACAGGTTCCCCAGGTCACAGCCTGCCTTACTTAGGTATTTTGATACCTCTTACCTAAGTAAGGTATCAAAATCATTTGAAAAATAAATAAATACAGTACTCTAATTGCATTTCTAGTGTTGCATTTTTGTAAATAAAAATTGTGAGTGACATTTTAGGAGCAATTGCCTCCTTTCACATTTCTGGCATATTTTGGTGTTATATGCCACTTTCTTGGATATGCAGAAGTATCTACCCTCACCAGCCAGTTTGACTGGGCATGAAGACTGGAGGACCCTGACTGCTGTGGTTCTCCCCCACAAAAGTATGTGTGTCAGGGAAGGGGGGGGGAAGGCATGATTGCCAAACTCTGGACAAGTGTCCCCCCACGTCTGTTCTTCAAATTCTTTTTCTTAGTCCTGAAGTTCACAAACTCAGCACTGAATCAGCAAGTGGTGTGCCTTTAAGCAATCTAACATATAAGACTTGCTTATAAGACTTTAGGTTGGTTTTGGTGTAATCTTAGAATTGGGAGATATCCTAGACGTCATCTAGTCAAACCTGCTGCTAAGCATAGGATGCATTTGCAACATGCCTGAGGGTTGCCTGACTAGAATCTATTGAAATACCTGCATCAAAGGACAGGGCACTGGATAGCAGGCAATTTTCTCCATGGTCAAACAGCTTGTTCTGCTTGTAACAGTTTCTTAATATTTAGCAAAAAGCTGTTTCCCTTCATCTTTTTTGTTGCAATGAGCTTGCAATGAGACGTGGGAGGCGGCAGTGTGGCGAAGTCCAGCCTCGACCAGAGTCGGGAGAAAGTATTTATTCCCTGCCTAGGGGTGAAGACGCGTATCTAGAATAATCGTGCCATCCCCTGTACAGAAGGCTTGCATGCATGGTATTTTCCGTTGGTGTGGCTGCAACGGTGGCTCTGGAAACTACCCTGAGGTTAATGGACTACCTGCACTTAATAGCCTTGGGCTGGCGAAACCCATTGTTCCTGCCCTAATCTCGGAGCCTATGTGGATTGACCCCGGGCACCTAGCTTTGTCTCCTCTTTGCCCCTGTCCGCTTGCCTAACTCTATTTGCCCCCAGCCTGAGCCATGGTTTATGCCTAACCTGCCCGCTTATCTCCCAATTTCATCTCCAGCCGAGCATGGCCCCAGCTAATTTTTGGGACAGGCATGCGGGTATGTGGACACTGGGCGCACCCCTCGGGAGAGGTTTAATATCCAATTAATGCGAGCAACCCACACTTTTTCCTCCTTCATTCTAGCCTTGCTGATCTCCAGAGCAACAGAGAACAAATTTGTTCCATCTTCTGTCTGACAATTGGCTAGATTTGGTCAAAGTAGTCAAACTGGAGAGGGGGAAGGGGAGGATAAACATGAAACACACTCCTAGGGCATCTCTTTGAAACAGAGGAACAAAATACTAAGGATGTGTATCCTTCTAGACCATTAGATGTCACTATTGCATGCAAAAAGCTTCATGTCTGGAAAGATGTCTCTTTGCCAGTATAGCTAGCTAGATGGAGGAGAACATTGATATTAGGTTTCTGGAACAACTTTACCAGTCTAAGACCAGATGCTTCTGCTTAGTCCCCTGTCTCACTTTCTAGAGCCTAATCAACTATCTCTATATTGGTAGTCAAAAGGTAGGGATAATGGACAATTTTATATTTTAGACAAAGAACCCACAATGACAAAGATGGGGCCACATCCTTCAAAGCGCTCTTTTAAAAACTTCTGTTTAGTTTTAAAAGCTCTTCATGGTCTTTTTTTTTAAAATGAAGACTTATATCCAGGAAAATTTTACATTACCTATATCAACAAAAGGTCCCCTAATTTTTCAAAGAAGTAGCTAGGTAAGTCTGTGCAAGTATTCCTCAGCAGAAGCAAAATAAATAAATAAATAAATTCATATATACACAATTGGATAGGTATTGGCACCGTAAAGACCATACTTGTCAAGTATCCCATATTGGCCGGGATTTCCCATTTTTCAGCACTCATTCCTTCCCTTTTCTACCACCGTCCCATATTTGAACAGCAGGGAAAGGGGTTACTGTGCATGTGTGCCCCCGATGCGCATGCACAAATGGGTTATTGCCCACGCATACACAGTAATTTCCCATATTTTGCGGAGCCATGCTTGACGGGTATGGTAAAGACTAACTTTTGTAATTCAGTGTGAGATTTTTATCCATATATCCTCTTCTTCAGTCATGAGAGTCTTGTGAGAGTCCTTAAAGAACAAGCTGGCTTTATTAGCATAAGCTTTTATAGATTCCATATTCCATCTGAGGAAGTAGGCTGAAGGCAACAAAAGATTACTCTGAGAAAGCATATTGGAAAAGGCTTTGTGGTGCAACAATTTAATGCAGGCATCTCCCCCAAATTATTTGCAGATTACACATATGTTAGTCTGGCTGGACATCCTGCTACAGTAATGGAGTAGACTGTATAGCCATCGACTCAACACCGAGTATTGGGCAGCAGTAAATAATCTGACTCCTTAAAGGGGCAAACAGCTATGGGCGGGTGAGCCCCTTTAGGTGGGGCAGGGCTGCCATCGGGGGGGGGGGGGGACCATCAGGACTCTTGTCCCGGGCCCGGAGATGACAGGGGCCCGCCACCGCCGGGAAACTACTGATCTGCGCATGTGCAAACAAATGATGCATGCTCAGGAAACCACGGGGGTGTGGCGCCGCTGAGAAACCACTGATCTGTGCATGCGCAAACAAATGACACATGCGTGGGAAACCCCAGGGGCATGGCCAAAATGTGTGGGGGAGTGTACTAGGCCTGGAAATTTTTGATGCTGGCCCTGAGGTGGGGCAATGGTCCCCTCAGTGGAGGAAATGCCACTGAAAACCATCATATTGGGCCCAACAGTGAAATGAACAGGGGAGGAACTCTGATTCCCATCGATCATGGAGGGAGAAGAGGCCATACCAGATGGACTGGCTGTGAAGGCGCACCTTGATAATATCCTCAAGGCTGCACCACTGCATTGCATCCCAGTGTCAAATCCTGCATGTCTCATTTCATATGTGCCACAGGAGATGGCTCTGTGATCACAGTGTGTGGGTCACTTCATGGCAACATGGGATCCACCTTAAACAAATTTACGCCAATGGCATTTTTCTTGGATACAAGTTGCAGCCGACCACAACAAATGCCAGAAATGAAGCACTTGACTCAATTGACTCAAATAAAGCTTTGGGGGAACATGATCTATGGGCAGCAATGTGGTGGGGGACATTTCTCCCACATCATACACACTCTCTCCATACCTGCCAAATTTCATATGAGGGGGCCTCTGGCACCAATAGAGAGATAATTTAGGCATCTTTGTGAACTGCATATAAGTTCAACAAGGGATGTATGCAGGCTTCAGATAATTCACATGAATGCTGTATCATGATGAATTCTTCCTTCATTGGCATGCACGCACACGCATGCATGCACTGCCCAAAGAACAGGGTAGATTGTGTCCATTATTATTTAATTTAAGGGTCAGAGTATACCTGTACTCATATGGCACCATCTGGAGTTTCTTAATGGAGTGAAAGGTGAGATACAGTTAAAATATCAATATTTTTGCAATGATAAATTTTATCTATCAGGCAAAACTGTAGAAATGCACAAAGTTTTTCAATTACTGTAGTGTCAAAATTCATAATACTGTACCTAGAACTCATAATGACAAGGATGAACTGGTTTGATGGTTACAAAGCTGTAATGTAATAACTACATCAAGAGGGAAGAGCTGGACACAGAATGTCAGTGAAACAGGTGGATTACAACTGTACACAGTAAGTCTATGCACAAATTAATGAACACCATGAGAAACATAGAGAACGTATTAATGTGAAATCCTTGGCTCCTACTGTAGGTGATCAGCTAAAGCCTAATACTAAATTGAAGGGTCTTAAGAATGCCTGCCAGGACATAAGCCGTGACTAAGATTTCTAACCTTCTCCCCTTAAGGAAGAGAATGCCTAAATCAGGGGTTCCCATCCTTTTTATGCTGTGGGCCGGACCACACCCACTGGACAATTGAGCGGGCCAGTCATGGGGTTTCCCCTGGCATAAATGCCTCCAAGACTGTCATAAATGCATTTACAACAGCCAGGGGTGCATTTATGTCTGTTGTAAGAGCATTTATGAAAGCCATAAATGCATCCACTTCCCCTTCTGGTGTGGAGGTGGCGGCAACGTGGAGCACATGAAATGGTGCTGTGGTCTGTAGGTTGGGAAACCCTGGTCTAAATATTTGACAAACAAGCAATCACAGCTGCCACCTAATTTACAGGCTACCAGGAAGAATTTGCCAATATCAAATAGAACTACCCAAAACAACAAAAATACCCAAAGCTGGCATACAATTCTGTTCAATCAAATGCTCTGAGTCAGATTGAAATAAATTATACACTGGATTCTACTACAGAGAGCCCAAATTTGCCAAAATCAGATGTTATCCCAGGACAAACCACTAGTATTGGAAGTACTCCACACAAAGCCTGTACATTGAGCCATACTGAATCAATAGATGGCTCTGCAGTAGTATAGATACAGCCTTGATGTTCCAAGATGGAACAGCATGGTATGATTGCCTGATGACTAGCATTTTTCCAGATTCTGACAGACCTTCTTCTGAAATCTTGCAATCATCTTTAGAATAGTCTCTAAGTTGACATTTTGGGACCCAAAGTGAGCACTATCTAAAATGTATTTCTTGGAATGTATTGGGTTAGCTTAACAAAATCTAAGCTCTAATCATCCTTTTAATATTATTTTTATACATGAGACATGGTGAAATTCATAGCTGTTATTAATTGGACTCATGAAAAAGGAGCAAAAACCGTTTAAGGCAGAAAAACACAAACTTGAATTAGATAAAGAATGTAATGTGGAAAAAATCCTTATGTCTTTAATATGTAGTTCAATTTTCATCAATGGTGTCAGCCAAGAATATATATATTTAAATAGCTCACATGGTAAAATTGATATCAAGAGGCTGTTTGACGTGCATAGAGAGTAGGTAGGTTTGGTCAATGTTGATAAGGATTTTGTATATAGTATATATATTGTAATTTGTGATTGCAATTTGTAAGACAGTGGGACTCTTTGTTTAACAAATTGAATTTTTTTATTATTCTTTAGAAATATTATGAATGTCTCCTGATGAAGATTTGTTTCTATTGAAAAACCTATTACCGGAAAGGTTTTGAGAACTCTGGAGAATACTATTATTATTTTTGGATACTTTCATATGTTACGGATTAATTTTGACAAACAACCTTGTTACGTATGATATTCAGTTTCATGTTCAATTTTACCATGTGAGCTATTTAAATATATTCTTGGCTGACACCATTGATGAAAATCAAACTACATATTAAAGACATATAAGGATTTTTCCACATTACATTCTTTACCTAATTCAAGCTCGTGTTTTTTCGCCTTAAACGGTTTTTGCTCCTTTTTCATATTTCCACCGTTCGGCCTATCATTTGTTGTGATTAATTGGATTCACAACATATATTCTTACAGTTACCAAAGGTTGCCCAAATGGGGGATTGGTTTTCTTGGTATCAACGTCAGTGACTTGTGCCGTTTCAATGTTGTCACCTTTAAGATCTTAGCAATGGTTCGTCTCTTGACTTTCAGAGATTGGAGACCCTGCTGGTGAATGTTTATATTTCACCTGAGTCATCTCCTTTTTATTATGAACATTGCTGTTCATAATAAAAAAGATGACAGAGGTAATAAATGTAAAGGGGTACACAGAAAGAGCTTCCTCGAAGATTGTAGTATTTTTGAACCACAATTGGGCATACTCTGGTAAAGGCAATGATGTGTTGCTGGCTAATCTTTCTCACACTAGGTCAGGCAGGGGGAACAGCAGAATGAACTCATCAGGAGGTGCCTTTGTTTTGCCAGTTTCACCTCTGGCCTAGACAAGGAAGAAGAATTCAATTCAATTCAATTCAAATTTAATTTATACCCCGCCTTTGTCTGACTGAGGCCAACTCAAGGCGCCAACAACATCTCAAACAATACAATATAATACAGTACTATTCAAATAGCAATATTCAAAGTCAAAATACAATACAAAATATCACATCAAAAATAAGCATAATATTATACAATACAATTCAAAAATCACATCAAGAATAAATGTATACTGTACTTTGAAATGTATATCTATGATCTTGAGACAAAGTATCCTTTGACACAAATAATATTGCTAGGAGACTTTAATGTATGTACGTATAAGCAAAGGCCAATCTAGGTTCAACTGTGTTGAATATAGTGGAAATATCTACAGTCAGTTGAGAAACAAAAAAAAAAGTCCTCTTATGACTAAAACTGGAAATTTTTTTGGCAGCTGATACATTTAATCTAATAATACTAAATGGCAATTCTAAAGGTAACAAGCACAGGATTTACATATTTCAGCCAAAAAGGGTCCATCACAATTAGGTTTATAGCAATCACTCCCCTTTTATTAGACAATATTCTATAATTTTCAGTGGAATCACTATCAAAATTAACCATCAAGCCCTTGCATTCTATGTACAGTATACACTCCTAGAATTTCATTAAATAATGGGACAAGCAATTCCTTTTTCATCAGATCAAATAGAAATGATAAGGGACATTAGACCAAATAATGTGAATTTATGAAACTCCAATTAAGGAGAAGCTCTTATGCTACATAAGAAAAATCAATATAAAAACCTACGGATACCTTTTTTTTGAACAATGATTATAAATAGCTTCTCAAATATATGCAAATTAGATAATGGCAGGAGGTAAGAAGTGTTAAATGCTTCCAGAATATGTTATTCAACAGATAACAAAGCCAGAACTACAAGCATTGAGATAACCTATACACTATTTCAGAACTTCACTTGCAACAATCATTTGATTGATTGATTGATTCGATTTGTATGCCACCCATTCAGCATACGCCGACTCAGGGCGGCTCACAAAAATCACAACATATCAAACATTACAGTACAATAAAATATAACAATAAAATAAAATGTAACAATGCAATAAAAATAACAATACAATAAATTGTAACAGTGCAATAAAACGTAAAAGATCAACACATACATTGACAACTGTGGCAAAGGGAACATAATCTCCTAAATCAGCCACCAGCCCTCCCCAGCTGTTCCTCCTTCCTCAGGCGGGGGTGGTGGTGGGGGTGAGGGGCCAGAGTAAGCAGTTTTTAAACAGGCACTGGCCCTCCCCAGCTGTTCCTCCTTCCTCAGGCTGAGTGGGTGAGGGCATTTGGGCCATTGCATGAAGGATAGCACATTTTCAGTAACATCAAAAGCCATCTATCTGTATTGCATTCAGTTTCCTGAAACAAGATAATTGTTTATGTGTATATTAAAATTCTTAGAAGAACACCTGAAGACAGTAATTGGGGTGTGTGTGAGGGCAGAATATTGGGGTTCTTTGTTTTCAGGTCTGCTCCAATCCTCTCAATAAAATGCTCACACTGGGAATTAACTTTTCACATACTTTTATTACTATTATAAAATCAACATCGTAGTGCAAAAGAAAAAAGTTAACAAAGAAAAAATATATAAATAAGTCTCTTTCACTCCTTGCAGAAGGGTCCAACTCACATTTACTTCACTCTTGCAGGATCCTAAACATTACTTGATAGTGGTTACAAAAATAGGACACAGCCAATTTTTAATAATGACAGGAATCTTAAAAAAAAAAATGTTGGATGCACTCAAGAGTATGGGCATGCCTGGTGGAGGTTTCAAGCCATCTGTCCCTTAAATAGGAGAGTCCCCCTCCCATTTTCCTCCTGCTACATCACATATGGCATGGGAAAAGCTTCTATGGGCATCCAGAACAGTGGTACATTTCATTGTGTCTTTCAATGCCGTAGGTTCAGTTGTATAAATATAGCAGATCTTGAAGCCAAGACTAATGTGATACTTGTGCATTGACGAGGGCATAATAGAATCCCTCCATTGCCAGCAGCTGGCTATGAGTTCCTTGTTCCATTACTTTGCCATTCTGGATGACTGCGATGATGTCAGAATTTTGGATAGTTGACAGTCGATGAGCAATAACAATGCAGGTTCGGCCTTTTCTAGCATCATCCAGAGCTTTCTGAACAATCTACAACAAAAGAGGTGCATCTTTAGAATTACAGCAAAGTATTTCTAACACGAGGGAGTGCAGTGACTCAGTGGTTAAGATTCTGAACTTAATGACCTGAAGGTCAACAGTTCAAGACCAGAGTGCTGCATGACGGAGTCAGCTCCCAGCTCTGCCCCAGCTCCTGCCAACCCAGCAGTTTGAAACAAGAAATTGCAAGTAGGTAAATAGATACCATTTCAGTAGAAAGGAAACAGCATTCTGAACACTCCAGCATTTAATCATGCTTGCCACATAGCCACGGAAACATCTGCAAATGCAGACAGCGCTGGCTCTTTGGCTATAAACAGATGAGCACCGGCCCCTAGAATCAGACACGACTGGCTTTCGAGCAAAGACAACCTATTCCTACCCCAATGCATAAGTTATTTTAAACCAGCCAGCTCTTTCTGATATACATTGCAGTTTTCCTCTGGGTGCAGTTCAAGGTGCTGGTTTTGACCTTTAAAGCCCTTCATGGTAGTGGGCCAGGATACCTTAGAGACCGCATTGTCCCAAGAGTGTCCGCCTGTCCAACCAGAGTGGACCGGAGGGGCTCCCTAATTGTCCCATCTGCCAGAGGGGCTTGTCTCTCTGGCACACGAAGGAGGGCATTGTCCGAGGCCACACCGGCCTTGTGGAACCTCCTACCAGTAGAGTTGCAGGAGCAGACGGAGTTGCTACCTCTCAGAAAAGACCTAAAAACTTGGTTGGCGGGACAGGTGTGGGACCCAGATGGAAGGATGGTCCCTGCCTGTTGGCTTATAAAATAAGCCCCCCCCCCCCCCAACTCTTTTAATTGTTCAATGCAGGCAGTTTTAATGTGGGTAGTTTTTTAAAATATGAACGGGGTGGCTGGGTGGGTATGTTGGGGTTTTAATGGTTTAATTGTTTTTATGTATGTTTTAACTTGTTGTGAGCCGCCCTGAGTCGGGTTTCCCTGATTGGGCAGCATAGAAATCTGAATTTAAAATAAAATAAAAATGTAAAGGGAAGGTTGACAAACCTTTTCACTTTCTGTGTCAAGAGCTGATGTGGCTTCATCCAGAAGCAGAACGGCAGGTTTTCGGACGAGAGCGCGGGCGATGGCTATTCTTTGTTTCTGCCCTCCTGAAAGCTGTGCTCCTTTGTCACCCACACGAGTATTGTACTTCTGGAGTTTTTATAAGAAACAAGAAAGAGACCACCAACCTAATGAGTGTTTCGGAAGAAAAGTCATGGAGCCACAAGGCAGTGTTCACAGTTCTAATACAATGTGGACAACAGCCTTAAAATTGAAATAAAGCAGAAAATAACAACTATAATGCCTGAATCCTGTTTGTTATATCCATGCTTATTATAGGCCACTATGCACGTGGTTCATCTTTTGTGCTGCCAGCACAGGGGTTTGTGCGCTACTCTGTTGCTCAAGAAGAAGCTTTGTTGCCATGAATCTGGTAATCTCCAACTCATGCTAATGCGAGCCAGAGATCTAATGGAACACTTAGGGAACGTACCCTACAGAATGATTATGCTATGTGTTTTGCAAGGGCATATTGCTGAATATATTTAAAAGTTGAACTTAAAAGTACTTCTTCAAATTTAGCAGCTAAATATATGTAGTCTGACTTGGCATGTAAAGGTTCTCTTGTCTAGATTTGAGAGATAAAGGGTCATAGAGGGAATTACTACTCTGTACTTTTTTGGGGGTGGGACTGTGATGGCTTAGTGGTTAAGACGCTGAACTTGACAACTGGAACGTTGGCAGTTCAAGACATGATGGAGTGAGCTCCCCTCTCTGTCCCAATTTCTGCCAACCTAGCAGTTGGCCTAGGTTCAAAAGCAAGAAATTGCAAGTAGATAAATAGGGACCACTTTGATGGGAAGGTAAGCAGCATTCCATGCACTCAGGTGTCTAGTCATGCCTGCCACATATCCATGGAAACATCTGCCAACACAGATAGCGCTGGCTCTTTGGCTGTAAATAGAAATGAGCACTTAACCCTAGAGTCAGATACGACTGGCTTTCGAGCAAAGGCGACATTTACCTTTACCATTTTGGGAAGACCCAGATGCCTGGTGGAACTACTTCATTCCCAAGGGCCAAACTTTAGCTACAAGTAGCATTATTAGTGATGAAATGACACTAGGAGTCAAGCTTCATAACTGAGGCAATATTTCTTAACTGAGACATCAGGGGAACAGAGAAATAATGCTCTCATTGGCTTGAAAACCAATCATAAAACAAAAGAAGCTAATTTACATTACAAAAGTAAAAAAAATGCTGCCATCACAATTACACACAATGGCTGAATTTCTGTTGAAAGTAAATTACCGTAAGTTCAGAAATCCCCATAGACATTGTATGTTGCATTCTGAGTTCTGCAAACCCAGTGTGTGATTGATGGTGTTTATGGAGCTTTCTTAATTTAAGGCAGTTCACCTTCAAAGTTATGCTATTTGTTCAATTACACAACAAGATTTCAGCCTTTCAGCAATTTAGGGATCCCTTTCCTCATGAATGGTTACCTGTAAAGTGTATTTGGGCCCTTAGTTTAAGGAGAAACTCAACTAACATTTTACAAATCAATAGCCGGCTGCAAGGCTGAAAACAGGCTTCATGTATACTTTTGCAAATCTGGTGAATGTTGCTTTGTTGGACAACAACTCTGAGAATCTCTTACACAATATGGCCATGCTAACTATGGGATACTGGGAGTTTTCTTTCAAAAACGTAAACCTTCCAAACTCTGCCTTTTTGTTAGATCAGAGGTTCCCAAACTATGGCCCATGGTCCAGACCTGGCCCACAACGCCATTCCAACCGGCCCATCGCCGTCTCCCCTACACCTGGAAGCAGAAGCGGGCACTTTTACATCAGCTGTAAAATGTGCCCACAGCTGACGTAAAAGTGAAAGCCATAAATGTGCTTCTGCTTCCGGGTTGGGGGGGGGGGGTCATGGCCCAACCTGCTCAGCTGTTCTGGGGGCATGGTCAGGCCCACTGTGCAAAAAGGTTGAACACCCTGTGCTAGATTATACTCTAAGGATTTTAAAGAGGCAAAGGAGATGCAATGTAAGATAGCAATAGCAATTATACTTATATAGCACCCCCATAGAGCTTAGTCAGTACATTCTCTGGACGGTTCACAAGTTAATTAGCATTTTGCCCTCAGCATTCTGGGTACTCATTTTAGCAACCTTGGAAGGATGGAAGGCTGAGTCAACCTTGATCTCTGGTCAGGATTGAAGTCACAACATTCTGGCTGCAATATGGCAGTTTAACCACTGTGCCACCAGAGCTCTTAAGATCCAAATATGCAATGTTGTTTCTTTGGTGCTGTTCATTAGAGGAGATTTCTGCTGGGTGAGACAGCTGCTCTCATGGATAAAAATGGTGATTAATAATATAAGGAGGACAGTTCGATTTACCTCTGGAAGATTATCTATAAAATTGTGAATATTAGCTGCTTTAGCTGCTTCTTCAACTTCTTCTTGGCTGACAACTCGACTGTTGTCCCCATACTGGATATTCTCTGTGATGCTGCAGTCAAACAAAATAGGTTCCTGTTGCACAAGGCCCAGTCTTGATCTCAACCACTGAATATGCATAGATTTGGTATCCATACCATCTATAAACTGTAAATAGAAAAGGAAATTTAGGAATTATCTCACTGCAAAGCAGATACTGGACATTTCAATATGTGGCGAGTACAGTCATTGCTTTGATCTGAATGGAATGCACTATATTATAAATCACCAGATTTTTTTGTTTAAAGGCTTGCATATAAATAACTTTAGTCTGCCCAAACCTGTCCAGATTTAGAAGATTTGAGCTACAGTATTAAGTATTAGGTTTTTTTTAAAAAAACCTTCCAATTTCTTCATTCAATAAAAATAATTTTTCATACATTCTGAGTAAAAATAAGTAGGCTTGCTCAGAACATGTTTTAAAGGAATACTGTAGCTATGGTCTAAAATATAACTTCAGATTAATTTAAACCTGAGTTGTTTTATTAAACTCTACTTACTATTTGTAATGTCAATACTGCTGTTGGGTTGAGGTACAGTATGTTTTGCAATTATACTGTAACTCTTACTGTTTCAATTGGTTACTTCGAGAATTATTGTCTGCCCTGCCACTCATGTCTGATTCCTAGTTAGGGATGTGATTTTTGCATTTTTTGGACTACAAATCCCATAATTCTTCACTGTAGGAGTTCAACTTGATAGGCAGGCACCTAAAAGTGGCTCACCTGTAGAAGAAAGGCCAAAACTTGAAGGCTTTCAGACCTAGTGTGTTTTACCTCTGCCTAGCTTCCCATTTAAAAATAAAGTTTCCAACTAGTACTAGGGCAGGAATAGGAAGCTTTGGCAAAGCTAGACCTAGAGGCTTGCCAGTTTAACCCTTTCGCTAAAGTAAACTATGCTTAGATGTCTGCTAGGTGTCTATTTATCAGACATAACTCTGAGAATAGGGAATTCCCAAAGAAATCCCATCACTAAGGCTAATGCATCTGTAAATCATTTATACTGAGCCTTTATATTGTAAAAACATGTTGATTATACTTATTGCCAATTTTAACATTTGAGAATGATTTGTTTTAAGAGATAAGCAATGCATGGTTCACAGGCCATGCAAACCAGGGCTGTAGCCAGGGTCCCCAGGTGGTGGGTGGTGGTGGTGCCCACCCTGAGTTAGCAGTTTGCCAACCCTCAAACTCCATGCCATCTGAATTGATATACTGTGTGTGTGTGTGTGTGAGAGAGAGATTAGCTTGAAAAGCAAGTGCATAATGACTGTTCCTTGATTTAAAGGCAGATTCCCCAGATGGCTCCTCAAACCTCCATTCTTTTTTGAGAGCAAGGTGTACATTCTCTGCATGCTTTGTTTTAAGCCCAAAATGCTGAACTTCAGAAGTGTCCAATTTTGATAAGAGTTTGGGGGTGACAAAAAAGGGGAGACTCATAGCACGTTTGCGAGTGGTGGAAACTGGTCCTACAGACTTGACCCTGACTCCACGCTGTTTATCCCTTTAAAATAAGCATTGATATGGGAATGTGTACCAGCAAAGTAATTATTACATATCTTTCCATGTAACCTTTCTATGGCTGTCGAAGCATAGAAACCTGTTGCATGCAACAAAGACCCAACCTAGGCAAATCCTGAGCCACTAATGTTCTGTGCTCCATTTTTTTAGAGCTCCTGAAGCTGATAAACTACTCCTTCCATCTGTAGGTTGAGAACTCTTGCTTTAGGAGAGTTCTAGGGGTGCTCATCTCTCTGGAACAAGAAAAAGGGCCTTTCCCGTGTCTGCACCGGCCCTTTGGAAGCTCCTGTCGGTAGAGCTACGGCTGCAGATGGAGCTGCTGCCATTCAGGAAAGGACTTAAGACCTGGCTGGCAGGGCAGGTGTGGGGCCCTGAGGACAGTGTGGCTCCTGCCCGTTGGCTTTTTCCGTAAGAGGCATCTTCTCTCTCCTGCATGGGGTGGGAGGGATTTTAATGGGGGTGGGAATTTTAACTGTTTTTATTATGTGGGGTTTTAAATTATGTAAGCCGTCCTGAGTTGGGCTTGCCTGAGTGGGAGGCGAACAAGCCGAAAAATTAAAATAAAATAAAATTAAAACTATCCTAATACTGCCTTAAGCTGTTTGTTTGCATGGATCACATATATGGCATGTGTCATCACATTGGGCATGTCTACATCTCTGCTCCACTCTGGATTGTAAACCAAACAAACATGAAAGCTCTTCCTGATATCAGAGCTGGCATGGAGGATAACATGCTGCAGAAACAGTTCTGCTGTGCTGCTATTCCCAAAGTGTGTAAATAGTCACTGACTTACCACTTGTCCCGATCCTGGGTCGTAGAATCTCTCCAGAAGCTGAATGGAGGTGCTTTTGCCACAACCACTGCTGCCCACCAAAGCCAAAGTCTGCCCTTTACTAACTTTTAGATTGAGCCCTTGTAAAACTTGCACTTCCGGTCTGGTTGGATATACAAAATGGATGTCCCTGAATTCAATGTTGCCTTCAAATTTTTGCTGGCAAAGGGGAAAACGAACACAGAAATGTAATACTTTAAGACTGCATGCATTGATGCATAAGGTTTCATTTACACACACACACACACTAATTCAGGGAAAGAAGACACTAGTCCAGGATTCGAAACCTGCGGCCCGTGGAACCATTTCATGTGGCCCTCCACCACCTTCACCACATCAGGAAGTGTCATGTGGTGGAGGAGGAAGGGGGAAATGGCCATCTGGCCCCTGAAGCTGTCTGAGGAAGTGTGATCCGGCCCCCGGTTTAAAAAGGTTGAGAATTCCTGCGCTAGTATCTGGAAATTAAAGAAAAGACACTAAATTGCACTTCAACCATTTGCATATTCAGAATAACTTATTAAACGGTAAGAGGCCGTCTTGGACAGTGAAGGTTGTGTTGTAAGGAACTGCAGTGGAAAAGGAACATCATCTGGAACTAAGTGGAGACAGCTTGCACAAGCAGAGTTTCACACAGCATTAAACTGCACAACTTGTCAACCAATTGCCCTGTGATGCATTATACATTTGGCATAGGCGAACTCTGAAAAATCACGCAGCAGCCTTTGGGCCAAACATAGAAGGTTGTATCTCCTTCATTCCTCACTCCTGGGATCACATCTGTGTCTCTCTTTTTAAAAGTCAACTTCTGCTATAAAAAAACAACAATTTTTAGGAGGCACTCTTCTACCTGGTCTATATCCTGCCTCTGTTTTGTTTCTGGGAATGGATATTTTTAAAAGTTGCCCACAACTTTTATTTATGTATATCTACTGTATATGAAATGTAGAAGGCTGACCTAATACAGTGAAAGGGATGGACGCTGTTGCAAAATCTTACCAATTTTTCACCTTCTTCACTGTAGCTGTCCATCACTGGCTTCCGATCCAAAAGGTGAAAAATTCTTTGTGCAGAAACCTTCGATTTGGTAAAATCGGGTGCAAGAGAATTTGACTGACCCACATTCATAGCAGCAAAAAGCACGGAAAAAAAGACTCTGAAAACACAGAATATTGCTACTGAGATACTGTAGCAGAACACAGAATACAGGCTTCAGTTGTTACAGGTGTCAACCTCAAACAACCTTTGAGACTGTGAACTGAGGTGTACGCGATAAGACCCTTTTGCCAGAGACTGTGAAACAACTATATGCAGCTACTCCTCAGAACTCTCTTGAGATCAAATTAGCATTGAATAGTATATGCTTTCCCATATGTTAGTACTGAAGGGATCATCTAGGAAAGCAGCCAATGTCTGAAATGTCACTACAAGTGAGGAACTTTATGGCCACTATTCTGTTGTGGAGCTCCATCAGTTTAACAGGGATGATATCACTAGCAGCAGCAGGCTACTGCTGATTACAGAGTACCCTTTTTCATTTTTGGGATACTTGTGACCCTGTTTCATTGTACAGTACACAGGTTGTGAATGCCCCAAAACCTCTCCCTTGCTTCTCCCAGCAAAAGAAATTCACTGGCCTGTTGCTTCTGAGTGTAGCAGTTCTATATGACGATTGTTATCCATAATAAATAACCAATAGCCATATCCTCCATTTTGTTTTTCTTCCTCTCTGAATTACAAAGGACTGAACTTTTACAAATGCCACGAATGCAGAGGTACGTATAGCTACATATAAAGATCTACAGTTTTATTTTAAAATATTTTAAAGCAGTTTATGTTTTAATTAATTACCAAGAAAATTAGTCTCCAATGAATCAGGCAATATACTCACATAAAAAGTTGTTCAAAGTTCATGTAACAATGGGCGATAAGCCATGCTCCAAATCTGAAGACAGCAGCATTTATAAAAAAGTTAGAACATTGAGCTATGGCATATAAAAAAGCATCCATAGGAGCCTTCCTCAGAGAGTCCCTAATAAGAGAAAAAGCCAGTTGGAAAGAATCACAATTTATTATGAAACAAACAGAAAGAAAGAGGAGACAAAAAAGCAACGAGAGTCACCACAACCTGAAAATTCTTATCGTTCAGACTAGAAGTTCTCAACCTTCTAAAGCTGGGGCCCAGGTCACACTCCTTCAGACAGCTTCGGGGGCCGAATGGCCATTTTGCCTTCTTCCACCATATGACACTTCTGGGTGTGGTGGAGGCGATGGGGGAGCCACATGAAATGGCACCGCAGGTTGAGAATCTCTGGTCTAGACCGGGGTCGCCAACCCTTTTAAGTCAGGGGCCAGGTCCTGCTCCCTCAGTCAGTCGAGGGGGCTGGACTGGTGGTCCTCCTGCCTTTTACGGCTGCCATAAACACATTTGCGGCTGTGTAAACTGCCGTAAATGAGTCCATGGCCAATTATGGCTGCTGCTGGAGTGAGGTCCAGATTATTTGGTTCTGTGGGCCAGATCTGGCCCACAGGCCATAGGTTGCCTACCCCTTGTCTAGACAGAATCTATCCACATCTCTCACATGAATCCTCAAATCTTGGTGAGTTACTTGCATCATATTTGTTTGCCCACCTTCTTTTTACCTATGTCATACTAGAAGAAGAATCAGCTCTATATGTTGGGCAAAACATATGACATATGTAAAATACAACCTGTAGGTTCAATAGTTCTATCAGACAAGACCCACATATAACTTTAGCCCTATTCAGTCATTACTATCAGCTCTGGCTCTGAGCGTTTCCATAGCAGAGTATGCTGCTCCAGTATAGAGTGCATCCACACACGCAAAACAAGTGGACATCGCTGTTAATGAAGACATGCGCATAGTGACAGGATTCCTCAAACCTACACTAGTTGAGAAAATATACCCTCATGTTGGTAGTACTCTACCTAAGATGAGAGAAGTAGTAGTGGACACCAATAAAACTAAGTAAGAGAATGACCCTCAACATCCTCTGAATGGATATGAATCTCAAGACCACCTTCTCAGATGTAAGGGTCAGCAATAGCTAATTTCTTGGCTGTTTTTCCTAAGCTTATGCTTTTTGGATGGCATAGCTGGCTGTGCCTTGTGGTCTGTTTTAACCTCTTAGACCAATCTCCTGTCTTTTGTTGAGGTAGAGGATATTATTCCATCAAGAAAACTCAAGCTTAAATGGGTAGATTCTGTATGAGGAAACCACGATCTTGTCATTCATCTCTAGCAACAGTTAGAATGGCTCTGTCATATTTTTTCCTGACTATGTATTATTATTATTCTGCCATATCCATATATGAATATTGGTGATCATCATGGCAATCAGCCATAAAGAATGTCCTGATAATATAATGCAGTGGCCTTTCATCTGCCTTCCGCATCGCCACATGACATCTGAACCACTGATCCAGTTCTGTGAGTCACTTTCTGGTCCTGAGTCCTTTTGGCACAGAAAGTCATCATCAGCCCCAGACCAGTATTGATGAAGCTGATGCCCTCCATCAAGATGGATTCAAGTGGGATTCAATCCACTTGGGGACCATTACCCTTCCCTGTGGATTTAGGCACCCAAACCATTAGTCCTCAGGGTAGTCAAGGTATGTAACTGCCAACTGACACTCGATGTTGAGTTGCTGGCAGTATGGTCTACTCTATTACCATAAAAGGACAACCTGGCCAGACTGGTTGACTATGTATACAGTATATGCAAAATAAGAAATAAACATTAAAACAAACACCAAATAGTATATTTAGCTGCATGCAAAATTTACCTGTATGGACCTTCTAAGCTTGCACAGTATTTTTCAAAAAACCTATCTTCTCTTGTCAACGCAGCCACTGTTCGTATGTTTTCTACAGATTCTGTTGAAATCTAAAGTTAAAAATAATAATAAGAAAAACACGAATTTTAATTTTTAAAAACTAAAAGCAAGGTGTTCTCCAACAGCTGGTGCTCTCCAAGGTAAACTTGGCATCAATCAATAGATGTTGAACTAACCCCAATAGCACATTTGTCATGACTTTCTATCTGTTGATACTAAGTTAACCCCAGGCAGTAGATTCACCAAACATATCAAGCCAAACACACTGGTCACTTGCGCTCATTATCAGTGGCAGCAGCTAAAAATACCACTGTTTTGTTATCTCCCATCACGTTGGAAAAGTCATCTAAAATTTGTTCTTGGCTTCTTTTTCTGTTTTTTTTTTTTGTTGTGGGGCAGAGTTACAGTTTAATATTGTATTTTATAGTGAACTTATTCACGATTGATTTTTAATACATTTTAAAATGGTAGACAAACTATTAGATCAAGTTGTTGATACACAAATACTACCAGATACTGTACCTCATGCATTGTGGTGTAACTAATTTGTAGATGGGAACCACTGACTCTCCAGATGCTACTGGC
Organism: Bradypodion ventrale; assembly: GCA_035047345.1. NCBI lineage: Eukaryota > Metazoa > Chordata > Lepidosauria > Squamata > Chamaeleonidae > Bradypodion > Bradypodion ventrale. The sequence continues at coordinate 102,941,391 of JAWDJE010000006.1, forward strand.
CTACAGCATCCATCACATATGAGCACTATTGATGGGAATTGGTGTTTCATAACATCTGGAAGATGACAGGTCAAACCCCACCCTTTGGCCTAATCTTATCCATAAGATTTTTAGATAATGGAGAACTTACTCTTCCTGCCTCTTCCAGGGCTTTTTGATCATTTTTAGCATGACCCATCATTGAGCTGACTCTAATAGCTTGTGTGCCAGCAATGAAAGGAATACAGGCTAGGATGAGCAGAGTTAATTGCCAGCCATGCACAAAAGCAATAACAATAGCCGTCACAAGTGTAAAGAGTGTCATGGTTATTAAGGCCAGCCGACTTCCAGTAGCCTAAATAAAATACAGAAGCAAAAACAAAATTGGAATTCTCATTGTTCTCCCACAATTAATTCCTTCAAACAATACTATTAGTGCAGTCTGTTCATTTCAAAGCTACAGATCTTAAAAATGACAATGTAAGAAATCAGCATTATACTATGAGTTAGGTGCAGCTCTAGCCGTATGTTCAGCCTAGAAGACATAAAGACTAGCTCTTCCATTCTTTAGCCTTGACTCATTCAGCTGTCAACGTATGACTCTGAAAGTCTGGGAAAGCCATTCATTAATCAGAAATGATGGCCACTAAGTATGTCTAGATCAGATATTCTCAAATTATGGCCCACGGGCCAAACCCGGTTCCTGAAGTAATTTCATCTGGCCCCTGACGCCTTCCATGTTCCTGCTGCCGCCACCACCCGGAAGCAACAAAAATGCTGAACTCACACAAAAACTTCTCAAATCACGTGAGAACTTGCCAAATCTCATGAGATCTTGCTGAAATTGCACAAAAACTCACCGAAAACAAGCATTTTTGCTGGTTTTGGTGTGTTTTTGGTGCTAATGGGTGGTATCGGGAGCCAGATGACCAGCCTGCACAGCCATTCTGAGGGGAGTGATCCAGTCCCTGCTCCAAAAAAGTTGAGAAAGCCTGGTCTAGATGCTTAGCATGCCTTTTAAAACTCTCTGAGGTCAGTTTGAGCATGATGAATCTGCATTTTATGGACATTGGAGCATTCCAATCTCCCCCCCCCCCCAGCTTCTTTTAGAAACCCCCTGCTTTTTAAAATAAATCATAAAATACATATTTGATCATACCTATCAAGTTGCCGGTGTCCAAATACGGGAAGGTTTGGCGCATGCGTGCCACTGCCTCTGACATCAGAGGCAGCGACGTGCATGCAGTAACCCCTGCATGCATGCGCATTAACCCCTGCATGCATGCACAGAAACCCCTTCAGCCAGGAAAGGGGTTACTGTGCATGCGTGCCCGTCAGAGACAGCGGCGCGCATGCGCAGTAGCCCTTTTCCTGGCCGTTCAAATACAGAATGATGGCGGGAAGGAGTGTGACAGAGCGGTGAATTACGGGAAATTCTGGCCAAAACGGGATACCTGACAGGTATGTATTTGATGGTGATCAAAGTGGAGAATGGGAAAAATCCCCCCTAATTGATTTAGTATTGTAACAATCAGAATGGCAGGGGGAACTAATTACACTTTCCCTATCCCTCTGCAAAGGAGCAGGGAAAGTGTTTCATTTGGGCAAAAGGTCACCTAGGGTGTTTGGACAGGAGGAGAGAGCAGAATGTAATTTAGCCCCTCCCTTATCCTCTAGTGATCCATAAATTAGTGAGCCCAGTCTAGCTGGGCAGTCCTGTTGGGCAGTCATGACATGCTCACTATTTCAATTCATAAATTAAAACCAGTGATCCAGATTTTCACAAATGCTACTTTGGATTAACAACTAGAGTATCCCTCCATTTCAGCATCAAGTGAATCATACAGTGCGATACTTCAAGCAAAATTCCAGGTGCTGGTCTTTGTCTTAGTACTGAAAAAATGACCCCTGATTCATAGAGAATTTAAGTGGTGCAAAACTTTCTGCCAGCCTCTCATGTTCATTTCTGTCTGATTGTCCTGTGATATGAGTTACTCTTAACAAGCTAGGGTTAGAAAATTCAGCCTCCAGCAAGCAGAATCAGTGACCCAGCAGTTGTAAAATAGAACATTGTCACTTTGGTATTTAAAATGCCAGGCACTCTCTCAAATAGACTTATTGTGGTTTTTTTTGTAATAATTTCCTTGTTCAAGCACTGCAATTAAAATTGCAACAACAAGCAATCAAGAAAAGTAAAACCTACTCCTTTGACTTGGGAAGCATCTGTTGCAAGCCTGGTTAACAGGATGCCAATGCCATTGTTATGGTCATCAAACCATCCAATTTCCTGAAAACAGAAAAAGTATTTCAAATAATGTACACTAGGGGCTTACAAATAGCTCTTATCATAAAACAAAATTATTGCTTACTTGTTAAATCCAGTTTTTAGTGCCATTTAGAACAGACCCATTGAATCAATGTGTCATCCAAGAGTTGATTTAATAAATCACTTTATTATTATTATTATTATTATTATTATTATTATTATTATTATTATTATTATTATTATTATTATTATTATTATTATTATTATTATTATTATTATTATTTTTGGGGGGTGTCTATCTTGTTAGGAGTGACAACTGGATTTAACTCTCAGTACTGTATTTTTAAAAATAATGACTACGGTGGCTTAGTAGTTAAGATGCTGAACTTGATGACTAGAAGGTCGGTAGGTCGAGACCCGAGTGCTGTATGATGGAATTAGTGCCCATTTCTGTCCCAGCTCCTGCCAACCTAGTACAGTAGAACCTCGGATAAAGTTCAAACTCCGTTCCACAAGTTTGGACTTTATCTGATTTTGGACTTTATCCGAATCAAATAGGCCATGCATCAGATAACGTCTAAAAGAAATGGACTTTATCCGAGGTTCCTATACCAAATACCTCGGATAACGTCAATTTTTTAACGGTTTTGGACTTTATGTGATGCATCACGTGTGCATAAAAACCACGACTTCATCCAAATCGGACTTTATCCGAGGTACCACTGTAGCTTGAAAGCAAGAAATTGCAAGTAGATAAATAGGTGCCACTTTGCCAGGAAAGGTAACAGCATTCTGTGCACTCCAGCATCTTGTCATGCCTGCCACATGACCACAGAAATGTCTGTAGATGCAGACAGCACTGCCTCTTTGGCTGTAAGCGTATATGAACACTGTAACCTAGAGTCAGACACGACTGGCTTTTGAGCAAGGGAGATCTTTACTTTTACCTACTTTTAAAAATAATTCACATTTTAATGTGGAGCGGTCAAACTAACCTCCTAAACAGAACACCTGGAGTATTCTTTTTGCTGTCTCACCTGGTTTGATTCCAGGAGAAGCTGAAAGTGGATGGGTGTGAGTGAATGAATGGAAGAAGCCCTTCTTTAAAATCCTGTAAAGCTGTGCCACTAAGTGGAGTCTAGGGAAGAGCATCTGTGGCCAGTGTAGACATTGGTAATAATAATTTTGTGTCAGAAATTATTCTGGGTTTGTTGCGTCCAAATGTTTATTGCTTTGCAATCGCCATTAAGTCTTTGCTGTAAAAGCACACCTTTTCTGTAAGGCGCCACATACATATGTATTCAATGTAATCTGATTGGTTTAACACAGGTTTCCCGCGTTAGCAAAAGCCCGGGCAAATGTATCGTTGTAACTGCCGTTCTGTCTGTATATAAGTTTCTACCTCGCCCCTGTTTCCCCAGTCCGAACTGAGCTGTAATAAATGACTTGTTGGTTAACCCCCGAACTGCTGTCGTGTTGCAATTAATACTCGGACTCAACAGGGTTGAAAATATATATTCAACCCTGTTGAGTCCGAGTATTAATTGCAACACGACAGCAGTTCGGGGGTTAACCAACAAGTAATTTATTACAGCTCAGTTCGGACTGGGGAAACAGGGGCGAGGTAGCAACTTATATGCAGACAGAACGGCAGTTACAACGATACATTTGCCCGGGCTTTTGCTAAAGCGGGAAACCTGTGTTAAACCAATCAGATTACATTGAATACATATGTACGTGGTGCCTGTATATATATGTTTTGCAGAAGAAATCTCACTCAGGGAATGCCCAAATGAGGCTCCTTTCATGTCCCCAAGAGTTGAGGCAGAGATGGGTGCTCAATCCGTCATGCAGTACCCGGGTCTAGAACTGTCGACTTGCCAGCCTTCCAGCTAACAAGGCGAGCTTCTTAACCACTGAACCACCGCAGCCCCACCTAGGCACGGGTAATGGATATGGAAGCTGATGAAAACTTATTATTGTGTTCAACTTATTTTTAGAAGACACTGTTATGTGCTATTATGAATAATTACAAGCTTATCTTGTGCTGTTCAGTGTGACATACATTTTAATTTTAAATAAATACAGGTGTGAATTGACTGAAGGTACCACCCTCCTTCAAATTGTTTATGCTCCCCTTTACGATCTATATTTTGAACTTGCCTGTTGAAGCAAGGCTTTGAACGAAAGTGATCTCAATCGCAGTGTCAGGGCTTCCCCAGACTTTCCAAACATGAAACCCTGAAAAGCATAAACACAAAATATGGTCTATCATAATAATTTGTTTCCTACTTCTCTTGCTGGGTTCTGCACATATTTTTTAATGAATGTGGTTAATACTCTTAAAGCTCTCTCTTTATTATACTGTATACCATTCCTCGGTTTCTTTGGTTTGATCTGGTGTGAGAAATATTATCTGGCAAAACAAGGTTGCCATTGCCCAGAGTACACCCGATTGCGGTCCAAAAATATAAAATTTATCCACAATCTTTGAGGATGCTCTTTCTGTGGTATGAACAAACAGAATTGAAGGTACACAAGAGCAAAATCAAATTAGAAGATGGAGGAGAGAGCTCATTGAACAAGGATTAACATTAAAGGAGGATATGGCTGAGCAACTCCCCTATGTTACTTGGAGGACCCAGAATAGACTGAGGGTCAGAGTGCCTAAATGTAAGACCAACAAGCTCAAATGTGGGCTGTTGGCAGACAACAACAACACACTGTGTGAATGTGGAGAGATACAGAATCAGGCTCATTTGCTGGTCTGCCAATTACTACCAGAAACATGTACCAATGAAGATTTAATTTTGGCCAATGACAAAGCCAAGGTGGCTTTATTTTGGCAGTTCAAATTTTGATCGGGACACAAAATAATAATAATAATACAGTCAAACCTCTACATACAAATTTAATTCGTTCCTTGAGGATGGTTGTATCTCGAAAAATTCTTATTTTGAATTTCCCATAGGAATGCATGGAATGCAATTTCCCATAGGAATGCATTGGATTTTGTTTTCTTTGTATATTTTATTATAAATTAAAAAGGAAAATACTTAACAAATACAAACAAACATACAATTAAGACCTTTCGTGTCTTCAAAAATACTGGAGAATTTTAACATAATGTTTTAGATATTCATCCTGCTTATGCCATAAACATATCTATTTATATTCTCATCCTAATTATCAAACCTTAAATCAACAAAGAAGTTATATTAGTTACTACGTTATTTACTAACTGTAATAAGGTTTCAATTGTCCATTATTCATACTAGTGATACATAAAATTGAACCCTGGTGGTATTTACAGTTGTCAAAGAGGCTGGTATAACTTATTTTATTAACTTTACTTCCAAAATACTAAGTGATCGATTACTGGCACATAGCCATCTCCTTTATCCAATGTATACTCTATAAAAGACTTCCATATTTTTTAAAAAATTTGTTTTCCTTTATTATGTCCTTCTTCAGATTCATTTCCCAAGTTAATTTGTCATTTAGGGCCATCGTCCACATTTCTTTATACCAATCTTCAATTTTTGGAACAATTTCACCCTTCCAATTACGCGCTATACACTGTCCAGCAGTGGTCATCATGATTGATATAAGATTTTTTAAAATAATTACCCACATCTAATTTGTCTACATCAGTTAAAAGTGCGATACGTGCTCCCAATTTAATCCTTGTGTCAATTATATTCTTCATTTTGTTTTCAACTGCTAACCAAAAATATTTCAATACACCACATTCCCACCACATGTGCACATATGTATCTCAAAAAAATCCAATTAAAAATTTGTATCTCGAACCTGATTTTTTCTGAGATTTCCAGATGTATCTTGAGTTTTTCTTAAGTTGAAACAATCTTATCTTGAGGTTTGACTGTAATTATATACCATTCTTGCTAACCTTAATCTTTGCTTCACTTGTAGCCAGTGATGCACTGCAAATTTTTTTTACTACCTACTTACTCTGTGAGCTGGCCAAATATGTGGGTGGGGCCAAATCTGTGGGCGTGGCCAAACATCCTGCATTATGGACTACTGAGGTTTTAATTTAATTTAATTGTCAAATTTATATACTGCCCACTCGGCCAAGGCTGACTCCGGTGGCCGTGACCAACCAAGTGGGTGTGGCCTGGGGGAATTTCCACAACTGGTTCTGCAGAACCTGACAGAACCTGCTGCAGTGCATCACTGCTTGTAGCCACACAATCTTATTTTTTTGATAAAGACAATCAATGCCAAGGTTTTAATGTCATACTACTTGCTAAGGTCTCAATGTCTTATATCTGAGATCCCACATTCCACATTCTAAACCAAGGTCTCAGCTTTGTGTGAAGTTTGTTTTGCTGGTCATTGCAATCGGGTACTGACAGTGTCATTCAAGTAATTCTAGTTTTGAGATGCTTCTACAAATGGCAAACTGTCAGGCCCAATTCATAGTTGTTTTCAACTTCACTTTGGCCTTATCCTCTGCTGAAATTTGCTTCTCTTAAACTTTCAAAAACTGGGATTCAGAACCCTGGCTTAAAATCTTCTTCTTCTTTCATGTCTGGGTCAGACTTTAAACTACCAAAATGAAGCCACCTTTTGGTGAATTCATTCGGTAGTTCATTTCACCTGGCCTAGTGTGAGGAAAACATGCTAGCACCATAAAGTTGCCATTTCCTGGGGTATGCCGGATTGTTGCTCAAAAATACCACAATCTTTAAGAATGTTTTTTCTGTGAACTTCTACCTCAGTTGTAACAGGGGTTCCATGCATGAACTGAAATCACATTAGCGTTGTAGCAATATGATTCTGACATTTCATTAGCCCACTGTCTCTCTAGGTGTTACTTTATAATAATTTTTAATTAATTTGTGCTTCTTCTTCTTCTTCTGTATCTAGGTCAGACATGAAACTGCCAAAATAAAGTCACCTTTTGTTGAGTTCATTCTGCAGTTTCTTTCGGCTGACCTAGTGTGAGAAACATTAGCCAGCAACACAAGGTTGCTGTTATCAGGGTACACCCAATTCTGGTTAAAAAAAAACCACAATCTTTGAGGAAGCTCTTTCTGTGTGCCCCATTAATTGGTGCTTAAATAGTGCTTACCTGGATTGTATATGTTATGAAGCTAATCGCTCCCAAGAGAAGAAACAGCAGAGAGTACAACACTGTATGTTGACTTCTCTTTACCTCATCCTGCTCCTGGAAGGCCTGGAAAACATAGTAGAGGACATAAATAACTATAACATGCATTCAACAGAAACAGTTGTTCTGTTTAATCTAATCTTTGATTAAAATTGTAGAAACAATTACAGAAATACCTCGGATAATGACCAAACTTTGTTCCACAAGTTGCATGCATTGGATAACGCTAAAAAAAGTTGCCTGGTTCTGGGAGGGTCGGGGGACCCGATCTGCGCTGTTTCCGACGTCCCTTGACCTTCCCAGGTGCTGCTGCAAGGCAGCATGATGGAGGTTTTTTTTGGCCATTTTGGGCTCTCCGCCCCCTGCCACCTATGTGAGAGCCAATCCACGCTGTTTCCGGCGTCCTCCAACCTTCCTAGGCACTGCTGCAAGGCAAAACCTGCAGCCAAGGAAGGAGTTTTCCTGGCATTTTGCCTTGCAGCAGCACCTGGGAAGGTCAGGGGACATCAAAAATAGCGCAAATTGGGTCCCCCGGCCCTCACAGAGGTGGCAGCGGCAGTGGGTGAGTGCAGAAAAATGATGCATTGCATAATGCTAAAATAGCGTTATCCGATGCAATCCCCCCCCAAATATCGGGTCGTTATCTGATTTTAGCATTATGCGAGGCGGTTGTTATCTGAGGTATTACTATACAACAAACTCCAGCCACCCAACTATGATGTTTCTCCTTGTGTCTCCTCTCAACTCCCCTTTAAAAGACAGGGGTCGACTACACTGGTAATCTACGCCACAGTTTGTGTCCAATTTGACATGGATGAAATTGAATTAAAAACCAGTGACTACAGGATATAAAGCTCAGCATGGGGAAGCTCAATAGTGAATTGTTTCTTTTAAATGGTTTCCCAAATCAGCACTGCAACAGACTAGCAACCAGTCATTTGGGGGGGGGGGGCTAAAGAAGGGGTGAAAAAAAGGAATTTTTTTAAAAAAAATATTTTGCAACAAAGATAAACACGCAACACAAAAATACAACAAAGAAACACAGCAACAAATAAAAAAACTACATTAAGTAAAACACACCCAAAGAATAATCCTCCACCCACCAACACACAACACTCTAAACTCCCATTCCCCCCCCCCCCCAGGCTAAATACTGCCTGGTCACTCCCATTTAGGGATGGGGGGAGGGAGAGCCTATCCCTTCTATTCTAAATTTCTTCTTTTGTTATTCCCTGTCTCCTCATCTTAATTTTTCCTCTGTTTTAATTCTGTTGGTCCCTATTCTATTCATATTCCTAAATTGTTACCACTTTATTGCCTGTGCTTATTTATATTTATATGTTATTTTTATTTTTTAGCTTTATGCTTTCTTTTTGCACCAGACACTTCTGCGTCCTTCTCTTCTTCTCTTATTTCCCCTCCACTGCCATAACTTAAAGGTTTCTCCCTTTGTTTCTCCTTTGAATGGTCTCTCCCCTTTTCTTGATACTCCTCTCTCCCCTTTGATCCTTCTAAACCTTCTCCATAAAGTTTTTTTACTAGTTTTTCCCAGGTCGGGTCTTCCATCTCTATAATTTTTAGTAATTCAAGTTGTCTCATTGCCCCCTTTGGGTCCTCTGCTCTAACCACCTTGCCATCATGAAATATCTTTAAGAAGATAGGGAACCCCCATTGATATTGCAATTAAACAAAATTTCCATTATAGGCTTCATCTCTCTTCTCCATTGAATAGTCTCATTACTTAAATCATGATATACTTGTACTTCTATCTTTAATGCAGAGTCGCCATGCTTCCTTAAATAGTCCATTACTTGATCTTTTTTATAATCTAATACAAAATTAATTATCATATCTCTGGGGCTTTGACCTCTCTTGAAACCAACCTTAAAAATTGCTTTGATGTCTTCTTTAATTGGGCCAGAGTCCAGAGCAAAGGTTTGTAACCATTTAACCACTTTAATTTTTAAATTGTCTTTATCCATGTCAGGGAAGAACTTAATCCTTATGTTTTTCTTTTTCAATTGATGCTTAAACATTTTGTCCATAATATTTTCATGCCTTAGTGCATTCTCCGCCAAGTCCTTAACCTCTGACTGCAAAATATTGGTTCTCATGTTTAATCCAGAAATTGATTTTCCCAGAGATTGCACTTCCTCTTTGAACACCTCTTTAACCGCCTCTTTAACAAACCGTTTAATTTCTTTTTTATCTTGATTAGATTTCGTAAGTATAAAGTCTTTTAATTCCAACAGTGTCATATCTCCACTTGATTTTTGCTTAGAGGGTTGTCTTGCCTCCATATTTTCAATTTCTTCTTTATTTGTTGGGCTGTTTTTTGTCATGATAATCACAAGGGATGATTTTATATTTTAATTTTCTTTACATTTATTAAGTGTTAAGATTCATATAGTAGATTCTCTGTAGGTTTGAGGATAGCTGACTCAATAGGGAAGCACACTGAAGCCAGTTGCATTCCAATACACCAGACATACCACACATTAACACATCACTAAGAATTTGGTATGCTAAGTAGCAATGCCAGTCACTTAGGCACCTGTGAGGGAGCTCACACTTGCATAACAAGGGGGATTCCCAAGGTTACACTCGGTCAATAACCTATCACCTCAGAGAGAAGGGAAAGGTGACATTCACATAGAAGTGGATCATGGGACAGTAACATCTGTTCAAACATCTGGGGACAGGGTGACAACAAACACCTGCACTGACACCTGAGAATTAGGTTACGTCAATTCATGTCTAAGAATTTGGTTAAACCATAAACACCTGTTTGGGTAAATAACATTTAGTCATTTAAAAACCACTAAACACTTCACCATAACTTAGCATTTGAACAGTGTCTTGACAATGAGTGAGATGACAATGAGGTCATCTCACATGTTTAACATTCTAGAGGAAGGTGTGAGGACCCCAGAAAATATATTTAAACCTCAGGTTTTGAGGGTTCAGAAGACACCATTTGGGAGTATGCGATAGCCCACATCATTTCGAACTCATACCATGGAGATCTAAGGAAATCCTGATGGGGGCTTTCAAGCCCATAGAGAAAAAAATGCTTTCTTAGTGAAGTTAGCTATTTTCTTAGTTTGTTAAGTTACTTTGGGAGAGTTAAGCTTGCCATGGTGATCCAGAAGGGAGGACCACCAGCTTCAATCATCGGCCTGGGAATATTATCTGCCAGGGTATCCCAGCCTTTGAAGGTAAAAGCTATCTTCATGCAGGGCAGTTTCCCAGGGCCAAGTCCATTCTCTGTGTGTGTGTGTGTGTGTGTGTGTGTGTGTGTGTGTGTGTGTGTGTGTGTGTGTGTGTGGGAAGGTGACAATATAACGGAGCGCTATTCAGCCTTGCTACCATACTTGCTACCACATTCCTGCCTAAAGTGCAGAAGTGCCATCTTACCCATTTCAGCAGCATGTGGAACGAGGGAGTGTTCTCAGGGTAGGTGGGCCGCTGAACCTAGAGGGATCACCCTGCATGGGTACCCTAAGCCTGGGGTCCCCCAAAAACCTTATGAGACCTCACCCCAGTTCCTGACAGCTGTTAGTGCTGACAAGTCGTCTATATGCTTTATCAGATACAGTCTCTTTTTTCCAGACTCTCTTCTTCATTTGTTTTGAACCACCACTGCTGCAGCAACCCTTGTAAGCCTCTCAATGAAAGTAAGATTGAGAAAAGAGTCTCTTACTGTTGTCTCTCTTCCAGTAGATGATACTATTTGCTCAACAATATGCAACTATCAATAGTCCACAAATATTTTTTTCACCAGCTACTAAGAGGCTTAAAAATCAGAACTGCAGCCTTGTTTTAATTTAAAACCACAGAGCTTTATCTTATCTTGAAAAGCACCTGGGCTTCCTGCCAGCTCTGTCGGCTCAGCCCAATATGGCGGTTTCTCCCTCTGAAGTTAGGATGGCAGCAAAAAAACAAAAACAAAACAGCTTTAGTGGATGAACTGTAAACACTCTTTTTCCAAACCGGTCTTGTATCAAGCCTTTTCCTCAAAAATTGTATCAGAGGCAAAGAGATGAAAAAGAAAGTCCGCACAGCAACAAAAGGGAGATGGAAGTTCTATTGCTTTAAAAAGCTTTGCAGTCAAAGGCCTTTGCTTTGTAGCACTTTGCGCCCCAGTCTTTTTCAACAAAAAAATTCACAGCAAAGAGTTTGTCAACAAGACCTTCAATACCTCCCATGGTACCTTATCATCCAAAGGGCTGCAGTAGCTATCTTTTGGCAAGTTCCATGGCACTTTTAACTAAATTAGGACCTTTTTTTCTTGGTCTAGAGAAGGAGACAACAGAAACCACTCCAAACAGCTACCTTAGGCTCCTCCCTCCTCCAAAAGGAAGGAAATTTGTGGATAATAAGTCTATTGGACTATACTCAACTTTTAGCACCAACTAGAGTAGACCCATTAATGAAGGTCCTGTTGTGATTTTACGTTGCATAAGAGAAGTCACGCAAATAGTCAGGGATAACTGCTGAAGCATGGTCACACACTGGTTGTGCACCTGGTCACAAGCCGAGCACTTAATCCATTAGCTGCAATTAGCTGCAGCAATTTCTGTGATTCCACTTGCATTTGCATAGAATTCCAACAGCACTGTCACCACTGAGTCCATCAGATTTTGGTAAGAAACACTTATGTAAGCATGTTTCTGTGTGTCTGCTAAAGTTGGGAGAAACAACTAGATTTAACCCATCAATGGCTAAGAGTCATAGGTGCCCACAAATTTCCGAGCCAGGTATGCGCCCCCCATTTTGTCCATGGCCCCATGGTTTTTGCGCATGCGTGGTCTGTTTCCACATGCATACATCGGTGGTTTCCTGGTGCTGCCACACCCCTGTGGTTTTCTGTGCATGTGTGGTCTGTTTGCGCATGTGCACACTGTTTGTTTCCCGGCACCGACAGGCCCCCATCATCTCCAGGCCCGGGACAGGAGTCCTACTTGTCCCCCCCTGATTGAGGCACTGCCCACATAATGTTCCCAATATCAGAAGAAATATGCTTCTCAGTATCACTGGTTGTGTAACATAACAGGGAGGCTGCATTTTAATTCTGCTTATGGGCTTTCTATTAGCACTTAACTGACCCCTATAGGCACAGTACAGTATGCTGACCCAGATAAGCCTTTGAAAAGCTCAAGTCCCAATCACTTTATGGGTTAATCTTCTTGAGTGCTGTATCCAATGCTGAATATTGGCTGTCCTCATGGCAATCAACCATGAAGACTGTCCTGAGAATATAATGCAGTGGCCTTTCATCTGCCTTCTGCATTGCAGCGTGACAATCCATACCACTGATCCAGTTCTGTGAATCATTTTCTGGCCCTGAGCCCTTTTGGCACACAAAGTCCTGAGCTCCAGGCCAATATTGATGAAGCTGCTGCCCTCCATCAAGATGGATTCAAGTGGGATTTAACCCACTTGGGGACCATCTCCCTTCCCTGTGGAAGGCCATTAGTCCTCAGAGTTATCAGGTTAATTAATCACCACCTGATGATTGTCATTGAGTCACTGGCAGTATGGTCTACTCTATTACTATAGCAGGATAACCTGGCCAGACTGGCAACATTAACATTATGTGCTAATGCCATTCTTTGAATTGTCCTTGAAAGTAATGGAAGAACCAGGACAGATATTCTACAACTGTACAAACATGATCAAATTGGTAACCCCTCCATCAATAACTCACAACACATTTGTTCAGAAAGGTGCCTTGGCTACAACAATTAACTACCCTATTTTTTAAAAAATTGAATATTTTTATGGAAAGCAAATGGTAGGTTGAGGCAGCAATAAACTATAGCAGTGATGGCGAACCTTTTAGAGACCGAGTGCCCAAACAGAGGGGCAGGATGAACTCTGTGCTTGGGGGAGGAAGCACTTCCATTCAGTTGCTGGGCAGAGGGGCGGGTGAACTCTGTGCTGGGGGTAGGGAGGAAGCACTCCCATTAGGCTGCTGCACACAGAGGTGGGGCAAACTCTGTGCTGGAGGAGGGAGGAAGCGCTCACATTGAGCCACTGGGCAGAGGGGTAGGATAAACTCTGTGCTGGGGTGACGACAGCTGGGAATGCTCGATCTGGCACACATGCTATATGTTCGCCTCCACTGAACTATAGCTACTTTGCTGTAAAACGATGGAGAAGCTTTTTGTTTTCAAAAACAAAGAGAAGAATAAAATACGACAAGAGCAGCAAAATGGGAGGACAACTTGGCAGATGCTGAAACTGAAGCTACTAAAAGTTGTAAACTTACCCCAATAATTTTAGCAAACAGAACTGCAAATGCAGGAGTGACAGCCCCACAAATGGCAGCGGCAATGACTCCAATCACTATGTAGCATGATTCAGGTTTATTCAGAGCCAGAATCCTGGAATAAGGCACTTCAGGGAGCTTCTCTTCCTGCAAAAGACAAAATTTCAATTGTTGCCAGGGAGGAAGCAAACCGTAGGTGGTAACGTGATTGTGGACAATGAACCAGACAAGCAAAGCGCTCCAAATAAATTCACATGACTCAAAATGTACTAAGCAAGGAAAGTTACTGAGCTTTGTACATCTACTGGTTTCATGGCCACAACACTTTAATTGGTCAGTGAATAATGTTATGAACAAAAACTTTAATGCATGAATTATTCTACTGAACTAATAGTCATAGAATATAGTCTTATTGTTCATTTGGATTGTAAACAATTTTTAAAAAATCTATTTTTGTTTGTTTGTAAAAAAGAAAAAAATAAGGGAATCAATGCTTAATACTTAAACTTGTGAAGCTAGTTGTCTGAAACTGTGATGGTTCGTTGCTCTAACTCTTGTCATCAAAACAAAAACAAAATAAGGCATTTGGTGTTTTCCAGCCTAAATCAGTAGGAGGCTGTGATCCGGATTTACAAAGACCAGAGTTGTTCCAGCCAAAACAACAAACCACCCCACACCACTTCATTGCTTCCCCTCAACAATGGCTCAAGGGGCCCCATGCACAGCACTGGGTACAGCTGGATGTATTCTGATACTTTGAATGTTAGCTTCAGCCAAAAAATAAATCTGCCAATCTATCTATCTCTATCTCTATATCTAAAAGAGAGGTAGGTGTGTGTATGTCCCGCATGCATTTCCACACCTCTGCACCAAGCCCCGTGAAATTCGACACACACTGACCTTGGCCATTCCAGATGGTCGCTGTCAGGGTCACACAATCAACATGGGGGCCTGGGCCCCACAAATTGAGAAACAGCATGGAGACTACAACTCCCAGGGTGCCTTGCGCCCTGGAATGGGATGTCAGGGTGGCGCACATAAGCGCGCACACCCAGGGCTAACTGCAATGACAGGAGGTAACAGGCAAGGTGGCAGGGCAGGCCATGGGGCACGTGGGCAGTGGAGGAAAGGCCCTCGGTGGGGCCACACACCAGAAGGGCCAGGCTGGCAAGTCAACGGCCACCCGGAGACACAGGGGACACCCATCCACAGGGAGCAGCAGGCAGAGACATAGCTGAAACTACAACTCCCAGGGTGCTGTGTGCCCTGGAACGGGATGATTGGGTGGCACACGTAAGTGTGCATGTCCCTACCTAACCGCCACAACAGGAGGAGGTGGGCAAAATAGCAAGGCAGGCTAGCTGCCACAACAGGAGGTAGAGGGCAAGATGGCAGTGCAGGCCACGGGGTTAATGGGTGGTGGGGAAAAAGCCCTTGGTGGGACTGTGTAGCGGAAGAGTCAGACCAGCAAATCCGTGGCCATCCAGGCACACAGAGGGTACCCATCCAGCGGGAGCAGCAGGCAAAGACCCATGCCGTGCCCGGGACTCCAGTTGGGGGGAAAGACCTGCCCAGCAAAGGTAACAAGGGCGGAGGCCTGCAAATGAGCAAGGGGGGGGCGGCCCCAGGCAAAGCCAGGTCTCCAGATAGTATCAAATATAATACGGACATTCCGCTACAGTAATGGATTAGACCATACTGCCAGCGACTCAATGCTGAGTGTTGGGTGGTAATAAATAATCTGACTCATTAAAGGGGACAATGGCTATGGGTGGATGAGCCCCTTTGGGTGTGGTGATGGCCCCCTTAGTGGAGGAAATGCCACTAGAAACCATCATATTGGGCCCAATGCCAAAATGAGCGGAGTAGGGACCACTTCACTATTCTGATTCCCAACAGTCATGGAGGTGAAAGAGGCCATGCCAGATAGACTGGCTGTGAACGCACACCTTGTTAATATCCTCAAGGCTGCAGCAGTCCATTGCAGTCCTGCATGTCTCATTTCATACGTGCCACAGGAGATGGCTCTATGAGCACAGTGTGTGGGTCACTTCATGGCGAGCTGGGATCCACTTTAAACAAATTTATGCCAATGGCGTTTCCCCTGTTTGTTAGGAAAAATGTATACTCGGATACGAGTAACAGCCGATGACAATAACCTAACAACCATTATAAAAAACAAAATGGCCTATTCTGAAATTTATACTACTCTTGTAAGGTATGTTGGAATTTTAGCACCAACCACTTTATTCTTTTTTTCCTTCTTCTTCCTTTTCTTGCGCTCAGAGAACCTTTTAGTAGAAGCTCTATTGATGGATTTGATGGAAATTCTATGAAAGCCATCCTCTATAGTCGTTTCTGTGCCATTAATATGATTTTTTATGTCCTTTGCTTTGAGATCATTTAGATCTTCTTCCCCAAAGCTTTCTTCATCACCATCTGTCTCTTCCTCTGTTTCACCCTCCTGTTCCTCTCCACCATAACACTAACAATAGAAGAGAAAGATCATATATTTTTAAAAGTATATATTTTACATGGTCATCTCTCTGAATTGTGACAGATAATTAAATATGCTCAAAAACAAAAGCAAACAAACAAAAATGCCAACATTGATCACTTCAAGTAATCAGATTCATTTGTTTCATAAAGGGAGAAAATCACATTTGGTTCCAAGCCAAAAACCTGTTGTTCATATAAGACCAGGAAAATAACTATTGTCTTCCGAGGTTAATCCAATGGGGTTTTGTGTGTGCAGAAGGTTGTCGACAGAGGAAGTTATTGACCTTTAAAGCCCTATATTATTATTATTATTATATTTACATTTCTATACCGCTTTACTTCCCCTAGGGGAACTCAATATGGCAGTGGGCCAGGATACCTTAG
This sequence comes from Bradypodion ventrale, assembly GCA_035047345.1. Classification (NCBI taxonomy): domain Eukaryota; kingdom Metazoa; phylum Chordata; class Lepidosauria; order Squamata; family Chamaeleonidae; genus Bradypodion; species Bradypodion ventrale. Next base: position 102,957,933 of record JAWDJE010000006.1, read on the forward strand.
AGTCCGCACCATCCCAAGAGTATCTGCCCGTCCAACTAGAGTGGACCGGAGGGGCTCTCTAATAGTACCATCAAAAATGGTGGCATATGGGTCTTTTACAGTATTTTTATGTGTTTTTAGAACTTGTTGTAATGCCGCCCTGAGTCGGGTTCTACCTGAGTGCACGGCATATATAAATATGACTATTAAATTAAATTAAATTAAAATTAAAAGTATGGAAATTTCCATAAACTATGGTCCAAAGCCTAGGCAACATTTCCCTTACATATTTCCAGTTAGATAGGTTCTGCTTCCCTGAGTCCTGGAGACTTTCCATCAGTAGAAGAGAGAACAAACTGTGCTAGCTAGATTTTGTTTTCAAATCAAAGCAGAAAAAAAATCCATAGCACTTAATAGCTATCACTTTGGAGGAAAGGTAAACAGCATTCCAGGCACACCAGTGTTGAGACACGCCTGCCACATGTCAATGAAAATGTCTGCAGACACAGTCAGCGCTGGATCTTTGGCTATAAACAGAGATAGGCACTGAACCCTATAATTGGATACGACTGGCTTTCAAGCAAGGGCGACCTTTACCTAAGTTTAGATATAACAGTGCACCACAGTTAGGGAGCGCTACCATGGCCATTTCCCTTGCAATTTGCATTGGATTGGGCACAGATGAATTTGAATTAAAACCCAGTAATTTTAAGATATAAAGCTCAATGCCCTCATTTCTGAACAGTGTATCTTTTCTTAAAAACAAAAAAAGGGGGTGGGGTGGGCATTCAAGTTAGTTCTGGAACACAATCATCAATAGGCCACTTAAGAGAAATGAATTTAAAAGTAAAAGTGGAAATGGCCAATTAGCATCTTATTAACATTTTAAGGAAACTTTTGCTGTCAGAGCTTTATCAAGCACAGCTCTCTGCCCTTGTTCCTGCTGTCTCCTGAAACCTGATTTGAAAAACTGTGGATCACAACAGATCAAGCCATATTCCCCCCCCCCCTTGTGTAGTTGCCCTCTTACTCTAAGATAGGATCATACACTTGTTTGATTTTTCCCATGGAGAAGGGAAAGCTTAAAACTCACAAGCTTAAAGTCCATTGCAGCTCAGACTCATAACAGTAAACCATCATAAAAACTATATTGGTGATTTTTTATTACCTGCTGCATTACAAGAGCATAATAAACTCCCTTTTGGGCCATGAGTTCCTCATGTGTCCCCTGTTCGACCAGACTACCCTTCTCAAAGCCAGCAATAACATCTGCTGTCCTGATTGTAGAAAGTCTGTGAGCAATCACAATGGTAGTACGCCCAGTCCTGGCCTTCAAAGAAGAACAAACAACCACAATGTCAAAATAGGGTCCTATATTCAGAAAATGAATGTACGCTTCACCTCTCCACAAAGCCTGCTTTGAGTGATTAGACCCAAGGGGTTTGGGTGCATAACATATATTAAAAATGTTGCACAAGACACATTCCAGAGAGTCACCTTTTATAGTTAATTATATCTCATAACTTTTATTTATCTCTTACATTTGCTATACATTCAAGTCATACTTTTATATACTGTATTTGCTGGCATATAAGACCTACTTTCCCCTGCTTAAAATACAGTGGGGAAAATGAAGTGTGTCTTGTATTTTATATAGTGGCCTATTTTGGTAATAATGGTGTGTGTGTTATATTCTGGTGCATCTATGGTACTTAGAAACATTGGAATTGATCTCATATACCAGTGATGTTGAACCTTAGCATTCCAGATGTTCTTGGCCTTCAATTAGCAGACACCCAAGTCATCACTCCTGCTGATCAGGGCTTCTGGGAATTGAAGTTCAAAACATCTGGAGTGCCAAGGTTCACCATCACTGTCATACACTCTTTTCATGTACTCAATTCACATTTATTACCACCTATGCATCTATTTGTGTAATAAAGGACCTGAAGGCCCAATGATGCTTTACAGATAACCTGCTCTTTAAAAAAAGTATTTCCTCCATTCCAGGCTAAGTGGTGTTGCCATCCCTAAAGCCTTTCTTACATTTGTAGTTTGCAAATTAGCTTCCTTTGTCTTGGTGATTGGTCTCACATGCTCTTCCAGGTAAACCTGATTTCCCAGATATGAAAGGCAGCTCAGCCATACCTCTTCAACATTAATGAGACTGTATCTCCAACAACAGGTTATCTATAACATATAGTTCAATCCACTGTTCCACTTTTGACATAGTACCTCAATTAATGGCATAGCATTAGAGCCAGGCTGAATGTGATCTGGGGCACTTTTCCATGTTTAATCTCTTTTAGAAATCTGTACCCATAAGAAGTTCACACAAAACATTTAAAAAGATATACTGTACAGATCTCTTTGTGTTAACGTGGTAATGGCTGTAGCTTATTTACAAGAAATAGACTGAATGTAGCTTATTTACAAGAAATAGACCTGTATGTTTTATCTTAGGGCACTTTTGCCCTTCATTCTGATACTCCTTCTGATACTTTTCATGTTTCTTTATTATTGTATTATTATATTGTATGGTATTTACATGTTGCAATGGCCGCCTTGAGTCAGCTTCGGCCGAGAAAGTGCGGGATATAAATTAAATTTTATTATTATTATTATTGGGAAGGCTCACCATGAAAGGAAGATATTCAATGGTGGGCATCAGCAGGTTCACACCAGTTCTCCAGAACCAGTAGCATAAATTTTGGCTGGCCCCACCCATCCAAGTTTTGAAATAAAGTAGTCCTAATTCGGGTGCAGCACCCACCACTGAAGAGGTTAAACATCTGTCACAGAATGGCACACCTCAGATCTTCAAGGCAACTTTATCAGGCTGCTTACCTTATCAAGTGCTGCTTGCACTATGGATTCACTCTGAGTATCAAGAGCAGATGTAGCTTCATCCAGTAGCAGAATCTTGGGGTTTCTGGCTAAGGCACGAGCAATAGCAATGCGCTGTTTCTGTCCACCGCTCAGCTGAGCTCCCCTTTCCCCAACCATGGTGTTAAATTTCTAGGATATTCAGAGCACAGAAACTGAATGAGATCATGCTATACTTTCATTGTCAGTTTTGCAAGCAGGAAAAGGATTACCATGATTTGCGTAAATGCACCTGAAGCAATTCAAAACCACTTTCACACACGTAAGGTTCCATACCAAGGAAAGACTGGACCATTTTGTTTTCAGAACATTACTGTATAGGATAACATTGAGTCACTGAGTAACACATACAATGGTGCTCACAATGGTAAATAACTATAGCAGGAAACACGCCTGAGAGAATATGCCCCCCCTCTTGTGGGCCAGCTGCTGAGCAGCCTGGAACTATATTATTATTATTATTATTATTATTATTATTATTATTATTATTATTATTATTATTATTATTATTATTATTATTATTATTATTATTATTATTATTATTATTTCAAATTTGTATGGCCGCCTTTTTCACCTCGGCGACCCAAGGTGGCTCACAACATTGGTTAAAACCCATTGGTTAAAACCCATCCCCATCCCCAGATACTAAAACTATATAAAACATCTAAACTATCCATGACACCCCTGATCTCTTTAAAAGAGGGGCACTTGGGCAGGAGAAAAGACCCCAGACAGGGCTAAATAAGCCAGCAAGGATGGGTTTTGGTGCTGGAAGCACCCTATGCCTGCTGGCAAAGCCATGTTTTTAAAGCCTTCCTGAGAGGGGGCAACTTGGGGGACCGTGTCACCCCAAGGTACTCTTCCCCTCCTACGAGGGCAGACCGGAGAGGCTCAGTGCTTGTCCCTTCTACTAGATAAGCACACCTGACTGGGACCAGAAGAAGAGCCTTTTTGGGGTCTACCCTGGCCCTGTGGAACCTCTTACCACCTCAATTGTGCCTCCAGACAGAGCTGTTCCCTTTTAGGAAGGCGCTAAAGAACTGGCTGTGCCAGCGGGTGTAGGGCCCGACAGGCGTAATGGCCCAGTCTCGCTGGCTAGTATAATTGCCTTGGTCCACAACTAGCTTGTCTTTTTTACCCCTTCCCTTCTCCTTTATTATCCATTTTTTATCCCTTTTTATTTTTAAAACTCTTTTATCTCTTTTATCCCTTTGTCCCTACGGTCCGCTCTCGTAGGACGGTCGGAAACCTTGGTCCACAACTAGCATGTCTTTTTTACCCCTTCCCTTCTCCTTTATTATCCATTTTTAATCCCTTTTTATCTTTTTAACTCTTATCTCTTTTATCCCTTTTAGCCCCTACGGTCTGCTCTCATAGGACGGGTTGGAAATCTTGGGGCAATGCGGTCTCTTAGCCCACTACCAAGAAGGACTTTAAAGGTCAAAACCAGCACCTTGAATTGCACCCAGAAGCATACTGGCAGCCAATGTAGCTCCTGTAGCACTGACGAGGCACGGGCATATGCCCACCCGGGCAGCCGCATTCTGAACCAGCTATAGCTTCCAGATGGTCATCAAGGGCAGCCCCATGTAGAGCGCATTACAATAATCCAGTCTGGAGTTGACCAGAGCATGAGTGACCGAAAGTAAGGAGTCCTGGTTCAGGAATGGGCGTAATTGGCGGATGACACGAAGTTGCGCAAAAGCCCTCCTGGCCACGACTGCCACCTGCTCTTCAAGCAGTAGTTGCAAATCCAGGAGGACCCCCAAATTATGCACCGGGTCTGTTTGGGGCAAGAAAGCCCCATCCAGCTCCAAAGATAGTAGCTCCTGGGATAATGCAGGGCCCCGAACCCACAGCCACTCAGCATTGCTAGGATTCAACTGAAGCCCATTGTCCCCCAGCCTCCAGGCACCTAGTTAGGACTTCAACTGTATCACTCGGGTTCCCACTGGCCGAGATATACAATTGGGTATCATCAGCATATTGATGGTACCTTATCCCATTGGAACATATGATCTCACCCAGCAGCTTAATGTAGATGTTAAATAGAAGAGGCGAGAGTACCGAGCCCTGTGGCACCCCGTATTGAAGAGGCCTAGGGATGGACAACTCATCCTCCAATGACACCGACTGGGTCTTGCCCCTCAGGAATGAGGAAAACCAGGACCACACAGTCCTGGCTTTCCCTGACCTAGAGAATGAAGGGTTTTCTCTAGGGTTTTCCCTGACCTAGAGAATGAAGGAAGCAGGCAGTCCAGAAGACATTCTTTCTTAATGGCTGATGGGATGGGGGGGGGGGGGGGGGGGGCAGGCAGGTATTTAAGACTGGTCTTGCCTGAAGCAAAGCCTCTTTGGCAATCACCAGTGCTGATGGCCCACCCATCTCCTACCCTGTAGTCTAGAGTACTTAGTGGGTCACCTTCAGGGCAGAAGGAACTATTGGCCTAGCTAAGGGGTGGCTAAACTATGGCCCGTGGGCCGGACCCAGACCCAGACCATGGCACCATATCATGTGGCCTGCGAACTCTCGCCACTCCCAGAACACAAACGTGCCCTCACTTGCCATAAACGCTGCTGTAAAAGTACGCGGGGCTGTCATAAACACATTTACAACAGCCACAGAAGTGTTTTATGGCAGTGTTAACAGTGGGAGGAACACATGATCAGCTCAGCTGTCCAGGGGATGTGGTCAGGCCCGCGGCATGAAAAGTTTGGCCACCCCGGGCCTAGCTTCAAGATTGGCAGTTAACAAAGTAAAGCTTTCCCTTACTCGAAAGCTAGTCGTATCCGGCTCTAGGGTTCAGAGCTTATATCTGTTTCAAAGCCGAAGAGCCAGCGTTGTCTGCTTCTGCAGATGTTTCCGTGGTCATATGGCAGGCATGACTAGACACCGGAGCGCACGGAATGCTGTTACCTTCCCACCGAAGTGGTCCCTATTTATCTACTTGTAATTTCTTGCTTTCGAACTGCTAGGTTGGTAGGAGCTGGGACAAAGACGGGAGCTCATTCCGTCCTGCAGCACTAGGGAATTGAACTGCCGACCTTCCACCTCCCAGTCAGCGTCTTAGCCACTTGAGCCACTGCAGTCCCTGATGCAGTTAACAAAGCTGGATTTATTTATTTTTGCCTATCCTACGGTGACATTATGAGACAAATGGTTTTAGTTATGGAGTAGTCATTTAACTAGGTCACAATTGGTCAGAGCAGTTAGTGCTGGGTTAGGTAGTGGTGAATCCTTCAGGGCGTCTTTGGATGAGGTAGGCACTGCTTGCCTAATATAATTCGAGCATGGAGGTATAAAAAAACAGGAGATGACATGATGTCACAAACTTGAAGCTGACTAATCTGACAGTCCGCCATGTTAGTCCGGCATGTTAGTTGGCCCAAAACATTGCCTTATGGTGCTTTGATTGTGTGGAGTCGTGAAAGTAGATCGGGGTTTCCCCTTTAATATCAGGGTAGGGGGTTGCGATCCCCCTTTCCGCTGGCTCCTCTGGGTCCAGAAGGGTTGGGGGGACAGACCTTTTTTGTCCCCCCAACCCTCATGGACCCATGGGACCTGGGAGAGGGGATTGAATCCACCCCACCCCCTGATATTAAAAGGGAAAGCCCAATTGGTGCTATCCCCCTCTGCGCTGGCTCCCCTGGGGTTGAGAGGTTTGGCGGGACAAAAGGGGTCTGTCCCCCCAACCCTTCTGGACCCAGGAGACCCAGGAGAGGTGATCGATTCCACCCCCTCCCAAACACTCCATTTTTAAAGAGAAGAAAACACTTGGTTTCTGCTCTTTAATAACGGGGTGACCTGCAGGGTGATCCCCTCTCTGCCGGGTCCCCTGGCTCTGAAAGGGTTGGGGGGGGGGACAGACCCCTTTCGTCCCCCCAAACCTCCCATACCCAGGGGACCAGGGAGAGGGGATCGATTCCACCCCCCCAAACACTCCACTTTTAAAGAGAAGAAACTGCTTGGCTTCTTCTCTTTAATAACGGGGTATCCTGCGGGGGGGGGATCCCCTCTCTGCCAGGTCCCCTGGCTCTGGAAGGGTTGGGGGACAGACCCCTTTTGTCCCCCCAACACCCCCAACCCAGGTGACCCAGGAGAGGGGATCAATCCAACACAAGAAGCAATCGTAAACTGTAGTCTGCTAATGTTTTGGTCCACCTAATATGGCAGCAGTCCATGCCCACTGGCTTCAAAAAACTTACAGCATGAAGTCTGTAGTGCCATCTCCTGTTTTTTACACCTCCATGGATTCGAGTGAATCAATCGGGCATACATGGCACACCATGAGACATCTGGGTCTGGCCCACGGGGTGCCCAACCTTTTCAAGCTGGGGGCTGGGTCATGCTCTCTCAGTCAGCTTCGAGGGCCGGATGGCCATTTTGCCCTGCCTTTACAATGGGGTGGGCATTTTGTTTCAGCAACTTCAAAGGAGTGGCCATTTTGTTTCTAAAATGCCCTTGGAGGGGGGGCACATGAAATGGTTCTGTGGGCTGGATCTGGCCCACAGGCCTTAGATTGGGAACCCCTGATCTAGGAGGTAGACCCAATATTTGTTCATGCGAATGGAGTGGGAAATGACCTCAGAGATGTCTTCCTGAATCTCAACTAGCCTGGCAGGAGCTGACAAGTCTCAGCACTGAGTAGGGGGAAAAGAATTCACCCGCCTGAGCTTCAGAAGAGAGAACCAGCTTCCCCTGCTCTGGTACCGGGTATGTAGCATTGCCAGGTGCCAACCAAGGTCAGGGGTTTAAAGTTTTCAATACAATTGCGGCCAAGCCTTTAGACCCAAATGACGTGTCCTGCCTCTTTATTGTGGGGAGGGCGAAAGAATGTCACCATGGCACGTAGAAATACAGATTGATTCACTTGTACCAAGTGTCAAACAAAACTTCCCATTGGTTTAGTTAGCTACTCTCCTTGGTCTCTTAATGTCTCCTGTAAGATTAAAGATTACATTCACAACAAAGAACCTGCATGAGCCAAAGAAAGTAAATGAAGATGGATTGGCTGAGTGATCCCATCTGAATGACTAATCACAATTAAACAATGATTAACACAGCCACATATATGAGACAGGCATTTCCGCTCCAGTTTCAGCAAAAGTCCTTGTCAAGAAAACTGGATACCCAGTTTGAGCAAATGATTTGTCTTTGTAGTTGTTTGAAGGATCTATGTTAGTTTGCTTAAAAAATTAATTTGATGAAAGTTTGCCTGTAAAAATCTTCATGAAGGAAAAGGTAATCCAGCAAAGTCCTTTTGATTCTGCATTTGCTCTTAAGCAGAGCTGCTGCTGAGGAGAGCCAAACAAAGGAAGCGAGCACTGGTAAGTTTTCGGTGTGCTTGCAGTTGGAGTAGAGCTGCTTTAGAGGCCTCCACTAATTTAAATTGATAATTTAAACTGCTGAGAGCCCCCTCTATCCAAACAGAGGAAGCAGTTAGGAGCTTCCCGAAACAGGAAACAGGGGGGCAGAGCCTCAACAGGCCTTTCCCTGAACTATGACTCAGAGGGGCGGAGCCACACTAGCCTTTAAAAGCTCTGAGCTCTTTCAGGGTCAGCCCTTTTGATTCTGCGTTTGCTCTTAAGCAGAGCTGCTGCTGAGAAGAGCCAAACAAAGGAATTGAGCACTGGTAAGTTTTGGGTGTGCTTACAGTTGGAGTAGAGCTGCTTTAGATGCCAAAGGAAGAATATATTCTTACTAGATAGAAAGGTAGTAAACATGTACACTTTTGAGGCCCAGAATACAGCACTTGTAAAATGGATTCTAAGGGAACAGCTGTAGTTACCTGCAATACTTGTGCCATGTTTGTGTTCTTGCCAAAGCACATTTAGAACTTCACTTGCAGCAAGTGCAAGCTGGTTGCACTACTAGAAGAGAAGGTCCAGCAGCTAGAGGCCCACATATCTAACCATCAACAATTTTACAGCTTGAGCTGTTCTTGGACAGAGCGGAGCAGACTATCCTGGACAAAGAAGAGACAGGGCACAGTTCTGAGAAAGAAGGCACTTCACAAACTCAGGAGGGAGATGCTTGGAGGAATGTGACTCAAAGGAGGGGGAGAGTAGGGGATCACTCTGAGAGTCTGAAATTACAGAATCAATTTGAGGCTCTTTCCCTCATCACACCTGATGAGGAACACACAGAAGAACAACTGGTTCCACCTGATGACCTCTCCTTCATCACACTTGATGAGATACAGGAAGATAAACAACAGGAACAAACTGAAGTCCTCTCCCTTAATCTGGTTGATAAGGTGCATGCAGATGAACAGATTGCAGGAGAGAGGCTCCATGTACTAGGTGATTCAATAATTAGAAATGCAGAGAGATGGATTTGTGATGCACATGATAACTGTATGGTGACTTGCCTGCCAGGTGCAAAAGTTGCAGACAGCACGAGAAATCTAGATAGCTTGTTAGAGAGAACTGGGAAGGAGCCAGTGGTCATGGTACACGTTGGTACCAATGATGTTGGGAAGGCCAAGTGGTCTGTCTTGTAAGCCAAATTCAGGTCGTTAGGAATAAGATTGAAGTCCCGGACTTCCAAGATAGCATTTTCAGAAGTGCTGCCTGTTCCTCGTGCAGGACCTACCAGGCAGGCAGAGCTCAGAAGCCTCAATGCGCAGATGAGGCGGTGGTGTCGAGAGGAGGGCTTCAGATTTGTCAGGAACTGGAGAACATTTTGGGACAACCCAAATCTGTTCAGGAGGGATGGGTTGCACTTGAACCATGATGGGACCAGATTGCTGGCACTCAACATCAAAAAGGCTGCAGAGCAGCTTTTAAACTGATAACTGGGGGAAAGTCGACAGGAGCTGGGCAGCATCCGGTTCACGAAAGTGTGTACTTGAGTAGTGAGGAGGATGCAAAAATTACTGAGCAGAGCAAGGAGCTAGTCACCAGCACTCTAGCAGAAGGATGCAAGAGGCAGTCTAACAAGGCAACTGGACTCAAAAGACTGTATCAGAAAAGCATATATAAATGCTTGTATGCAAATGCCAGAAGCCTCCGGAACAAAATAGGGGAGCTGGAATACTTAGCAATAGATAAGAATATTGATATTATTGGCATCACTGAAACCTGGTGGACGGATGATAACCAATGGGATACAGTTATCCCAGGCTACAAACTGTACAGGAAGGATAGGAAGGGGCAAACAGGAGCTGGCGTAGCCTTGTATGTCAAAGAAGTGATAAAATCATACGAATTGGAATATCTAGGTGATTTGGAGTCACCATTAGAAACTCTGTGGGTAAGAGTACCAGGCAACAAGGATGGTCTAACAGTAGGCATATACTATTGGCCTCCGACCCAAACTCCTGAGGGAGACTGGCAGTTGGAGAATGTTGTAAATGAGGCATCCAAGAAGGGAAGCCTGGTTATAATGGGGGACTTCAATTACCCTCACATAGACTGGGTGAACTGTTGTTCAGCACATGATAAAGAGATAAAGTTCCTAGATATGCTAAATGATTGTTGCCTGGAACAGATGGTTGAAGACCCAACTAGAGGTATAAGAATCCTTGACTTGATCCTGAGTAATACTCAGGATCTGGTGCAAGATGTTAATGTGACTGATCCAATAGGGAACAGTGACCACAACTCAATTATGTTTAACTTGATCATAGACCGCAAGTCACTGATAAAATCTAACACAGAGACCTTAAATTTTCAAAAAGGAAATTTCCCAAAAATGAGGAAACTAGTAAAAAAAGAAGCTGAAAGGGAAAACTGAGAGAGTCCAAACACTCCAAGAGGCATGGAGGCTGTTTACAAATATAATAACAGAGGCCCAATTGGAATGTATACCCAAAAGGAAAAAGGGCACTCCAGGTCCAAGAGGACTCTGATGTGGGTTACAGGAGCTGTTCGGGAAGTGATGAAAAGCAAGAAAAGCTCATTTAGAAGATGGAAGGCTTGTCCGAATGAGGACAGCAGGCAGAAACATAAATTCTGGCAGAACAAATGCAAGGCAACAATCAGGAAAGCAAAGCAAGACTTTAGCGTATAGATAAAAACACTCAGAAAAATAACAAAGACTTCTTTAAGTACATTAGAAATAAGAACCCAACTAGGAAGGCCATTGGACCATTAGACGACAATGGAAGGCAAGGAGTTATTAAAGAGGAAACAGAGATTGCAGAGAGACTCAATGAATTCTTTGCTTCAGTATTCAGTGAAGAAGACAGAGACCACATGCCCAAAACAGAGCCCATCTTCGTAGGGAGGGAAACTGAAGAATTAAGCCAGATAGAAATAACCAGGGAGGAGGTCCTTGCATGTCTTGTTAAACCAAATGGTAACAAATCACCAGGACCAGATGGCATCCATCCGCGAGTTCTCAGGGAACTTAAAGATGAAATTGCTGATCTCCTAGTCAAAATATATAATCTTTCCCTCAAATCAGGGTATGTACCTGATGACTGGAAGGTAGCGAATGTAACACCAATTTTCAAAAAAGGATCCAGGGGTGATCGAGGAAATTACTGAACTGTCAGTTTGACATGTGTCCCAGATAAAGTGATGGAAAACAGGTACCCTAAAGCTCTCTCAAGAAGCAAAGGTGTCTTAATAAAGGCTCTCATGATTTGAACATATAATGGGAAGACAAATCTCACTGGAAAAGTCAGTAATGTTAATGGGGAAAATAATAGGGAAAGTTGAAGGCGGCAGAAAAAGAGGAAGCCTAAATGAGAGATGGATTGATTCAACAAAGGAAGCCCCAACATTTAGGTTGCAAGAGCTGCATAGAGCTGTTGACAATAGTAACATCTGGAGCTTACTAATTCAGTTCATGCATTGGAAGCAATGTGTCACCAAGTAACAACACTATAACAACTGTTAGAACTCATGGTCCACCACCTCCACCACACCAGGAAGTGCTATGTGGTGGAGGAAGGGCAAAATGGCCGTCCAGCACCCAAAGCTGCATTAAGGATCCAGGGGTGATCCAGGAAATTACCGACCGGTCAGTTTGACATGTGTCCCAGATAAAGTGATGGAAACCATCCTAAAAGATAGAATAAATAGGCACATAGAAGAGAAGGCGCTGTAAAAGGAGAGCCAACATGCATACCTGTCAACCTTCCCGGATTGGCCGGGATTTCCCGGTTTTTGGTGTCGATTTTTGCCCTTTCCCGTTCCGCGCTGCCAAAACCCTGGATTTTGGCAGCGGGGGAAAGGAGGCACTGCGCAGCCCATCTGCGCAGGTCGGGTTGCACGCATGCGTGGAAGGGTTCTACACTTCCGTAGCTCCCTTCCATGCATGCGCAGAAGGCTACACCGCGTGTGTAGAAGGCTACGCAAGCGGCATAGCCCTCCATGCGCATGCGTACAACGAGACCTGCACAAACCCAGTCCGTGCAGGTCCCGGATTCGCCAGAGCCGCGGTTGACAGGTATGGCCAACATGGCTTTTGCAAGGACAAATCATCCCTCACTAATCTGTTGGAATTTTTTGAGAGTGTCAACAAGCATGTGGATAAGGGGGATCCAGTTGACATTGTTTATCTGGACTTTCAGAAGGCTTTTGACAAGGTCCCGCACCAAAGGCTCTTGAATAAACTTACCAGTCATGGAATAAAGGGACAGGTCTTGTCCTGGATCAGCAACTGGCTAAGGGACAGTAAACAGAGGGTAGCACTAAATGGACACTTTTCCAAGTGGAGGGAAGTAAAGAGTGGGGTCCCCCAAGGTTCAGTACTGGGACCCCTGCTTTTCAACCTCTTCATAAATGATCTAGAGGTAGGAGTAAAAAGCAAGGTAGCCAAATTTGCTGACGACACTAAATTATACAGGGTAGTGAAAACTGTGAGAGATTGTGAGGAGCTCCAGAGGGATCTCTTGACACTGGGTGAGTGAGCAAAACAGTGGCAAATGAACTTCAACATTAGTAAGTGCAGAGTGATGCATGTTGGGGCAAAAAAAACCAATTACATTTATAAACTGATGGGGTATGAACTCTCTGCAACAAACCAGGAAAGGGACCTTGGTGTCCTAGTGGACAACTCAATGAAGGTGTCAACCCAGTGTGCCTCAGCAGTGAAAAAAGCAAACTCAATGCTAGGGATCATTAGGAAGGGTATAGAAAATAAATCAGCAAGTGTCATTTTGCCTCTTTATAAATCTATGGTGAGGCCCCATCTGGAATACTGTGTACAGTTCTGGTCGCCATACCTCCAGAAGGATATTATGGAGCTGGAAAAAGTGCAGAGGAGGGCAATGAGAATGATTAAGGGACTGGAACACCTTCCATACCATCTGAGGCTGCAACGGTTGGGCCTCTTCACTCTTGAACAACGGCGTCTAAGAGGTGACCTGATTGAAGTTTATAAAATCATGCACGGTGTGGACAAAGTAGATAAGGAAAGACTGTTTTTCCTATCGCATAACACTAGAACTAGGGGGCACTCAATGAAATTTTTGGGTGCTAGTTCTCAAACAAATAAGAGAAAGTGCTTGTTCACCCAGAGGATCACTGGTCTATGGAACTCCCTGCCAGAAGAAGTGGTGACAGCTGTCAGTCTTGACAGCTTCAAGAAAGGATTAGACAAGTTCATGGAGGACTTGCAGCCGCTGCCACCCTCTACGAGCCACACTTGGCCAGAAGGGTGAAAAGCCACCGCCACCACCGCAGAGGTCCTGTGCTTCCCCGGAGCCACACCATCGCCCCGGGGGGGTGGGTGGTTGAAGCCACTTGGGGACCTTTTGACGTAACTGAGGAACGTTTACCTTTTATCCGGTCTGGGGTTTATTGTTTGTATCTTGTCTTTGTTTCTATTTCATCACTGCTTTTTTGATTGTAACTTTAATTATGTTTTGACACTTTTTGTATATTTTATATTGTATTTTCTTGTTTATGTTTGCTGCTGTCTGCTGTGTAGACAGCATGCGCCAATGTAAACCGCTCTGAGTCGCCTTTGGGCGAGTGGAGCGGTATATAAATTAAAGTTGTTTATTATTATTATTATTATTATTATTATTATTATTATTATTATTATTATTATTATTATTATTATTATTATTATTATTATTATGGCTATAATTATGGATATCTAAAGACAACCTCCAGGTTGGAGAGATAGGTAGGATATCTCTCAATGCCATTTCCAGGGATTCCTAAGCAGGTGAAGGCATCTGCTTGGGAATAATACCCTGAAGCAAATGGTGAGCCACTGTGTGAGACAGAATGCTGGACTGAATGGGCTGTGGCCTGTTCCAGCAAGGCTGTTCTTATGTAAAGTCATGCTCACACTGATGACAATGGCAATGTAATGACAATTCAATTACAGGTAAGGATAGGCATTTCTAAATTTTCTAGGTATAAAATACTCAGAAATGGTCTCCATGTCCTTTCTTCTAGTGGTCTACCAGTTTATCCTTAGGGGACCATCCAGCTTGCCCAGGCTAGTGGTGGGCATAAGCCCCCACTTAAGCTGCTCACACTAAGTAAAACCAAGAAAGTAATATGCATTTATATATTACCATATGTATAAACCTATAAAAATAGAATAGAACAGAATAGAAAAGATGCCAAAATGAATGAAATGGATACAGTGGTCAAGAAGTATGCTGTACAGGAGATGTTCCTTTATACTACCCACATCTTATCCCTAAGGAATATCCCTTATAAGGGCCTAAATCCTACTAAATGTCAATGTCTCGGTGTTTCGATTTCTGCGAATGGAGCTGAGGGATGATCTAACATGGGGAGCAAACACCAAAGATCTGATGAAGAGAGCACAGCAGAGGTTATACTTCTTGAGAATCCTCAGGAAGAACAATCTTTCAAAGGACCTGCTGTTGGCATTCTACCACTGTACCATGGAGAGTGTGTTAACCTATGGTCTGTGTGTATGGTTTGGGAGTTGTACAGCTAGAGAAAGAACAATGCTGTCCAGGGTCGTAAAGACTGCGGAGGGGATAATCGGGCTTACTCTTCCCACTCCAGATCAAATATATGCTGCCAGGTGTTATAAGAAAGCTGTAGAGATTGTGCAAGATAGTACGCACCCCGGAAATGATCTCTTTCAGCTTCTGCCTTCTAGAAGAAGGTATAGGGTCATAAAGACCAGGACCAGCCACTTGAGAAATAGTTTCTACCCAAAAGTGGTTCTGACTTTGAATGCAGTGCAATGCAGTCTATGAGGGAGCTCTATATAGTTTTTAGAGTTTTAGAGACTTAGAGTTTTAGAGCTTTTTAGGGGTTAAATGTGTATATGTGGGGTGGGAGTATGTTAGTAATTTTGTTTAGGTTTTGTTGGGTTGATAAGTATTTTTTTGTGTGTCCCCCCCCCCCCCAATCTCGTTCTGTGCAGGACAAGGACAATAAAGATTAATCTAATCTATTCTAATCTAATCTAATCTAATCTAATCTAATCTAACAATACAGTAACCCTGTTGTCCAAGTGTGATCACCATCCAGAAAATAAGATTGCTGGCTTATTGAGGTCCTGGGTACCAACCAAAATGAATGACGAAAAACACTCTTTGCCCTGCAATCTGTTTCAGGAATGGTTTCACCAATGTAGATTCGTATTTATTTATCTGAGTCTAGAGCATTACAATTTAAAAGCAAGGTAATTTTAAAAACACTAATAATCTGAAAATATATGCATACATAAACTACATATTTTCTACATATTTTCACTCTAATGTCCCAGTATTTGGCAGTGTGAATAGCTTTGTCATTTGCTTTGGGGGAAATCCTCAATATCACAAGGTTTAGGCAAGTTGTCACATATTAGCAGATGTCGAAAGTGTCTTCTTCTTGCCACATTCACATTTTTCACCACCATCAATATAGCCCCACCTCTTTAGGTTTTTTTTGCATTGTGTTGCTCCAGCTCTCAATCTATTCAGTGTCTTCCATGTCCCATATTGGAGATGGAAACCTGTTGATGGTTCAGCCAAAAACCCTCTAGGTGATTTCCACCCATATTTCACTTTGATGAACTTCAGCTGAAGTATGGAAAACAATATCACTTGGAGAGTTATGGGAGATGAAGGAGAAGCCAGCAACAGGTTACCATTTCCAATACGGGAGATGAAAGATGCTGAATAGGCTGAGAACTGGGGTGACACAATGCAAAATAAACCTGTTACCCTAAAGTCAATGTAGATAATATACAGGACATCAAAAGCAATATACTGTACCAGTTTAGTACAATTCAGGGTATATAGCCACTAACGTATTGATATGTCATTTCAGTTACACCAGCTAATGTTACTAGTTCATTTTGTTATTAGGACTTCAAAAGGACGTGTAGTTTACATGATGTTCAGGGTGACAAGTGAATATGATTATCTATGTCAGGGTTGATAAGCCTGTTGTCCTCTTGATACCGCTAGTCTACAGATTCCATCAATTTATTTATTTATTTATTTATGAATTTGTATCCCGCCCTCCTGATGAGAAACATCACTCATGGCGGCTAATAACATATATAAAATACAATATGACCACAGATAAAACAGTAACCGTTAAAAAATGCCAACCCAACCCACTAAAAACATTAAAACACATAAAACTAATCAAATTGTAGCTAATCAATCCCAGTCAGCATGGCCATTCATCGGGTATAAAATTAAAACATCTGATGTCTCCATCCTTGCCATAGATATTAATCCAAACATGGTATTTTGCCAGATACTGTATACATCTGAATGGCCAGAATCCAATTAGGGTTTGCATTAGGTTAGTATAACTTATTCTTGCTCATTGCGGATAACTGCTGAACATTCCTTCCTCTCAATGTAGATAGTTTACAAGCCTTTTCCCTAATCTACAGCATCAGAGTTGCAGTGTTTGAGAAGAGCTTTTAAGTTTTTCAGGATGGCTGGGAATGGTTCAAAGGTCCTTCTAAGGACAAAGCTCTTTCTCTCCATCCACACAAAGGAGAGACTCAACATTTCTTCTTGCTCTTGGAATGCCTCTGGGACCACAGAATTACTATGTAAATAAGTTTAGAAGAGTCTTATCTATGGATGTTTTGACAGTCAATTTACAAATGAAGGGGAATGCGTATGCCTTTTGGTCAACTTGTTTCATCCTAAAATGGGTTTTGCTTAAAGATATGGGTTTTACGCAATCACACTTGCATATTAAATCTATATCTCACCTCAAATGACCAAAACAAAGCACAATATATGCATGACATCTAGTGGGGAAAAAGTGAGCACTAGGACAAAAAAAAGCTCATAACAAGGAATGGGAAATCAAGGTACTCACATCAGGAAGTCTAGAAATGAAGTCAAAAGCATTGGCTTCTTTTGCTGCCTGCTCAATTTCATCATCTGTAATATCCTCTCTACCATAACGGATATTGTTTGCTATTGTAGTAGCAAATAAAACTGGTTCTTGGCTTACAATGCCAATGTTTTCTCTCATCCACTTTATGTTGAGTGACCGGATATCATGGCCATCTATAGTAACCTGAAGTGAAGAGCGAAAGAGTTTGTATGAATATACATGCAGATTTTAAGCAGTCTTAGCGAATGACTAGATTCAAATCTTCCAAGTCTAGGTCAGGCGTTGAAATTGCCAAAAATGAAGCCATCTTTCGGAAATTCTTTCAGTAGTTTCTTTCACTTGACCTAGTGTGAGATTCAAATAAATTCAACTAGATTCAAATAACATTATTGGAAAGCTAGCAACTCAGTGTGTGGTTTGGGTGGAATATGATGGAACCAAGGTATTACAGTATTTACAAATAATAACACAATAGAACTTGCTATGGCATTTCAAGATGACTCTTGTTTCTTTCTTAACTTGAAATGCCTATTACAATTTATTTATTTTAAAAAGAAATCAAAATTCTAAAACAATAATAGAAACAAGGCTGGATTAACAAGAGTAAAAATTTCAGCACAAAGTCACTTTGTGTGTTTTAAAAAAATCTTTAGGTAAAGGTTGCCTTTGCTCAAAAGCCAGTTGTATCCGACTCTAGGGTTCAGTGCTCATTTCTGTTTAAAGCCAAAGAGCCAGTGCTGTCTGTACCTGCAGATGTTTCCGTGGACATGTGGCAGGCATGCCTCAACACCGGAGTGCATGGAACACAGTTTACCTTCCCACTGAAGTGGTCCCTATTTATCTACTTGCAATTTCTTGCTTTCAAAATGCTTGGTTGGCAAGAGCTGGGACATACAGTAGACAGGAGCTCACTCCGTCATGCAGTACCCAGGAATAAAACTCCCACCCTCTAGTCAGCGCGTTCAGTGTCTTAACCACTAAACTCTAATTGCAATCATTTCCTTAAAAAAATTCAGAATTAAAACATATATTGCCATTTGTATTTCAGGAAACAACCCCAATGGTAAGCAAAAGTGGTTAGACGTACATCTATTGGCACTGGAAGCATCATAAGTTACATGGCCACCAAAGGTCTGCCATTTTTGGCCACACTAGATAATACTGGTACAAAACATGAGTTCTATGTACTGCCCTATCTAACCACCACCAGGACACATGAAAAGAATCAGAAAATTATAGAAAAAGATAAGCTCTAATTAATTTAAACAATATGTTTGGATATCAGAGAAAAGAGACATAGAATGTATACAGGACCCTTAGCTTAAAGCAAGACAAACACCAATCTAGCTGAGCTCATTGTTAACAAAAGCAGCATTTTTACTTTGGAGCCATTCAACAATTATGTGATCCAATTTTTTTTTGGGGGGGGGGAATTGATCCCCCCCAATGTAATCCAACCGTAATTTTGGCTTCGACCCCCCCTCCCTTTAAAATTATGTAATCCAGAGCTTTTGTATCAAAACTCTAATTTTTTGAGCTTTTCACTATTTGTGCCTAATGCAGAACGTATAGGTGAGGATTCAATAATCTGAAATCGGATAAAAATTCCAAGAGGTCATTTTTAAACCTAAAAAAGTGCCATGTTTCGAAACCACAACAGCTCCAAATGGATTACATAATCTTTGACCTGACACCCCAACTGCCCCCACATAATTTTCTGTAATTCAGATGGCAGACCCCCTCCCCCCTCAAGGATCATGTAATTGTTGAATGGCCCCTTTTGATCATTTTTTGTCAACTGTCATTGTTTATATACTGCAAGGGGGGCAAAGGTGACCTTAATTATGTGATTAGATTCAAATTCCCACAGTGCTTCTCCATTGCCAATGCTGGGTGAGGCCAAAGATACCCAGATGCCATAGCTTTCCATCCTACTGATGAGAGGAAATGAAAACTAAAACTAAACACTCCTCCAATTTTAAAATGCATTAGGAGAATTCAAATAGGGCCAGCTAACAAAAGAAACTCTGATTGATATCCTATACTACGGATTTTGAAACAAACGTCTTAGCAAACTGTGTTTTTATATGGAAAAGTCCTGCTACCTGCCCTGTACATCCCACGTCTGTGGTTCATTTGAAACTCACCTGCCCATCAGTCGGATCATAGAATCTCTGCAATAATTGAATTGTAGTACTTTTCCCACAGCCACTGGAACCAACAAGAGCAGTCGTTTTCCCAGGCTGAACTTTTAAACACAGACCTTTGAGAATCTGGAATAATTCAAGCAAATAAACAAAACTGACAGTTTTCAGGGTTTGTCAAGGGGATAAACCCAAAGTAAGTCTAGATCAGAGTATACTCACTGAGTTACAAAAATATATATAATGTTAATTTACCAATACCTCATTCATTCAGTGGGTTCACTCTACTGCAACTAACAAATTGATTCAGCTACTGTGTATTCCAGGCACAAATGCTTCTTTTTTATTGTAATTAATATTTTTATTCTGTATAACATGTCACAAGAAATAAACTAGCCTAAATATTATGTTAATCTCTAGACCAGTGGTGGCGAACCTATGGCACGTGTACCAGAGGGGGCACTCAGAGCCCTCTCTGTGGGCACGCGTGCTGTTGCCCCAGCACAGAATTTGCCCTGCCCCTCTGCCCAGCAGCCTAATGGGAGTGCTTCCTCCCTCCCCCAGCATAGAGTTCATCCCACCCCTCTGTCCAGCTGCCCAATGAGAGCACTTCCTCCCTCCCCCCAGCACAGAGTGGGGTTTGGGTTGCAGTTTGGGCACTCGGTCTCTAAAAGGTTCACCATCACGGCTCTAGATTATATTAGACCCACTGCCTCAGTTCAACAAATTTTCTGTTGATTCTATTGAATTACAGTAGACACTTGCATAACGATGTTACTTGGCTCCCCAAGTAGCGTTGCTAAGCAATTTTTGTTGTTATGCGGGTTTCTATGGAGTTTCCTGCATAACAATGTTTTTAGCATTGTTGTCTGGTTATTTTAGCGTTGTTGTCTGCACAATGACACTAAAAACATTGTTATGCGGGGAACACGTGGTACATAACGATGTGTTGTTAAGCGAAAATGATGTTATCCGAATACGTTGTTATGTGAGGGTTGACTGTACTAATTTTCTGTTGATTCAGTTTCTGAAATCTATTACAGTGGTACCTCGGATAAAGTCTGATTAGGATAAAGTCCGATCTGGATAAAGTCGTGTTTTTCATGCACACGTGATGCATCACATAAAGTCCACAACCACTAAAAATGGACGTTATCCAAGGTATTTGGTATAGGAACCTCGGATAAAGTCCATTTTTGGACGTTATCCGATGCATTGCCCATTTGATTCGGATAAAGTCCAAAATTGGATAAAGTCCAAACTTGTGGAACGGTTCTACTATAAGGAGGCCCAAAGAATCTGAGACGATTTGATGAATCAATTCCTCTGTAGCGGCACTGGTTCAAAAGTCTTACTTTATTTTATTATTTATTACCAGATTTCAGCCAACAGCCCTTTCATGTCATATACATTTGACCAAGGCCAATATTTTTATCAACAATTCTTACTCTCTCAAACAGAAAGGACCATAAACATTTTGTCTGTAGAAGACGTTTCATCTATTGAATGCAAACAAACAAAGAAAGAAAGCTTACTTGGGTATCCGGTCTTGAAGGGTAGCTAAAATGAATGTTTTTCAACTCTATCTCTCCTCGGAGTTTGTCCGGCTTGAACCCTTCAGTGGAACTACTATCTATGAGACGAGGCTGAAAAGACAATTTGGAAACAAATCTCACTTCAACAGCAGTGGGCTGGCATAGGCATGTTTTTCACTGTCTCTCTAATAACAAATAAATGGAGACCTGTATCCTGTAAGATGCTTTATTATTCTTATCCAAGAAAGTTGTGTTTGTCATAAACACACATGCCATTTTAGTTGAAGGGCAACACACTTAAAAGGACACAGCTTGGCTATCTAAGTATAAACTGCCAGGGCGCCATCAGGGGGGGGACCATCAGGACTCCCATCCTGGGCCCAGAGATGACGGGGCCCGCCGCTGCTGTGAAACCACTGATATGCACAAACAAACCACACATGCGCAGAAAACCACAGGGGTGTGGCGCCGCCAGGAAAACACTGATGTATGCATGTGCAAACAAACCATGCATGTGCAGGAAACCAAAGGGGCATGGCCAAAATGTGTGTGTGTGTGGGGGGGTGGGGCTGTGGTCCGGGACCAGAAATTTCTGATGCCGGCCCTGCAAACAGCAACCAGTCCAGCATATATTAAGTATATTTCTCATCACTTTTTTACACACATGAAAACAGAACAGTAATATAACTGCTCCTGAGTTGGGACCATTTTCTTCTTGCTCTTCCTCACCCTTGTGGTCTCCCTTGCTCAAAAGCCAGGCGTGTCCGGCTCTCGGGTGCGGTGCTCCTTTAAATTTACAGCCAAAGAGCCAGTGCGGTCTGCATCTGCAGATGTTTCCATGGTCATGTGGTAAGCCTGACTGGACACCGGAGTGCACAGAACGCTGTTACCTTCCCACTGAAGTGGTCTTATCTACTTGCAATTCTTGCTTTCGAACTGCTAGGTTGGCAGCCGCTGGGACAAAGATGGGAGCTCACTCTGCCATGCAGCACTTGAGTCTTGAACTGCTGACTTGCTGACCTTCCAGTCACCATGTTCATTGTCTTAACCACTAAGCCACTGCAGCCCTTTATAACTAGTTTATTCAAAGCCACAATTAGCAAAATGAACACCTTTCACTGAGCTATGAGCTGCCAGTAAAACAGAAAGTTTGGAATTTTATTGGCCACAACAACACTAACAGACCAGTTTTAAATCTGTGTTGCCTTAAGTCAGGGGTGCCCAAATTTTTCAGGCCACGGGCCGGTCATGTGGTTCAGCAGGCCGGTTCCGACCACCAGAAGCAGAAGTAAAGCACACCTTACAATCTGTTTTGGAACAGATATGTTTTGCAACAGGATGAGATAGATTTTAGGCTGCCATTTTCTCTCCTTAAACCAGGGGTGCCCAAACTATGGCTCACGGGACAGATCTGGCCTTCGATGCCAATTCTTCTGGCCCGTGCCACCCTCATCGCTCCAGGAAGCAGAAGTAAAACACATTGGGTGCATTTTACTTCTGCTTCCAGGAGTGATGAGGGAGGCACAGGCCGGATGAATTTGCATCGGGGGCCGGATCCAGCCCACGGGCCATAGTTTGGGCATCCCTGCCTTAAGGGGTATAGGCAAAACCTCTTACTTCTCATCCCCAATCTTGAGAAAGAACACTTTCTTTGGAGTTTTGTGAATGAACTACAAGCATCCATTTAAAAGCAAAGTTTTTAAATCCAGTGACATGTAGTATCATATGCAGAAGCTGCCCTCAAGTGTTCAAGTAAATCTGTGATCCTCTTTGCACATTCATGTTTCAAAATGTGTGAACTCCACAAATGGTGAGGGGAACATGAACCCCTTTACCCTGCTCTGTCATTTCTTGAACCATGGAAACACAACTCTTTGAAGCATCAGGCAACTGCATCCAAGGTACTAATTCTAATGAAATGAAAAGACGCTTACTTCTGGGAGGTAAGCTATGGCAAACTTAGGCAGCATAATAAAAAGTGGAGACATCACCTTGCCAACAAAATTCCCCATAGTTAAAGCAATGGTATTCCCAGTAGTGATGTATGGCTGTGAGAGCTGGACCATAAGGAAGGCTGAGTGCAGAAGAATTCACACCTTTGAACTGTGGAGCTGGAGGAGACTCTTGAGAGTCTCCTGGACTGCAACAACATCAAATCAGTCAAACCTCAGGGAACTCAACCCTAACTGCTCCTTGGAAGGACAAATACTGAAGCTGAAGCTCAAGTACTTTGGACACCAAATGAGAAGAGAGGATTCATTGGAGAAGGCCCTGGGAAAGATTGAAGGCAAAAAGAGAAGGGGGCAACAGAGGATGAAATGCTAGATGGCATTGTTGATGCAGTGGGTGTAGATCTGGGTGGGACTACAGAGGATGGCAGATGACAGAAGAGCCTGGTGTACGGTGGTCCATGGGGTTGCAAAGGGCCAGACTTGACTGTGCAACTGAACATCAACCAATAATTCATTGTAACATAAAGCAGTCGTTCTACAAATCCAGACATACCTTTTTGATTATTTTAAAGACTTCATAGGCTGCTCCACGAGCATTAGCCAGGTTCTCCAAATTGGGGGGAACATGTCCAAGGGAAAATGCACCAACAAGCACAGAAAAAAACACCTATGGAGTAACAGTGGGGAAATGATCAATTTTTGATTGTAAAGTTCTGCTCTCAGTTAGTGGAATAGCAACTAAGATGTCCATTCCATGTGTGTCTCGCAGGAAATTAACCCCATTCAACATAATGGTCTTATTCACAAACAAAATACAAATTTGATTTGGAAAAACGACTGTCTAAAAGCAACAACTTGAAAAACCCTTTCTCATCTGTCCCAGAACTGTCTATACCTTATAGGTCTTGTTTGTTTAATGCAGGGATTCTCAACCTGTGGCCCGTGGGCCAGATGCAGCCCACGGCGCCATTTCATGTAGGGCCCTCACCTCCACGACACCTGGAAATGCCATGTGGTGGAGGAAGGACAAAATGGCCATCCAGCCCCTGAAGCTGTCTGAGGGAGGGTAACCTGGCCCCCGGCATAAAAAGAACTCATGGTTTAATGCATCGAATGAAAAAACAGCATGAATAGTATTATAGTCACAATCCTGGGTACATTGTGACTCTGTTTGGATTAAATAGTTCTTAATTATAGAGATGCAAGAAGTCATCTCTTTCCAAAAGGTTTCCAAGAATACACCAGGCAGCAAGGTCAACGGTCAGACTGGTGGGTGCATTCTGGGATCTGTCGTTTCAGAAAATTTAAAGAATCTAAATTTAAAATCAATCATATATATATAAATAAATAAATTTAAAATCAATCATATATATATATATATATATATATATATATATATATATATATATATATATATATATATATATATATATATATATATATATATATATATATATATATATATATATATATATATATATATATATATATATATATATATATATATATATATATATATATATTAAAAAAACAATTAGACTTACAACTAACACGGTCCCAATGTCATAGATATCTCTCTCATCCACTGTGAGTTTTGTTCCATACCAAAAGGCAAGCGCGTAGCATCCAAATATAAAAAACTGGGAGACTCCCAACGAAAGATTAGTGGTAATGGTCTTTTTCACTCCAAGACTCCTTGCTCTCTCAAGGTTGGCATCATATCTGGAGGGGGGAAAGATCCCAAATGAGATGTTGTTATATATACCTAAATACCTTTTGCTTCCATACAGATAAGCACTGCTGCTTTTTCAAAAGCAGCATTTAAATATTCCAAGGATGGTGGGATCTGAGTGCATTTTCTTATTTAAAGACATTTTTTAATTTTTATTTTATTTATACTATGTTTTATATACTGCCATCCTCACCCTGGGGTGACCCAAAGCGGTTTACAGTCACAAGTAATACAAAATATAGATACAATACAAAATACAGTACAAAATATAGGTACGGAGCCTGGGCTCCACATCCCTGGGCTGGTGGTATGGGCTCTGAGGAGAGGTAGCGAGTCCTTGGCGGTGGCGTCAGCATCATCTTTCAATCCCTCCAGGTAGCCGGGGCTCAGAGGGGGCGACGGCGTCCATACCCACCTCCCATCCCTGGGCTGGTGGTATAGGCTTCAGGCAGAGGCAGCAAGTCATCGGCTGCGGCAGCAGCATCTTTTCAAGCCCTCCGGGTGGGTGGGGCTCAGAGGGGGCGTCAGCGTCCACACCTGCCTCCCATCCCCAGGCCAGTGGTATGGACTCCGGAGAGAGGCAGCGAGTCCTCAGCAGCATCGGTGGCGTTTTTTCAAGCCCTCCGGGCGGGCGGGGCTCAGAGGGGGCAACAGTGTCTGCACCTGCCTCCCATCCCTGGGCCAATGGTATGGGCTCTGGGGAGAGGCAACCCTGGACTGTTGTTACAGAAAATACACCAAGAAAAAATTGATGCCATGAAGTCTCACCCCAATGTCTGATAAAGTGGACTTGATCCATGAAAGCTAACATTAAAACACAGCAGTTAGTCTTTAAAGTTTTTGTCTTTATTTTGTTTTGTTTATTCTTGATAAGCAAGAAAAAACAGATGCATCTCATTTGGTGCATTGGCAAGGCATAGAAACATGTACGTATTTAGACTACATAGCTCATACTCACTCATACTGTATTTCTGTCTGTTATCAGTCATGTGGATACATTTCATTTCTTAAACTAACAACATTCAGTCATGTCTTGAATACACGATCAACAAAAAGTCTTTTGGCACTTTAGAACAGGAGATCTCAACCTTTTAAAGCTATGGGCCGGGTCACACTCCTTCAGACAGCTTAGAACATAAGAACAGCCTTGCTGGAACAGGCCACAGCCCATCCAGTCCAGCATTCTGTCTCACACAGTGGCTCACCATTTGCTTCAGGGTATTCCCAATCAGATGCCTTCACCTGCTTAGGATTCCCTGGAAATGGCATTGAGATATCCTGCCTATCTCTCCAACCCGGAGGTTGTCTTTAGGTATCCATAATTATAGCCATTGATACTTTTGTCCTCCATGAACTTGTCTAATCCTTTCTTAAAGCTGTCAAGACTGACAGCTGTCACCACTTCTTCTGGCAGGGAGTTCCATAGACCAGTGATCCTCTGGGTGAACAAGTACTTTCTCATTTGTTTGAGAACTAGTACCCAAAAGTTTCATTGAGTGCCCCCTAGTTCTAGTGTTGTGCGATAGGAAAAACAGTTTCTCCTTATCTACTTGGTCCACACCATGCATGATTTTATAAATTTCAATCAGGTCACCTCTTAGACGCCGTTGTCAAGAGTGAAAAGGCCCAACCGTTGCAGCCTCAGATGGTAAGGAAGGTGTTCCAGTCCCCTAATCATTCTGGTTGCTCTCCTCTGTTCTTTTTCCAGTTCCATAATATCCTTCTGGAGGTATGGCGACCAGAACTGTACACAGTATTCCAGATGGGGCCTCACCATAGATTTATAAAGAGGCAAAATGACACTTGCTGACTTATTTTCTATACCCTTCCTAATGATCCCTAGCATTGAGTTTGCCTTTTTCACTGCTGAGACACACTGGGTTGACACCTTCATTGAGTTGTCCACCAGGACACCAAGGTCCCTTTCCTGCTTTGTCGCAGAGAGTTCAGACCCCATCAGTTTATAAATGTAATTGGTTTTTTTTGCCCCAACATGCATCACTCTGCACTTACTAATGTTGAAGCTCATTTGCCACTGTTTTGCTCACTCCCCCAGTGTCAAGAGATCCCTCTGGAGCTCCTCACAATCTCTCACAGTTTTCACTACCCTGTATAATTTAGTGTCGACAACAAATTTGGCTACCTTGCTATTTGCTCCTACTTCTAGATCATTTATGAAGAGGTTGAAAAGCAGGGGTCCCAGTACTGAACCTTGGGGGACCCCACTCTTTACTTCCCTCCACTTGGAGAAGTATCCATTTAGTGCTACCCTCTGTTTCCTGTCCCTTAGCTAGTTACTGATCCAGGACAAGACCTGTCCCTTTATTCCATGACTGGTAAGTTTATTCAAGAGCCTTTGGTGCGGGACCTTGTCAAAAGCCTTCTGAAAGTCCAGATAAACAATGTCAACTGGATCCCCCTTATCCACATGCTTGCTGACACTCTCAAAAAATTCCAACAGATAAGTGAGGCATGATTTGCCCTTGCAAAAGCCATGTTGGCTCTCCTTTAGCAGCGCCTTCTCTTCTATGTGCCTATTAATTCTAACTTTTAGGATGGTTTCCATCACTTTACTTGGGACACATGTCAAACTGACCGGTCGATAATTTCCTGGATCACCCCTGGATCCTTAATGCAGCTTTGGGTGCTGGATGGCCATTTTGCCCTTCCTCCACCACATAGCACTTCCTGATGTGGTGGAGGTGGTGGAACATGAGTTCTAACAGTTGTTATAGTGTTGTTACTTTTCGACACATTGCTTCCAATGCATGAACTGAATTAGTAAGCTCCAGATGGTACTATTGTCAACAGCTCTATGCAGCTCTTGCAACCTAAATGTTGGGGCTTCCTTTGTTGAATCAATCCATCTCTCATTTAGGCTTCCTCTTTTTCTGCCACCTTCAACTTTCCTTATTATTTTCCCCATTAACATTACTGACATTTCCAGTGAGATTTGTCTTCCCATTATATGTTCAAATCATGACAGCCTTTATTAAGACACCTTTGCTTCTTGAGAGATCTTAGACTTGATTTGATCATGCCTTATGCTCAAACACCATTTTACCTTGCTATTGCTTTCTTTTGTCCATTAAAAGCAACAACTGTCCTAATGGCTGACAAAATTTCTTCTGCCACAGCACCTGCCTTCCCGTAAGCCGTCAGCTCTTTAGTCGTTAACGCTGACAGGAGCTAATAAAGAAAAATAATTAAAGTCAGTTTATAGAACTACATATAAAGGACATTAATTATTTTAGATCAGTGTTTACAAATCTTTGGTTTTTGGACTTCAATTCCCAGAAGTCTAAGTCAATTCCCCAAAGTAGTGATCAGCCAATGTACTGACTTAAGCACTGGGAATTGAAGTACCCTGTGGGACATGGGCCCCACCCCACGTTGGGTACCACTGTTTCAGATTGTAAGAAATCAGAACTTTTTATTGATACATTCTAAGTTTGAAAGCAAGAAATTGCAAGTAGATAAATAGGGACTACTTTGGTGGGTAGGTAAACAGCATTCTGTGCGCTCAAGTGTCTAGTCATGCCTGTCACATGACCACTGAAACATCTGCAGAAGCAGACAGCGCTGGTTCTTCGGCTTTGAAACTGAGATGAGCACTGAACCCTAGAGTCGGATACGATCAGCTTTCGAGCAAGGGCAACCTTTACCTTTACTAATAATTGCTTTTTTCATTATTATAAAATAACTCATTTTCATCTGTATGTTTTTACACAAAAGTCATACTCAAGTCAGCTTGCTTCATTGTGAATAATTATACGGTTTCCAGTCAGTACAGGATTTATAAACAGCTAAGTAAGCTATAGCTTGCCTAGATTATAAAAACCGGATGTGATTCAATTGTGCGACGTGACTTACACAGCTACACAACCAAGAAATCTGGGAAATCTCCTTAGCCTGGCCCAGACCCAGACCCCTCCCCACATCCACAACATACACACACACATACACACATCCATCCACCCACCCACCCCCCACACACAAGTGGAGACTTATGGCTATGGCTGCCCAGCTGGCGCTCTTCCTCCTTTACCCAGCCCCCAGGATGGCGTCATCATCGTCGGCTCTACTTCTTCCTCTTCCTCCTTTCTCCAGGGTGCCACTCAGGCGGTGGTGGAGGCAGCAGCGGCATGTGTGGCTGGGGGAAGGGGAGGGGAGCTCACGCCTCGCTGCCCAGAACAGCTTGCATGCTGCCGCTCATTCTAGCAGCAGCAGCAGCACAACTCTCATGATGCCCAGACATCCTGCAGGAAAACTTCCTGCAGGATGTCTGGACATCGCGAGAGTTGTGTGGCTTGCATTGCACCATCCGGATGTCCTGCTGCTGGGGGAAGGGAAGAGCTTGCACCGCACCCCCCAGACCAGCCTGCATGCTGCCGCCTCTTCTAGCAGCAGAAGCAACACAACTCTCACGATGCCCGGTTATCTTGCAGGAAGATAACTTCCTACAGGATGTCTGGGCATCGTGAGAGTTGTGCTGCTGCTGCTGCTAGAAGGAGCAGTGGCGGCACATGAGCTGTTCCAGACGGTGTGGCGTGAGCTCCCCCTCCCCTTCCCCCAGTTGCACATGCTGCTGCCTCCACCACTTCCCAAGTGGCACCCGCAGCCTCTTAAGGAAGCAGCAGCTGCAGCCACTGGAGGAGGAGGAGGAGGAGAAAGAAGAGCCGCTGCCATCACCGCTATCCCAGGAGGAGGTGGGCAGGGCGGAGGGTGGGGGCCAGCTGATTTTGCTACTGGTACAGGCGATCCGGTGCGAACTGGCTGATGCCCTACACTGGGTACGGGTGTCACGTTGTGATGCGGAAGGCAGATGAAAGGCTACTGCCTTATATTCTCAGGACAGTCTTCATGGCTGATCACCACGAAGATCGTCAATATTCGGATTTGGCTATGGCAGACTAAGAAGAAGAAAAAGAAGTAGAAAGTAGAAGATTTTTCTCTGTTGAAGGGTTTAAGTGGAGACTGGATTGTCACCTCTGTTGGATTCTGCAGTAGTGAATTTCCTAAAGTGGCAAGAAATTGAGGTCGGACTCAATGACTTCAATAACTTCTAATTCTACAAACTTACGTAGGACCACGCACCCCCAGATACCACCAAAAGAGGGATCACAGACAGTGTCACCAGGGTCAGCTTCCATCCATATGCAAATCCTACAATAATGCCCACCACGAATGTAGATATATTCTGAATGGTTAAGCTGATCTTGTCGCCAATGCCTCCATGTATAGTGTTAATATCACTGCAATTAAAAAGAAAAGGAAAACTGAAATGTTACCACTCCTTTTTTGAATTACATACTTTTTAGGTGTTGTATCCTAACAGAGAGATCAGAGTGCTGAGTAACTGGAATTTGGTGGCTTAAGTGGCTAAGATGCTGCCTGGAAGGCGGGAGGTCAGCAGTTCGATTCCCGAGGAATGCAGGATGGAATGAGCTCCCTTATTTGTCCCAGCTCCTGCCAACCTAGCAGGTCAAAAGCAAGAAATTGCAAGTAGATAAATTGGTACCACTTCGGTGGGAAGGTAACAGCGTTCTGTGTGCTCCAGTGTCTAGTCATGTCTGCCACATGACCACGGAAATGTCTGCAGAAGCAGACAGCATTGGCTCTTCGGCTTTGAAACAGAGATGAGCACTGAACCCTAGAGTCGGATACGACTGGCTTTCGAGCAAGGGAAACCTTTACCTTTACTAAATAGGGACCACTTCAGTGGGAAGGTAAACAGCGTTCCGTGAGCTCCGGTGTCTAGTCATGCCTGCCACATGACCACGGAAATGTCTGCAGAAGCAGACAGAGCTGGGTCTTCAGCTTTGAAACAGAGATGAGCACTGCACCCTAGAGTCGGATACGACTTTGAAACAGGTACATAATAGGAGGAACAATCCTTTGTTTTGAAACATAGAGAGGAGGAATGGAATAATGTCTGGAGTAGATGAGGTCCCTTTCCCCATGGCTGAGAACCATTTTTTAAGATTTGCTGGTCATCAAACAGATTTACTCTCAAGAAAGTGGGGCTAAAAAGGGGAGGGGGATAGCCAAACAGATAATTTAACATACACTGCAAGTAGATAAATAGGGACCACTATGGTGGGAAGGTAACAGTGTTCCGTGCGCTCCAGTGTCTAGTCATGCCTGCCACATGACCACAGAAACGTCTGCGGAAGCAGACAGCGCTGGCTCTTCAGCTTTGAAACAGAGATGAGCACTGCACCCTAGGGTCGGATACGACTGGCTTTCAAACAAGGGAAACCTTTACCTTTACCTTACAGTATTTAAAAAGTTGTTTACTTTTAGGAAAAGCCCCTTGGGCTCTCCTTTTGCTTGAAAGGCAGTCATGTCCAACACTAGCGAGTGGTGTTCATCTCCGTTTGCAGCCAAAGAGCAAGCGCTGTCTACATTTGCAGATGTTTCCGTGGTCCTGTGGAGCACATGGAACACTGTTACCTTTTACCACCAAAGTCATACCTATTTATCTGCTTGCAATTTCTTGCTTTTGAACTGCTAGGTTGGCAGGAGCTGGGACAGATGATGGGCACTCACTCCATCATGCAGCACTCGGGTGTCAAACTGCTGACCTGCCGGCCTTCCGGCTGTCAAGCTCAGCATCTTAACCACTATACCACCATGGCCCTTTCTGAGCCCTTCAGTGGCTATTTTAAAAATTCAAAAAGGATTTGGGGCAGGAATGACATCAGGGGTAATGCAGACAACTGGAAAAAAAATGGGGCAGGGGAGCCCCATCCCACCTCCTTAAGAACATAAGAGGGTTTATCAAAGAATATATTTTTCGAAAGAGAAAAAAAATTGTGGGCAACAGAAGAACCTAGAGAGACCTGGGATGCAAGAATCCCATGAGGCCATAGCTGTCAAGTATCCCTTATTGGCTGGGAAAACCCCTTATTTTACCCTCTTTCCCGCTGTCGTCCCTTATTAATTAGACTGCAATGTCCTATTGCCACCATTGGAGGGCAGCACAGGATAAGCATAGCTGTCAAGTATCCCATATTTGCCGGGAAATTTCCCTTATTTCCAAATCCAAAACTTGACAGCTATGCATGGTCCTGGGGGGTATATGTTGGCACCCCCACTGGAGTAGGGGCTGGAGGACCACAATCAAACTGGAGAAAATGCAGCATACATGAAAATCAAACATTTTAATGGGATATTGGAATGGATAACAGAATATGGTGCCAGATATATATGTGAATTTAATTTAAGCCTCTGGAAGTCACTGCTGAACCGAGAACAAACAAACTATGACTCACCAAAGGGTCAAAATAGATGCTAAGAATAATGCACAAGATTTAACAGTGGATGTCTTATACTGACAGGCAACATTTACATAGCATATATCAGTGATGGTGAACCTTGGCACTCCAGGTGTTCTTGAACTACAATTCCCAAAAGCCCTGATCAGCAGGAGTGCTGACTTGGGCTTCTGGTAAATGAAGTCCAAAAACACCTGGAGTGCCAAGGTTCGCCATCACTGGCATATATCTTATTCAATCCTAATTTCCACAGTATTCAGAAGCATTTGATAATAAGGAGCTGGTTTTACATGTTATAGTTACCACTTTTTTTTAAAAAATGCTCATTAGGAATAAATGAAAAAGATAGTCTAGCATGTTAAGTTTCTTTAATTGAAGGCAGAATCACTGGGGACGCAACAAACATTTGATTGTATCTGAGTTTGAAAAAGTACCACAATCAGCATGGTTGCTGAGACTCTAAGCATTTTAGTTCAAAAAAGTAGCCTTTCTAAGTTCTGTACTTATGAAGTCTTTTTTTTTTAAATTTAAACAACAAACCCTTTTAAATAAAGAAAAGGAAGGAAGAAAACTGACCAGAAACAACTAAAAGTATGAGGCCTGAATCAAACTTAGAGTCCTAATTAGAACAATCATAAAAGTTACAGGAGTCATCATTTAACACTGGATCTGATGGCTCTGAATTTGAGCCAAACCGATATTGTGGGAAAGAGACCAATTCTGCTGGGGCATTGTGAATTAAATCTCTCCTTCTTTTATACAGCCATGGATATACAGCCATGGATACAACACTACTGTTTGGTCAGGAAGGAGGGACATACAGTGCCCATTTGTCAATGTGATTAACATATCTGGCCCCAAGCTAGATCAGGTCAATGAACCCTTAAACCAGGCATGCCCATGGGCCAGATATGACCCCCCCAAAAAAGCCATTCTATCAGGTCAGTGATGGCCTTGGCAAACCAGAAAGTAAATATGGCCACTTCTGCGCATGCATGGAAAGTGGCCATTTTCCTTCTTGATTTGGTGCAGTAAATAAAATGGCTGCTTTTGCGCATGCGCAGAAGCAGCTGCACCAAACCAGGAAGTAAAATGGCTGCTTTTCATGCATGCACAGAAGCAGCTGCACCGCACATGAACACACCCTGCTGCATGGGTGTGGTCTTGCTCACTCAGCTGTTCTGGGGGCGTGGTCAGGCCCCCAGCCCAAAACATTTGGACACCCCTGCTTAAACCATGGGAATCTGTTCATCATCCAAGTGCCCTCCCCACTTCCCCAAATTATTACTTTAACCAAGAATCCATTACTCAGTTAGTCGAGTGTTCAGTGTTCCGATCTGCGTAGTATCAAACCAGGACATCTCTTGATGCAGCACAGCAAAAAAGAACTTGTTACGTATTCTTACAGTCTGTCTTTCAGAAGCAGCTACAAAGGCCCAGATGTGAATAAAGGCGAACAGCAGCACGCCAAAGCCGATTCCAATAAAATAGTAAGCATGTCTGTCAAAGACATTAGAAGGCAACAAGATGTTGTCACATTTTACTATATTTGGGGTTTTGCCAAAATACAGTATACAGCTACCAGAGGCTTGACAAGTGAACAGATTGCTCTGCTTGGCAGAATTTTTATTGCCAAAGGCAGCGCATTTGCTGTCTTCAAAATATTTACTAATATTTGCACATACAACCATGAGCAGATTCTCATACAAGGCTGGATGCATAATCAAGCATTTTCATTTTTTAAAAAAACACACAACAAGTAGACTCAAGACAACATCAAATCCAGTACAACTGAGCTTGATCATAAGATACACTGCCAGAAAGTAAGGGCTGATTTAACCCTCATCTCCAAGTTCTTCCAATTACAATACTGAGTAAATAAACGCAAGACCTTAGATCAGAAGTTCTCAACCTTTTCAAGCCAGGGGCTGGGTCACGCTGCCTCACACAGCTTTGGGGACCGGATGGCCATTTTGCCCTTCCTCCACCACATGGCACTTCCTGGTGTGGTGGTGGTGGTGGTGGTGCCACATGAAATGGTGCCATGGGCTGCGGGTTGAGAATCCCTGCCTTAGAGTACCAGGGATTAATTGTGAGTAAGTCTCATGTAAATTGCTATTTCCTTCCTAGAAAGAACTGCAGGGACAGGAGGAGTGGTTATTTTTTATTTGTAAGAGATCCAAAATAACTTACATTTAAAAAGAAGTGTTTTCTGAACATCCTAGTTCATATCTGTGCATAGCACATACCTCTGCCTTTTGGGATAGAGACATGAACTTATTTAACATCCAAATTGCTTAACTTTATGTTTTCTTTTATTAATCACAAGTATTTTATGAAAATACGGTCATATTTTTACATGAAAAATATTATGAAAGTAGTATTTTGGCATAGATATTCAATAAACGAACATTAGTAAAAAGTCATTTATAAATGGTTAAAATTATCATTTTGATCGGAATCAATTGCATTTGTCAAAAATATTTTTGCCATAGCAAAATCAATCCACCTATCAAAATAATCCCTTACCACTATTCTGCCTTGCCAAATAAGATTTCTTAGTGACAGGTTTTTATTCTCATGTCCTCTTCTCCTTCTACTCTGGATTTTCTATTTGAATTTGTTCTCTTTCCATATGTTTTTCTTATTTAAGAAAGTGGCTACAATAGTCTAAGTTTACTTCTTCAGAGCTTCCAAGTCAGGAGTTCTTAACCTTTTCAAGCCATGGGCCGGGTCACACTCCCTCTGACAACTTCGGGGGCCGGACAGCCATTTTGCCCTTCCTCTACCACATGGCACTTCCAGGTGTGGTGGAGGCACGGGGGGGGGGGGGTACAAGAAATGGCACCATGGGCCACATCCGGCCCACAGGCCATAGATTGAGAATCCCTATCCTAAGTAATGAAGGTGTATCAAAGCAATCTAACAACATTTATGAGGTTTTTACCACTTGTTAAAAGTTGTGAGTTACCAAATCATTTTTATTAATGGTGTTCTCCAGGCTCCATTTGCAACATGTAGAAAACATTTTCCTAGTGCTGAAAAACTACCTTATCTATTGTAACCGTATCACTATTTGTAACCTTATCACAAATGGTTGACAATATTAATTGTTCCTTCTATCTCAAGTTGTAACTATTGCAGTGATGGTTGAGGTTGATTTTTGTGGTTTTTATAATGTATGTTTTTATGTGATTTTTTAAATTGTAATGTATGATATTATGCTTTTTTTCATGTGATATTTTGTACTGTATTTCGACTTTGAATACTGCTTTTTGTATTGTATTGTATTATATTGTATTGTTTGAGATGTTGTTGCCGCCTTGAGTCGGCCTCGGTCAGAGAAAGGTGGGGTATAAATTAAATTTGAATTGAATTTGAAAGTGATCCTGGTGAAGAACAAGCTAATCAGTTTTGGCTCCTATTTATTTGAAATACATGAAAAGAAATAACTTCATTTTAAGTATATACTGAAATAAGTTTCTATTTTTTTCTAGCTAATTAAGCAAACAGAAGGTATTGGTGTAAATAATATATACAGTATATCCACCATGATTTTAATGCTAAGCATGCACAGGAGTTCTTAACCTTTTTAACCCGGGGGCCGGGTCACACCCCCTCAGACAGCTTTGTAGGCTGGACGGCCATTTTGCCCTTCCCCCACCACATGGCACTTCCATGTGTGGTGGAGGCAGTGTGTGTGTGTGTGGGGGGGGCACATGAAATGGCGCTGTGGGCTGTATCCGGCCCATGGGCTGCAGGTTGAGAATCCCTGGGCTAGGGTAACTGAAGTTAGCCTGGCAGATGTTTTATTCTAGTTCCTTTTGAGCAGTATAATCTTATTTATTTACCCACTAACTCTTTAAAGCAGTAATTGTACAGGTTCTTACTCAGACATTTGAGCTTCTAAATCTGTTTCTCCTTCCGGACATGATGAGTTGTTCATTTCTGAACCACCTGTAAAATAAATTACCGCAATAAGTGATATTAAAAGAAGTGTCACAAGACAACTTGGCAATGTCACTGTGACATTTTAACATAGTATCGCAGCAAAGCATTTTATTTATAAACCTTTGCCACTTTTAGACCTGATCTCTCCTAGACCCATGCTACTCTCTTCTGCATCTTGGGGCTAACTAAATCTAAAAGTTAGTCCCAACTAGAATAGACCCATGGAATCAAGGCAACTTGAGAAAATGGTGATTGAACAAGGTTCATTCATTCAGTGGGTCTACTCAAGTTACAACAAAGAACTGGCCTTAGCCTTTCGGGAAATCAACAACAGGCCTCCGGATCTCGTTGAACTGAAACTTTCATCAGCCTTAATAGCATAATCAAGGGAGGTGAATGTTGGGAGTTACAGTTCAACAATATACTTTGTCCACCACCAATTTAGCCTGTTAGGTCTATCAAGTAAACATGTACTGAGCCCGAGACTGTACATTAGCTTAATGGGTTGGTCAGAATTCTATTAGTGTTCATATAACATTTGTGTCACTTGTTGCAGCTATTTGTAGCTAATTGATGATGTGCCAGGGCACTTCTTGGTTGTACACCTGGTCACAGGCTAGTTTTGCAATTAAGATGCATCTCTTATTAACTACCCACAGCAAATTACACAAACACCTAATTTCCTTCTAACTTTTGGTTGTCAGAACTGATCACTATGAGCAACAATTTTATTACCTGGCTGTAACGGATGTTGTTGAAGGTTTTTACATAGCCCATAAAGCAAGCATGCTGAGCAACATGGTATATGAATAAAGAATTCTCCCATCCATGGTTCCAAATTTTCCTAGAATTCAAATCTTCCCCCACATTTCTTTTAAATGTTGCCATGTATTATTTTAAAGAAAACCTGAAGCAAATTACCCAATAAGTTTAGTTTTACATTCACTACAAACTGGGGTTTTCTTAACCTAGCAAAGTAATAACAGTTGATCACACTAAGATTTCAGGAAAGATTCATTAACAAGTCTGTCAGAGATGTATGATGTTAATGGGACTGAGGTCCTCTTTCACACTTGCCGGCAATGCAAGTGTGTGTGTGTGTGTGTGTGTAGGTATTGTCTTTCTATTACTTTTAAAATACAGTGTTTATGTACTGTAAAGCAGGCTTTTAAACAAGGCTGTGATTCTGTAGAGGTACCTGTTTCTTTTTTAAATCATATTGTTATTTAGTCAAGTAGATAACTTTAAATCAATCTGATTCAATTAACAAGCGCAGAAAGGCATAGATTTCATTGGTTTGATACAACAGCCATAACTGCTGCTGCTGCTGCTTCCCTGTCTAGGCCAGATGTGAAACTGTCAAAATGAAGGCATAGCTGATACATTAACTTCTCCAAAGAGAAGCTTTCTAAAAATGGGAATTCAGCATGTAGCCACGTTAGACTGTTGTGAGTCTTGTCCTCCCTTGAGGTACAGCCACTCCATTCAATAGCATGTTCAGACACATTAATGTTCCTGAGAAATAATAACTAGTTAGTCTTATAGCTGCCACATGACGTCTCGTTTCTCTTTTTCTAGAAAAAACACTGTCTTTTCTAAGAATTAACTTCTGCTGCTGTATAATGAACACCTAGAATAGTATTGGCAAAGCTACTCAAACCCTCTCTGTTGACATGCGTGTCGTCACCCCAACACAGATTTTGCCCCCACCCCTCTGCCCAGCAGCCCAATGGGAGCACTTCCTCCCTACCCCCAACATAGAGTTCACCCCACCCCTTTGTTTGGGCACTTGGTCTCTAGTCTCACTGACCTAGAACATATTTCTTTTGACTGGAATACACAAAATGTCCTATTTATGAACAAGAGTTAGTCCTGATTATTAGTATTTTAACTTTCTGCCTCTTCTAACAGTAGTCTAAGCCTCTCCAAGTCTAGAATCTCAACATTCTTTTTTTAAAGGTTGATTTGTGCAAATGTAGGGATATTTACCTGTAGTTGAATTTTGGCTGCTTACAACAAAGCTATTCGTCACTCCTCCAAAACCAATGATCAGAAGAGGCTGTCCAGCTCCACTTATAGCAGCTGCAATAACCCCGATGATCATTAGGATGATATCGAGTCCATCCGCAAAACTGAACTAGATTAACAGGGGGGAAACAGAATGGAATTAGGGCAGAATAAGAACACAGAGCCAAACATATCCCTCTTGATTTAAAATCTTAAATTCTCAAAATATTTGGATAATCAAAAGGTTGCACAATAGAGGCAACGCTTACAAAGAATAAAGAACTAATTTAGAACACCAGAGAGTAAATAAAACAACAACAACAAACATTGTGGCACCTTAAAGACTAACTTCTTTTTCTTGAGCTGTATCTGATTCCAAATATTGCTAAATTCAACAGTCGGCTGCTAATAGCAATCTAGTTCCCAGGAAGTGGTGAAGCTTGAAGAAGAATGGAATAGAATACAGTACTATATCTCAGGAATATGGTCTAAACACCAGGTCTGCAGGCTTGGCAGTAGCAGTTTCCTGACTTTTGGGAGCTTAAATGAGCATGGACCAAAATATTTTTACTAATTGAATTTTTTCTGTACTGTGAAGAGGATATTGATGTAGTTACATGAGCCTGTGGGCTGGTTTAGATCTGATAGGCCTGATTCTAACTGCCAGTCTCAACCAATGTAGACATGTTGAATCAGTTATTACATGAGGAGAAGAGGTGGGCCAAACAGTGTAAAAACCAGAAGCAAACAAGTCCATTTGAGGTAAAAATAAATGCGTTTGAGGCAAAAGTAAACTTCAGTATGTAGTCTTTTTATTTGTTTCAAAATCCAAAATAAACATCTCAATTGAGTTTCTTCTTATGTGAAGTAGTCAAAATAAAAATTCTTATTCAAAAGATTTGTAAAGCATGAACAATTACACTGAAACCGTTCCGTTAAAATCGTTGTTTTTTTCGGTACTTCATCAGTGTAAATGATCTTGTATACCGCGTCTGTATAGCCTCTAAGGTTAAATTCTTTTCTTTTAGTGCTGTAGACAGTTCCCCAAAGCACTGATCAGCCAATGCACTGACTTAGGCTTCTGAGAATTGAAGTCCACCAGTGTTCCGCGGAACATAGTTTAGGAAACACTGTATTAAACAATTATCCAGTATTTCTGGAAATCCTACTGAGTCAATTGGTCTACTGTAACCAAGAGCAACTGGATTTAGGCCACATTACCTGTAGACAGACTCCACTAAGGAAGCCATGCCCTTCAACCTGCAAGACCTTAAAGAGGGATGTTGAACTGGATCCCTCCCCCCCTTGGAGGTCATTAATTCATAGAGTTGCCATAAGTCAAAAGTGATGAAAAGAACAGATTAACAGATGAAGGAGAGATAATATCTGAACAAACTCTCCTTAGAAATCACAAAAGGGAAATAAATCAACAAGTTAACATACTCACCAGTTCAAAAAACCCAACCATTGCTTTCTTTTTCTCTTGAGACTTCTCATTTTTCTTTCTAAAAAGAAGCAAACAGAAAAGTCAATCAATTGAGCTCATATGAGGCAAAGCAGAAATACCAAAGTGCTTAAGAAAGTCCTACTTTTTCTTGTTCTTCTTTAAATGAGCATTTGGTACATCTTTTTCATCCTGTTGGAAAGCAGCATTGTCATAGCCACGGCTTGAAAGCTCTGTTGACAGAGAATGAAGTTTGAATTAGCACATCATTCTTTGGGAATACCACGTAGCTGAACCATTCTCACATGCAGAAGTTGCTTCCTATGTTGAAAGCACTCGAGCAGGCCTATACGTCTTCACATTACATATGGATATGATGGCAACTCTACAATGCAATGAAGCACAAAGAGAATGAAATAAAAGGATTTTTTTTTTAAAAAAAAAAAAGCAATGTCTACCTAAATACAATAAAATTATTCCTTCATCGTTATTGTGACATGTCATCAAGTCGCCTCTGTCTTATGACGACCCTAATGTCATTTCCTTAAAAATCCCATTAGCTCTTGCAAACTTGGGCCTGTGGATTAGGGCATAAGTCTATCTCATTCTTGATCTTCCTCTTTTCCTCCTGCTTTCTCCTTTTCCCAGCACTATTGCCCTTGCCATAAAATCTTGCTTTTTCATGATGTGTCCAAAGTAGGACAGCCTCAGTTTTATCATTTTTGCCTTTAGACAGAGACAGTTCATGCTTGATTTGATCTAAGACTTACTTGTCCATCTTTCTGTCAATTCAGGGTATCTGCAAAGCTCTCCTCCAGCAACATATTTCAAATGAGTCAAAAAATTTCCTGTCAGTTTTCTTTGCTGTTCAGCTTTTCCTCCCATTCTGGTGAATGGGAATACATTAATGTGGATGACCTCAGTCTTGGCTTTCAGTGACACATCTCTACATTTGATCTTTTCAAATTCCTTCATTGCTTTCCTTCCAAGTCTCAGTCTTCTTCTGATATCTTGGCAGTA
Source organism: Bradypodion ventrale (assembly GCA_035047345.1). Lineage (NCBI taxonomy): Eukaryota > Metazoa > Chordata > Lepidosauria > Squamata > Chamaeleonidae > Bradypodion > Bradypodion ventrale. Next base: position 102,998,116 of record JAWDJE010000006.1, read on the forward strand.
CTCTCAATTTATATAAATGGCTAGCATATTTTTCCCGGCAAGCCGGGCATGTGTAATGTGTGTATTGGTGGTTAGGGGTGGTTTGGGTGGTGGTGACTAAATTTGGAAGAATGGTTCTGTTTTAGTTTTCTCTGTTGTTGTTTTTCCTAAAATAAATTAGCCTTTATGGTTTGGGATTTTGTGTTTTTTGAATTTATTTGAATTTTATTAATTTGGTTATATTTTATTTGGATTTTTTAAAGATTTATTTGGCTGTAGGATACTCTTCCGGCCTCTAGGTGGGGCTGTGATTAGGAGTTTGATTTTCTTTGTTTCATCAGTTCTGCTGTGGAGGCAATGGAGGGAGGATGTGTTTTGTAAGTTCTCTTGTGTTATTATTTTTTTTCTATTTTGTTGGGATTGTGGGGTGCTGGGCTGGGGGGGGGGGTTAAGTAGAGTTTAAGTAGAGCCACTTTTACTACTGGTACACGCGTACTGGTGCGAACCTGCTGATGCCCACCACTGTATGCATGGCTTCATTAGCAGCAATGTCTAATTGTTTTGCAGGATTGGATGCGCTTCGTACTGAGCCAGCATACTCTGCTGTGGAGACGCTCAGGGCCAAAGCTGATGTATACACTGTGGATGGTTGAGTTCCTCATTTATAATTTGTGAGTTTCCTGATGATGATGATGTTCTTTGTACTAACTTTGGCTTTGGTATTCAGGCAGTGTTGCTGAAAAGTGAGTGTCCTGTCAAGCATCACACCAAGATATTTTGGTGCTGAACAATGCTGTAATCAGTTCCCTTGCCATGTAACATCCAACTCAACCATTGGCTTTCGGTTTTGGAGGTAGAAAGCACACACTTGAGTCTTGATTGGATTAGGCTTCAAATGGTTGATGTGGTAATACTGTCCTAATTCTTCAAGTGCTCAGTAAGATTACTAGCTACCTCATCAAGTCGTCTGCATAGATAAACAATTTTGTATTGTCAGGAACTGGTTGATCATTTGTATATATATTATAGTGTTGGAGTCAATACAATTCCTTGGGGCAGTCCATTCTTCTGCAACTTCCAGCTGCTGTTCTTTCCATTCATCGCAATGTAGAATCTCCAGTTCTGAATGAAGCTGGCAATGACCCTAGTAAGCTTGTTATCTTTGGTAAGATTATTTATTTTACAGAGCAGAATCCTATGATTGACAGTATTGTATGCTGCAGTTGGTCAATGAAAGCCACTCCCATATTTTGCTTCCTTTCGAAGCCATCCTCAATGTGTTGCACAAGGTTAAGAATTTGATCACAGCATGAAACCTGCTTGCTCCTTCATGATCTTTCCATCAATAAATCCGGAAATACAATTGTGAATAATCCGTTCCAGTGCCTTATAAAGTTGTCAGAGGAGGGACACTGGCCGGTAACTTTTTGAGTCATCTGGGTCTTTGCTGGGTTTCAACAAAGCAACAACTCTAGCCTGTCTCCATAATTTAGAAACCTTAAGATCCTCTGCTAGTTGTTCATTAATTGCAGGAGCCATTCCAAGTGCAGGGACCAAACTGCCTTATTTGCTCTGTTCTTATGTTGTCAATAACAGCTGCTTTATTTGGTTTCATGCTTTTTATAGCTTCCTCCAATTCAGGTGCCACATAGGAGCTATTAAGTACCCCACCTCACCCTTGTTTCTCTGGTTGGATGGCTCCCTTCTGCACCTTTTTGCCTTGCATTTTTCCACTATTTAGCAACTGGCTAGTTATTTAATCTGCTGTTACTCCAGTATAGTTTTGCCACCTAAATTTTTAAAGAGCTTCCAAGCTTGTTATGCTTCATATCCAGGTTCTCAACTAATGTGCACCATTGTGATTTCTGATTTTCAGCCAGAGCCTGCAGCAGTTCTACCTCAAACTCAACAGTATCTTCCTGAAAAGGATCCTGGTTGTCAAGTGTCTTATACCTATCCAGCAGAAGTTTGATGTTGTCAGTCAGGCCCTGGATGTATTGGGCGCGACATTCTCTTGGAACATTTTTTTCTTGATATTACTTTCACAAGATGGACACATTTGTGATATTTATCTGGATGCAGGGAGATCTTCTTCACACATTTGTCCAGTTGTTCTTGAAAAATCCATCAGTCTATCATTCAAGTCTATGCTCCAACTACCAATGTTGAAGATGAAATTGAAAGCTTTTATCAAGTATCCAAGAGGAAATTTACCAAAACAAGACATGCTTATAATCATAAGCGAGTGGAACATAAAAGTAGGGAACAAAATAGAACCAAATGCTTTAAATTTGGCCTAGGAGACAGAAATGAAGCAGACGAATGACTTAGAATTTTGTGAAGCCATCATCTAATGATTTCCATGGGTGCAATAACCAAACAGACAGCTTTTCATATGGACATCATCAGATGGTCAATATAGAAATAAAATAGGCTATATAATTGAAAGGAGGAGGTGAACAAGCTGCATTCTCTCTGCCAAAAAAGAAGACCACAACCAGATTGTGATATTGATCATGAACTGTTAACATCCAACACTAAAGCTGAAAAAGAACACTAAAAGAATCATAGTGCCAAAATATAATTTAAACAACATTTCTCATTAATTTTAAACCTACACAAGGAACATATTTGCATTACTAAACTTAGCTGTGAACCAGAAAAAATTAAAATAATTTTTAGAATTATGATGCCAGAATCTACCTGGTGCAGATTGTTCATTCACTGTGTAACTTTTCATATGACCTTTCATTGTTATATTTTATGGTACACTTAGGATGGAAGTGTAAATAATGATGACCAGAAACCTGCATTAAAAGAAAAAAGAACAAGCCATCTTACTCACAAAAGATTCTCATTTTAAAATTTAAATTTTCATTTATGTTTTCATTTATGTATTCATCTTTTCAGGTGTACTGACTTGGACTTCTGGGAATTAAAGTCCAAGCATACTTGGGGACTCAAAGTTGAGAAACACTGATTGGTTCTAGGTATCTGCAAAGAAAACAGCTAGTGGAAAGGGAGTTATCTCCTTATACCTCTGAAAGATGTTTCCTCACATTGATTCAACAGGCTTCACATTTGTACTCTTTTTTTTTCTGTTACAGGAAAATTATGACCTCTACAGCCCTTCCAGCCACCACACAGGAAGGCACTGCTCTGCTTGATGCATGAGTTTCTACTGATTGGCACTGAGCATTAGGACCCAGTGGTGGGATTCAGCAGGTTCACACCAGTTCACCAAAACCGGTAGCAGAAATTCCGGCTGGCCCCACCCATCTAAGTTTTGAAATAAAGTACAGTGGTACCTCACTTAAAGAGCATAATACATTCCACTGGATTGCTCTTTAAGCGAGTTTGTTCTTTAAGTGAAACACCATTGTAAGTGACCAATTGTGACTTCTGGTGGGGAAGATTGCGAACCCCGATTTAGTTGTTAAGCGGTTTTTTGATTGGTTTTAAGTTGTTAAGCGAGGCGGACGTTCAGAGAAAATTCTGCTCTTTAAGCGAGTTAGTCTCTAAGCGAAGCACTCTTTATGCAAGGTTTTACTGTAGTCCTAATTCGGGTGCAATGCAGGGCTTTCCATTGACCATGCCCACCATACCACGCCCAAAGAGTAGGTAGGAATTTTTTTTAATCCAACTACTGCTAGGACCTCAGAACTTGGTGTTTTGTTGACTGAGCTGTAAGAGTCTCTTTGTTGAGAAAATTTCAGGTTGGGTATCCCTTTCACTCTCGTATTACCTCCTGTCTAATTAAGCAGGAATATGGCCATTTCCTCAACACTACAAAATCTATTCTCATGATTAGATTATTAATAAAGCATGACATCTGGATTCTGAAGCAAACCTTGAGAGCTCAAAAAACATGCTCAAAGACAAGTTTCCATCCAGTTGTGGACTTAGTATCGGAATAAAGCAAAATAATATCTTTGTTTAACCAGTAACTTCTACCTTTTGAAAAAGTATTTTTATGAAGTGGCTTAACTCTTGGCTTTGAAAAAAGTCTTTATTTTTAACTATTTGGAGACAAGTGTTCAATTGAGTGGAACTCACACCCTGTGTATCAGATCAGGCAAACACATATGACAGAAAGTTGAGAAAAGTGATGCCAGTGAATCAGAGCAAAATTAAACCATCAATGCTGGCTGAACTGGGGGAAAAAAGAACAATTTCTCTTTGAGATGAGACAATTTCCCATCTGGCTTCCTCATACTTGGTGTGAAATAGTTTATTTTCATAATTGGATATTTTTCTGTTCCAAATCCAATGAGTACCACAGAATAAATGACCCATGTAACTGCACATTTATTCTTGTGCTTTGCCAGTCCAGCTGAAAGTAAATCAAGGTGACATGATATAGAACCTCCAAACTGGAGGGATCCATCATCAATACATTGGTGGATGAAAAGCAGAAATAAAAAAAAATGAAGAGGGATTCTGCATATATCCTTATCTACCTGGGCATGAGTAGATGAGAAATGTTTCCTCTTTACAATGCCATATTCAAATCTGTGCTGTGATCTTAAATCTACTTCCAGGGGAGTAACCCCCACTGATTGTACAGCCCTGGTGGCGCAGTGGGTAAACTGCTGTCCTGCATCCAAAAGGTTGGAAGTTCGATTCTGACCAGGGCTCAAGGTTGGCTCAGCCTTCCATCCTTCGGAGGTTGGTAAAATGAGTACCCAGTGTGTTGGGGGCAAAATGCTAATTAACTTGTGAACCACCTAGAGAGTGCATTGAGCTCTGTGAGGTGGTATATAAGCATGATTGCTTTTGCTTTGTATGCAGTCAGGTCAAATTAGCCTTACAACAGGGATGCCCAAACTTTTTGGGCCACGGGCCGGTCATGTGGTTTAGGGGGGCAGTCACTATGGCCTGGGGGCCAGATCCATCCCCCGGTTCCAATTCATCCAGCCCATGAAGCCCTCATTGCTCCTGGGATGGGAAGTAAAACGCACCCGCATGGAAGCGACAAGGGTTTCGTGGGCCAGATGAATTGGCACCGTGGGCCGAACTACGGCCCCTGAGCCATAGTTTGGGCACTCTTGCCTTACATACTTTACCTAGAGAGTAAGACCCTCTAAACTAAGTAGGATTTACTTCCGAGTAAATTCAAATACGCCTGCATCGCATCCGACCATGCTAAAGTTTCTGGAGTCCTATATACTAACTCCTGGCAAAGAATGGATCCCGATCCTGACGACCCTAGTGAGACTGACTCCCGAGTTGACATTTTTGAAATGGTAGCCGTGTTCAAGCCTATCAGAAAGTGAACAGAACAAAACAAGTGGACTTGATCCACGAAACATTAAAACACAGCAGTTAGTCCTTTAAGTGCCACAACGGGTTTTTTTGTCTTTTTTGTTTTGCTTACTCCCGAGTAAGCACGCAAAGCATGGCGCGGTTCACCAAACCGGTACCTGTAAAAGTGTGAAGAAAAGGCAAATTCCCTAGGCAGGTCGTAGGCTAGCACCTGAAACGCCCCCCCCCCCCAAAAAAAATAATAATAATAATAATAAAATAAAATAAACAAGCATTAAAGGGATCGGATCTCCATCATCATCTTCTACATCTGGCTCCTCTCCCAGTGTGACTCTCCCAGTACGATCCAGAGCCGGAGGTCCTTACCTGTCCCTGTAAACTTCTGGTGACCCACCTGTGTTGCTTAAGTCTAGCAGCCCAAACTTCGGCTGCGGATCTTCAGTAGCCACGGGAAGGCTCCGAAATACAGTAATTCCTCCCAGGCGATGGAGCGAGATTTTAGCCTTCCCAGGCGTCACCTTGTTTGCCTCCTTTGGCTCCTCCGGGGTTAGCAGTTAAGGAAGACACGCCCTCTGACAGGTCGGTCCCTTGTTCTCTGAAGGATCGAGTTTCACCAAGGAGCAAAATGAAAGTGGCTTTTGGGATCGAGGTCTCCAGCTGCCCCTCAGGGGGTGGGGGTGGAGGGATTTCTACTGTCCTTTGTCCTTGTATTTTTAGAGGAGAGACATTTGTGGTCTTTTTTAAAATGTCATAAATGTCAAGGATGACATCTGAAAGGTTAAGAGATACAGGAACAACTGACCTGTACAGAAACCTAGTACAGTAATACCTCATACAAAGTCCGCTTCGTACAACATCGAATTCATACAACATCGCCTAATTCCTTGAAAAAAGTTGCCTCATACAAAGCATACCTGTCAACCGCAGCTCCGGAAAATACAGGACCTGCGCAAATGGTTCTGCGCAGATCGCCTTCTAGGCATGCGTAGAAGGCTTTTGCACTTGCGTAGAACCCTTCTACGCAAGTGTAAAAGCCTTCTAGGCATGCGTAGAAGGCGATCTGCGCAGAAGGGATGCGCAGTAACTCTTCCCCCCCCCCCCCCGCTACCAATTCCAGGGTTTTGGCAGCTGTGGGAGGGAAATGGCGGAAATCGGCGCCGAAAATCAGGAAATCCCGGCCAATCCAGGAAGGTTGACAGGTATGATAAAAAGTCGCTGCGACTTTGTATTAGGCATTGGGGTTTTTCCCCAGGATGGTTTGTCCCCTAAAATCAGGGTTGTTTGACATGTTTTTGTAATGTATTTAGACTTCAGAAAATGAGTTCTTAAAGTTCAGTTTCCTGTCTGTTTCCTTGACTTTGCCCTGAAGTCTGTGCTGTTACAGTACAATGTATCTCTATGTAAACGACGTTGTACGAGGCATCACGGCAAGGATTTGGACATTGTATGAGGCATCGCAGCTAGGATTTTGCATGCCTCATACAAAGTCTCAATCCGTATAAAGTCCAAACTTGTGGAACCAAGTTTGGACGTTGTATGAGGTATCACTGTACAGTATTTTGAAAATGCAGTCTGGTCTGGGTAAACTCAGCCATAAATAACTCCTGCACTGGGAGAGCTTTCTCGTTGCTAACTGTAGCAAGAACGTTGTTGAAGCCTGGATAAAAATGTGGAACTCGCGGCCACATGGCGAAGTAGGAACCTCCATTTGGAATGGCTTTGGGGAAGGATTAAGTATATTGATGGAAGTTAGGGCATCAGGGGCTAGGATGGATGCGTATCATCTTCCGTATGTGTCTCAGTTGTTGAGGACATTCAGGATGAAATGTTCTGTTGCACTCAAACGCTGGTGGCACACCGTGTGGATAAAATGCAGGACTGAATGGACCTTTGATCTTATCCACAACACCACTTTTAATATTTTTATTTCTATTTTGGATCAGGCAGAAGAGCGATCCAGTGGCAATCTAGAAAGAACAGGATAATTGTTTGCACACAAGGTAGCATCATTCAGTGGAGGTAATAAGAGTTAGCAGCATCCAATACAATAAGGGTGGTACACGATGGACAGTCCATCGTGTTTGTCAAGTATACTTCTGTCCTGGTTTTGTGAGAGAGAATTATGACAACTCTAGGCGTAACTGGCATATGACATGAAGTTGTGCAAAAGCCCTCCTGACCACGACTGACACCTGCTCATTGAGCAGGAGTCACAAGTCCAGGAGGACTGCCAGATTATGCATCAGGTCTGTTTGGGGCAATATAGCCCCATCTAGTACCAAAGACGGTAGCTCCCGAGATAATGTGGGGCCCCTGACCCCTAGTCACTCAGTCTTGCCAGGTTTTAGTTGTAGCCTGTTGTCCCCCATCCAGACCCCAACAGCCTCCAGACACCTGGATAGGACTCTGCCTGCATCATTTGGATGCTTCTTCAGGGGGTGGGGGGTCCACAAAAGCATATTTCAGGGGTGCAGGGAACGCCCCCTCCCACAAAGATGCATTGACCATCGCTCCGACCCAACTGCCTGTCACTGCCCTGGATGCTTTGACCAACCAGGCGGGACATGGATCCAACACACAAACAGTGGCACAAACAGATCCAAGGAGCCTGTCCACTTGTTCAGGGACAACTGGATCAAACCGATCCCAGATAACATGGCAAGACTGCAAACCAGTCAGCTCCAGACTCACATTATCCATGCTAGGATTAAACTTCAAACCGATCCCAAATAACATGGTAAGACTGCAGACCAGTCATCTCCAGACTCCAATTATCCACGCTAGGATTAAACTTCGAGCGAATGTGAGCAATTTTCTTTGTAAGATAATCAGTAAAATCCTCAGATGACCCTTGCCAACCAGGGCCTGGCCCTCCTCTACTGAGGAGGGACCTAGTCACCTGGAACAGGGTTGCTGGGCAATTATCCACAGAGGCAATAAGGGTGGTGAAATATTGCCCTGTTTACTATTTGTGTCCTGTGTTCCTACTACCTCCAGTCTCCTCCTGTGGCATTCAGGTTATTCCACCAGCAGCATTTTCTCACATGATGGATGGGGAGGGGGGGGGAAGTAGTGTGTGTGGTGAGGAAAGGGATTGTGTTTAGGTCAAGGCAGAGGGCCGGGGCAAGTGCACATGATGGAAGTATTGTTTAATTTATGACCATACCTGACAGGTGGCATTAGGCCACATTTACCTTGAAGTACATCCAACTGTTTTCATTCCAGCTTATTTGCAAGCAATTCAGCAATTCAGTTATGTAAACAATGAGAAAGGTTGTTGAAGTTCAATGCTGTAAATCTATGTTTATAACTCATGAAGACTGGCTGTCAATATGACATGTTTCAGCACATAAAATAGTAAAAGGACAGTCATCCTTCCAGCACTGGACTCCTTATCCCCACCTTTTTGAGGGGGGAAATTGAACTTGGTAGTCATTAAAAGAAAATCACTATCTCTTCCCAATGGGATGTAATTGTGCCATTTAAAAAAATATTACTCTAGTACAGGGGATTCCCAACCTAAAGCCTGCAGGCCAGTTCAGGCCCATGGCACCATTTCATGCAGCCACCACCCTCTCTTAAGTGCATTCAAGAAACAAAATGACCACTCCTTTGAAGCTGTTAGAACAAAATGGCCAGCCCCATCGTGAAGGCAGGGCAAAATGGCTGTCCGGCTCTTGAAGCTGACTGAGAGAGCATGACCCAGACCCTGGCTTGAAAAGGTTGGGAATCTCTGCTCTAGTAGCACAGAATTTGCTCCTGGTGAAGTGGTTTCCATGAGACAAAGATATGGTATAGCTTTCCATATGTTATTGGACAACAAATACCATCATTCTTTACCACTGATTACACTGGCAGCTTCGGCTGATGGCAGCTGTAGTTGAACAAAATGGGGCAGTCCATGCGTTTCCTACCTTTGGCTTAAAGACTCCCGTGAAAGTCACCACACCACACACATTTGAAACTTGGTCCCTAAACATTGCTGTTTATCTGTGTTATGTTGGTTATGGAAAAATATATATAGATGAAATAATGGTATAAAAAATAGAAGACACAATTCATAATGTCATACTCCAGGCTGCTTGGTGAGAGTAAAATTATGTACTCAAGGGCATAATTCCAAGAAGGCTTGATAGCTACAAGCAGAGTCCTGTACAAAGTTGGACCTTGCCCCTTCACTGTCTGTCATCTATGATCTCACAGTGAGTCATTTATTTATTTATTTTTAGAGATTGCAACACTCATTTCCTATCTGGTATCACTTGCCATGAGATGAGCATCATATAAGAGGTTTTAAAACCTGTATTAGGACAATATCTTCTTCAGACCCACATAAAGCCAAAAGGGTGTGCAGCCTTTCAGATAAGAGAGCTGTTGTGGTATTTTGTTGTGGTATTTTGAGGGTACACAAGAGCAAATTCAAATTAGAAGGTGGAGGAAGGAACTCACTGGACAAGGAACTGCATTAAAGGAGGATATAGCTGAGGATCTTAGCCTCCTGTATGTCACTTGGAGGACCCTGAATAGGCTGATAGTTGGAGTCCCTAAATGCAAGACCAACATGCTCAAGTGGGGGTTGTTGGCAGACCATAACGTGCTGTGTGAAGAGATACAGAATCCGGCTCATTTACTGCTCAGCCAATTACTGCCAGGAAAATGAACCATTTTTTGACATGTTTGGCCAATGACAAAGCCAAGAAAGTGGTTTTGTTTTGGCAACCCAGGGTTTGATCAGGACATGAAAGAAAGAAAGTCAGAGTCTTGAACCAGTGTTCCAGAGAGAACTAGTACTAGAGTGCTGGTGTTCTAGAGCAGGAACACAGGACACAACCTAGGCACCCCAGGTGTTCTTGCATTTCAATTCCCAGAAACCTTGATCAGCAGGTTGTTGATTTGGGTTTATGGGAATTGAAGTCCAAGAACACCTGGAATGCCAAGGTTGTCCATCACAGTTCTAGAGTATTAGACTAGTACTCAAGGAGAGATTTGATTTCAAATTCACACTTGATCATGAAACTTTAGGTAACTTTAGACAGTCACCTTTTCTCAGACTTGTTATGAGAATAACATGGGAAGAAGGAGACTCAGGTATGTTATGAACTCATTAGAAGAACAGCAGGATACAACAGACTTTGAACAGAGCAATGTGGGGATGGGGGCAAGGGCAGAAGGGGGTAAAGGAAATAAAATTCAACCCATGGAGTTAGCAGGTAGTTATTATCTTAAAATGGAACTTTGGAGATTTCCCTTACGCAAATCCTTCAGATCATTTCACATTGTACCTACAGGTGCTTCCACTTCTTCTTGTGCCGTATCTGAATCTGAATATTGGTGATCCTCATGTTGATCAGACATGAAGACTGTCCTGAGAATATAATGCAGTGGCCTTTCATCTGCCTTCCACATTGCAGCATGACCCCAGTACCACTGATCCAGTTCCACGAGTCACTTTCTGGTCCTGAGCCCTTTTGGCACACAAAGTCCTCATCGGCCCCAGGCCAGTATTGATGAAGCTGCTGCCCTTTATCAAGATGGATTCAGGTGGGATTTAATCCATTTGGGGACCATCACCTTTCACTGTGAACTTTAGCACCCAAGGCCATTAGTCCTCAGGGTTGTCAGGTTAGTTAACTGCTGCCTGACACTTGGTGAGGTTTTTTTTTTTTAATTTATTGGTCCAGATGTTATTACTGTCTTCAGTTGATGTCCCTCCCAATTTTCCCCATGGAATCAAAGAACTGTAGTACTTAGAAGGGGCCTCCTGGGTCACTGAGTTGAACACACAATTTTTTATCATGGCATAATCCTGTGATGGTGAACTATGGCACTTGAGATGTTATTGGACTTCAATTCCTAGAAGCCCCCGTGAATCCACACGAATGGGTTTACTGTGATTCAGCCGGCCCACGCCGCCCTTGTCGCTCCTGGAAGCGGAAGTAAAACGTGCCCATATGGGTGCATTTTACTTCCACTTCCAGGAGCGACGAGGGCGGCATGGGCCGGATGAATCGCAGTAAACCCATTTGTTTGGATTCACGGGGGCTTCTAGGAATTGAAGTCCAATAACATCTGGAGTGACAAGGTTCACCATCATGGGCATAATCCATGTCTTTCTATGAACTATTATGTAACAGTTTTTTCACAACTGCTTCGTCTTCTGGCATTAGTCATCTCAGAATACTATACAGCGCTCTTCATTTTTAAGGTCTGGCCAGAGACCAATACAAGGGCATTTATAAACTAATTCAGAAACCAGCACAAGGACACCACCAGAATGTGTGTAGTTTAAAAGGAAAATGAAGACAATAGTAATGGAAATAAAACCTCATTAGCACAAAATTAAATCTGCCTTGATGTCTTAGTTCTTCCTATTTACCACAAGCAGGGATATGCCAGGTACTCATGAATGTTCTGTTAACCCTTATGGCTATTGCTTTGAGGGATGCTGACATCCCTTCTGCCTTATCCTTGTGATATCACAAGAGCTCCCCTTTGGCTTCTGGTTTTAATCCTCTAATCTTGGAGACAAAGTCTGGCCAGGTTAACCTGCTATGGTAATAGAGTAGACCATAGTGCCAGCGACTCAATGCCGAGTGTCAGTTGGCAGTTAACTAACCTGACAACTCTGAGGACTAGCGGCCTTGGTGAAATCCACAGGGAAAGGTGATGCTTCCCAAGTGGATTAAATCCCACTTGAATCCATCTTGATGGGGGGCAGCAGTTTCGTCAATACTTGCCTGGGGCTGAGGAGGACTTTGTGTACCAAAGGAGCCCAGGACTAGAAAGTGACTCACAGAACTGGATCAGTGGTGCTGGTGTCACATTGTGATGCATAAGGATGGAAGGCCACTGTCACTGTATTATATTCTCAGGACAGTTTCATGGCTGATCACCATGATGATCTCCTAAAAGAACAATCTCAAGGAATAAAAACTATTGACTAAACACCAGAGTGCACAGAATGCTGTTACCTCCCGATCGAAGTGGTACCTATTTATCTACCTACAATTTCTTGCTTTTGAACTGCTAGGTTGGCAGGAGCTGAGACTGAGATGGGAGCTGACTCTGTTGTACATCACTCAGGTCTTGAACTGCTGACTTGCTGGCCTTCCAGTTATCAAGTTAAGCATCTTAACCACTAAGCCACCGCAGTCCCAAAAGCCTTTTTTACCCACCCACCCGCAATAATTAAATAAGTGGAAGCAAATCAATGAGAAGGAGAAAGAAGCTGAAAAAAGAGGGGAAAGAAAATTATTCCAACTTTCCTCCTAGTTTGTTTATATTCAAAAAGTGATATTTATTGGTTTTGATTCATACCAGAGCTTGGAAATACTTGGGAAATTTACAGCTCCCACCATCTCTCAGCCAGTATTTTTCAGTGGCTGATTGACCTCCTGCCTTTTTTTCCACAACACAAACCAACTTGGCATCTTTCTTTCACTTAGTGTTAATTAATCATAAGTAAATGCCACTTTGGTAAACCACTCCATGAACATTTCACTCTATTAGGCTCAGAGGTAATTGAACACCACATCAGAAGAACAAGAAGAATTGAAAACCACATCAGAAGAACAACCTGCAGTTTCTGTGTGCGTCATGGATTAGACTTCCTGGACAGAGATTTACTGTATGTAGAGGAGCCTTCTGAAACAATAAATATCAGAATCTGCAATAATAATTTAAAGTATTATATTGGATCACTTACCAAAGAGCTGGCTACATTAGCAGCTGACTACACTATCAAATATGTTGGAATTTACCCTACCTATAAAATGTGTGAATTTGATTTTTTTCCCCTGCCCACATGACACAAAGACTGAATTGAATTCATCCTTGGCCATTTTCTTCCAAAGAAGTGTTTTCCTGTGCCGCTTCTATTTTTTTTCCATATTGGTATGATTTAAAGGAGGTTCCCCACCCCCGGTGGGGTGTATTATGAAGGGGAGGAGTGTGTGGTGGTGATGTTGGACATGATGTTCAGGACTATGGTAACCTGCTTCCATGTTGTTTCCACTGTGCTGCTCAACCTCCTTTTTTTTAAAAAAAAAACCCCAAAATAATGAGATTAGTTGTGTATACAAATTGGAAATTAAAATTAAAATTTAAAAAATCCCTCTATCACCATATCGCTAGGTTTTCATTGTCCCATACTTATTTCCTGCCCATTCCCCAAGCAACTTCCATAAAACAGAGTAGGGAAATTTGGAACAGTGGTGGTGTAAATAAGACAATATAAGACAAAATAGACATAACATGTGGGCTAGCCATGATTCAGTCCTCTGCTATACCATTTTAGTGCTCAAGCGCTTCTGCAGGAAAAAAAGAAAGTGAAAAAATAGGGGAAATGATAACAGAAAGGAACTATCAAGAGGAAATGAAATAAGAACTGTTCGTCAAATGTGTTTGGAATGCTGCCAACTTTCCCAGAAGAGAACAGAACACTTTTATAATCCTTCGACAGCAAAGAGCAACCCAATGGAGCATAAAAGGCTTTTTAAAGGCAGGTCATACAAAAGGGAAAAAGAAATGGCAGAGGTAGAGGTGGGACCACAGGAAGAGAGGCGGGCAGGGGCTGTGTGTTGGATTGGAAAGCCAATCAAGTTGCATCGCTAGTACGGGCAGTGAAATGTTGATCAAACCCTATGTGAGCAATCATTATGACCCAAATCGATTTCAACCATTATTAAAACTGCACATCAAACTGCAGCAGAACTGAACAGCTGGGTATCAGTCAGTTTCAGTGTGTAGAACAAAAACAAAAGAAGAGTTGAGATACGTTGGCTTCTTTAAAACTGACAGGTTTGTTTTGGGAGGAGCTGTGATGAATTACAATCTGCTTTTGATGAACCCACAAACACTCATGCCGAAATAAGATTGTGGGTTCTAAAGGTGCCTCAGTGCTTTAGCCTTAGCCTTGGCCTTTGTTATACAGTAAAACCCCTACTTACGAAAAAAAAGTTCATTCCGTAGGCTTTTGCTTAAATCAGTTTTTATGTAACTCGAAGCAAACCCATAAGAACAAGAATCTTTATGTACCTTGAAGCAAACACCTAGGAAATCGTGTAAATCATGACATGGTTTTAGCACAAAATCATTATGTAAGTTGAATTTTATGTAACTCGAGGCATTTGTAAGTCGGGATTTTACTCTACTGTAATGCAGGGGTTCCCAACATTTTTCCACCGTGGGCCTCAACATGCCTCTCGGACAGCTGAGTGGGCTGGACTACATCCCCGGAAGCAGAAGCGAGCACATTTATGGCTGTCAAAAATGTGGCCACTCCCACGTTTACATCATCATCATCATCATCATCATCATCATCATCATCATCATCATCATCATCATCATTAATATACCGCTTTACTTGTTGTGCGACAACTCAAAGTGGTTTAACAACAGGATCGCATATACATATCAAACAATAACAATACATAAATACTAAATATATAAAAGTATGAAACAATACTAAACTACTAAGGTACAAAAAGATACAAGATTACACTCATAATTATCAACACTCTAATACAAAAAAACAAGGTCACTCAAATAAACGATCAGGGGATGACAGGGGCCAGGGAGAGGCAGAGGCGAGGTCCCACAGCTGTTGGGCGCATTGCCCTACTTAAACCCGCTGAGGCGGGATTCCGAAGAGAGCAGCCCAGGTGCCTCGAATCCCCTGGATTCAAAAGGTACATTTTAATTCAGTCTAAATAATTCAGTCTAAAAAATTCAGACTTCATACTGACTTAATATAGCAATTAACATAGAGACTGTGTTTTAGAGTGTGATAATTATGCATGATAATATGTTGTGTAAACTGTTTTAAACTTTTAAAACTGTGATATGATGTATGATGCGAGGAAAAAAATGGCGTAGAAACCGGCAAACCACGCCACAAAGCTTGCCAAGAGAACCC
Organism: Bradypodion ventrale; assembly: GCA_035047345.1. Lineage (NCBI taxonomy): Eukaryota > Metazoa > Chordata > Lepidosauria > Squamata > Chamaeleonidae > Bradypodion > Bradypodion ventrale. The sequence continues at coordinate 103,013,276 of JAWDJE010000006.1, forward strand.
TATGGACCAAAACAAAAGACAAAACAAAAGGGCAGGCTAGGTGATACAGGATGCTTAACACCTCAGAGGGGAGAAAGGGGAGGGACAGGAAAGGGGGAGGGGAAATGCAATGTTGTAAGGAGCAATACTGTATAGGGACATGGAATGTGAGATCAATGAACCAAGGTAAACTGGAAGTGGTAAAAAATGAGATGGAAAGAATAAGCATTGACATCTTGGGCATCAGTGAGCTCAAATGGACAGGGATGGGCGAATTCAGCTCTGGAAACCATCACATCTACTACTGTGGACAAGAAAACCTTAGAAGACATGGAGTAGCCATAATTGTCAATAAAAGAGTGAGAAGAGCAGTAATGGGATACAACCTCAAAAATGACAGAATGATGTCAGTAAGAATTCAGGGCAAACCCTTCAATGTTACTGTGATCCAAATATACGCACCAACCACGGGTGCAGATGAAGCCACAGTGGACCAGTTCTATGAGGACTTACAACACCTCATAGAACAAACACCAAAAAATGATGTTCAAATTATTCTAGGAGACTGGAATGCCAAAGTAGGCAATCAAAAAGTGGAGGGAATAACAGGCAGGTTCGGTCTTGGAACACAGAATGAAGCAGGGCAAAGATTGATAGAGTTCTGCCAAGAGAACGCACTGGTCATAGCAAACACCCTCTTCCAGCAACACAAGAGGCGACTTTACACATGGACATCACCAGATGGCCAACACCGAAACCAGATTGACTACATACTCTGCAGCCAAAGATGGAGAACCTCCATACAGTCAGCAAAAACAAGACCTGGAGCAGATTGTGGCTCAGATCACAACCTACTGATTGCAAAATTCAGGCTTAGACTAAAGAAAATAGGGAAAACAAAGAGACCAGACAGATATCACCTAGACAGCATCCCTAAAGAATACACGGTGGAGGTGATGAACAGATTCAATGCCTTAGACTCAATAGATAGAGTGCCAGAAGAATTATGGACAGAGATGAGGAACATCATGCAGGAAGCAGCAAAGAAAACCATACCAAAAGAAAAGAAGAGTAAGAAAGCAAAGTGGTTGTCTGATGAGGCTCTTAAAATAGCAGAGGAAAGAAGGAACGCAAAAGTCAAAGGAGAAAGGAAAAAATACAATCATTTGAACACAGAATTTCAAAGAAAAGCAAGGAGAGATAAGGAAAACTATCTAAAAGAACAGTGCAAAGAAATGGAAGAAAACAACAAAAGAGGCAGAACCAGAGATCTTTTCAAAAAAATCCGGGAAATCAAGGGAACATTTAAAGCAAAAATGAACATGATAAGGGACAAAGACGGAAAGGAGCTAGCTGATGCAGAAGAGATTAAGAAAAGATGGAAAGAGTACACAGAGGAACTCTACAAAAAGGAACTCAACACTCCTGATAGTCACAATGATGAAGAAATTGAACCTGAGCCAGACATCCTGGAGAGTGAAGTCAGAAAGGCCCTAAAGAGCACTGCAAACAACAAAGCTAGTGGAGATGATGGTATCCCAGTTGAATTTTTCAAAGCTCTAAAAGATGATGGCATCAAATTACTGCATTCAATATGCCAGCAGATTTGGAAAACAAAACAGTGGCCACAGGACTGGAAAAGATCAGTATATGTTCCAATCCCAAAAAAAGGCAATGCCAAAGAATGTTCAAATTATCGAACAATTGCGCTCATCCCACACGCCAGCAAGGTGATGCTCAAGATAATACAGGATAGACTTCAGCAGCATGTGGAAAGAGAATTACCAGAGGTGCAGGCTGGTTTCAGAAGAGGCAGGGGGACTAGAGACCACATTGCCAACATACGTTGGATCATGGAGAAAACAAAGGAATACCAGAAACAAGTTTATTTTTGCTTTATTGACTACACTAAGGCATTTGATTGTGTGGATCACAACAAGATGTGGCAAGTGATTAAAGAGATGGGAATATCAGAGCACCTCATATGCCTCCTGAGAAATCTGTACATGAACCAAGAAGCAACAGTTAGGACAGAACACGGAATGACAGAGTGGTTTGGAATAGGAAAAGGAGTAAGGCAAGGCTGCATTCTGTCACCCTGCTTATTCAACTTATACACAGAGCACATAATGCGCAATGCAGGGATGGAGGAATCACAATATGGGATCAAAATTGCTGGGAGAAACATCAACAATCTGAGATATGCAGACGACACCACCCTAATGGCAGAAAGTGAGGAAGACCTAAAGAATCTCCTGATCGGTTTGAAGGAAGAGAGTGCAAAAGCTGGCTTGAGACTCAATATCAAGAAAACCAAGATAATGGCAACAGGCCCGATCAGTTCCTGGAAAATAGACGGGGAAGAAGTAGAAGCAGTGACAGATTTTACGTTCTTAGGATCTAAGATCACTGCAGATGGAGATTGCAGCCATGAAATAAAGAGGCGGCTGATTCTAGGGAGACAAGCCATGAGAAACCTGGGGAACATAGTGAAAAGCAGAGACATCACCTTGAAAACAAAAATTAGAATAGTTGAAGCAATGGTATTCCCAGTGGTAATGTACGGATGTGAGAGCTGGACAATTAGGAAAGCTGAACGCAGAAGAATAGATGCCTTTGAAATGTGGTGTTGGAGGAGAGTTTTGAGGGTACCTTGGACAGCGAGGAGAACAAATAGGTCAATCTTAGAAGAAATCAACACTGACTGCTCATTGGAAGGTCAAATAGTAAAGATGAGGCTAAAGTACTTTGGGCATCAAATGAGAAGGGAGGATTCACTTGAGAAGGCCGTGATGTTGGGAAAGGTGGAGGGCAAAAGAAGAAGGGGGAGGCCAAGGATGAGATGGATAGATGGTATTGTAGACACAATGGGCACAGAGCTGGGAGGACTGAGGGGGATGGTGGAGGACAGAGGCGCCTGGAGAACGATGGTCCATAGGGTCGCAAAGGGTCGGAATCGACTGTGCGACTGAACAACAACAACAAAAATAAAATACAGAATTTAGACAGTTCAATCAGCTGGAAGAGTCCAGTGAGTCTGGTGGCTCCGGCACGGCAGGTCTTCTTATGGCTGCACCGGCTGCCTTACAACTGGGCCAGTCTCGCTTGCTCCTGCCTCCCCGCTCTCACCAGGGGAAGCGTCTGGGGGGTCTTGTGGCATTGGCGGCTCTGGCGTGGCAGGTCTTCTTATGGCCGCACTGGCAGTCTCACAGCTGGGGCCAGTCTCGCTTGCTCCCACCTCCCCGCACTCACCCAGGGAAGTGTCCGGAGGGTCTAGAGGCATTGGCATGCATGGTCGTGTTTTATGGCACGTCTACTTCCAATTCCACTTCCAGGTACAGGTGCGGTGGCAATGGGCCGGATGAAATGGGTTCCTATGTTGGAAACCCCTGCTGTAGTGTGAATGAATGAAGGATTTGTACCCTCTCCCTGACCAGCAGAAATTCCATCTTAGGAGGGTTGGAAGAGAACAGAAAAGAGAGAGTTGATGTGTTAACCCTTTTGAGGCACTGTTGAGAGAGCAGCTTGCCCTTTGACACATTGCAATTCCTGAGTGATGTCATGCTGTTGTTTCCCGGAACAGAAAGAACAAACACCTTCCTTATCTCTGAAATCAGCACAAAACATCCATTAGCCAAGTTAATGACTGTCACATCAAAACAGAACTCTCAAACACTATGTTATTGGGGAAGAGAGCCGGTTTAGGCTGTGAACTTTTCTACAAGGACAAGGGCATTGCAGTCATGTAACTTATTTTCTTCTGTAAAGGAAGCAAGTATTGTATGTTCTGTCATAATAGTATAAGATAACGTAAAATCAAAATAGATGTTGCAGTGAGCTGGTCATTAAAACTGGGTTACGCTCTTAAGAACATAAATTCTTTTGTTTATCATGATGCAAGGCTTTTCAACGCCAAGAGATGCGCATTATCTTTCTTTTCATATGGAGCTAAAGACCTCATTTGCAAGTCAACTGCATAGACATGGCAACTTAAAAAAAATTCTGTCTTTGGAGGGAAATGTTTTGCAAAGATAACTGGCTGGATAGCTCAGTGGGTTAGGCATCTGGTCCCTGGCAGGAAAAACTAGCCTGTGTGGTCATGGGCAAGATGCACAGTCCCTGTCCCTCCCACTCACCAAAAAAGAAGGGAATGGCAAACCACTTCTGTGTATTCTCTGTCTAGAAAACCCCAGAAAGAGTGGATGTAAGTCAGAATTGACCTGGTGGCATGCAATTCCCATTAACTGCAAAAGAAGAGTCCCTTCTGATTGACTCTTCAGTCTCAAGAATAGAGTTTGAAAAAGGTCAGTGGCCACCCTGGCGAGGGGATTCTGGGAGTTGTACTCTAAGAAGCAATTTCCCCAATTTCCATGCGCCCCTCTAGTGAAGAGATGGACAAACAGTGACAGGTGAAGCCCCATCTGGAATACTGTGTATAGTTCTGGTTGCCATACCTCCAGAAGGATATTATGGAGCTGGAAAAAGTGCAGAGGAGGGCAACCAGAATGATTAGGGGACTGGAACACCTTCCTTACCATCTGAGGCTGCAACGGTTGGGCCTCTTCACTCTTGCTCGATGGCGTCTAAGAGGTGACCTGATTGAAGTTTATAAAATCATGCACGGTGTGGACAACGTAGATAAGGAAAAACTGTTTTCCCTATCGCACAACACTAGAAGGAGGGGGCACTCCATGAAACTTTTGGGTACTAGTTCTCAAACAAATAAGAGAAAGTACTTTTTCACCCAGAGGATCACTGGTCTATGGAACTCCCTGCCAGAAGAAGTGGTGACAGCTGTCAGTCTTGACAGCTTTAAGAAAGGATTAGACAAATTCATGGAGGACAAGGGTATCAATGGCTATAATTATGGATACCTAAAGACAACCTCCGGGTTGGAGAGATAGGCAGGATATCTCTCAATGCCATTTCCAGGGAATCCTAAGCAGGTGAAGGCATCTGCTTGGGAATACCCTGAAGCAAATGGTGAGCCACTGTGTGAGACAGAATGCTGGACTGGATGGGCTGTGGCCTGTTTCAGCAAGGCTGTTCTTAAGTTCTTATGACTATGACTTCAACTATATCTTATGGTGCCAACACTTGTGAAATAGAGATGTAAAGCCAACCATTATTATTTTGAAGGACAAGCAGCCATTTGAGTTTGGCAATAGAATAAATTTCCAACAGAAATTGAAGCTCTGCACCAGATTCCCATCCATAATTGTACACATCCACATACCAGTAAATACTGTTTGCTGCAGAAGGTACTGCACATGGGCTTAATTGACTACTTGTACACAGGATGATCGACAACAGGGATTATCAACCTGCAGCCCACAGTGCCATTTCGTGTGGCCCCCACTGCCTCCACCGCAATCCAGAAGTGCCATGTGGTAGAGGAAGGGCAAAATGGCCCCTTGGCCCCCCGAAGCTGTCTGAGGGAGCATGACCCGGCCCCTGGCTTAAAAAGGTTGAGAACTCCTGATCTACAACAAGCCTTATTTGTTAGTGGAACAGAGTTATCCATTTCCATGAGCATTTTGCACACAGCTGTGTCTTCTCCCACAACAATATAGAAAAACAAAGCATTCAGGTCAACCAGTACCATGGAACGTGAGTACAGTACTGCCATTACAAGGAATTTTAGGAACTCATGCCATTTTAGGAGTTGTGTATTAAAGGTAGCACAGGAAGAGCTTAAAGGTTGGAGCCCAAAGTAACAGTACAACTATGCAGTTTATTAATCCAATTCCATCAGTTATACTGGTGCTCTGTGACAGTTCCTTTTGCTTTCTGGGAAAGGAAATTAGTAGCTGCCGCCTGAGATTTCCTTGGTAACACCCTGAAATCTACTTAGTTCATGAAATTGTTATGTTAAAGTGGTTTGAATTTTTCAAATACTTTTTGAAAGTTTTTGCAAATAAGAATACATCAACTTTGAGAATAAAAAGTACAATCCTCCCAAAAATAACACACACAACAAGAGCAATGGATGGTATTACTAAGTTAAATTAACATGACTTCCCATAATCAACAGGAGACAGGGGGGTGTTGACTTTTTCTTCAAACACATGTTTAATAGGCCACTTGTGACATTTCTACCAAGGTGAGGCCTTAAGTGGTCACCTGTATTTATAAGAACTAGCATATTTTGCTCTAGAAAGAACGCAGGCGATCATCTCGCCATGTTTTTTTGTGTGAGGTGTTTTTTTATTTTATTTTTCATGCACCGGCTTTTTTAGCATTCTGCGTGCTCGCGTCCTTCAGCCTGATTGGCTGAAGTGGTCATGGCGCGAAGGATGCTGGGATTTGAAGTTTTGTCTGTTTTGTCTGCGTTCGTTCAGCAGCTTTTTTTCTGTGGTTTGTTATCAATTGGGCACGGCTTTCCTAACATTCTCTTTGCTCTCGCCTGTCAGCCTGATTGGCTGAGGGGCGGCACAACATGGAGGACGTTGGGAATTGAAGTTGGTTCATTTTGTTTGCATTCGTGGGGCAACTGCCCCACTGGCGACTGCCGGACCCTTGTGGCAATGGTCGGGCCGAGTAAAGGTGAGTGTGGACAGCTCAGTACAGGATAGTAGGGATGGGTGCGGGAGCCTTTGTTACATTCCAACAGTTAACGTCCTTCCTTAAAGGTAAAGGTAAAGGTTTCCCTTGCTCGAAAGCCAGTCGTATCCGACTCTAGGGTGCAGTGCTCATCTCTGTTTCTAAGCCGAAGAGCCAGCGCTGTCTGCTCCTGCAGACGTTTCCGTGGTCATGTGGCAGGCATGACTAGACACCGGAGCGCACGGAATGCTGTTACCTTCCCACCGAAGTGGTCCCTATTTATCTACTTGCAATTTCTTGCTTTCGAACTGCTAGGTTGGCAGGAGCTGGGATGAAGACGGGAGCTCATTTCCGTCCTGCAGTACTCGGGAATCGAACTGCTGACCTTCCGCTTCCCAGTCAGCGTCTTAGCGACTTGAGCCACTGCAGTACCTTCCTTATAGGTATAGATTATACTGCGGTGGAAATTCTGTCCAACTTTCCCTAGCACTGCAAAATTATGCCTAGAGAAAGTTCGGTTTCACTTACCAGTGATAACTTTCGTTCTTCGAGTATATAGTTTGTGAATACACACTCATGGGTTATGCGCTTGCGCAGAACGGAGATCGGAGGCTTGAAAAGGTATTGGTCTAAAGTTTTGGCGGTAAGACCGCCCACCGTACCGCCCACCCTGAGGCGCCCGCGCACCATTTTACCTCAGTTCCATACTTAAGCTAAGCACAGGATAAACCAATCGATCTCATCCATGCAGCTCAAGAGGGGAGGCAGGGTGGGTAGTGTGTATTCACAAACTATATACTCGAAGAACGAAAGTTATCACTGGTAAGTGAAACCGAACTTTCTCCTTCGTATAGTTTGTGAATCCCCACTCATGGGAGATTAGCAAGCTCACACTTACTTGGTCGGTGGGCAGTCGGATGAGATGATCCCACGATGAGATGAAGATGCAGTAGGTTGACCCGTCAGGGGCGTTGAGTCCGGAGCCCTCTGGTGAGGACGACACGGCCAAGCCTGGCGTCCGCAGTTGCTCTGGTGTCCACCCTGTAGTGCTGGACAAATGTGGAAGGTCTGGACCATGTGGCAGCCTTACATATGTCCTCAAGCGATGTGCCCTCCAGAAAGGCGGTGGATGTGGCAACCGCTCTGGTGGAATGCGCCCTGACATGCGGTGGAGGTGGCAGTGAGGCTGACTCATAGGCCAGGTAGATGGTGGAGGTGATCCATTTGGAGAACCTTTGAGCAGAGATGGGTTCACCCTTGGACTTCCCCCCATAAGCCACAAAGAGGCGTTGCGACTTCCTGAACTCCCTTGTCCTGCTGGTGTAAAACAATAAAGCTCGTTTCACATCCAGCGTGTGCCAAGTCCTTTCTTGGGGGTTAGAGGGGTTCTGGAAAAAGGTTGGCAAGGAGATAGTCTGTGCCATGTGAAAAGCGGAGACTACCTTGGGCAGGAAGGTGATGTCCGCTTGTAGGACGACGCGGTCATTGAAGAATTGGAGGAATGGTGCATCTGCTCGCAGGGCAACCAGTTCTCCAGCTCGTCGTGCAGACGTGATAGCCACCAGAAATGCCGTCTTCCATGTGAGGAGGCGAATGTCGCTGGTGGCCATGGGCTCGAAAGGGGTCCTGGTGAGCGCGTTGAGCACGGTAGGCAGTGACCATTGAGCCGTAGGAGTCCTGACCGGGGGGAAGGCGTTCCGTAGTCCCTTGAGGAAACGCTTCACCGTTTGGTCGCGAAAGGCACCAGAAGCGGGCGAACCAGCCGGAGAGTGAGCCACCACCGCTGCGAGGTGGACTCGGATGGAGGTGATGCTGAGGCCAGACTCCGCCAGATGGAGTAGGTAAGTTAAGACACCCTGCAGTCCCATCTGGGGGGGGGGGGACATTTGCTGGGAGGCCAGGAAAGTACAAAAACGCCTGTACTTTGAAGCATAAGACTTCCTTGTGGAGGGGCGCCGTGCTAGTTCCAGGATCCTGGATAGTCTGGGGTTATCCTCCACGCGGTGAGGTGGAGGCTGGGCAGGTCCGAATGGTGCAGCTGGCCGTGCTCCATTTGGAGAAGCGTCGGTGACTCCGGCAGAGTGCGATACTGTGACGACATGCGCAACAGCAGCGGAAACCAGGGTTGGCGCGGCCATGCCGGTGCCACCAGAATTGCATTGGTTCTGTGTTGGTGCATCCTGGTGAGTACCTTCTGGACCAGAGGAAACGGAGGAAAGGCATAGAGATAGTCCTGATCCCACCGTCTCATGAAGGCATCGCCCTCGGAGTCCGGTCCGATGCCTGCTCTGGAGCAGTACCTGTCGAGTTTCCTGTTGGATTCCGACGCAAAGAGGTCGATGCTCGGCGTTCCCCAGGCCTCGCACAGCGACTGGAATACCCCGTTGTCCAGCTCCCATTCGTGGGTCGTCGAGGTGAGCCGGCTCAGGTGATCTGCCAAGACGTTCAGTGTGCCCTGGATGTGTACTCCGATCGGGAAGATGTGTCTCTCCAGGCACCATTCCCAGAGCTGTACAGCAAGGTAAAGGAGGGTGGTGGACCGGGTCCCTCCTTGTTTGTTCAGGTAAGCCACCGCTGTGGTATTGTCTGAGGCCACTTGGACCGCCTTGCCGGTGAGAAGGGTTTCGAAAGACCGTAGAGCCTTCCAGACGGCCAACAGTTCCAAGTAGTTGATGTGGTGCACCATCTCGTGGGGTGACCAAGTGTCGTTGACCGTGAGAGTCCCGCAGGCAGCCCCCCAACCGAGGTTGCTTGCGTCGGTCAGTATTTGTATGGTTGGTTGCGGGGGGTAAAAGTTCTTCCCCGCGGCCACGTTGAGTGTGGTCGTCCACCACAGCAGTTGGTCCTTCAGTTCCGGAGACGGAGTCAACCGTTTGGACTGGCTCTCCCGGAGTGCGTCGAATTCGTGAAGAAGCCACGACTGCAGGGACCGGAATTTCAACTTGGCGTGGGGAATCACTGCCGTTGTTGAGGCCATCAGGCCTAGAAGTCTCTGAGCCTTCTTCGCCCGGACGTACGGTTTGGTGCGAAGGTCGCTCACCCCTTGTGCAATGTCCTGCAAGCGCTTCTGGGGTGCGAAGGCTCTGGTGGCAAGCGAGTCGAGTACCGCTCCAATGTACTCGACGCGTTGAGAAGGAGCCAACTTCGATTTGGTGAAGTTGATCCTGAGGCCGAGACCCTCCATGAGGTGGACCGTGTATTGTGTGTCCTGAACGGCTGACAATTTGGTGGGGGAGACAATCAACCAGTCGTCGATGTAAGGGAAAACCCTGATGCCCCGCTGGCGGAGGAACGCGGCCACTGGAGCCATGCATTTGGTGAAGACTCGTGGTGCCATGGCCTGACCGAACGGTAGACACCGGTACTGGTACACAGAGTTTCCGATGCGGAAACGGAGGAACCGTCTGTGCTCCTCGAGGATGGAGACATGGAAGTAGGCATCCTTGAGGTCTATGACTGTGAACCAGTCCCCTTTGTTGATGAGGGGAAGGACGGTTTGCAGGGTCACCATCCGGAACTTCCTGGTGTGGATGCATTTGTTCAGGCGGCGCAGGTCCAGGATCGGGCGGAGGCCTCCGTCCTTCTTCTGGACCACGAAGTACCTCGAGTAGAAGCCGTTGTCCCAGTCGGACGGTGTTACCCGCTCGATGGCTCCCTTGGAGAGAAGGGTTGATATTTCTTCCTCCAAATGGTGGGACGAGGTGGTGAGACGATGTCTTCCTACCCGAGGTACCCGCACGAACTCGATGGCGTAGCCAGAGGACAAGATCTTTAAGACCCACTGGTCGTCCATGATGCCCGAACATACCTGAAGGAAGTTCCGAAGGGGGAGGTACGGGATGTGGAGCGAGAGAGACTCGGCCGTCGCAGCTTCAAACGCGAGACTTGGACTTCGCGCTCGAACGCTTGTCCTGTCCGTAAGGTCGGTAGCGGGGTTTGTGTTGACGCTGCTGTTTGTAGGAGCTGGATCTAGGCTGCTCCGGCGGCCCCTGCTGCTGCGGGTTGCCCTGGAATCGCCGCGTAAAAGGCTGGAACCTCGGCCTGGCGGGCGGAGCTGGCGTGGTGAGCCCCAGGAACTTGGCCATGGAGTTTGTCTGGCGCATCTCATTCAGGACCTTATCGGTATCCTGCCCGAAAAGGCCCTGCCCGTCGAAGGGAAACTCCTCGATGAGCTTTTTCATAGCGTCATCGAGGGAGGTGTCCCTGAGCCAAGCATGGCGACGGAGAAAGATTGCTGAGGCCATGTCTTTCGCCGCATAATCATTGATGTGCCTGGCAGTGCACATCAGTTGCTCGGCGACGAAATCCCCTTCGGTGGCCAGCGCGTCGATCCGCTTCTGGGCGTCGGCGGGCAGTTTCGCCGTCTCAATCTTCACCTGCTCCCAGAGGTGAGATTGATACAGGCCCATGGCGGCCGAGTAGTTGGCGGCACGGAAGAATAGGGAGCCGGTGGCGTAGAATTTACGGCCCACCGCGTCCAGTTTCTTTCCTTCCGGCGTCGAGGGAACCGGGAACCCGCTGGTGGCCGTCCTATGCTGGAAGGCCTTGACCACCAGGGAATTCGGCAGGGGGTGCGCCTGCAGGAACTCGGCGTCCTCGTCCAGGACTCGGTACATGCTGTCGAGCCTGGACGAAACGGAGTGCGCCGCCAAAGGTTTTCTCCATGTTGCCCTCGCCGAAGTCATCATGGAGGGGAGCATGGTTATATGGACCGGCCATACAGCTCGCCTGTCCAGCTTCGCGGTCATCTGATCCTCACCCTCCAGCGGCGGTTGATCCACTTTGAGGTTGAGTGCGGTGCCCAGCCTTGTGAGCATGGCGGTCAGCGAACGTTGGTCCTCACCACGCGGTGGGCCCACCGCGCCGATGTTCTGCTCCGGCGTGCGCTCGGCGTCGACGTCTCCCTCGTCCTCCTCCGACGACGAGCTGGATTCATCGGAGGACGAGGGAGGAACTCTTTCATCCACGTCGGGACCGCGCCAGTATGGCCTGGGCGGGCCGGCGGGATGGGAGTCCACCGCATCAACGTCCGGACCACGCCATGACGGTTTGGGTGGGCCGGCGGAGCGGACACTCGACCTGCGGGAGGTCGGTGGGGCCACAGCAGGGCCGTCATGCCCGGGGCTTGCGGTGGTCGGGACCGGAGCCGCAGAGGCCGCAGGTATGGAGGTATGGAGCTTGTTCGCAAACGACACCATGAACTCAAACATCTCATGGAAGAGCGCCATCTGAGGTGCGTCTGGGGTCGCTGTGGTAGCCAACGGAACGGTGGCCGACGAAACGGTGGCAGGCTGAGGTGGCGGCGAAATGGTCGCCGGAACGGTGGCAATCGCGTCGTCTGTCGGCGTCCTGGGCCTTGGGGAGACGGAGGCCTGCCTCGTGGGCGAACGGTTTCTTCCCCAAGGGGGAGAGGGGAGCACCTGAAGTGGGCGAGCTGGAGCCCCAGCCCCGCGTCCTTTTTCAGGTGACCCGGAAGACGACCGTCCTCCCCAGATGGAAGACCCTGGAGAAGGGCATCGAGCAGTCGAGAACGGCGGTGAAGGCCCGGGAGAGGCGGGCGTGCGCGGGGTGGGAGGAAGCGACCGTCTCCTCTCCGACCCATGCTTGCGCTTCTTCTCCCCGTTCTTGTCTTTCTTCTTCTTCTTCCTAATCGGAAGCGTGGAAGAAGAAGCGGGAGGCGGCTGGGAGGTCCCGGCGGCCGCGGTGGGAGCCAAAGCGAGCTCCATCAGGTGAGCCTTGAGCCGGTTGCTTCGGTTCTGCACCGCAAGGCGCGTAAACTTCTTGCAGTGCGGGCAAGACTGGCTCTGATGCGACTCTCCCAAACAAAAGAGGCACAGGCTGTGACCGTCGGAAGCCGGGAACTTCTTATGGCAAGCCGTGCACTGTTTAAAGGCTGCAGCCATCAACCGAGGAAAAAAAATTCTTCCAGTGGAAGTCCAAGCGGGTACCCCGAAGGGCGGACCAGCCGCCACCCCCTTGAGGGGGGAGACGGTGATCGGAGCGAAAAACGGGCTACTGAGCCCACTCGAAGGAAGAAACAGCACCGGGGTGGCAATCCTGCCCAAAGGACAAGATTGCCGGCAAAAATTGTAGAATTCGCTAAAGCTTTCCCTCAGAAGGGCGAGAAAAAATTGAGAAGCTCTCGACGATCGTCCTGCTGCTACAGCGGAAAGAAGAGAACTGAGGTAAAATGGCGCGCGGGCGCCTCAGGGTGGGCGGTACGGTGGGCGGTCTTACCGCCAAAACTTTAGACCAATAGCTTTTCAAGCCTCCGATCTCCGTTCTGCGCAAGCGCATAACCCATGAGTGGGGATTCACAAACTATATGAAGGAGAAGGAGAACTAGAAGCAGTTAAAGGTATCCTTTTCAATAAATATTTAAAGGCCCTGGAGCATTCACTGGAAAGCCAAACCTGTTCTCCATGTATAGAGAAGAGCATGTGGAATGTGTTGCCAGGTATCCCAAATTAAGAGCTTAACCCTGAAATAGCCTGTGTTTTGAAGAGGAGAACTGGGTTTTGAAAAGGAGGCTGTAGGATAATGTTTTCCAACCTTTGGTTTTTGGATATCAATTCCCAGAAGCCTAAGAACATTTCCCAAAGCACTGATCAGCCAAAGTACTGACTTAGACTTCTGGGATTTGAAGTCCCCTTCGGGCATGGGCCCCTCATTGGGAAACACTGGTGCTAGCTCTTTTTGGGGTTTTCCCAGTGGTGGACATCAACACATTTGCACCAGTTCACCAGAACCGGTAGCAGAAATTCTGGCTGGCTGCGCCCATCCAAGTTTTGAAATAAAGTAGTCCTAATTCAGGTGCAATGCAGGGCTTTCCCCCTGGCCACACCCACCATACCACACCCACAGTGTGGTAGTAATTTTTTTGAACCCACCAATGGTTTTTCCCCACACATAGAAGCTACACATTGCCTTCATAGCTCAGTGTAGTTGAACACCAGGAGTTGGAAATTCAATTTACATTGCGTCTTGCAGGAGAAGAGCCAGCCTATGTCACACAGTCCCAGAGGCGCCCTACCCCCTGAAAAAAAAGTTGGCCGGTAAACCAATTCTGAGTACAGTACTCTCCTTAGGAAACTTTAGAAAGGGTTCCCATAAATTGGAATTGACTTGAATTGTCAAATGTACAAGACCCTTCTGTCCTTTATCTCAGGACTGAAACTGTAAAGATCATGTTGTCAAGTGCCAGAGCACTCCCTTTCAAGATTCCCAGATTGTTACCATTTACAATACTTGATTACAACTATTGTCTCTCACCTACTGGTCTCATTGTGGCTTTGTTTTATTCTCCGTGCTTGATGTAGTGATATAGAAGAGCCACAGCAAGACCTGAGTTTTACTCAGTCTGTGAAAGCAAACAATATACTTTAATGGCCTCTGGAGACAGCTCTGGAACTGAAAAGTGAAAGAATCTTGTTTTTCCTCTTTGGTCACCAGAGTTCACTTAGGAAGATGACCGGCAATTTTCCCCCTAAGGTCAATCTAGTTTACTTCATACCATAAAAAGAGACAAACCTTTCCCCCAGCAGAACACCTTTTACCTACCAGGAGGGGCAAGAGGTTTGGGTCTACAAACAGGACACATGGAAAGAGATTGTTCCTTTTATGTTTCCACCTGAATGCTTGAGATTTTTTTGCTTTGACTAAAATAATCATCAGAGGGAAAACTGACCTAACTGTTGCTATTCTAATCTATTCTAATCTTTATTACAGTCAGTTTAGGGGTTTTTAGTTGTTTTTTAAGGGTTGCAGTCCGAGATACAGTCACTTGGCTCTCCTGGGAAAACGCAAATACAGTGGAACCTCGGTTATGCTTGGTTAGCATACAAATTGCATAATAAAAGGAAATCCATAAAAAATAGTGGTTCAGTTTATGGAACCCCCCCCCCCCCCCCCGGTCATGGATTAATTAGTTTTCAATGCTTTCCTATGGGAAACCACATCTCGGTTAAAGTATTTTGGTTTTCAATGTGTTCCTATGGGAAATTGCATTCAATGCATTCCCATGGGAAATTTGTTTAAAGTAATTTTGGCTGTAAGAAACGTCCCAGAGAACGCATTAATTACATTAACCGAGGTTCCACTGTACCTACAAATCTCTGGCCTTGTTACCTGAAAGGAAACAATCTGAAATAGGGAAGGTAGTATTGGGTGTCTGGTGCCCATAGGATATTATCATCATCATCATCTCCAGCACCATAGCACTTGGGGTCTAGTGGAGTGCTCGTGACTAAAGGGGATCCCTTTGCACTTACAGGCGACTCTTGCAAATGTGGGAGAGAGAAGGCAACTCTTCCCTGTGACCTGCTTCCAATAATGAAATAAATCCTTGTTAATACAGATAAATCCATCTGCCTGCATAGCTGGACAATCTTTGTGGGCTTACAGTGGATACTGTCATGATAGCCCCCACAATAGTTGTGGGGGCGGGATTTTTAGTGTTGCATGCAATGTGGTTCATGCCAGGTAATTTGATCCTAAAAAAACTGGTTTAACAAATTACACAGTTGATGCTAATTTGGGAGTTGTTTTTTATTTACCTCAGTAAATGGTGGAACACATGTGAATAAGTGTGTGTTGGTACACCATAAACAGAAAATATTGCACATGTTTTGTTTAGTTGTCAATTATATGCCACAATAAGAGCCCAGTATCTACAGATATTATTGGATAGAACAAAATACTGGGACTCTAATAAAAGATTAACTTACTTACTATAGGACACAAATAAATATGTAAACACAGTATTAGAACTATCGATTTTATAGTTGGGAGGCATTCAAAAGAGAAGATGTTTAATTAATCAGATAGGGGTTGTATATAAAGATGAATTTTTTTATTGATAAATTATTTTGAGTAAATTGTATGTTTCATTTTATTGTGATTGTATCATCCTACTTTTGGGGTCTTTTCTCCTTAAATCTAGTCATTTGGGGATGTGAAGTTTGAAATTGTTGGATTTTTATTTTGATTCAAAGCCAGAGCAAGACCAACTGAATTGGTGTTGAATCTGAATCAATGGATCAGGCTCGGGACTGAATGGAGTGAAGGTCTTGCACAACTCTGATGTATAGAATATTGTATCCCAAAAGAAAAACTGGTTTTTCAGGTTATATAAAATATCTTGTTCAAAATAGGAGAACCTTGCAAATATAATATGCATAATAGAAACTTTGTATAAACATCATAAACCGATTCGAGAGAAAAATTTTCTCAGTTAATTTCTGTAACAGGTGTTATAAAAATATTCTGTAACTGATGTTATAAAAAGGGTGATATAACAGGGGGAATCTCTTGGTAAGAAAATATTAGAAACCTATGAAGAATTTGAGAAGGCAAATGTTCTTTCTTTAAAAAAAAAATCAACAGCAAAGATGCAACACATATGATGGATTTTCCCCTAGATTCTCAAATATGAAAGAAAACAACATACTTTCTGGGAACAAAAGATAGCATGTTAAAAACCAAGAAAGAAATTCTTGCAACATGCCTTTTCTTATAATTGCAGTAATAAAATGCATTTTTGTTAAAACACACATGCAAATTGTTTTTTCTTGTTTTCTAGATGTTTTTCTTTCCATGTATGTGGATTCTATCAAAGGATAAAGACGTTTTAATAGGAATCAACATCAAAACCAGTGATCAGTTGTAACAATTAAAAATAAATGTAGTTAATAAGGGGCTGCCGTGGTTCAGTGGTTAAGAAGCAACTGAAAGGACATGAAAGGAACTTCATTTGGGCATTCCCTGAGTGGAGTTTCTTTTGCAAAAATCCTTTCAACCCAGAACAATTTCTGACACTAAATTACTATTAATAATTAAAAATAAATGGAGTTAATAAAATTTAATTTTGGGTAATAAGAGGGTAACTTAGTTTAGATTTATTTAAACTAAAAATTAAAATTTGCTTAACTTTTTAAGGTTAAGGAGGCCATAAACCTGGCCCCAAGTTTAGCTGGAAGTTAGAGTGTGACTATACACTGTAGTGTGATTTGATTTGCAGCTGGTGTTCCACTTGAAATCACAATCAGTGGTCCCACAGAGGCTGTGGAGTGATTTGGAAGCTCACCAATTGTACTGGAACTGGATACAATGTGAGTCACAGTGCTGTGGCCCATGGGGTTGCAAAGGGTCAGACTCAACTGTGCAACTGAACAACAAAGTATGATTATGTAAAGAGAGTGATGGCACTTCCATTCTTAAAATTAAAATGTATGTAGGATTAAGATCACAGTTAAGTTACTTCTAAGTGAATCTGTATGTGTTTATACTTTTATACTTGCTCGAAAGCCAGTCGCATCTGACTCTAGGGTTCAGTGCTCATCTCTGTTTAAAGCAAAAGAGCTGTCTGCGTCTGCAGACATTTCTGTGGACATGTGGAAAGCATGCTTAGACACTGGAGTGCACAGAATGCTGTTTGCCCTCCCACCAAAATGGTCCCTATTTATCTACTTGCAATTTCTTGCTTTCTAACTGCTAGGTTGTTAGGAACTGAGACAGAGATGGGAGCTCATTCCGTCGTGCAGTACTTGAGTATCGAACTGCTGACCTTCCGCCTTCCAGTCAGTGTCTTAACCACTTGAGCCACTTCAGTAATCTTAGGTAATTCCAATCTTATTAACACCCTTCCTGGAAGCAGTTCTGGCAGTGCCTTGGTATACATGCAGAATATGAAATCTAGTAAAAGAGTGCAGACATGGCAACCATTGCTATTAAATTAGCTTATAGATCACAATTAGGTGCTTTTAAACTAATGTGTAATAAGGGTGGTTTGGAAAGGGAGGGGTGGCCTTTCTTTCATGAAGATGTTGTTGTGTTCTATCCTGGATACCACATAGATGCTCTCTGTCCAGGAAACTGGTTTGACTGAAAGTGGTGGTCTCATTGAAGGTGTCCTAAGACAATAGAATTTATGGAGGAGTTGACTCACCAATTCCCTACTGATCAGTGATGGGCTCCAAAAAAATTTACTACCACACTGTGGGCGTGGTATGGTGGGCGTGGCCAGGGGAAAAAGCCCTACATTGCACCCGAATTAGGACTACTGTTTCAAAACTTGAATGGCCAGGACCAGCCAGAATTTCTGCTACCAGTTCTGGCAAACTGGTGCGAACCTGCAATGCCCACCACTGCTACCGATTCAATGGACCTATTCCAGTTGTTACTTACTACTTGATTTTAGCCACTATTTTTGAGCTCTGGTGAAACTTAAGAAACCCAGCGGACACTTAATATCTCTTTGTATGCTGTTTTCTGCCCAGAGTAGCAGCTTGTTCCCACCCAGATTGCAACGGGTTTCATAGAAATGACATGTTTGTGTGGAAATGAACTCCCGTCTTCATCCCAGCTCCTGCCAACCTAGCAGTTCGAAAGCAAGAAATTGCAAGTAGATAAATAGGGACCACTTCGGTGGGAAGGTAACAGCGTTCCGTGCGCTCCGGTGTCTAGTCATGCCTGCCACATGACCACGGAAATGTCTGCAGAAGCAGACAGCGCTGGCTCTTCGGCTTAGAAACAGAGATGAGCACTGCACCCTAGAGTCGGATACGACTGGCTTTCGAGCAAGGGAAACCTTTAAAAGTTCATTTGATAAAGTGTTTCATGGACAATGTACAGGTGTCCTGCTGTGATGCAGAAGGCAGATGAAAGCCCACTGCATTATATTCTCAAGACAGTCTTCATGGCTCATTGCCATGATGATCGGCAACATTCAGATTCGGATATGGCAGAAGTAAAAGAAGAAGGACAATGCTTCCCAGATTGCCATGGGAGTGTATGTATACATCCCATATACCTTCGCAAGCACATACTTCATGAAGTCCCTGCTCTGTCATCTCACCTCAGAACAGTAACCTAGGTCCGTTGAGCAATTAACCTCTTGAGGCACTTGCCTCATACCTCTGTTGTTACTCACTTCCTACCAATGGAACTTTCTGTCATTGGAGTTTGATATCTGCTTCTCAGCTGGGAGGAGGAAAAAGACACAATCAGTGGGAACTTCAAATATGATAAAAGTATCAGCAACAGAAGAAATGTATTGGAGATGTTGTGTTCTAATGGTTTTATCTTCCACATGGATTACAATGTATCTGAACCAATGTAACCGTGCCTATAGCAACAATGTAACCTTCAGCTGTATCATATGAACCCTGTAATAGGACGCGAGCTAATGACCACCAGCTGGCAGCAGCGAGCGTCCAAGCTCTCTTGGTCCAAACTCATCAAAGGCAACAGCGCGGGAAGTTTTCCCGCCACCACCTACACCTGGACAAGAAGGGCGTGACCAGCAATGACGTCACGCAGACAGTAGCCAATGGGCTACCAGGCAACCACGTTCAAATGTATTACTACTGTATATAAAGAGCTATCGATCCGCCATTACCTCATGTTCCCTCTGTCCACGATGCAATAAACCTGAGTTAACCCAGCCCGAGGCTGTGTCCTGTGTCTTGGTTTTCATATACCAAATTGGCGACGAAGGTGGGATAATGGATCCCCAAGGAACAGCCAGGGCACAGAGCGGGTTCAACATCACCAAACCGCAAGACTGGGAGCTGTTGGAGATGGACTTCCAGGCGGCACTGGTGGAACTCAAAGTCAAAGAAGACGACGAGGAGAGGAAGAGGGCCATCCTCACCAGAATGCTTGGGTTAGAAACCAAGCGGACGCTGGTGGGCATCATCGCTCCGAAGAAGGTGAGCGAATTTAAGGCAGACGACATCATGAAGCTGCTGCGAGAGCGTTTCCGACCCTCGAGGGCAATGTTTCCCGCTCGGAGCGCGTTTTGGAGGCGAGTCCAAGCGCCGGACGAGTCGGTTGAGGCATTCGTGACCGCCATGAGGATAGCCGCCGGCCCCTGTAGATGGGACAACCTAGAGATGGCCCTCAGGGACGGCGTGCTGTGTGGCCTGAAGGACAAGGAGGTGCAGCGCAGCTTGATGAACAAGGAGCCGCCACCCACGCTGGCAGAGGTCGTAGAGGCCGCGGAAGCCGCGGAGTCCACGAATGCGGGAGTGGACGAGATGCACCAGTGGCGTGAGTGGCGTCCTAGAGCCGGCAAGGCGGAAAATTCGGTGCACGGGAAGTCCGGACAGTCGGTGCACGCAACCCGACGGGCCTCAAAGTCGTCTACGGAAGGCAGCGACGGCGAGGAGGTCCAGAAGGTCCGAAAAGGTGGGCGCCGCTGCGATGGTTGCGGAGCGGCCCATGAGCGCGCGAGGTGCCCATTCAGAAAGGCCGAGTGTTACACCTGCGGCCGTCGGGGGCACATCGCCAGGGCATGCAGAAAACGGAAGGAGGGCCGGAGGCAGTCACAAGACCGTTCGACCAGACCGGACCGTCCAGCGAGGTCCAAAGATGGCGCCCAGACCACGAGGAAGCAGGACGGCGTGGGCCGCGTCTCGGACGACAGCGAGGACGACGCCCCGGTGTTCAGCGTGTCCGCGGGACAGTCCCATTACTTTGTTGAGGTACTAGTACAAGGGGCCCCTATTAGGATGGAAATTGACTCGGGGTCCTCCTATTCTATAATTCCCCAGAAAGAGTTCTTGAAAATCGACCCCCACGTGCGGCCCAAACTTAAAACGTTGAGGTCCACGCTACGAGATGTACAGGGAAACAGCATTCCGGTGTTGGGGGTCGGAAAGTTTCGGGTCAGCTTTAAGAGACATTCTGCGGAACTGCCCCTAGTTGTCCTTAAGGGGGGAAGTTGTAGCCTCCTAGGGACGCAGTGGTTTCAGCCTTTAGGCTTGTTCATAGGGGGAGTGCATACAGTGGGAGTGGACCCAATACAAGCGGTTTGCGATGCGCATCCCGCCGTCTTTGAAAAAGGACTTGGAAAGTTCAAGGGACCCCCTGTAGCCTTCGACCTAGACCCGGAGGTCCGCCCGATAAGACTCAAACCGCGCAGGGTGCCGTTCGCACTCAAGGACAAAATAGAGGCGGAACTGGACAAACTGGTGGGCCAGGGGATTCTTATTCCTGTTGATTCCGCGGAGTGGGAAACTCCAATTGTAACAGCTCTGAAGGCCAACGGGGAGGTGCGCATTTGCGCTGATTATAAGTGCACAATTAACAAGGCGATCCGCCCTAATGCATACCCGGTGCCGGTGGTCAGCCACCTTTTGGCCAGGCTGAATGGGGGAAAGTGTTTCGCTAAACTCGATTTGGCACAAGCCTATCAGCAACTCCCCGTAACTCCCGCCACGGCCGCGGCACAAACGATAGTTACACACAAAGGGGCGTTCCAGGTGTCGCGTTTACAGTTCGGCGTGAACTCGGCACCCGGCCTTTTTCAGTCGCTTGTGGAACGCCTCCTGAAGGGGCTGGAGGGGGTGTTGCCTTATTTTGATGACGTGTTGATAACAGGGGGGAGTGAGGCCGAACTGGCAAAGAGATTGGATAAAGTACTAACTGTTTTCGAGAAAGCGGGGCTGAGGCTGAGGAAGGACAAATGTGTTTTTTTCGAAACTGAGGTCGAGTTTTTAGGGTTCCGGATCACACCCGAGGGTATTAAGCCGTCTAAATCCAAAGTAGCAGCCATAAAGAAGGCCCCTCGCCCCACATCCAAAACCGAGCTACAGTCATTCCTGGGGCTCCTCAATTTTTACCATACATTCCTCCCACGGAAGGCGTCCGTGGCCGAACCGCTTCATCGGTTACTTAAAAAGGAGGAGACATGGATGTGGGGTGACGAGCACGAGAGGGCGTTCAAAGAACTAAAGCAACTCTTAACATCTGAGGCAATCCTGACGCATTTCGACCCCAAACGGCCAGTGGTCTTAGTCTGCGATGCATCCCCGGTGGGGGTGGGGGCGGTGCTTTGCCACGTGTTGGATGACGGAAGGGAGGCCCCGGTAGCGTTTTATTCAAGGTCCCTGTCCCAAGCGGAGCGCAATTACGCACAAACCGACAGGGAGGCATTAGCAATAGTAGCCGGAACCAAAAAATTTCACGATTTTTTGTATGGCCGCCCGTTCAAAATCGTGACTGATCACAAGCCCCTGTTAGGGATTTTCACGGCAAGCAAGCCCACGCCGCAGATCCTGTCCCCGAGGATGCTGCGATGGGCTATTTTTCTCAACGCATACCAACACGAGTTGGAGTACCGGCCCGGAAAGGAGATCAGCCATGCTGATGCACTTTCGAGATCTCCTTTGCCCTTGTCGGACGACCAAAAGGCGAGAGTAGAAAGAGACCGCCAGGTGTTGTTAATTGAGGTCTTAGACGCACCCCCAATAGTACCTGCCGACATTGCTAGGGCGACAGGCAAGGACAGAACGCTGGAGAAAGTTAGTTCATGGGTACAGAAGGGGTGGCCGGCATCGTCCCCAAGCACAGAATTCGACCCATTTTTTCGGAAAAAGCTGGAGTTGTCCCTAGAAAGGGGGTGCCTGTTGTGGGGCCAACGGGTGGTGGTCCCTATGTCCCTGCGTCCGAGGGTGCTCGAACTGCTGCACGTCAGCCACCCGGGCATCGTTCGTTCAAAGGCGCTGGCCCGGAGTTATTTTTGGTGGCCACAGCTAGACACAGACATTGAGCACATGGTCGGCACTTGTGAGGCATGCCAGGGATCCCGACCAGAGGCGGCCCGTCTCCCGCATAGGGAATGGGACACAGCAAGGGGGCCATGGTCCAGAGTGCACGTAGATTTCGCTGGCCCATTCCGAGGAACCATGTTTCTCCTGGTGGTGGATGCGTTCTCCAAGTGGCTGGAGGTTATCCCAGTAAAGAGCACGTCCTCCGCCACTACAATTAGCCAGCTGAGGAGAGTCTTTTCCACGTTCGGTTTACCCGACACTTTAGTCAGCGATAACGCTAGTTGTTTCACCTCCGCGGAGTTCGGGGCATTTATGGAGGCAAACGCCATTCGGCATGTCACATCCGCGCCGTTTCACCCGGCCACGAATGGCCAAGTGGAACGGCTGGTGCGTACAACAAAGGATGCGCTGCGGCGCATGGGCCCGGGGGACCTAAATCACCAAGTATGTCAGTTCTTATTAGCGTATAGGGTGACCCCCTTGGCGTCAGGTTACTCGCCGGCAGAGCTCTTGATGCGGCGAAAACTGACCACGATCCTGTCCAGGCTAGACCCGACGAGAGTCGAGGATAAAGGGAAAAACATAGGGTTGGCAGTCTCGAAAGGTTTCGCCGCCGGCGACCCTGTTCACTGCAGGAACTATGCCAGCGCAGGGCCAGCCTGGGTACCAGGGACGGTTGTAGAACAAACGGGGCCAGTGTCGTACCGGGTCGAGACTAGCACCGGCCTCCTCTGGAGGAGGCACGCAGACCAACTGAGGCACCGAGTGAGTGGGCCAGTCAGTGGGGCGCAGCAACAAGATTCAGCGTTAGGGTTCTCCCCCACCCGTTTAGCCCAAGGGGGAGACAGCAGCGGACAACAGTCCCAAGCAAGGGGGGAAGGCAGAAGCAGCGGCCCCGACTCATACCCTTTTGATACGCCAGTTCTACCAGAGGCCGGGGAAGGGGGAGAGGAGTTCGCGACCGCTGCCCCCGAATGTAATTTTGATTTTGATTTTGCGAGCCGGGGGGGGTTTCAGGAGTGTTCCCCCACCCATCCAAGCGAGAAGAGGGGCTTTTCGTTAGCCCCCAGTGCCCCCGGTTCTTCCCTAAGAAAGAGCACACCTCCAAACAACGCCGCGGAGCCGCGGCAAGTCACTAACGAGTCTCCCTCTCCAATTACAGGACAGGAAACCAGGGAACAAAGAAAAGGTAGCAAACCCGGGGAAAGGCAGCCTGCATCGAGACCCCAACGTGTTCGAAATAAGCCATCTTGGCTGAGAGACTTTGTCTCCTAGGGGGGGGGAGTGTGTGTAAGTGTGGGCTCGAGACTTTGTCTCATCCTAGGGGGGAGGGGTGTTGTGTTCTAATGGTTTTATCTTCCACATGGATTACAATGTATCTGAACCAATGTAACCGTGCCTATAGCAACAATGTAACCTTCAGCTGTATCATATGAACCCTGTAATAGGACGCGAGCTAATGACCACCAGCTGGCAGCAGCGAGCGTCCAAGCTCTCTTGGTCCAAACTCATCAAAGGCAACAGCGCGGGAAGTTTTCCCGCCACCACCTACACCTGGACAAGAAGGGCGTGACCAGCAATGACGTCACGCAGACAGTAGCCAATGGGCTACCAGGCAACCACGTTCAAATGTATTACTACTGTATATAAAGAGCTATCGATCCGCCATTACCTCATGTTCCCTCTGTCCACGATGCAATAAACCTGAGTTAACCCAGCCCGAGGCTGTGTCCTGTGTCTTGGTTTTCATATACCAAATTGGCGACGAAGGTGGGATAATGGATCCCCAAGGAACAGCCAGGGCACAGAGCGGGTTCAACATCACCAAACCGCAAGACTGGGAGCTGTTGGAGATGGACTTCCAGGCGGCACTGGTGGAACTCAAAGTCAAAGAAGACGACGAGGAGAGGAAGAGGGCCATCCTCACCAGAATGCTTGGGTTAGAAACCAAGCGGACGCTGGTGGGCATCATCGCTCCGAAGAAGGTGAGCGAATTTAAGGCAGACGACATCATGAAGCTGCTGCGAGAGCGTTTCCGACCCTCGAGGGCAATGTTTCCCGCTCGGAGCGCGTTTTGGAGGCGAGTCCAAGCGCCGGACGAGTCGGTTGAGGCATTCGTGACCGCCATGAGGATAGCCGCCGGCCCCTGTAGATGGGACAACCTAGAGATGGCCCTCAGGGACGGCGTGCTGTGTGGCCTGAAGGACAAGGAGGTGCAGCGCAGCTTGATGAACAAGGAGCCGCCACCCACGCTGGCAGAGGTCGTAGAGGCCGCGGAAGCCGCGGAGTCCACGAATGCGGGAGTGGACGAGATGCACCAGTGGCGTGAGTGGAGTCCTAGAGCCGGCAAGGCGGAAAATTCGGTGCACGGGAAGTCCGGACAGTCGGTGCACGCAACCCGACGGGCCTCAAAGTCGTCTACGGAAGGCAGCGACGGCGAGGAGGTCCAGAAGGTCCGAAAAGGTGGGCGCCGCTGCGATGGTTGAGGCAATAGCTTCTTTGCCTCTTCATCAGTAGCATGGAGAAGATGCTGTAGTATTTGCTACCTAACTTTTCTTCTTCTTTTGGGTGAATTTTGGAGCGATATTGCATTAATCGTGGGAGAGCTTGTGCCCTCTGGGTGGTTCACAAGTTAATTAGCATTTTGTCCCCAACATGCTGGGTACTCATTTTACCTACTTCAGACAGATGGAAGGCTGAGTCAAACTTGAGCCACTTCAGGATCAAACTCAGATCCTGAGCAGTTTGATGTACAGTAAAACCTCGCCTAAAGAGTGCCTCGCTTAGACTAACTCGCTTAAAGAGCAGAATTTTCTCTGAATGGTCGCCTCGCTTAACTAAAACCAACCAAAAACTCCCTTAACAACTAAATCGGTGTTCACAACCCCCCCCCCCCCACCAGAAGTCACAATTGGTCACTTACAATGGTGTTTCACTTAAAGAGCAAACTCGCTGAAAGAGCAATCCTGTGAAAAGCATTATGCTCTTTAAGCGAGGTGCCACTGTATTTATAAACTGCATTCATCCTCAACATGAACCTGACCTCAGTGATTTTCCATCGAAGGCTCTCATTCACACAAAACTTCCTCTTTCTGCCTCCAGTCCTTGTTCCACCTATCTACATTCAATTTTCTAAAATGTGACAACAGGATGATGATGTGTCATCTTTTGCAGAGGATAGTCCTATTTGAAGATAAATAACATGAAACAAGCATCTTATGTGTTCAAAACTATGCTCCCCTGCCCTCTCTCAAAATGTTTTGCTGCCACTGTTGTCTGTAAATCTGGACATGAAGGATAGGACATGTGTTATAAACAGCAGTCGAGTCAACTGCCTAGCTATCAGAAGGTTTACTTGGATATGTTTATTTATTTGAAACAGTTATAGCCAGCTCTATATCACAGGATCTCAGAGTGGGTTATAGGGATACTCCACGCAGAAAGCGCCTCCTAGAAGATTGTGGTTTTATCTGAACCACAATCGGTCATACCTGGGTAACGGCAACCTTGTGTTGCCAGCTAATCTTTCTAACACTAGGTCAGGCGAAAAAACTGCACAATGAAATCACCAAAAGGTGGTTTCATTTTGGCAGTTTCATGTCTGGCCTACACACGGAGGGGTGGGTTATAGAGCAATACAAAGCATTTTTAAAACATACATTCTTTTAAATGATTTAAATTAAATAGATTAAAACAATACCATTGCATTAAAACATGCACAGAACATGCATGACCTTCAACCCTCAGATTCTCTAATAAATATTTTGATGGTACCAAAATGATACCACAGTCAGCATCAGCTGAGTGTTCAAGGGAAGGGCATTCCAGTCATAGTGATAAAACCATGAATGCTCTCCCTTGTGCTCCACACAATGAACAGATCTCGATATTAGAATATGGATTTTTTTCCTTCTTTTGTATCTTGAACAAACTCTGAACTGTCAAAATGAAGCCACTTTCTTGGCTTTGTCATTGGCCAAACCTAAGTCCACGTCGGTGCATGTTTCTGGCAGCAGTCCCCAGTTGAGCATGTTGGTCTTGTATTTAGGAACTCCAAACCTCAGTCTATTTAGGGTTCTCCAAGTGACACAGGAGAGGTTGAGTTCATCAGCTATATCCTCCATTAATGCTGTTCCTTGTCCAATGAGCTCCTTCCTCCAGCTTCTAATTTGGTTTTGCTCTTGTGTGCCCTCAAAAATGTTTGTTCTTTGCCCTAAAGCTCTTCCTGGTCCTGGACTTGGATGAGAACCTCCCTAACATATCTTGATGATCAGGTAGGTTTATTTAGGCTTATACTTGTATATATCAGAGAGGTTTTAATGATCCAGTTTGCTATCATTCATTCAATTTTCAAGAGATTTTAACTTAAATACATTATTAACTTATTATCATATTAAATTTCTTTGTACAAATATAGAAAGAATTATTTCATATTTAGAGGAAAGAGTATGTAGGGAGAATGAATTGCACATCACCGAATTATTTTCTAAAATTGTTGTTATCTGCTGTCAAGTCATCTCTGACTTATTTATGACAACTCTATGAATGAGAGATCTCCGAAATATTCTGTCCTCAGGCACCCTGCTATCTAAAATACACAATCATAAATCATTGTATGGGAAGTTGCCCTACATAGGACAAATAACAACTGGTGGGAAGGCATTTAAGTGCAGAAAAATAGAGTGGGAAAGAGTCAATCCTGTAGCACACAATTCTCTCTGTAATGTTAATAATAGGATTGTGATGTCCAGCATGTATGTATTGTGTAAGATGCATGTAACTGTATCCTTAAGAGCTCACTGAGCACAGCACCCAGCTGAAACCACTAAGTGGGTGACTAAGCAAATGTGAACTATAAATGTAGGGATCTCAGGAGCTACACTGCTTCATGCCATTCCTTCATGCCAGGCTTTATGCCAAACTTCTAGCCAAACTCCTTGGCCAGACTGCTACTGCCAGAAGGCTTCTGCTCCTGGAGTCTGCTACTGCTTCTGCTGATGGAGGAGTGAGAGTCTGAAACTCTCCAGAGGACTGGAATCCAACTGCATGGACAAAGTGAGTCCTGTTTCCAGGAACTACAGCAAGCAGAGACACTGAGCCTGGAGGCTTGGATAGTTCCTCAAGCCAGGACAACAAGGCTTCGCATAGCCTAATGCCAGTTCGGGAGAAGGCTGGAGTCTTCAACAGTCACCAAGTGACTACTTTGACTCTGAGATAGGCTAGAGCCCAGCTCTGCATTAGCCTGGGACACTGCTTTGGGACTACTGCATACAAAGACTTACCACTGTTTGTATTACTTTGCTTTCATAGAGAAGGATCTACTGTTTTGTGTTTGCCCTTATGAACTTTCATGCTGAAGTAAAAGCTGTGTTACTTTCACACTAACTCTGCATGTTACTGTAAGGGTAGAAGTGAAAACACTACACGGGCATCTCTACTGTTGCCACAAGCTAACTGCTTAGCTCTGCAGGATTCACACTCGGACCCCAATACCTAACAAATGCTGAATACCCAGTGTGGTGTAGTAGACAATTTGACGGATTAGATAGGATTTGGGAGAACTAGGTTGGAAAATCATTGCTTAGCCATAGAAACTCAAAGGGTTGGATGGCACTGGTAAAGCCACTGCTTAAATATCCCACATACAGTGGAACCTCATACAACAATTGTCCCGTATAGCAACGAAATCGCATAACAATTAGGTTTTGGGGGGAAATGGTGTCACGCATAACAATTTTTCCTATGGGAAAAAATCGTACAACAATTTTTCAATGGGGAAAACTACTTAGCAAAATAAATAAATAAATCACTGTACGATGCATCCCATAGGGAAAATTGCTATACGATGCATATATCGTATAGCAATTGTTTCATACAACAACGAGCCCCATGGAACAGATTAAAATCATTGTATGAGGTACCACTGTACTTTGAAAACCCTATTAGTAGCACTATATCTCAGATGTGGCCTAATAGCACACAATGTTGATGTAGGCATTGATGACTTATTTGTTCTGATGTCTTCCCACATTTTGCTGACACCACACCAAGCAGGAATGAATTCCTCAAGAAGTCAGTCATAGCATTACCTAACACAAAGGTTTACCAGATTATTTTGGCAACACTGTCCTCTTTAGGTGTCTCTGGAAATTGCTGGTTCTTGGTTTTCTTCTTATTGGTTAGATCAGTGGTTCTCAACCTGTGGTCCATGGATCCCTGAGAGGCCCACAATATTGTCCTCATTCTGTGATGGCAAACCTTGGCACTCCAGGTGTTCTTGGACTTCAATTACCAGAAGCTCAAGTCAGCACCCCTGCTGGTCAGGACTTCTGGGAATTGAATTTGAAGTGCAGTTGGAGTGCCAAGGTTTGCCATCACTGTCATAGGTGGTCTGCAAAGGCTTAAAGCAGGGGTGGGGAATGTCCAGCCCAGAAACATTTGGTCTGGCCTGTGGCAAGCACTGAGCCTCCTTTTCCCACAGTCCCCTCCCCACAATGCTCCTCTCATACTCAAGCCCCACCCCACCCCGCTGTCCTGACGTACATGAGAGTTGGCAGCACCCTCACCGTTTCCAGGTGACTTTCCCCTCAGCCCTCATATTCACCAACAAGTCCCTCTGTCACTGGGTTCTTCAGGGCTGGCCTCCAGTAACAAGTGTAAATGTGCTTTCCTGGTCCCCATGGTGCCCCTTGAGGACTGATAAATTGTTTAGGAACAAATGCCAGGCACTATAAACCCTGGAGTGTCTCCATCTGGCCACACCTATGCTGGAGAGAATAAAGGGCTGACTGGGTCCCGAGGCAGCTGAAGATGCCTGGTGCTGCGTCTCCTCCTCCTATGGCCACCCCAATGCTGGAGAGGATAAAGGGCTGCCTGGTCCCGAGGCAGCTGAAGATGCCTGGTGCCTCCTCCTCCGGCCACTGCCCTCAACCCTCCCTCCTGGGGTCGGGGAGTAGATCACTGTGCTCCGTCGAGGACATTGAGCCTGGACTCCGTCGGGGGACATTGAACCCGGACTTCATCAAAGACATTGAGCTCCGGGCTCTGACCCCTGGACTTCACTATTGTCTGACTGCAGTGCCGACAGAGGACAATGTGGTTTACCCGATTTATTTGTTGTTCTATTGCTTGTATTTATTTATTGGGATTTATTGTGCTTTTCATGTTTATCTGATATTTTGTGATATTCTGTGATATTTTGTGCATTTATTTGTACTGTATTGTTATATTTCATTGTACTGTAATGTTTAATATGTTGTGATTTTTATGAGCCACCCTGAGTCGGCGTATGCTGAGTGGGCGGTATACAAATTGAATCAATCAATCAATTAGGTTCAAATCTTGAATTAAGTCTTGCTGGTTGTTGGCCACAAAAGATATTTAAAGGGGGTTCATGATGAAGCAAAGGTTGAGAACCTTGGGTTAGATAGTTCCTTTTCAGTTTCTGTGGGTGCTAAACCCCCTCAGTGTTGGTGTTCCACAGGGCTCACTATTGGGCTTTGTTGTTTTCTCTTTGTAAGCTCTTCCTTTGGGTGCTTTAAATTCTATTTCTATTCTATTCATTATCATATTTCTGATGATGATATCCACATGTACCACTCTTGAGTTTCTCTTTTCTGCCCATTTTTTTAAATCAGAGGCAGACTATACAGTCATTGTAAGATGCCACTTATAGCCTCCCCCAACACTACGTTTTCTGTCTAAAGCCTCCGTTAGCCAAGAAATCAATCAAGAAGGAAAGAAGGAATTGCGGTCTGATGCAGTGGCAGATATCACAACTGCACTTATAGCCTTGATGTGGCTGATGTGGTGAAGTGGCCATCACCAAAAAGCTTTCTAGAACTGTGGCTGGGTGAGTTTGAGTTGAAGCAGTGGAGGCCCTATACTTAACATTCCAATGTGGTGGGGTTTTCCTTCAATTTTAGGAAAGAGTGAAGCAGAAGATTATCAGTGTCCTTCTAACCAAACCTGTTCGTTGTCAATCTCTAGCACCTAATGCTTTGCTGTGGCACCTGTTTCCAATGGCAAAACATGATATGACAAAACAGTGCAACTTGATGCACAGGCCAAAACCAGTCCAAACCAAGAATATTTCACACTTGCTATATCTGCGTCTCAATTTACAGTTTTGGATAGTCTGCCTAATAATTTCAAACTTGCAAACCTTCTATAGCAGGGGTCCACAACCTTTTTTGCACCACGGACCAGTTTCATGCTGATGAGATTGGATGGTGGAAGCGCATAATAAAAGAAGTTAAAGTGCACAGGTGTGTGTGAGTGTGTGGGGGAGCCCTGCTTTAGCTCACAAAATAAGGAGGGGCACCATTCAACTCAGGCAGTGAGATATCGCACTATACACCAGCCGGTGGTGGTGGTGGTGTGGTGGTGGAGGAGGCAGAGCCCTGCCATAGTTAAGCAATGTGGATGAGGGGCCTGGCAACGTGCCTATCCATTATGTCTGAAGCCCATGTTCTCACTCTATTTTCCGGGCACACCCAGCTGAGCACATTGAGGGCTGGAATGGAACTAGTGATTGAGAGACTGCATGGCTGTATGGGAGTGCAATTTTTGTTAGACCTGGCCTCAGTATAATATCAGTTGCACTGATGGAAACAAACAACATTGAAATTCTCACCATCAGAGCCCCACAATTCTCTATTTCCTCTGTCTATAAACCACCAGAAGCAAATCTTAGCCTTAATGTACCGCAAAATTTTTACCTATGACCAAATAAACTTTGTTATTGGAGATTTTAATTATCACAGTGAGGCTTGGGGATATAGCCAGACCAATGAGGATGGTGCACAACTTGTATCTTGGGCAGACAACAATGACCTCCAGCTTCTCCATGACCCGAATGCCTGCATCCTTTAACAGTGGTAGATGGAGGAGGGGGTATAATCTGGACAACTTCTTCAGCAAGAAGATAGCAGCACAGTGCATGAAAGTTGTTGATAATCTGATCCCACACACTCGACACAGACCCATTGTGTGCATAGTCAATGCTGCAGTGAAACCTCAGGAGCTGACTTTCTGCAGATGTTTTAACTTTAAGAAGGCTAAATGGGTGAATTTTCAAGAGCAGCCGGACAAAAGTGTGGAGAAGATGCCCCAACCCCCAGATAAATATAATGAATTTGTCTGTCTTGTGAAAGTAATATCAAGGGAAAATGTTCCAAGAGGATGCCACACCCAGTACATCCAGGGCTTGACTGATGACACCAAACCTCTGCTGGATGGGTATCAGGCACTCTACAACCAGGATCCTTTTCAGGAAGATGCTGTTGAAGTTGGGGAAGAAAGTTCGGTTTCACTTACCAGTGATAACTTTCGTTCTTTGAGTACCGTATTTATTCGTGTATAACGCGCAAAATTTTATACCAAAAAAAGAAATCAAAGTTGGGGTGCGCGTTATAAATGAGGACTGGTGTGGCAGTGGCGGCCGGTCCCTTGAGGGCGCGAATGGTGAGTTCCCGCGAGTTCACGTCACCTTGTCGTGTACAGTGTGTGTCACAAATAGGGTTGTGCCGCTTCATTTCCTCGCCCACACGGGAGACTCAGTGAGCGCATGACGTCACCCACCCTACAAGGACGGCGCCGGCGTGGTTTTCTCCAGCAGAACGGGGCGTGGCCTCCGCCTCCAACCATTTCCCGCCATACGCCTCCTCACTCCCGGAGTCCCACCCACGTCGCGAGCCTCTTTTACTTCCTTTTTAGAATTGGGTCGGCTGTCTATTGCTGCGGCGAGTGAAGGGGAGGCGGGGGCGTGGCTTTGAAGAAATTGACGGGATCTGATTGGGTGGCGCGGGAGACGAGGCGTGGCCCGGAGGTAGCTCTTATGAACAAGCTTTTTCACCATGCATTCAATTACAATGCGTGGTGTGAAACAAAATTTTATACCGAGGTTTCATGGAAAATTAGGGGTGCGCGTTATACACGAGTGCGTGTTATACACGAATAAATACGGTATATAGTTTGTGAATACACACTCATGGGTTATGCGCCTGCGCAGAACGGCCGATCGGAGGCTTGAAAAGCTATTGGTCAAAAGTTTTGGCGGTAAGACCGCCCACCGTACCGCCCACCCTGAGGCGCCCGCGCGCCATTTTACCTCAGTTCCATACTTAAGCCAAGCACAGGATAAACCAATTGATCTCATCCGTGCAGCTCAAGAGGGGAGGCAGGGTGGGTAGTGTGTATTCACAACTCGAAGAATGAAAGTTATCACTGGTAAGTGAAACCGAACTTTCTCCTTCGTATAGTTTGTGAATCCACACTCATGGGAGATTAGCAAACTCACACTTACTTGGTCGGTGGGCAGTCGGATGAGATGATCCCATGTTGAGGATGATGACGGTCAGGCAGGGTGAACTGTCAAGGGCGATGGGCCCGGAGCCCCCGAGTGAGGACGACACGGCCAAGCCTGGCGTCCGCAGTGGCTCTGGTGTCCACCCTGTAATGCTGGACAAATGTAGAAGGTCTGGACCAGGTGGCAGCCTTACAGATGTCCTCAAGCAGTGTGCCCTCCAAAAAGGCCGTGGATGTTGCAACCGCCCTGGTAGAGTGCGCCCTGACATGCGGTGGAGGTGGCAGCGATGCCGACTCGTAGGCCAAGTAGATGGTAGAGGTGATCCATTTGGAGAACCGCTGCGCAGAGATGGGTTCACCTTTGGACTTGCCCCCATACACCACGAAAAGGCGTTGCGACTTCCTGAACTCCCTTGTCCTGCTGGTGTAAAACAATAAAGCTCGTTTGACATCCAGCGTGTGCCAAGTCCTTTCTTGGGCGTTAGTGGGGTTCTGGAAGAATGTAGGCAAAGAGATAGTCTGTGCCATATGAAACTGGGAGACCACCTTGGGAAGAAAGGTGATGTCTGCTTGGAGTACCACACGGTCATTGAAGAATTGAAGAAAGGGTGCGTCTGCCCGCAGAGCAACCAGCTGCCCAGCTCGTCGAGCAGACGTGATGGCCACAAGAAAAGCCATCTTCCAAGTGAGGAGACGAGCATCCGCGGTGGCCATGGGCTCGAAAGGAGTCCTGGTGAGCGCGTTGAGGATGGTAGAGAGTGACCATTGGGCCGTCGGAGTCCTGACCGGAGGGAAGGCATTCCGCAACCCCTTGAGGAAACGTTTCACCGTTTGGTCGCGGAAAGCGCCAGAAGCGGGCGAGCCAGCCGGAGAGTGAGCCACCACCGCTGCGAGGTGTACTCGGATGGAGGTGATGCTGAGGCCAGACTCCGCCAGATGGAGGAGGTAGGTCAAGACGTCCTGCAGCCCCACCTGTGAGAGGGACGTCTGCTGGGATGCCAGGAAAGCACAAAAGCGTCTGTATTTGGAAGCATAGGACTTCCTTGTGGAAGGGCGCCTGGCTAGTTCCAGGATCCTCGACAGTCTGGGGTTATCCTCCACGCGGTGAGATGGAGGCTGGGCAGGTCCGAGTGGTGAAGCTGGCCCTGCTCCATCTGGAGAAGCGTCGGTGACTCCGGTAGCGTGCGATACTGAGATGACATGCGCAACAGCAGCGGAAACCATGGTTGCCGGGGCCATGCTGGGGCCACTAGGATGGCCCTGGTCCTGTGTTGAAGCATTCTGGTGAGAACCTTCTGGATTAGAGGAAACGGAGGAAAAGCGTAGAAATAGTCCTGATCCCACCGTTTCATGAAGGCATCGCCCTCGGAGTTCACACCGATGCCCGCCCTGGAGCAGTACCTGTGGCATTTCGTGTTGGACTCCGACGCGAAGAGGTCGATGTTCGGAGTCCCCCAGGCCTCGCAAAGCGACTGAAAAACCTCGTCGTTCAGTTCCCATTCGTGGGTCGTTGAGGTGAGGCGGTTGAGATGGTCGGCCAAGACATTCAGTTTGCCCTGAATGTGCACTCCAATCGGGAAAATGTGCCTCTCCAGGCACCATTCCCAGAGTTGCACAGCGAGGTAAAGAAGGGTGGTGGATCGTGTTCCTCCCTGCTTGTTCAGGTACGCCACAGCCGTGGTGTTGTCCGAGGCCACTTGGACCGCCTTGCCCATGAGCAGGCTCTCGAAGGAACGGAGGGCCTTCCAAATGGCCAGCAGCTCCAAGTAGTTGATATGGTGCACCATCTCCTGAGGCGACCAAGGGTTGTTGACCGTGAGAGTCCCGCAGGCAGCCCCCCCAGCCGAGGTTGCTTGCGTCGGTCAATATTTGCAACGAGGGTTGCGGGGGGTAAAAGCTCTTCCCAGTTGTCACGTTGAGTGGTGCCGTCCACCACAGGAGCTGGTCCCTCAGCTCCAGAGACGGAGTTAGCCATTTGGACTGACTCTCCCGGAGCGCGTCGAATTCGTGCAGGAGCCACGACTGTAGGGACCGGAACTTTAACTTGGCATGAGGAACCACAGCCGTCGTTGAGGCCATAAGGCCTAGCAGTCTTTGAGCCTTTTTTGCCCGGGTGCACGGTTTGGTGCGAAGGTCGTTCACTCCCTGCGCGATGTCCCGCAAGTGCTTCTGGGGTGCAAAGGCTCTGGTGGCAAGCGAGTCGAGTACCGCTCCGATGTACTCGACGCGTTGAGAGGGAATCAACTTCGATTTGGTGAAGTTGATCCTGAGGCCGAGACTCTCCATGAGGTGGTCCGTGAATTGCGTGTCCCGAATGGCCGACGAGCTGGTGGGGGATACAATCAGCCAGTCGTCGATGTATGGGAAGACCCTGATTCCCCACTGGCGAAGGAAGGCAGCCACCGGAGCCATGCATTTGGTGAAGACTCGTGGTGCCGTGGCCAGACCGAACGGTAGACATCGGTACTGCTACACCGAATCGCCGATGCGGAATCGGAGGAACCTTCGGTGCTCCTCGAGGATGGAGACATGGAAGTAAGCATCCTTGAGGTCTATGACTGTGAACCAGTCCCCTTTGTTGATGAGGGGAAGGACGGTCTGCAGGGTCACCATCCGTAACTTCCTGGTGTGGATGCACTTGTTGAGGCGGCGCAGGTCCAGAATCGGGCAAAGTCCTCCGTCCTTCTTCTGAACCACAAAGTACCTCGAGTAGAAGCCGTTGTCCCATTCGGGCGGCGCCACCCGCTCGATGGCTCCCTTCGAAAGAAGAGTTGATATTTCTTCCTCCAAATGGGGGGACGAGGTGGTGAGACGATGTCTTCCTACCCGAGTCGCCCGCACGAACTCGATGGCGTAGCCAGAGGACAAGATCTTTAAGACCCACCGGTCGTCCGTGATGCCTGACCATACCTGGAGGAAGTTCTGGAGGGGGAGGTACGGGATGTGGAGCAAGAGAGACTCGGCCGTCGCAGCTTCAAACGCGCGACTTGGACTTAGCGTCCGAACGCTTGCCGTGCCCGTAGGGCTGGTAGCGGGGCTTGTGCTGGCGCCGTTGTTTGTAGGAGCCAGACCTGGGCTGTTCCACGGGGCCACCCTGTTGTTGCGGGTTCCCCTGGTACCGCCGCGTGAAGGGCTGGAATCTCGGTCTGGCAGCCGGAGCCGGCGTGGTGAGCCCCAGGAACTTGGCGGTGGAGTTAGTCTGCCACATCTCATTGAGGACCTTGTCCGTGTCCTGTCCGAAGAGGCCTTGCCTGTCGAAGGGGAACTCCTTGATGAGCTTCTTCATAGCACCATCGAGGGAGGTGCCCCTAAGCCAGGCGTGATGACGGAGCAGGATAGCAGACGCCATGTCCTTCGCCGCATAGTCATTGATATGCCTGGCTGTTCGCATTTGTTGCTCCGCCAGGAAGTCCCCTTCAGATGCCAGCGCGTCGATCCGTTTCTGGGCGTCGGCGGGCAGCGTCGCCGTTTCGGCCTTCACTCGCTCCCAGAGGTGAGACTGATAAAGGCCCATGGCAGCCGAGTAGTTGGCGGCGCGGAGGAAGAGGGAACCGGTGGCGTAGAATTTTCGGCCCACCGCATCCAGCTTCTTCCCTTCCGGGGTCGAAGGCACCGGGAATCCGCTGGTGGCCGTCCTGTGCTGAAAAGCCTTGACCACCAGGGAGTTTGGCAAGGGGTGCGCCTGCAAAAACTCGACGTTCTCGTCCAGGACTCTATACATGCCGTCGAGCCTGGATGAAACGGAGTGTGCTGACACCGGCTTCCTCCATGTTGCCTTCGCCGACATCAACATGGACGGAAGCATGGTGATATGGACCGGCCGTACCGCACGTCTGTCCAGCTTTGCGGTCATTTGGTCCTCACCTTCCAGTGGCGGCTGGTCCACCTTCAGGTTCAGCGCGGTCCCCAGGCGCGTCAGCATGGCCGTAAGCAAGCGTTGATCCTCACCACGCGGTGGGTCAACCGCGCCGATGGCTTGGTCTGGCGTCCTTTCGGCGTCGGCGTCTCCCTCGTCCTCCTCCGAAGAGGCGCTGGAGTCATCGGAGGACGAGGGAGGAACTCTTACACCCACGTCGGGACCGCGCCAGTACGGCCTGGGCGGGCCGGTGGGATGGGAGTCCACCGCATCAATGTCTGGACCAACCCGCGACGATGTGGGTGGGCCAGCGGAGCGGATACTCGACCCTCGGGAGGTCGGAGGGGCCACAGCAGGGCCAACATCCCCGGGGCTTGCGGTGGTCGGTACCGGAGCCGCAGAGGCCGCAGGCATGGAGGTCTTAGACTGGTTGGCAAAAGTCTGAGCCATGACCTCAAACATCCCTTTCAGGAGCTCCATCTGGGATGGATCCGGCATCGTCGGGAGCGACGAAATGGTGGCCGACGAAACGGTGGCTGGTAGAATCGGCAACGAAACGGTGGCCGGCATGGTGATTGCCGCGTCGTCGAGCGTTGGAGTCCTGGGCCTTGGGGAGACGGAGGCCTGTCTCATCGGCGAACGGGTCCTCCCACGAGGCGGCGACGGGAGAACCTGAAGTGGGCGAGCTGGAGCCCCAGCCCTGCGTCCTTTTTCAGGCGATCCCGAGGAGGACCGTCCTCCCCAGATGGAAGACCCAGGCAACGGACATCTCACGACCGAGTATGGCGGCGAAGGTCCCGGAGAGACAGGGGTGCGCGGAGTAGGCGGGAGCGATCGCCTCTTCTCCGACCCGTGTTTCTTTTTCTTCTCTCCGTTCTTGTCCCTCTTCTTCTTCTTCTTGATGGGGAGAGCGGAAGAAGAAGCCGAAGGCGGAGGAGGCTGAGAGACACTAGCCGAGGTAGAAGCGGCCGCAGCGGGAGCCAGAGAGAGTTCTATCAGATGGGCTTTGAGCCGGTAGCTCCGGTTCTGCACCGCCAGACGGGTGAATTTCTTGCAGTGAGGGCAAGACTGGCTCTGGTGAGACTCTCCGAGGCAGAAAAGGCAGAGGCTATGCCCGTTGGAGGCCGGAAACTTTTTCAGGCAAGCCGAACACTGTTTGAAGGCCGCGGCCATCAAAGAAAAAATTCTTCCAACGGAAGTTTCTGGAACGTGGGTACCCCGAAGGGCTGGCCAGCCGCCACCCCCTTGAGGGGGGAAACGGTGACCGAAGCGAGTAGGTAACTGAGTCCACCAGAAGGAAGAAACAGCACCGGGGTGGCGATCCTGCCCGAAGGACAAGATCACCGAAAAAATTGCAAAGTTAGCCAAAAGACTTTCCCTCAGAAGGGCGAAAAAATTGAGGAAGCTCTCAACGATCGTCCTGCTGCTACGGCGGAAAGAAGAGAACTGAGGTAAAATGGCGCGCGGGCGCCTCAGGGTGGGCGGTACGGTGGGCGGTCTTACCGCCAAAACTTTTGACCAATAGCTTTTCAAGCCTCCGATCGGCCGTTCTGCGCAGGCGCATAACCTATGAGTGTGGATTCACAAACTATACGAAGGAGAACTGCTGTAGGTTTTAGCTGAAAATCAGAAATCACGAGTTTCAAGGAGAGAGTCCTAGACATCAGTGCGCAATCAGACTTGGAATTACTGGCTAAA
The DNA here is from genome assembly GCA_035047345.1 of Bradypodion ventrale. NCBI lineage: Eukaryota > Metazoa > Chordata > Lepidosauria > Squamata > Chamaeleonidae > Bradypodion > Bradypodion ventrale. The sequence goes on from JAWDJE010000006.1 coordinate 103,051,214, forward strand.
TAGATCCTTAAGGTGGCTGGCTGTTAATAAAATTATATTTCAAACTGAAAAATATTTATGAATGAGCCTGCCACAAGCTTTAAGAAGGGCTTATTATAGAGCCAGATTTGAGTTGCTGGATTCCATGACTAAATATGGTCGCTTCCACCACTTACCAAGTTTTCTTTTTTTCATTCTTTTGGCAATAGATCAGCCTTTTATCTCTGTTAACTAGATTCTACTCTTTCTCATTTTCAATTTAAATACTCAAAAGAGCTCCTTGCATAAAACTAAAAGGTTATACAGTATACTGATCCATTTGTTTTATGTTCTACTTTTTTCTAACCACTAGATGTCCTCCTCTATACAGTTTTGTCTCTCTAATGCAGTTTTTATTGTGTCTAAGCAATGAACCTTGGGGCCTTTCAGAATTCATAGTATTTTGGGAGTGTGCAGCTTGTGCGTTTACCTGTTTTTGGAACAGTTAACTTTTTTTCCAAGCCCTTGCTTTGAGCCCAAGTTATTTTCTAGCTTCAGAAAGATTTTCTTCCCACATTCAATAGAAGAAAAAAGTATGGATGGGGGAATCTATTTAAAGTTTATGACATTTGCCCATATGTTTATTAAAATATAGGTTCCATTCTGTTTTCACATTAACCGGTGATTTTTTAACACCAAAACACATGGAAATTTATACTTAGATGCCCCCTCTGACAAAATATATATTTCCTATATCTATATATTTCCTATATCTATTTTATCTAGAGGTGCATTCTTATCAATTTATTCTGAACAAACAGCACCTAATACAAGCATACTTTGAGCAGGTACTGACATTACAATTTTTGTATATTTGAAATTTGCATTCTGATATAGAGATTGGAATCTATGGACCAAAGGTTTTTCTTTGAGGTCACTGTGAATCACACAGTTGGGTTTTGCACATGCGCGAATCACCTCTCTGAATGCTGCAAAGCTAAAGGAAGCTGTTAGATTAGCCCCACCCCCTGCGCATGATTGTGTGGCCAACAGATTCCTCCCTCAGTTTCTATTTTTCCGCGCTAGCTTTTATGCTTCAATTGATCATCATTTCTTTAAGTTACCATTTTCTCTTACATGTGGTTTGAGTCTTTGTCTGTCTTCGCACTAGTCTCCAATTTAAAAAAACCACAACCTTTTCCAAACTGTTTTTCTGGCTCCTGTGAGCCCTTTCAAGAACTGTCCTGATTGTGCTATTAAGATTTCATTTATTTTTTCGCAATCTACCATTCTGTCACTGTGTCCACCGCCAATGGACCGTTAAATGAGGCATTAAATGTGGCATTATATGGGGACTCCATGGTTCTCCCCAGCACATTCTGGTACCATACTCCTCTCTCACCATTTTGAGAAAAAGGTACTGAAATATCTTTGAACTCGAAGAATACTAAGTTTCAGAAAGCTAAGGGTAACCCGATTTTGACTTCAGAATTAAAAGTAGACTAGCCTCCAAAGCATATTGCTCAAAATCTACCATTTTGTCGCAAATGACATTTTAAAAAGTTTCAAAATCACACTTGAAACCACAAAAAGAAAGAGAACATCTTCTTTGGATATAAATAGATAAGTTTCCTAAATTCAAACTCCAAAAAGAAAAAAGTTTGAAAACTCAGAAAATGACATCTTTTTCAAAAGTGCCCTTCCATTTCTAACGATTCTGACAATTTGAATTCTCCATTTTGAGAATCTGAAGGGGATAATCAAATTTAATCTGTGTAAATTATAACACCTAAATACGATCTGGCTGAGGCTGGTTTTGTTCCTCCGACTGAGGATTTTTAAGTCCTACTACTCAACTCCTTTAGGTGGTCTGAGTAAGAAAGAATGTTCCCAGGGAGCAATAAGGAAGACAATGCTGCTATGGAAATCTAGAGTATCATTGACAAAGGTTCTGTGTGGAAACTAGGGCACAGAGCCAATTCAGAATTGCAGAGACTTTAGAAATAAAGCAGATTTTTGAAAGACATAATCCAGCTACAGATGAATAAACACTTGAATGAAAAACTGATGAGTTTAAGAATGGAGGGATCTCATTACGAGATTCCACAGAGAGCAAAATATAAGCAAATACTCCCACACAGAACTACAATAAAACTAGATAATTCAACAGTATAGATTCTAGTGGAGAACATCTATAATAATAAAAGGGAATATGCACTTACCAGAATTGTAACTTCAAGATCACAAAATCAGGACACTTGAATTTTGGCATGCAAATGATGAAGTCCTCAGAAGAGTACTCAAAGAGATCTTTGCGTTAATTTTAATCAATGTAAACGTATCAGCCTGCAGTACTATCTTCTTTTCTCTAAGTGGAAGGTTTCCTAATCAGCATCGTTTTGCAGTCACTACGATTGGAAACCACAAGAGTCACTCCATGGATAGTTATAGGTCTGGCTTTTTAGCTGGTTTTAAGGCAGTCTCCCTCAACAGTGTGGAGTGCAGGCCACTCAAGGGCCTGTTTCAAGGGATGTAAGCAGCCACAGCTTTACTCACATGGGGTAAGACACCATGAGTTTAACTCTGCAATCTGCCTTTGTTTAAAGATTCACTGTATCAGACTAAGAGTTCCTACAACTCATAGGGACCGTGAAGAATGGTTTAAAGAAATAAGTTCAAGCTCCGACTGAGCACTTCCAATCAAGATACTTTTTTTCATTAACCTGACTCTCCTTCATGGTCGGTCTCTCTTTTCCCCCTCTCCTTTGGTGGTGGTGGTGGAGTAAATTTACTTTGCTTTCCCATTGAGCTGAATCTGTCACTCTTGTTCTCACTACTGTTCAGTTTGGTATCTCTGAAAAATTCTGTATATGAGGCAAAGCATGATAATAGCCTCTTTTTTAAGAATGGGGTTTTGATTTTGTTCACATGTCCAGAGTCACTCATATACAAAAATCAATGTAGTGTTAATGCGGCTAGATAACTGAGATGCATATTAGTGTTCCAAAATTCACTCCTGAAAACCCTGAGTATTTTGAGCTTTCAATCATCAATGCTATTTACATCTGAAATCCACATCCATATTGGACATGGCATATGTAATTCCCACACCCACCATATGGCTGGGGAATTCTGGGAGTTGACATAGCAACAACAGGACGATAGAAGGACCGAGTCTTAAAATGAGCATTTATCAGATTCAGTACGTGCAGACTAATGCAAAACAACTGGAAGCTCTGATGAAGAAAAAAAAAGGTTTTTAAAAAAGATATGAATTAACTGATAAATTTGCTAATGAAAATGCAGGTATGACTCCATTTGAAGCAGCAGGTATTCACGAAACCTCAGCCTTATCTAGAATTGTATGTAATCCAATGTCCCTTCACTGATCTTAAAGGAGAGATTTTGGATATGACCCTTTCAGATAATTCAAATAAAATAAGTCTTGACCCTCCAAGATGTTACTGAACACCTTTTAATCCTTAGTCAGTATAGCTAATGGCAAGGACATCCGGGAGTTCAAGATCAGGAAGACTGCAAATTACCCACCCCTGAATTCAGGGGAGATCTTTGTTGAGATAATAAGCTACTATAAGGCCATATGCTGGTTCTTCAATTCAATTCAGGTCATTTCAGGCTTTTAGAATTGATCTAAATCAGTGGTGAACATCAGCAGGTTCGCACCAGTTCACCAGAACCAGTAGCAGGGCTTTCCCCCTGGTCACGCCCACCATACCATGCCCATAGTGTGGTAGTAATTTTTTTTTGGAGCTCACCACTGCTCAAAATTCAATCTGGAACAGAGTGTGCTCCATCTAATTCCCTGGATTCCTGGATCCATTATGATTTGTAAAGGCATCCATCAACTTGCGTTGAAAAAGCAAAATGGAGGTAAGTTTTTTGTTTTGCTTTGATGTAAAAGAAATTTGCAGACAAGATCAAGGCAGGAGTAAGCCTGCCAAATTTCAGACAGCAGTTTTCTTCAGAAGTTTGCTTACTGGACACGTTTACATTTTAAACACCCCCCACCCCACCCCAGTAAATGAATGGAAGAATGTCTAGTGCAGCATAGGCCTCATCTAATTTAATTTATGAACAGAATGGCATCAATCTTTAAATTTACTTTGCTTTCCCATTGAGCTGAATCTTTCACTCTTGTTCTCACTACCGTTCAATTTTAAGAGAGAGATGAAATCTCCATGGACAGAGAAGGAAACTCAAATTTAGAGACTCTTAGGGAAGCACGTTCAGATGATGACAGAGGGGTTGGAACAAATAAATAGCATATTTATGTTTAAAACTCTTATTTTCATTAATTGAGTTATCGAAGAGCTATTTCAGCTTTTTATATTGGGGAGGAGGGAGTGAAAAACACAGAATCCTCTAAACAAGGATGTCATAAGAAAAGAAGGCTAGAGAACTGGATTGGAACCACAGAGCAGCAAAGATACACAATCTATAATCTATACACCCATATAAATTTAAGGAGGCTCTACTACATAATACCTGGTTCACATGATGTTTCTCCCAGAATGCTAATCAGAATCCTTGCTCTTCTGGTTGCTCTGAGCTGCAGTACAATCGCTGGAAGCTCCACTTGAAGATATATTTTTAAAAATTGCACTTTGTGTATCAACAGCATATTGATTCAGTTCATACCAATGGGGACATCCATGTGAATTATCATGGATCACAGGACTGAAAGGAGCCTCATTCGGGCTTCCCCTGAGTGGAGTTTCTCCAGCAAAGATCCTTTCAAACCAGAATAATTTCTGACACGAAATTATTATTACAGGACTGACACCTAATGTAGTGAAATCTTTTTTATTTATTAAAGAAAACTCTTTAAAAAGATAAACTGAAGGAGACAGACATTCACATTGCTATAACAAGGTTTCAATAATGGTTCAGGCTTGAATAAACGTTTAACACCCCATCCAAAAAAATTTGCATTAAATAATGCCAAGTTTTAGTTATCACAACTTTCATAGAAAAATAAACTATTTCACAAAGTACTAAAGTGACAAGTTAATAAATAAAACAAAATGTAAAAGAGTTAGTCATGGACACTATACAAATATACTTTAAATAAAATACGTAATAAATTTCAACGGAAATTATGGCAGTGATTTCAGTTTTAAAGCAGGGGTGGCCAAACTATGGCCTGCGGTGGCCTTGCCACTCCTGGAAACAGAAGTAAAACACACAAGTGAATGCGGAAAATGCTCTGTAAATGCACCTGCGGTTGTTGTAAACACGTTTACAACAACCGCAGGTGCATTTATGGCAGCAATTTGCACATGTGCATTTTACTTCCACTTGCGGTGGGAGGAACCACATGGCACAACATTTTTGAAACCCCTGTTTTAAAGATTATAACAATGAATTAGACAATTACATGTATAATCTAAGCCCTTTTCTTTCCTAGTCTACATATTAAACACTGAATCTATAAAACCATATCAATCACATTTTTTATAAAAAAGAAATCACACATAAAATATACCTTTTCTTCTGTTCCAATCATATAGTAATATCTATGTCTGAGAAAGTTCATAGCAACACAAACAGAAATAAAAGCTCTTATATTTGCATGAAGAAATTAAAGATGTCATAAAGTTGCTATTGGCATTTAATGTAGGTGTTTCAATACAAATTGGGTACCTTAGTTCAAAAGTATGTAAAATGAGGGTGGGAGAAAAACTTAATAAAAACTTAGAAATAATTAGGTTGCTTCAGGAAATAAATTGTGGGTGGGTTGTTGTTATTTTGCAGAGTATACATTCCTATCCCAAAAGTGCTGTGATTGTGCAGTTTGAATATTGTATTCTCAGTGGAGCATGTTTCTGAAAATTTAAAAAATAATAACTATTTATCAGCATTAAAAAGGTTTGCAGGGTCATAGTGCTCAGTTCCAGATGTGCAAGTGACACCTTTCACTTCAAAGCTATAGAAATCTCCTCAAAGGGGATGTGATGTGTGTGTACATTTCCCAACAACATTGTCAAAAAATAATAATCAAGTGCTATTCATTCATGGACTAGGACAGTTTTAAAGCATTAACAGTGCTTAATTTGAAGACATCCCAACAGCGAAACATCACCCTTAGAATTGCAGAATGTATATAAGTTCTTAATTATTTAAAAATAAGTACAGTAAAACCCCTACTTACACAAAAAGTCTGTTCCGTAGGCTTTTGCTTAAATTGGTTTTTTATGTAACTCAAAGAAAACCCATAGGAAAAATTATTTTTGTAAGTACAGTAACTCACAGCAAACCCATAGGAAAAATGAAATTTTATGTATATCGAAGCAAAACCATAGGGAAATGAATTTTTACATAATTCGAAGCAAACCCATAGGAAAAATGAATTTTTTATATAACTTGAAGCAAACCCATTGGAAACCATGTTATGTAAATTTATGTAAATTGGGACATTTATGTAAATTGAGACATGGTTTTAGCACAAAATCATTATGTAAGTCGAATTTTATGTAACTCGGGGCATTTGTAAGTCAGGGTTTTACTGAATATACATGTACACACATGCATGAAACTCCCTCATTTTTTACTTGAAGAAATACCTCATCTTTGCAAATATTAATCACAGATTCTCTCTACAGAAAGATCTGTAAACTTCTCCAACATCAGAATGTAAGAGGAAGAGGATAAGGCCACGCTAGAGGGGAGGAAGGGAAGCTTTGAATTCACAGTATCCAAAGCCCTTCCAAAAGTAATCTTCATGTCTAAAATATTTAGTTTAGAAAGGGTCTAAAATGACCTCTCTTGCTTTCTTCTCAAAGGGAGAAAAATAGTATCACCTGCTATCAAATGAAGACGAGAAAACACAGTTCCTGATGGAGTTCTGCTCTGTGACAAAGGCCTGAAAAACTTCTGGGTTGTGCTGATCTTGTGGAGTGTTTTAATTTAGTTACAAGACTGTTCTGCTATTCGATGGCATAATGGATGGCATGGAATTAATGTCTAGGGGTACACAGAAAGAGCCTCCTTGAAAATTGTGGTATTTTTGAACCACAACCAGGTGTACCCCGTGCAACGGCACCCTTGTTATGCCGGCTAATCTTTCTCACACTGGGTTAGATGAAAGGAACTATACAATGAATTCACCAAAAGGTGACTTCATTTTGGCAATTTCACGTCTGGCCTAGACATAGAAGAATGAATTCCTAACTAATTATAAACTACTACACATTTATTTTTTTTATAAAAAATCCAGTAGAAGTTATTCCAGTCATTTACAAGAAAGATTCATATCAAATTTTAGAAAGACCTTGAAGCAACAAGATCAGAACAGTCGGCACACAGACAGGCATGTTTTACTTCCACTTCCAGGAGTGACGAGGGCGGTGTGGGCCGGATGAATCGTAGTAAACCCATTCGTGTGGATTCACAGGGGCTTCTGGGAAATGAAGCCCAAGAACATCTGGAGTGCCAAGGTTCACCATCACGGGAGTAGACCATACTGCCAGCAACTCAATGCCAAGTGTCAGGTGGCAGCTAACTAACCCAACAACCCTGAGGACTAATGGCTTGGGTGCCAAAGTCCACAGGGAAGGGTGATGGTCCCCAAATGGATTAAATCCCACTTGACTCCATCTTGATGGAGGGCAGAAGCTTCATCAATACTGGCCTGGGGCTGAGGAGGACTTTGCCTGCCAAAAGGGCTCAGGACCAGAAAGTGGCTTGCGGAACTGGATCAGTGGTATGGGTGTCATGTTATGATGGGGAAGGCAGATGAAAGGCCACTGCATTATATTCTCAGGACAGTCTTCATGGCTGATCGCCATGTTTATCGCTAATATTTGGATTCGGATACAGCAGGAGAAGGCTTGACTCCTTAATGCTGAGAGTGATACTAAGGAAATATTGTAACTTTTTTGCAGGATTTTTTTATATTGCTAGCTTTTTCTCTCTAAGGGTCTCTTCTTCTCACCCGTTTGTTCCCAGCACTCAGGACAGGACTACACATTGGCAACTGATTTGTCACTGATATGTACCAACTATATTTTAATTCAGTTTGAGAACCTCTGTCACAGACTAAGCCTGTGTTAGCTACCTCTAAAGTAAGATCAGTGCTTTTTTTGTCATACCAGTTTAGATTAACATTCTATGCCACAACTAAATAAGTTACCTTATGTTAAAGTGCTACAATGCAGAGTGGTGTCACAAAATGCTCTAAAGTCTACTAATGCCAGAACATAATCAAATTTAAGCCAATCTGATCCTACTGACCTCAAATGGGAATGGATTGGCTCCTAATCCAAATATCTCTGTATTTGACTAATTGGTAATGTCATTGTATTAATCAGTAGTTAATGCACATCCCCCCCCCCCCAAAAAAAAAAAAAAGAAGCAGCAGCTTTACTTGAATCCTTGTAAGGTTGTGCAACTAGGCTTTTAGGTCAGTTTTTCATTACAGTGTTCAAATCCAGGAACCTCTGAAGTTTTCAGGCAAGGTCTTCAAATAAACGTCTTGACTGCAAAGACAAAAACTCTGAAGAAAACATTCAGGAGTTGCATCTGAAAGTTTCATTTCCTTGTAACTTGCTTGTGTTGATATTGATATCTTCAGGGTTGTTGCGCCTGTAAGTTACTGTTTTTGTACAAACAGTAGGCAAGAATGCATTGTCCTTGAAGATGATGAAAACAAGAGGTCAGAAAATCTTTCAAGTAATCTTTCAAGCATTTTATGTTCAACAAAATCTTTCCTCTGTATCATTCATGAACTATTTAGTTTATCACTTACATTTTTCTTTGCAGATCCTCTATAATCAGCTGACGACTTAATTTTGGTATTGATCCATTGCAGAATTATCTGCCGGATTATAAGCACATTGAGCAAACCGATCAGAAATGTAACTATAAAGATGATGGAAAATATTCTGAAGTGGCTAGGATCATCAGAGAGGCATTCTGTAATAGGAAAATAAATGTGTAAAATCTACATTGTCCCCCAAAGGGTCATAGAGTAAATCTAACATACAAACGACACACTGTATGATACTCCAAAATTTGGTATCCTGTTTTATGCAAAGAGTATAAAGTATATAAAGTAGCTTAGATATCTGGCTGCACTGTGCCTGCCAGGAAAAGTTAGCCTGTATAGTCAAGAACAAGCTTCAAAGTCCTAGAACACCCCTAGAAGAAGGGAATAATAAAACACTTCACCCTCATTGTCATCATTTGAGTTGGGTCTGAATTTGTCAAAATTGGGCCCTGTACCAAATCATGGGGCCCTTGAATTGCCCTAACTGTAGGCATTCTTGCAAGCATGTTAGTGGTATTTCAAAGGGAAGAATGACAGAGACAACACCTCAAATGCGTAATTTGACTGCACCTGGTAATTCGTCATTGTGAAAAGGAAATGTGTGTGTTTAACTGTAATGTCTTACTAGGAATAACAAACCAGGCAAACTGACAGGAGAAGATGAGGCAAAGCTTCATGCAGAAGCACCATTCTGCTCTCTTGGTAAGATAAGCAGGAGTTTTTCCAAACCTACCTACAGACTGTTCAGCATGATGCAACCGATAAGCACATGAGGTTTTGCATTGGTCAAATGTCATCTGAGATGAATTGGAGTGACAGGACACACAGTTCCTGCAAAGTAAAGTAAAACTGAATGAGTCCTTAAGTGTGTATTTTCTTTTGTACTAAAAGGCTCTACAAAAGGAACCATGGATCCTCTCAATTCAGCATTTTGTTTCATACTCTTATTAGCATCAAAAAGACCAAGTACAATCCCTAGAGTTGCTTCAGACAAAAGATGTCAAGATACTGAAACTCAGCCATAGGCAGCAGTGGTGGACAACCGCCAGATGATTGGGGCCATACACTCCCATTCCTGGAGCAAGGATGAAACACTTTTGGGGAGCATAGCTGGGGATAGACTCTCCTAAACCCTTGAAAAGCACTATTTAAGAGCTGTTGGTGAGTTGTAATATTACTCCTCATATTACCAATGAGGAGGTGCTTCAAAGGAGTGGTTTGTGCGAATTACATACCATTGTTGTACAAAGAAGACTCCAAATGGCAGACCATAATTTCTGCATGGAGAAAAACAGGATCCTAAGACAGCAATAAGTTGGATCTCTCCTAATGCCAAATGACAACGAGGATGCCCTTGAAATAAATGGTGAATAACTTTCATGGCAGATTTAAAGACCCTGAAAATGACATGGGAGGATGGCGAAGTACTCACTCAAAACCAAAACTGTTGGAGATTCCTCAAAGATTGTGTTATTTTCGAACCATAATCGGGCATAACCTGGTAACAGCCACCTAGTGTTGCTGGCTAATCTTTCTCACACTAGGTCAGATAAAAGGAACTGCAGAATGAACTCACCAAAAGGTGCCTTCATTTTGGCAGCTTCACATATGGCCTAGACACGGAAGAAGCTGCCTGATATGCTAGATAGCATGGTAGGATCTAAGTCTAAATAAGTAAGTTAGTTGTGGGTTGTAAAATGTCATAATGCACAAGAGTCAATCCTCAGCAATGCATATAGTATTGACTATCTGGAATGCCACACCTTGGTACTCTATGTCCTTCTGAAACCACTGGCAAAGTTATACAAGACAGCAACCACAAACTACACGGGAACAAACAAAGACCTTGAGAGACAGTGGGATGTATAATGTCCATGTTTGCTCTTGGATAAAACAGATTAAAAGTAGCAAGTGTTATTTCAGTCGGAACAAACATACCGCTTGTCACTGCAAGGAGTTCTGCAGTTGGGACAGAATTCACACAAACGGCCCAAACTGCTTGGATCAGTGCACCAGCACTTTCCACATACACATCTTCCTCTCCCATTGCAGATCTGGCCATTTGCATTCATGCAGTGCTTTTGTAATGACAATGAACACTGACAGCGGTCGCCCTCCCAGCCAGCAAAGCATCGGCATTTGCCAGCTTCACATTCACCATTGCCTACGAGAACAGAAAAAGAATCAAGATGTGTCAGTCTGTATCTCTACTTGCACTAGCAGCTAGAAAGAGCTAAATTTGTACCTTTCGTTTTCATTGATTGATTGATATATACACTGCCCATCTAGTGAAAAGAATTCTTCACTTTGGGTAGTTTCCATGAATAAAATAAACAGAAACCACAAAAACCCTCCTACTGAAAGCAACACAATATTAAAAAAATATTATGCTGTAAAAAGGGGTCCCCAATCTTTTTGTGCCACGGGCCGGACCACGTTCCCTGGACAGCTGGTTCCTCCCACCATAAACACTGCTGTAAAATGTATCTGTTGTAAACGCATTTCCGACAGCCACGGCTGCATTTATGGCAGCGTTTACGGCAGGCGTGGGCAAGTTTATGCATGCACATTTTAAGGCTGTCATAAATGTGCATGCTCCAGCTAGCGGCAAGCCACATGAAATGGTGCCAGAGGCCAGGTCCAGCCTGCGGGCCATAGGTTGGCCACCCCTGCTGTAAAACTTTGGATCCAGAGATGAACAAACGTATAAAAGAAATCAACAACTACCGGGAGAGTTATCCTTGTATGCTTCTCTACATCTGTGCTTTTTTTTTGACATTTACAAAAAAAAATCCAGGGAGGAAGCCTGACACACAACTTGTGAGGTTGTGGTAAAGGTAAAAATTAAAGACAAAATACTATTTCTTCCAACCCAATTTCCTCTTTCATGCCTCAAACCTTTGCTAAGATAGCTGCTGCCAAAAATACTTCAGCTCTTCCTCTGCTCATCTTTGGGACTGGTGTCAACAGCTGGAATTTTGGCAACTTGAGGAGCTAGACCCATTTTACACTACACATCTCAAAATGTTACAGATGTCACTAATTCCAGGTCAGACCACTACAGAGGAAATAGCTAATTAGGCAGCATTTCGTCCAAAGTCCCTTCAAACCTAATCCGCTCCAGGTATTGCCTAATCCAGTACTATCAAAAGAGTTACAGGAGTATGACTCACCTGTTATTTAAAATAACTGTTATTTAAAATACCCTGAAGCTGTTCATAGTACATTATAAATTAACAAAATGCAATGAAACTGATTCCTCATCTTAATATATAAACCCAAGGTGTCCCCCCGTGATATGTATATGCGCTCCGACAACTGGCCACCCACACCCCTAGAACCACGGCAATTACTTACCTTGCCCCCTTAAACTGGGTCGGCAAGGGGTACCGGCAGCCTCCCGTGGGTTCCATCACCGGAGAGGGGGGTGCGAGGGGGGCATCCCCAGCTGCCGGCAAGTCCTGCGCAGAAACACACAACTGCGCAGGCGCGCTGGGCAAACACCTCCCACATGGCTGCGTGCGCAGCCAGGAAGAGCAGGCACTTCCACAGGCCACCACGCCAGCTGTGTGTACAGCCAGGAAGAACCGGCACTTCGCCGTTCCCACCTACACAGTCTCCTTGACCATTGCAGATCAGATAGTCCTTTTGCATCTTGCCATTTATTTTAGCCACTTCTAAATCCACTATCTTCATCTTAACAAAATCTCCTGAGCTTTTTAAATCAGCATGGCTAATTGTCAAGGATTCTGGGAGATGAAGTCCCAAATATCTAGAGGACCAAAGGTTGAAAATAATTGTCTTAAATGCTCCACTAATCTTTTGAGAATTGTACAGCAGAATAGCAATGGCCAACCTTGGCACTCCAGCTGTTCTTGAACTTCAGTTCCCAGAAGCCCTGATCAGCAGGAATACTGACTTGGGCTTCTGGTAATTGAAGTCCAAGAACACCTGGATTGCCAAGGTTGGCCATCACTGTTCTAGGACATCTGCACGGTCCTCTTGCAAGCCCATTTCCTTGTGCTCGTGCTTTCTGTTTTCCTTTAATTGATCCAATCCCTTTGATCTCTGTTGTAAACTGCAACCAACCTTAAATGTACACAACTGCATTTATCCAAATCTTCTATTCCCTTCCCATCTCCCCCGCATATTTTAAAATACAAGCCAATTAGCCCAATCTGTTGCAGCTGATATATCTGTATATGATACTATCTATGTCGATACTGCAGAGATACACTCTGGAACTTACCAGCACATAAGCTTCCAAGGTAATGTGGGCAAGAAAAGTCATCCTTTTCACAATATTTACCATATATCGTGCCAAGTTTGGTTTTGTGGCAGATGCATTTGCCACCTACACAGTCTCCTTGACCATTGCAGATCAGATAGTCCTTTTGCATCTTGCATTGTTCAGAAAAGACTTCACTGCATAGACTGTCCTTGCAGTAGGGTTCTTGCGCATCCTGAAACATTTCATCAACACATATCTTCTTTGGAGTTATGCCTTCCTCACATTGGCAAGCACATCTTTTGTTTATATTAATTCTGGTGGATTCATTGAAACCAAGGGGTTTCACCATCGCATAGTTTCTTCTGCCATTTGTCCCACATCCTTTTAAGGTAATGGAGATGTTAAAAAGTGCCTGCAACAATAATTATACAGACATGATCATAAGAACAAGGCATTCACATCCTAGAACAGTGATGGCGAACCTTGGCACTCCAGCCTTTCTTGGACTTCAATTCCCAGAGGCTCAAGTCCCTGTGAATCATACAAATGGGTTTACTGTGCATACTAAACCCATTTGAGTGGATTCACAGGGACTCGGGCTTCTGGGAACTGAAGTCAAAGAACAGCTGGTGTGCCAAGGTTCGCCACCACGGTCCTAGAACATCAAAACCAGACCCAACTGTTATGGGTAACAATAAAAAACTCAGAATATACACTTTTCAAATAAAGTTTTCCAAGAAAAAACAATGATGTCATTGCTATACCCTCATCAAATCCCCCCCCCCAGCCATTTTATAAGTGAGGGAAGATAACCCATAAAATTATTCATAGTCTGAATTTATAAGACCAGTCTCGATCGGGCTTCCCCACTCACAACCAAGGGACACGCGATCGAGACTGGCCTCAGCTGTGAGGCGGCCGGCGTGCCCCATAAGAAAGCCTGCCGCATCGGAGTCTCGATCCCGCTCTCACCAGGGGAAAGTTCCCTTGGTTGTGAGCAGGGAGGCAATCGAGACTCCGATGCGGCAGGCTTTCTTATGGGCCACGCTGGCCGCCTTATAGCCAGGAGGTAAGGAGGTCTTATTTTTGGATTGGGCCTTATATTTCAAAGGGGAAAAAAGGGGGGTGTCCTATTATGGGAGGAGGTCCTATATTCGGGGAAACACGGTATGAAATGAAATATGAAATGAAATCCATTCTGATTTACTGACTTTTCAACTTTACTCACTTTACTAGAGGGCTGTCCTTAAACATATTGCTGCATGAGGCTAAATCTTACCCTAATTTAAACTATGTAGCAGCCATAACCACTCAATTTATTATGGCCTTTGAGAAAGGAACTCTGACAAACACCTTGGTTAGGTGTAAAAATACCATAATAACCAGTAAGTAAATGCCCTTTCACGTTATGCCAAATCACTTGTCTGGATGCTGCTTCATTCCGTTGAATGGTAGAGCTAGCACCATACTTTAAAATAACTACAAGCCTTTACATATCTTCCGTTCACAAGGTTTACGTCAATGATGACTTACAGAGTTTGGGCAAACAAAATCCCCCTTAACTACAGAAACACAGGAAAACAAATTCTAAAGAACTGCTGCAAACTTAGTTTAAGATTATTAATAACCATAAGCTAAAATGTTTATTCTTTGATTTAATTTAAAATAAAACTTTGAAAAAACGAAAGGGAAAAAATGCACAGGGCCTATAAAATGTACTTTTAAATCCGTAAATAGACTCTCTTCCATGGAAAAGTACTATAAACATTAACAAAATATTTCTCCCTTGTGAATAAAGACATTCTTCATACTTCAGCTGAGGATTTCACATTTTTGCATCCTTCAAAGCCTGTTTTTCTACTTCCATCAGGACACAGGGCAGTAATTTTGACATTTATGTCTTTGTCTATATTATCCACCTGAATTTTCACTTCAGAGAGCAGCTTCTGAAACAAAAAAACAACAACAGAATTCCATCTCATTCAATCGCAATACATATTAACATAAGCATTTGGTAAGCATTAGCATGCCTGACTAAGTGGATTTAGCCAAAATGAAAGTCTGTCCTCGAATAAAGGACTGAATTGTTTTCAGCATAAAGACTCTATTATAAATCAGTCAGTTATGCCAATGGAACATGTAATCTTGAAGAAGAGAGGAAGTAGGATAGCAATGACCGTATTCCCAGCAAATGTTAGAGTTGCACAGTTCAGTATTTACAATAAGCCTATATTTGACTCTAATGCTAGAGGACAAGCTGACGCATTCACCTCTTACTTAAGGATCATGTCCATCTGCATACCTACATATTATCTGAACATGAGTTCAATGCATGCTGCTATGAGCACCCAGAAGAAGTCCTAGCTTTGTGATGGCGAACCTTGGCACTCCAGATGTTCTTGGACTTCAATTCTCAGAAGCCCAAGCCCTCTGTGAATCCACACGAATGGGTTTAATGCGATTCATCTGGCCTGCGCTGCCCTCATCGTTCCCGGAAGCGAAAGTAAAGTACGCCCATACAAGAGCGTTTTACTTCCGCTTCTGGGAGCGATGAGGGCAGCGGGGCCGGATGAACCGCAGTAAACCCATTCGTGTGGATTCACAGGGGGCTTGGGTTTCTGGGAATTGAAGTCCAAGAACATCTAGAGTGCCAAGGTTCGCCATCACGGTCCTAGCTAAACAATGGGATGTGCCATTTGAGGGTGTTGTGGTTTTTTTTGGATTCTAACCCTTAGAATTCCCCAGACACTTCTGTGCATTCCTGCCCACAGATTTACACCCATGTACACATGTATTTCACTCAAATGGACCAGGCCATATTTTCCCAACTGTCCTTGCTAATGAATTCTCTGTAGAGGACCATTAAAAGAATGATCATGAGAAGAGCTTTCTGAACATCAAAGCAATAGGGAGTGATCATTTTCTGAGGCCTCCTGTACAGGATCCGATGATCAGAGGCTCTCGTCCCTAGTAAAGTCTCTGTTTGTTAGGTCCTATAAAGGGTGGCTCTGAAAAATCTGCTGTTGTTTACATGCTGTCAAGTTGCCTCTGATTTATAATAATCCTATGAATTATCAATTTCCAAAATGCCCTCTTCTCAATAGACCTGCTCAACTATTGCAAACTTAAGCCTGTGGTTCCTTTAGGGAGTCAATCCATCTCATTTTTGGCCTTCCTCTTTTCTTGCTATCTTCAACCTTTCCCAGCATTATTGTCATTTCTAGGGAATCTTACTTTCTCACGATGTGCCCAAACTAGAACATGCTCAGTTTTGATATTTTCACCTCCAGAGATAATGCTGGCTTGATTTGCTCTAGGACCCACCTGTACATTTTTCTAGCAGGCCAGCAGTATATTTCAAATAAATCATTTCCCCCCTGTCAGTTTTCTTTACTAACCAACTTTCATACCCATACACCTCCTCCTTCTTCTTGTGCCGTATTCAATTCCCAATATTGATAATCATCATGGCGATTAGTCTTGTCTTGTGAACCATAGAATTTCATTTGCCTTCTGCACCACAATGTGACAACCGTACCAATGATCCACTTCCATGAGTCACTTTCCCTTTTGGCAAGCAAAGTCCTCATCGGCTGCCCTCCATCAAGATGGATTTAAGTGGGATTTAATCCACTTGGGGATCATCACCCTTCCCTGTGGACTTTGGCACCCAAGGCCATTAGTCCTCAGGGTTGTCAGGTTAATTAACCGCCATCTGATGATCAGCGTTGAATCATTGGCAGTATGTTCTACTCTATTACCATAGCAGGATAACCTGGCCAGACAATTACCCATACACCATGATAGGAAACAAAGTACAGTATTTGTTGCTCTTTATCCTGGCTTTTAGTGAAACAACTTTATACTTGATATTCTTTTCCAGTTCTTTCATAGCTTCCTTTACAAGTTTCAATCTTCTATTTTCTTAGCTGTAGTCTCCTCATAGATTGATGACTGAATGCAAGATTTTCAAAATCTTTCACTATTTCATTTCCCACCCTATTTACAACATTAAAATTCTATAGTTCTTCTATAGTCATAATTTTTGTCATCTTAATTTTTATTTCAATCCTGCTTTGGTACGTTCTTCTCTCACTGTAACTAAAAGTTGTTTCAAGTCATTGCCGCTTTCTCCCAGGCAGATGGTCTCATCTGCATATCGTAAATTA
Organism: Bradypodion ventrale; assembly: GCA_035047345.1. Taxonomy (NCBI): domain Eukaryota; kingdom Metazoa; phylum Chordata; class Lepidosauria; order Squamata; family Chamaeleonidae; genus Bradypodion; species Bradypodion ventrale. The sequence continues at coordinate 103,068,360 of JAWDJE010000006.1, forward strand.
TTGATGTTACTTGCACCTCTTTTACTGAGGACTGAGCATGCTAAGTAATCATGGAGTGCTGGCTGACTGTTCAAAGGAGAAAAGCAGAAACCATAAAGATTATCTTTAAAGATTCTACAAAGCATCATTTTAATGCAGGGCCCACTTTGTAGTTCCCCAAAGCAATCAGTTGAAGAGAAAATTGCAAGATCTTTACATTCAAAAGGAAAAATGGTATTTTTATACACATTTTTATATTCATGTAAAGAGAAAGCTGGCTGAATAGTACATTCATTTAGGTACTGTATCTGGCTATGGAGACCTAGGTTGGAAATTCAATTCCATAGGCAACCTGTACAATCCCAGGGTGCTCTCAAAAGAGGGGAAGGGTCAACTACTACTGAATATGCTCTACCTAGGGACTGCGGTGGCTTAGTGGTTAAAACAATGAACTTGACGACTGGAAGTTTGGCAGGTAAGCATTCAAGACCCGAGTACTGTACAATGGAGTGAGCTCCTGTCTTCGTTCTAGCTCCTACCAACCTAGCAGTCCAAAAGCAAGAAATTGCAAGTAGATCAATAGGTACCACTTTGGTGATAAGGTAAACAGTGTTCTGTGCACTCCAGTCTAGGCATGCATGCTACACATCTATGGAAACATCTGCAAACACAGATAGTGTTGGCTCTTTGGCTGTAAACAGAGGTGAGCACTGAACCCTAGTCAGATACAACCGGCTTTCAAGCAAGGGAGACCTATGCTCTACCTAGAAAATCCTGAAAATGATCACAATAAATCAGAATTGACTTAATGGCTTATGATGATGATTATAGCAAGAAAGAATTCCCTGACCATGAAGCTATATTTTGTGTCATATCTGGAGCCAGAAATGATTTGTTTTACTTAATCCTTTCCTAAAAGCAGCACAAAAATAAATGCCACAACATAAATTCAAAAGCATATACAGTACCTCGTAAGCATCGACTACCAAATCACCAAGATTTGCTGCTTGTGATTCTATCTGTCTTGCAACAGTTCCAGGCAGCAGAGGCAAAAGATCCTATGAAAGAGCAGTATTACAGTTAGAATCCCTGTGGAGATACTGTACTTAATAGACCATAAAATTCCGATGTTTAAAAATACCTTATACCAGTGAAATTGGCTTCCCTGGACCGCAAAAATGACATTAATGTTGTTGTCGATGAGCTTTTCAGAAAGTTGACCAAGAGACGGATGTTCCTGTAAAATCATAAAATGGAATATATATTGTGGTATTTATAGATACATTTAATATGCATGAAGAAAATTATAGATGTGAAATTAACATGAATCTTTACTGGCATAGAATTATAATACGTTTACCATAAGCCTCTGAATGCTTGAAATAGAATGTGGTTTAGGGTGAAATTACACATTATGTTAAATCACATAGCAATATCACATTATGTTCTGCTACTACATACACTAGGAGTCAAGATAATATTTCCTTGAATAAATAGTTATTAGTCATAATGGCTGTAGGTTATGCCTGATATCAGAGGCAGCATGTTTCTGTATACTGGTGATGCAAAGAAATGTGAACAGGAGAGTATCATTGCGTGTCTGTTTTGGATGTGGGATTCTCAAAAACATTTAATTGGCTATGGTGGCAGTACTAGACCAGAGACTTTCATTTTGTTACAGCAAACCTCTTAAGTTCCTGGGAAACTCAAAATGAGAACCAGATTGAAATGTGACAAGTAAAAGTAACTCAGCAATACAGCCTGGTTACCCTGTTACTGGACTGTGGTGGCTCAAGTGGTTAAGATGTTGAACTTGACAACTGGAAGGTTGGCAGGTCAGCAGTTCGAGGCCCGAATACTGCATGACGGTCCCTGCTCTTGCCAACCTAGCAGTTCGAAAGCAAAAAATAGCAAGTTGATAAACAGGTACCACTTCGGTGGGAAGGTAAACAGCATTCTGTGCACCCCGGTGTCTAAGCATGCCTGCCACACGTCCACAGAAACGTCTGCAGATTCAGACAGCACTGGCTCTTTGGCCATAAACACACATGAGCACTGAACCCTAGAGCTGGATATGACTGGCTTTTGAGCAAGGGCCCTGCTAGCACAATTTAGATACAGTACATGAAACCTTTGGTCATCCTGGTCTATTGTGACAGCACACATTACTATCTAGGGGAGAATAGAGGAGAGCGGTTGAAGATAGGAAGGTCACTTGCCATCTGGTTTGTGGTGAGTGGGGTGGGGAAAATACCTCTTAAAACAAGCTGGTTGCCAACAGCCCTACAGAAGTTCATATGCATTTGCATTAGCCGCTAGAATATCATTGTGGGGTATTGTATTTTATTTTTAGAACAAAGTAGTGAAGAATTTTCTACTGAAATGATTACAAAAGGTTTCTTTTTTAAAAATAATAATAATCTGAAACTGATTAACTAGAAATGTTTTTAAAATACACATCACAGAACCTTCTTCTGCTTGTTGACTAGCTCAGGATATTCGGACCCCTTCCTCATCCTGGTGTATTCATTATAATCCTACTGAAATTGTTATCAGATGTTCTACAGAGTTCCACTGAACTTTAGAAGCAAACATCATTGTGGATTCCAGCTGACTTCATCTGAAAATCCACTGAGCTGGAAGCCATACTTAGTCACATTTAATGTAGGCTCTGTGAACTCTATGCACCATCAGCTAGCCATAACTAACCCGTGGCCTGTGAGACATTCCCATCAAACTTGCACTCCCCTCCCCACCACAAATATATACTTTTCCAAGTCTAATTTGCACTTTGATGGGCAGGAGTAAAGTACAACTTCAGCACAAGACTCTCTCGCATACACTCACTCACTCTCACACACGTGCAAACACAACAAACAGGAACTGCAGTTAAACTTAGTAAAAGCCTTGAAGCTGAAAGAGGTTTTCCATTCATGCCTTAGTCTTGCAAAGGGACAAGGCGGTGGAAACGAGACCTTCGGTGTCCAGCTAAATATCCTGCCCAATCATCTCCACACAACTAGTCCATGGAAAAAGCCTTCCACTGATTTCAACAGAAGCCCTTGCCAGTCTGATCACAGCATTTTGGAAGGGTATAAACATGCACAGGAAATGAGTGGGTTTTGTTGCGTATTAGTAAGTTGGATGTGTGCCAGGAGATGCTGTCAAAAGAGTTGGGAAGGAGATACAATGTATGTTAATAATTTCGTGTCAGATAATACTCTGGGTTGAAAGGATTTTTGCTGGAGAAACTCCTCTCAGGAGACGCCCGAATGAGGCTCCTTTCATGTCCCCAAGTGCAGCCTTCGAGTATCCATATCTGACCTTCCAGGCTTCAAGCTCAGCATCTTAACCAGTAAGTCACCAGGAAAGCTGCGTTAATAAACCTATATCTTGATTGACAGGTATGTTGCATGGCTTTAGAGATGCTGTTAGACATTTATTTATTTTATTCATTTATTATTTGCATTTATACCCTGCCCTTTTGGCGCAAGCACCATATAAGGTGTGTCTGTGTGTTGTGTGTGTGTGTGTGAAAGAGAGAGAGAGAGAGAGAGAGAGAGAAAGGGAGAGCAGTTTAGCTTTAGAAAAAGTTGGAAACTATTTAGTTAGTTAAAAGCAATTTAGATTTAGCTTAAGAGACTTTTCTTTATAAGAAAATAGCAGTTGTAGTATTATACCACACGTACTGCTGGTCAAACATGGGATGGATAGTCCAAAATAACATCAGCCATCTGCATTTCACCAAATAAAGCTATTACTCTTTTTAAAAAGTTTAGAGTTCAGAAAGGAAGTTCCTCATTAGCACAGGAAGCCTTTCAATTTAGGCCTTTCCCCCGGTGAGCTACATTTAGATGTCTGTAAAGTGTTTGCATGTCAGGTGGAATTCACAGCATGGAGAATTATTGGATTTGCAGTACAAAAATTCCATAGAGTTCACAGAGCCTCTCCCGAGCAGTGAACTTTCTCCCCAGTCTCTTCTCTTTCAGGATAAGATGAATATTACTTTTCCAAACATGGAAGCTACCCAGACAATAATCTAAGTGGCAGTTTAGTTTCTTGCCAAATTTGTTTTCAGAATACATGCATGTCAGAGTATAGAAGTGGACAAGCTGATGCTGTCTGGAATTATAGCAATAATTAAGAGACGTATACCTTGATACTCGGGTGAATTTTGGTATGACAGGAATTGTTTGCCTGGTTTCATTCTGAATTTAACCCTAAATTGGGATAAATGCCAGATGTGATGAACAGAGCCTTCTCAGTTTTCTCTAGAGGTCTATAAAGTTCTGTAGGGCTATTGAGGCAATGATCAGAAATCAGACTCTCTGACCTGACATGCATATAAAACAGACAGAAAGACACAAAGCTGTATAGCTGACAGTACATATTTAGATCTAGGCTTGTTAAGCAGAAGAGACCAAACAAAAAGAGGACAGAGCATTTCACTGGAAAGTACTTATAGTATTTGATGTATAAATCTCAGCTGAGCAAAATGCAACAAAATGTTTGAAGAGCAAGCTACCATATATACTCAAGTATAAGCCTATCTGAATATAAGCTGAGGTACCTAATTTTACCTGAGAAACCAGGTTGATTGATTCGAGTATAAGCAAAGGGTGGGAAATGCAGCAGCTACTAGTGAGTTTCAATAATCAAAATACAGTGGTACCTCGCTTAAAGAGCATAATGCGTTCCACTTGATTGCTCTTTAAGTGAAACACCTTTGTAAGTGACCAATTGTGACTTCTGGTGTGTGTGTGTGTGTGTGTGTGTGTATTGAAAACCCCAATTTAGTTGTTAAGTGAGTTTTTGGTTGGTTTTAGTTGTTAAGCAAGGCAACCATTCAGAGAAAATTCTGCTCTTTAAGCGAGGTAGTCTCTAAGTGAGGTGTTCTTTATGTGAGGTTTTACTCTAGACCTAATTCGGATGCAACACAGGGCTTCCCCCCTGGCCACACCCACCATACCACACCCACAGAGTACGTAGGGATTTTTTTGACATCTGGATCCTGAAGCAACACTTGAGAGCTCAAAAAACATGCTCAAAGACAGTTTTCCATCCAGTTGTGGACTTAGTATCAGAATGAAGCAAAATAATGTCTTTGTTTAACCAGCAACTTCTACCTTTTGAAAAAGTATTTTTATGAAGTGGCTTAATTCTTGGTGTCAACACTGGCTTTGGAAAAAGTCTTTATTTTTTAACTGGAGACAACAGGTTTTCAATTGAGTGGAACTCACACCCTTACATCAGGCAAACACATATGGCAGAAAGTTGAGAAAAGTGATTGCAGTGAATCAGAGCAAAATTAAACCATCACTGCTGGCTGAACTGGAAAAAAAAGAGAACAATTTCTCTTTGAGAAGAGACAATTTCCCATTTTGCTTCATCATTCTTTGTGTGGAATAGTTAATTTTCATAATTGGATATTTTTCTGTTCCAAATCCAATGAGTACCACGGAATAAATGACCCATGTAACTGCACATTTATTCTTGTGCTTTGACAATCTACCTGAAAGTAAATCAAGGTAACATGATGTAAAATAAAATAAATAAAATAAGATCATGGCTGCAGCATTCAAAGAGATATTCTGCTAGTGTGCATCAGATCTAGAAATCACAGTATCAGATGGTCTCTAATGTGCAGATCTCCTGCGCAGCCAGGAAAATAGATCAGATGACTTGAGTATAAGCTGAGTCTGCTTTTTTCAGCACATTTTTGGTGCTGTAAAAAAAGGCCTATACTCGAGTATATATGGTATCTTACCATGATCTCTCTTATTACCCACCATTAGGTCAATAAATCCAAAATCAGTAAGATCCCAGAAGTGCTCACACTGAATTGACTGGGAGGAAATACATTATTGTTCCATCTAACTGCCCTGAAATAATTTGAGGAAGAAGAGATCTAGCAGGGATACACAGCTCTCATTCAGTACATCTCATTACAGAAGCCTTTCTAATGCTTTAGGAACCATAGTCCAAAGCTAATAGCGTATACACCATATACCTTACCATACTGGTTGCTTTGACGTACACGTTATCTTTCAAATGGCAGTTCCCATCGTTAGGCATTACTATTCCTCCTAATTTACTGTCAAGTGCCAGATGAGAGGTCTGATCTGTCATCATGAGCAGCAGCCGTTTTGCTTCTTTACGCCAGCCAATGTGACTCTACACAAAAACCAAAATAAAAAGATTAACTCATATCAGTATAATGGGAAAATGTAAGTGGAGATACTGATTTGCAATGAAAAATATTGCATAGAGTGGGAAAACACCCATTTGTACATTCTCTTTTAATTGAGCTTAGAACAGTAGTTCCCAACCTTTTTTTGGCCGTGCCCCACCTAAGCATCTCTAATATCATGATTCCATCACCCCCTTTGTAACATATAATTCTCTAGGCCTCTATACCAGATATGTATAAATATATACCACAAAAATCCACTCTTATGTCTGATGAAGTGGACTTGATCCACAAAAGCTAACATTAAAATACAGGATTTAGTCTTGTTTTGTTTACTCTCTGATATAAATCTTATTATTCAAAAAATGAATTCATGTGGAGGAAACCTAAATGGCCATTAACTTGGTTTTAAAAAGTTTCCAAAGAATATGCAAAACATTCACTGTTAATAACTCATTCTCAAATTGTCCCCCTTAAAAATCAAATTGCTCCCTTGTGGGGTGTGTGCCCCATTTTGGGAACCAAAGGCTTAGAGTGATTGGAAGCACCAGTGCTATCTTTTGACAAATGGAATACTTCACACATGAAGTTCCATAAATAGCTGCAAAAATCCTTTGACCCAGAGATTGGAAATGAAAGTTGATAAGGTAGTGCAAATTAAATTGCCTTCCCTCTGTGAAAAATTATCCACTGTGGTTTTCAAAAGAACCACAAGCCTGTATAGGGCCACGCTCCTCCCTGCCATAACCGCTGCCATAAAATGCATCCATGGATGTTGTAAACCTGTTTATGACGGCCGCGGACTCATTTACAGCTATAGTAAATGTGCTTACGATGGCCAGAGACTAATTTACAGCAGTAGTAAACTCATTTAAGACAGCCGTAAATGAGTCCACGGCCGATTCCTGCAGCAGTGGTGGCTGAGGCAAGGTCAGGGGCTAGATTATTTGGTGTTGTGGGACAGATACAGCCCACAAGCTGTAGGTTGAGAACCCCTGCTGTATAGACTTGGAAAATTTGCAGGGTTCAACAGCACAATATAAAGAAGGAATAAACCACCTCTTAGCATTTTATACCTAGGAAGCCCTGGAAACAGTTGTAAATCAGAATCAACTTGACGGCACATAATAATTATTAAGAAGAACAACAGACCACAAATCTGTTGTAAATTACCAGTTACCTCTTACCTGACACACTGCTGCCTGAAGCATAGCATCAAAGCCTCCTTCAGGTGTATCAATATTGCCAGAGATTTTCTGTTTATTAATTGCACTTCTGAATTCTGCTATTTTATCAGTCAGTGATAAAACATGTATATAACCATGGGGAGGCATGCAATCTAGATCATAATCACTGTTTGGCACACAAAAAAGGTGACATGAAATCATAAATACTTTCTAAGCCAAGTTTTAATACAGTTTTTACTCTTCATTCTTTGCATATTACTTAGAATTTTTTTAAAAAATAAATAAATATGAATAACATAAATGAATAAAATTAACAGTAGCCAGTAACATGATGGTTACATGTTTTTAATATTTGGTCAACTATACTGTATGTCAGTTTAATAATCTGTGACAAAAATGAGCACTGCATTCAGCCCCAATAACTCTTACATGAGCTGGCAAATAAAACAAGAACATGTCTACTAAATACTATTTTTGTTACCTTGGAACTGGATAACTATGGTTAAAAACAAGTGAAGAAAATAAGCTAAATTCAACTCATGATTTGGTTTCCTAGCTTATTTGAAGACAATAGCTAATGTTTCTCGGTTAAGGTAGAATGGAAATATAGTCAATGAAAGATTTTGCTGTTTGTTTGCGGTCTCATTTAAACTTTTGACAGATTTAAGAGCTTGAAATGTTCTATTACAAATTCCCTTAATTTTTCTGCATGCTTTCTGTAAAACTAATTTGCAGAATTTCAGCTCTTTAATGCATGTCGACTCTTCAAGAAAATCTATTGGTTAACATGCTACATTAAGAAAACTGAAACTTTAGTAAAAGCAGACATAATTTCTGATTCTGAACTATGTATGGCTAAATCCAACACCAATGAAAACTAAAGGAGACTCATTAAAATGCAAAGGACAATTGAGCCACAACTAATAAAAAATTCCATTGTTTTCAAACAATCTTCTCTGAGCAGGACTAACTCTGCATTTAGCCCACTAACTTTTACTCTGGGGCAGTAAGACTTAGGTTTACAGCATATATCACTTCTGTGCATAAAGATATCTGAAGACATCAGAAGATATTAGGATTTGCTAAAGGATACTTAAGCAAAGCAACTAAACTTAATAAAAGTTTGTCCATCAGTTTTTGAAAACTACTGGCTCTCAAAGACTGCCATTCCAACAGTCTTAAGAAAAGTATGTTTAAGAAAGTATCTTTTTGTTTGATTTTGAGACCTGCATTTAAATTTAAAGAAAGTATGTTTAAGAAAGTATTTTTTTTGTTTGATTTTGAAACATGCATTAAAATTTACTTACCTGCACTGGTTATGGATTCTTCCTGGATGAATACTAATGTAAGGCGACACTGTCTTATCCACATAGGATCCAAATCCAAGGTGTAAATCAAGGGAAATGTTTTTCATCTTTTGAGATAAATCAAACCCAACAGAGTTTAATTTTTCGATATTTTTGTGCATAGAGGCAGACACGTCAACCAGGTAATAGAGATCCACAGGGTACTTTTCCAGTGGGCGGACTTTCAACATAAAACTTGCTTCGGATCCTAATAAGTGGAAACGTAGAACTATAATCAATACTTCTGGATGTTCAGTTTCCTTAAAGTCTTCTAAAACAGGTTTCAGAGAATTTGGCTTATCCTATTGAATTTGACCTAACATAAAGTTACACCTGCAGAACTGTCTAGGGAGTTGGGCCCAGACTTTTTGTATCCAATTGTACAATTTATTGTATGATTCAGGATGCAACTATTGTGGAGGTCAGCTGCAGGAATCCTTCAAGACTATAACTTCTTCCCTGGAATGATTTTCCCTAACGTTTACATAAATTTGAGCTACACACACGGAACCATGCAACAGGATTTTAGCCATGCAGTGGTACCCCGCTTTACGAATTTATTGTATTCCATGGACCGTTTCATATTATGAAAAATTTGTAAAGCGAATTTCCCATAGGAATGTACTGAATGCAATTTCCCAAAACCAAAATTCATAAAGCGAAACAAGGTACCACTGTACAATCCTAAATTGCAGCAATTACTAAGCTTTAGATAAACATAACTGTACTTGCCCACCCTTCTTTCAAACCTTTTTAAAAATCTCCCTTCATCCAGCTTTATTCATTACAGTATTTGTATTACCACACATGCTGGTGGTGCTTGTTTAAAAGTTATTCATTATTTGTGTCTGTGTGACAGATATGGCTGTCAGGAATGGTTAAGAAAAAGTAACTAAGTGATCCTGCTCAACCAAGTATTGAATGTGGTATACCTTGTATACTGCAATATACTGAAAGGAAGATAGAAAGAGAATGCGAACAAAATCTAGAATTTTTCATGACTGGAAATTTATTGAGAAAAAGGGTAATGTACTTTCATCTTTTTAAACCATAGTTAGGCCACAACATCCCAAAAAGTCTCAACAATATACCAATATGGGAAAACAAGCTCAAAAGGGCACCTCTACTTTGCTTAATAGCCTCAGATGAGAAAAACAGCCAGATTTCCTCTTACCCTTTTCTCCCCTTCAGGCCACTAATCTAACCATCACTTTAATAGCCTATGCACAAGACTGCAATAATACATTTATTTTTCACTTTGAGTCCTTATTCACAAAACATTGCCAGGGTTTTCTGCAAACTAAGGAAAAGAAATGCACAACATTCTTTCTTTTTGGGTAGATATAAAAGCAGAACTTGGGAATACTGTAGTAGTATGAGTGTTAATGCATTTAATGTTAAATTGTTAAAGAATGGCTAATCTGTTACAATTAAAAATGTCATGAATACTATTTTTAAATACAGTTTTAATATAAAGATAAATGCACATTACAAAAAAATAACAATAAGACAATAAACAACAAAAATAAACAACAAAAATACTATACAATATCCAAAAATACTATGTGCTCCCTTCACCCAGCAGAACAATACACATGATTCTTTCATTTTCTTTATGCTATCATCTCTATAATTTATCCTTCTTTCCAAAATGATATTTGTTCTTGGCCTATTTTATTTTCCCTTTTCCCTTTATCATTACATAGTCAAGAAACCCTCCCCATATTCCCTTAAAATTTGATTTATTTAAAATACTAATTTTAAAAATAATTTGTTAATTAATTCATTGAAACAATCCTTTTTTAAAATATTGGATAAAATCCTGTTCTTCTTTTGTGTCCCAATCAAACCCTGGACTGCCAAAACGAAACCACTTTCTTGGCTTTGTCACTGGCCAAACCTAAGTTCTCATCAGTTCATATTTCTGGCAATAATTGGCAGACCAGAAAATTAGCCTGATTTATAACAAAGGAACTGAAAATCCTGTTACACTGCCCCATGTGGGCCAGTGGTGATGATGTGACAATCAGTGGCTAATCACCGGTGATTAACGACAAATTGCCTCTGAGTGCACACAACTCATCAACAGAACTGAAGTTGGGTGAACTCTGAAATCGCCAAAAGTAGCCTTTAATCAGCAGTAATTTGCTGTGCAAATAGATTTCAACCATAATTTAAAATCAGTCAAAAGCATTAAATTGATAAACTTATAAACATAATTTAAGTTAAAGAGACAAGAAATGATAAAGACAGTCATGCTAGCCTTATTAAAAGAAAATATTTTAAATATGTTATTGAAAATTTTAATAGTAGCCAAATGATTTATAAATAATTACTGTATATTCAGAGTCTGCACAAATTATCTTCTCAAATTTTCTGTCATTCTGACAGCATTGACCATGAAGTGGATCTTGCTACTCTGCTTACTGTCCTATTTACCCACCCAGACTACTGCTGTTAAAGGCTGAGGTGTAAATATTAAAATAATTTCTGCTTCCTACCCTGCACACCTTAACATGCTGAATTACACTTCTTGTTCCATCAGTAGGAGCTGAGGGCTCCTCCTTCTGGTAAGGAAAGCAAACAGCATATTAAAATAGAAATCTACTACAATATTGTCAAGAAATCTACTACAGTAAAACCTTGCATAAAGAGCGCCTCGTTTAGAGACTAACTTGATTAAAGAGCAGAATTTTCTCTGAATGGTCGCCTCGCTTAACAACTAAAACCAACCAAAAACTCAACACCTAAATCGGGGTTCGCAATTCCCCCCCTCGCCAGAAGTCACAATTGGTCACTTACAATGGTGTTTCTCTTAAAGAGCAAACTCGCTTAAAGAGTAATCCCATGGAACGCATTATGCTCTTTAAGCGAGGTAACACTGTACAGTATTGTCATTACAAAACAATTGTAAAAGCAGATACTGTAGGTGCCTTCTTGACTTTTAGGTTTTCACATTTAAAACTTCCCAATGCACCTTTAAATACTTTGAATGCTTCAGTTTTCTTTTAAATGATAGGTAGTTCAGCTCTGTGTTGCAAATATGGATTTTAACTGCTTTTATTTTAAATATTTTCAGGTGCTCTTCAGTGTTGAGCTGCTACAGGTGCCCAGGCACCGGTAGCGGAAATTGCCCTAGGCCACGCCCACTTGGCCGGCCACGCCTACCTCCCTGCCCCAAGCCATGGTGTAGGGAGACAAAGTGGGCATGGCCCACAGAGTTAGCCACGCCCACAGAGTTAGCCATGCCCATGGTGGGGGTAGTAAATTTTTTTGCAGTGCATCACTGCTTTTTAGTTCATTTGTATTTTATTTGTTTTAAAATTTAAGCCAATACATCAACATTTTCCGATGAATAATTAAAGCAGAAATGAGAAGAGGGAAAGATAGGTAGGAAGAATCGGATTAGTAAAACACAGTGGGCATTTACAAAAATTAAAATTTCTGAGATCTGGAGCCAAAGGTAGGATATAAACACAGGGTGGTGGGTGGTGGTAAAAAACAATAAAATACAGGACATTTGTCTCTACTAAATTCACCACACAAAGAAATAATATCCTTATTCAAAAGCCATGTGTTGAAACAAGAGACTAGCCACAACAGACATCTATTATGCAACTCTACATGTTGAAATAAACCATTTAAAATATTTTCAAGATGAATATTAACAAGTTGGGTACTTTTAAAAACCAAAATTTGAAAATATTCCTTTCTGATCTTAAGAGTATAAAGTGAGTCTGTCTTTATGAGAAATAATTTAAATTGTGCCTCAAAAATTAGGATAGATTTGCATATGAATGATAGCCATTAGTTTGGGGCTGGCAGGCTGTGAATGGACCTATTTGTTTTCTTTATAAATGGGACATCCTTGATCAGGAAATGGAACTACTGTACAACTTTAGGTTCTGTTCTGGTTTGGTATTGACAAACTATGTGGATAATAAGAGCCACACAGTTCAAGAAGCAGTGCTCTACTGATGTAGCCGCATAAAAGACAAACAGACTGCCAGTCCCAGAAGCTCCCCATCTCTCTTTTTCACAATGGTCCTGTTATTGGGTTAACTTAGATGCAATGCTTAATCATCAGTTTGTTCTGAGCAGGTCTATTGCTATAGGTATGGGGGTTGAGTTTACAATCACGGTTGCTCTCAGTTTTTGTTTTCCCTTTGCATCAATTGTGGAGTATTTCACAATGCTGAATTTCACCAGCAAACTTAAATAAACAGTATTAAAAAAGAGTATTTTTTGCTTGCTTTGATGACTTCTGCACCCTGCCCACAGCCTGTCCGGTAACCCCACTTTTTTCAGCTTGACCCTAATACCTCAATACAATGAATCTCAACAAAACTTGGGTTTACATGCCCTACCTGGTTGCAGAGCCAGAGGTTGGGGGTTTGATTCCCCACTGTGCCTCCTGGAAGAAAAGCCAGCCTGTATGGTCATTAGCAAACTGACCAGTCCCAGAGAGCTTCCAGAAGAAGAAACTGGTAAACCACTTCTGTGAAAAGGGTGGCCATAAGTCAGAATGGACTAGACCAGTGATGGCCAACCTTGAAACTGTTACCAGAAAAATGGCTACTGGATACAGTTACAACTTCGGTTCGAGTCACTGGTGGAGCCCTTCTCCCAAGAACGAGGAAGCGTTTAATATAGGCAAAAATTAAAATTGGTTTATTGAAAAGGGGTTTAAGCGTCACTGGCCTGGTGCCGGAAAAAGCCCTAGTCTCAACCTTTTTGCCTATTAAAGTCCCTTAAGTGAGCAGCTCTTTTTGGTTCCGATGTCTTGCGTGCAAATGTGCTGAGAGCGCTGGTGACATTTCCTATCAGGAGATTTTTATACCCTCCACCCAAGGGACCTCAACTAGTTCTACTGCTAGCTAACAAGTTTACAAAACAAGAGATTTACAATGGTGAACAAAAACCCGGCACCAGACTCTTTAGTTACATTAAAAGGTCAATCATATAGAGACAAAACAGGTCAATTACATAGAACAAAAGGTGATGGGTAGAGCAATTGCCCTGGAAATGACAGAGTTCATAGTTTAGCAAATGCAGGTTGTGACATCATTCAGGTGACATCCAATGGGCGCCAGGATTGTAATTTGGCACAAATCAGAAGTCCAGATTTTGAATCCAGGTTGAGAATTGACCAATAACGAAGATGGGCATCCTTCAGACTCCCCTGAGGAGGACCATTGCTTTGAGGCTCTTGGCAAATTCCATTCCCACCCAGCAATTACTTCATCCTGTCTCATCCCAAGCACTATCTAGGATAATCACAAAAGAAATTTCAGTATCAATGGATATGCAGACTTCCCCCATGTCCCAATTCCGATTGACCTCTGGACTGCCTTTCTCCATTATATCAAAGTATGCAGGTGATAGTAAGCACAATAAGTGACAGGAAAACAGGAGATTGAGATGGAATTTCTGAACTTCCAAGGGTGAGAGGTAACAATAGGTAGGGCAATTGAGGCCTTTCCTGTGTAACTGGAGGGCTTTGGGTGTTAATTTTGACTCCTGCTTTGAGACATAGAAGAGAGAATGTTAGATATCAAATTTATATTATTTAATAAGGCCCTGGCCCCTTTAATCAAATTCCGCATTTTTATTTACACCAAATAATCATTTCTTTTCTACATCCTGAAGCAAGCACTGCTTTACTTTGACAGCCTTGTGATAATTGTGAGGTTCCTGACCATATACAGAGTTCTATTCATGAAAGTAGGGGTTATGTATGGGCACGGTTAACTGGCAGATTTCCTTTATAGCTTGAGAAAATTGACATATCTAAAAGATGACTGAGAAGACCAGTGAAGCAGGGGAGGCTTGCAGTTATGCCCACAAGTATGTGAATGGAGGTGTGTTAGAGTAATGCTTGGTGCAAGACAGAAACCTAGAAATGGGTGGCAACTAAAACATAGTAAATCTTGAAGGAATAAAAAGAGTAAGCATGGAAAATAAAGAGGAATAAAATTCGGGTGGTGTGTCCCTGAAAATGGAGGTAACAGTCCTTCCCTCTCTCTTCCGTGACATGGCGACAAAAGGGAGCCATGCTCACGTCAAACAGCGGTGGTCTCGGTGATGATGTACCCCGCCCCTTGGGTCCGGGGAATTGAACAGGCTGCCCTCAGCGATTGCAGCATTGGAACACAGACACAGATGAAAATAATGCCACCAACTATAATTAAAGCTGTGACAAAAATATGTTTAAGATAACCGAAATCAGGCAGCCAGCTCGTAAGCCATGACCATAAAGAAAATCCTTTATCCTCCTTAATTTCTGAAGTTAAATTTGTGAGACCATGGATTGAATTCTCAACCTGCTGGTAATTATCCTGCAGGTCCAGGCAGCACATACCATTAAAATCAGAACACTTCTTATTATGGAGGAGCAGCAGATAATCAATGGTCATACGGTTCTGGAGTGTGGCATCCCTGATTCCAGCAAGCTCTTGATTGATTAAATGCAGGGCATGACTGGTGAAATTCAAACCTTTTACCACAGAGCAGGCCAATTTACTTAGCTGCCTGGCATTTGAGACTGCTAGCCCTGAGACACCCACAAGTGACACTGCCAGTGCGATGTATTCCGCTTCAGACAGCAGGCTGACTGAGGAATCGCAGGTTGAAGCTAGTCCATGGGTTTCCGTGTCTCGCTTAGACTTTTGTTCTAGAGAGAGCACTTCCCTTGAAGGGAGGAGGACACTTAGTCTGGCAAGGGAGCATGGACCTCCATTGGCAGATGCAGGAACATAGGTGAATGTTTGTAGTCCACAAACAATGAACCATCCAGGAGGCAATTTGATAAAGTTTGGGTGGAAGGGAACCTTTTCTATTTTGTCACATTGAAGTGATAGGTCAGAGGGGGTCACGTTGTAACATTCTGAGGTACATCCCTCCCAGACCACGCAACGTGGGGACCTGGTTACTGTCCCTACACGGAAACGTAACATTGAATTATCCCGGGTGTTCACAACCTGCCCTAAGGTGAACAAGTTTCCATAGTTGCATGGAATCAAATGTCTGATTGGGTGCAAGCTCAACTCTGGGCGAGTAATGTGTTCTAAAACAGTAATGTCTGAGGTAACTGCAATTAAACATGAGGCAACCACTTGTCCTACTGAGTTGCCTGTTTTTAAACAGATGTTGGAGACATTTGCGACATTCCTCCCCAGATATTCCCAGATGTTATCATGAACATCTATCTTTCTGAGTATTGGGTGCACCGCAGAAACCCAGGGAGGGGAATCGCAAAGTGTCCAAAGCGTAATAACACATCCTATAAACTTAAACATTTCTAAAATATGCAAATAATAAACCCTTATGACACTTAAAGAAATCAATTATACTTTTAAGAAAACCTAAATAACTATACTGTGCACAGTGACTACAACATAGACTAAATAAGCTATTTACGCATAAGAAAATATTGGAGAGGCTACTTATTGACCCGATGCACAGGCAAACCCTTGTGCGCCGAGACGTCAGGTTGTTTTCGAAACAGCAGCTTCAGCCCGTCTAGGCCTTCCACAGACCAGTGGCTCTTTTCTCTCCTTCTCTCACGCTGCCGATTTCTCTTGAAGTCCTCCAGTACTGGGGTCGGCTTCTGTACTGGGACGTTGGCTTCTGGCGCTGGGGCGGGTGCTTTTCTTACTCGTGTGTAATAAATCCAAGCGGCAACACCCTCAACCTTTAAACAGGATGGTGATGTCATCAAGACTTGGTAGGGTCCCCTCCAGCGGGTTTCAGTGAGACCAGGGTTGTATGCCTTAACAAACACCCAGTCCCCTGGGTTGAATTTATGCAATGGGTCTCGGATTGCGTGGACCTGCTTGTTTAGGAGAGACTGCAAATTTGTCTGGAGGAGATTAGACATGCTTTCCAAATACCTCTGCAACTGTGTTCCTGGCACCTGATTAATCTTCTCCCTCCCCCCTGGGAGGTCACCTATTGGATATGGACGACCATACACGGCTTCAAATGGGGAGATTGCAAGTTTACCACGGGGCAGGATTCGAATTCGCAGTAAGGCTTGGGGAAGCAAATCCACCCAACCCAGACCTGTCTCCTGAGCTAACTTGCGAAGGTGATTTTTAATAGACTGATTTGCCCTCTCGACTTGTCCCGAACTCTCGGGGTGCCAGGCGGCATGAAGGGACCAGGGGATATCTAAGGCTTGTGCCACCTTTTGTGTGATTTCTGCCACGAAGTGCATCCCATTGTCAGAGGTCACCCCTTGCCATGGAACCCCAAACCTTGGAATAATTTCATTAATTAATTTGCGAACTACTTCCCTGGCTTGATTAGTTTTACATGGAAATGCCTCGACCCAGCCGGTTAAGGAATCTGTAAACACAAGGCAATGCTTATAGCCTCTATGAGGGTTCATTTCAGAAAAATCCACTTGCCATTTTGCCCCAGGAACAGAGCCGGTAGGCTGACTTCCCCAGGGGCCCTTCCGAACCCCAGTATTCGGGTTATTTTGAACACAAGTCAAGCACATTTGGCATACTTCCCTGGTAATGTGGACTATGTCCTTCATGACAGCCCATGACTGTAAGCATTTCATTAAGACCTGTGGGCTTGCGTGGGTGCGTCTGTGTGCCTCCCTAACAATGTCTGTGCCCAGGGACCTTGGAATGAGAATTTTACCATCATTAAAAACTATCCATCCATGCTCAGTTATAGTCCCTCCTTTCTCAAGACCATACTCCTTCTCGCTGTCAGTGTAAGGTGGGTTTTCTGGCAATTTGATTGCAGGTGCGGGAATTGGGGTGATATTGACTAGCTGTTTGTCAATTTCACGAGAGGCAGCAGCTTTGGCCGCTTCGTCTGCTAGACGATTACCCTCTTGTTGTTCCAAATCAGAGGCTTTGCCATGGCCTCGAATATGAATTACGGCAACTTCAGATGGGCAATGGACGGATTCCAACAGGCGCATCACATGATCACCATTTTTGATAGGCTCACCATCCGCTGTTTTAAAGTCCCGGTTTCTCCACATGACCCCATATATGTGCAACACACAGAATGCATACCGTGAGTCTGTGAAAATGTTAACCCTTTTATTGTAGGCTATTTGCAAGGCTCTCATGAGTGCTATTAATTCAGCAACTTGGGCAGAGGTGCCCGCAGGGAGCGGGTCAGCCTCGACAATTCCAGTTATGGTGACCACAGCATACCCAGCCCTTCGAATTCCCTGGGCTACAGAACTGCTACCGTCCACATAAAATTCCAAATCAGGATCAGGCAGGGGGGTGTCTTTTAAGTCTATGCGGCTAGAATATTCTGAATCAATGGTTTCAACACAGTCATGAACCATATTGGATTCGCCAATTTCTGGGAGCAGGGTGGCGGGGTTAAGAGCAGAGCACACTGCGAGTCTGCGGCCGGGTTTATCAAGCAACGCTGCCTGGTACTGTGCAATTCGGGTATTCGAGAGCCAGTGACTGCCCTTCTGTTCCAATACTGTGGTTACGGCGTGTGGAACGAAGATGGTCAGTTCTCCCCCCAAAGTGAACTTCTCTGCGTCCTCACAAAGGATGACCGTGGCTGCCACGTTTTTTAGGCACGTCGGCCAGCCACGCGCTACCGGGTCCAGTTGCTTAGATAGGTAGGCTACTGGCCTGCGCCAGGAACCGAACCACTGTGTTAGAACCCCCAGCGCTAACCCCTTAGACTCATGGACAAAAAGTTCAAAAGTTTTATCAGGGTTAGGCAGGCCCAGTGCGGGAGTTTCGAGAAGCTCTTTCTTTAAGGTTTGAAAGGCTCGCCGCATTTCTGGTGTTGCCTCAACCCGCTCCCCTGCCTGTTTTAAACCCTCAAATAAGGGTCGAGCAATTTGGGCAAAGTTGGGAAGCCAAACTCTGCAATAGCCGCACATACCCAAAAAACTTCTCCACTGTTTCTTAGTCTCGGGTAGGGGTACCTGGCAAATCGCCTCTTTCCGCTCTGGACTGATTTTGCGTTGTCCCTGGGATATCAGAAATCCCAAGTACAAGACTTCCTCTCTGGCAATTTGGAGTTTTTCTTTGCTTACTTTGTAGCCTTCATCGCCCAGAAAATTCAGGAGGTGGATTGTGGCCTTTTTGCAATTGTCTATGCCCTCACTTGATACCAACAAATCATCAACATATTGGACTACATTGGCAGGCACAGGGCTTTGCCACCCTCGG
Organism: Bradypodion ventrale; assembly: GCA_035047345.1. Lineage (NCBI taxonomy): Eukaryota > Metazoa > Chordata > Lepidosauria > Squamata > Chamaeleonidae > Bradypodion > Bradypodion ventrale. The sequence goes on from JAWDJE010000006.1 coordinate 103,087,240, forward strand.
AGCAAACGACTGAGGGCTTCCCCAAATAGAGTGGGGGATAACTTAAAACCCTGGGGAAGGACTCCCCATGAGTAATGGTTGGCGGGGACTATGACCTCCCCAGGAGGGGGGTCCCATGTGAAGGCAAACATTTCTTGGCACTCAGGAGCTAGGGGTATCGAGAAAAAGGCATCTTTGAGATCTATCACGGTATAGCGATCATGGTGTGCAGGTATTAATGTGACCAAATTGTAGGGGTTCGGAACTATGGGAGAGACATCCTGAACAGCTTCATTTAAAGCACGGAGGTCTTGGATGAGCCTGTATTTTCCTGTGTCTCCTTTTGGGACTCCCATGATTGGTGTGTTAAATGGAGACTGGCAGGGATATATTAAACCCCTGTCCAGCAGAACTTTTAAAACTGGCTGCAATCCTCGCTTTGTCTCAATTTTTAGTGGATACTGTTTAATGAAGACTGGCCCTTGGCCAGGTTTTAACTTAACCATGGCTGGTTCTGCTGATTTTGCCCGCCCGGGTCCCTTTCCATCTGCCCATACTGAGAGTGTGACTTCTCTGGAGATTTCTTCAAGGAGGGGATCAAGTTTTAAAGTGAACACTCCTCCCAACACAAAGATTTTGGCTTCAGGGGTGGCAAAGGTTACTGTGCACCCCTGCTCAGAAAATTCAAGTTTGGCGCCTAATTTTTGAAGTAGGTCTCTGCCTAGGAGATTGGCTGGGCACTTGGGCAAATGTAAGAATTAATGGGAAATTTCCTTGCCTGCTACACTGATCTTAACAGGAGGCAAGATTGGGGCTTTCTCCAGGTGTCCAGAGGCACCAACAATTGACTTGGAGTTGCCTGTGTTTTTTGCTATTTCCTTTGGGGGCTCCTGAATTACAGAAAAAGTTGCCCCAGAATCGAGTAAAAAAGGAACTGTTTTATTTCCCACCCTTATATCCAGTACGGGGTCGCCGGGTGGAAGTCTGATTGCAGACCCCGGACCCCGTCAATCACTATAATAGCCTCGGGGGCCATCCATAAACAATGTATTGGCATCAGCTGGATCTTTATTGGGGCAGGGGCGGCGCTGGTATTGTCCATTTGAGTTTACAAACCCATGATTTTGCCCGCCCGAGTTGTCATGTCTCGGCTTTGGGTATGGGCATTGCCTAAACCAATGGCCCCCCTCCCCACAGTTGTTGCAGGAGTAAGGTGGTGCCCGGGGGTCTCTGGAAAACTGAGGGGGGGCAGATTGCACCCATCCATTTCCTTGAGTGGGCTGTGGCTGTTGGTTTTGGTTCCATCCCTGTTGGTTTTGGTTCCATCCCCCACCCTTAGGGGGCGGCTGTTGCTGGGGGAATGCTCCACAAGGGTTGCCTCGTGGTGGCTGGAACTGTGGGTTCTTGGGTCTTCCTCCCGAGTTTGGGGGGAAGCCCCACTGCACTTGTGGCTTGTTGTACTCCTGAAGGGCAGCCACTAAGACTTTTTGATCCTTTTGTCTCTCTCTTGCTTTTTCCTTTTTGTCTTCCTCTTCCCTATTATTATATACCCGGAATGCAGTGTCAATTAACTTCTGCATATCACATTCTAGGGGAGACTCTATGCTGGAAAGTTTTCTTTTTATATCCTTTGCTGAGTTGGCAACAAACAGGCTGGTCACTAGTGTTTTACAGACAGCCGATTCTGGGTCCTGACCCAAGTACTTGCGGACTGCCTCATGGAGCCTTTCTAAGAATGCTGTGGGAGTTTCTGTGGGTCCTTGGCGTACATCATACACCTTGCCCATTGCGTACTGTTGGGGGGCACCATTTCGAATCCCCTCTAGGATGCATTCACGATAGCGAGCCAGGTGGGCTTTTGAAGCCTCGTCAAACCCGACCTTTGCATCCCATTCAGGTCTCTGCAGGGGTACTACAACATCTGGGACCAGGGGGATAGCCATGTCCTGGGGGTTTTGGAGCTTCGAAACATGCTTTAGAGCTGCGTTTCGAACCATTCGAATTTCCTCTGTTGTGAAGAGGGTGTTTAAAAGTTGCTGGACATCTATCCAGTTTGGGTTGTGGGTGTTAAAAATACTCTCCACTTCCTTTGCTACTGCCAAGGGGTGTTCAAGATAGGAAGGGAAAGTCCTCTTCCAATTCAGGAGGTCAGTGGATGAGAACGGTACATATATGAATCCAGTTCTCTGCTCTCCATTGGGGGAGATCACCAGCTGTTCCCTTAGGGGAAGCATGAGCTCAGCTGAACCCCCCTCAGCCCCGGCAGCCGCCTGGGCCCGAGTAACTCTCCGTTCCTCTTCTGCCTGCTCCTGTATCTGGGGTAACCTTTTAGTGGCTTTCCCTTTCTTGGTGTGGGGTAATTTTGCGTGGGGTTCTGTCCTTCCCCTCTCTTCTCGGCACAGCGGGGTCTCCTCTTCTCTATCCTCAGAACTAACTTCGCTGCCTGAATCTTTATTTTGGGGTCTCCTAGCTTTCTTTCCCTTGCCTTTTATTTTCCCTGGCCTGCGTTCCTGGGATTCCTCCTCGGAACTTGAGGCCACATTGTCACTATCTGAGTCTGGGGGGGTCCCCTCTGGTTCAGGTCTCCACTTTACCCGTTTGGCACATTTCCTCTTGGCTCTTTTTACACTGGTTTTTCGTACCAGGGATTCAACTTGTTGTTGGAGTTTCTCCAGCTCCTTTTGACAATTTAAAAGTGCTTTCTCCTGTACCGACTCAAACTCCACGTTTGGGATGGTAGCACCAGGGTCTCTCTGGACCACCTGCGCAAGCGGTGCAGATGGGAGCACTGGAGGAGAAGCTAGGAGCTCAGCCTGAGGGGCTATAGGAGCGGAGGGTCTAGCCACCAAAGGGGCTTGCTCATTTATCATTAAATTTATGAGGTCTTGTGCAAACGGGTTAGTCTGAGGAAGGTATAAGGGTCTTAATAACTCTTCCTCCTGCCCAGGGTCTACAACTTCTGTGTATTCTGGGGGTTTGTCCTTGCCACACGTTGCTATTTTCACTTCCTTTGCTACATACAGGTTTCCTATGCAAGGAAACCTTTCTGGGTCCTCATGTAGCTTTAAGAATAGGCCAATATAGGGCAGGTCATCTTCTCTCCCTGGGGTAGCTTTACACCACTGGAGGAGTGCCCTTAACTCAGTGATTTTTAAGCTGCCACCAGCGGGCCAGCTAGGTGCCAAAGATTTTTGGGTGGGCCAATCCTTAGAACACAGGAATTTTAGTCTACGCTTCGATAACCGGGATTTTGGACCTGTTAAGTCTTTCCAATTTCTTAGGATGTTCCATAAGGGCGTCCCCTTAAGGGTCACATCTTTTGACTTTGTAGGAACACTCAGCTGTTCACCCATGACGTACTGAGATTTTAGTTGCTTTGATCAAAGGCTTTCGGATCACGAGTTACCCCTTTTACCTACAGGGAGCGTTCACCGTTAATTACAACAATATTTGGCTCAAAGTAATCGTCTCTTCTTGCCCTAACACAATTTTTCCAACCTCAAAGTAATCGTCTCTTCTTGGATGGCTACCCAATTGCCCTGCGAGTGACTTCCAGTGCGCTACTGGCCACGACACTCAGAATTTGTGCCTCCTCAAGGGAATCAACCTTTCTTGGTAGGCAGATCAATGGGGGGTTTTCGTAGCTCCGGGTGATGAGGCCGTGCTACTAATTGCAATTTTCCAATTCAAGTCCCTAACGCAATTTGGCTAATACGGGTGATGAATCCGTGCTTAGCTGTTCAATGGTTAGCCGTCCCAGCTGATGAGTTCTGGAATGGCTAAGCAAGGTTTTGGGTGATAAGTTCCACAAAAGTCCTTAACCTAATCTAGACAGAGTTAACAAGTTCATGTACCCGGTGCGTTGCGCAATATACATTACCTGATCCTGCAGCTTTTAATTTCTTGGCGTGATCAAATTGAAGAGTTCTGGGTGGCTCCCTTTGTGATTTCGTCCTTCTTGTGAAAAAAACGGTCACTTGGCAGGCACGAAATGCCAGTCGAATCCGAGTCACGGCACCAAAACTGTTACCAGAAAAATGGCTACTGGATACAGTTACAACTTCGGTTCGAGTCACTGGTGGAGCCCTTCTCCCAAGAACGAGGAAGCGTTTAATATAGGCAAAAATTAAAATTGGTTTATTGAAAAGGGGTTTAAGCGTCACTGGCCTGGTGCCGGAAAAAGCCCTAGTCTCAACCTTTTTGCCTATTAAAGTCCCTTAAGTGAGCAGCTCTTTTTGGTTCCGATGTCTTGCGTGCAAATGTGCTGAGAGCGCTGGTGACATTTCCTATCAGGAGATTTTTATACCCTCCACCCAAGGGACCTCAACTAGTTCTACTGCTAGCTAACAAGTTTACAAAACAAGAGATTTACAATGGTGAACAAAAACCCGGCACCAGACTCTTTAGTTACATTAAAAGGTCAATCATATAGAGACAAAACAGGTCAATTACATAGAACAAAAGGTGATGGGTAGAGGAATTGCCCTGGAAATGACAGAGTTCATAGTTTAGCAAATGCAGGTTGTGACATCATTCAGGTGACATCCAATGGGCGCCAGGATTGTAATTTGGCACAAATCAGAAGTCCAGATTTTGAATCCAGGTTGAGAATTGACCAATAACGAAGATGGGCATCCTTCAGACTCCCCTGAGGAGGACCATTGCTTTGAGGCTCTTGGCAAATTCCATTCCCACCCAGCAATTACTTCATCCTGTCTCATCCCAAGCACTATCTAGGATAATCACAAAAGAAATTTCAGTATCAATGGATATGCAGACTTCCCCCATGTCCCAATTCCGATTGACCTCTGGACTGCCTTTCTCCATTATATCAAAGTATGCAGGTGATAGTAAGCACAATAAGTGACAGGAAAACAGGAGATTGAGATGGAATTTCTGAACTTCCAAGGGTGAGAGGTAACAATAGGTAGGGCAATTGAGGCCTTTCCTGTGTAACTGGAGGGCTTTGGGTGTTAATTTTGACTCCTGCTTTGAGACATAGAAGAGAGAATGTTAGATATCAAATTTATATTATTTAATAAGGCCCTGGCCCCTTTAATCAAATTCCGCATTTTTATTTACACCAAATAATCATTTCTTTTCTACATCCTGAAGCAAGCACTGCTTTACTTTGACAGCCTTGTGATAATTGTGAGGTTCCTGACCATATACAGAGTTCTATTCATGAAAGTAGGGGTTATGTATGGGCACGGTTAACTGGCAGATTTCCTTTATAGCTTGAGAAAATTGACATATCTAAAAGATGACTGAGAAGACCAGTGAAGCAGGGGAGGCTTGCAGTTATGCCCACAAGTATGTGAATGGAGGTGTGTTAGAGTAATGCTTGGTGCAAGACAGAAACCTAGAAATGGGTGGCAACTAAAACATAGTAAATCTTGAAGGAATAAAAAGAGTAAGCATGGAAAATAAAGAGGAATAAAATTCGGGTGGTGTGTCCCTGAAAATGGAGGTAACAGCACTCCAGGTGTTCTTGAACTTCAATTCCCAGAAGCCCTGATCAGCAGGAGTGCCAGACCTGTCAAGTTTCGGGAAATTTCTGTCAACCCCCCGTATTTTATACTCTTTCCCACGGTCATCCCATATTAGTCAGACTGCAATTAGACTGGAGTTAGACTGGAGGCCAACACAGGATGAGCATAGCTGTCCAGTTTCCCATTTTGGCCAGGAAATTTCCCTTATTTGACAGAGATTTCCAGAAACTTGACAGGTATGAGGAGTGCTGACTTGGGCTTCTGGGAATTGAAGTTCAAGAACACCTGGATTGCCAAGGTTGGCCATCGCTGGACTAGACAGTACATAACAAGGAAGAGGATAATGATCCAGGTGCAAGAATTCTCCTCCCCCAGGGTAATGTATTATTGACCTATAGTTTGAAGATGGCTTGTTGCAACAAATCCTTGTTTACTGGGACCATAGCTGAGGATTTAGTAAAACTAAACTGAAATCAACTGAGTGTTCTATGCAGCTGATTATAGCTATAAATTTTAATCTGGATATTTCCTTCTGATGAGAATGAGAGGAGGGAGGTAGAATAGGCTTTCTTCCATTTAACAGCAAGAAAGTTAAACTTAGGATACTAATAAAACTGCTAAAAAGACTAGGAACGCTTGTAATAATTAATCCCATAAAACAGGGATTCTCAGCCTGTGGCCCGAGGGCTGGATGCGGCCCGTAGTGCCATTTCATGTGGCCCTCCACTGCATCCACCACACCAGGAAGTGCCATATGGTGGAGTAAGGGCAAAATGACCGTCCGATTGAGAACTCCCGCCATAAAACATTTAAAAATGGAATTAAAAATATTGTATTATAGAGATCTTTATTGTTAAAAGTATTGACAGTGATTGTGTATTAAAGACATATGAGGAAACAGACCATACCTGTCAAGTTTTGGATTTGGAAATAAGGGAAATTTCCCAGCAAATACGGGATACTTGACAGCTATGCTTATCCTGTGCTGCCCTCAAATGGTGGCAATAGGGCATTGCAGTCTAATTAATAAGGGATGACGGCGGGAAGGAGGGTAAAATAAGGGGTTTTCCCGGCCAATAAGGGATACTTGACAGCTATGAAACAGACCTTACTTCAATTTGGGGAAAATGCAAATTTAAGTCTGTGAATTACTGAGGACATAAGGATAGTGAGGGGAAAAATTTGAATTGAAGCACATAAAAAAATGTTTATCAGCTTTTAAGTTTCTCTTGAGTAAGTAAAAGAAGGTCCTCTTTCCAAGAGGGAACTCTTGTATTGCTACTGCCTCTTGCCAACCCAAAGATCCACAACCTCATCTGAGACAAAAGGTATCCACGTTTGCACGACTCCTTAGTAAATTGTTAAATAAGAAACCAGTGCTAGGGATTACAGCTTTGTTTGGCTTGGCAAAGGAACACAAAGCTGTACTATATTTCTCTAGCAATTAAAACACTTAAGACACAGAAGCTCACTTGTTACAGCTATTAAATACTCCCCCTTGAAATGAGATAATGAAAAGTAAATAGGATTTTTAAATAACCTGCTCTTTTGGTCTTATTTAGGATAAAGTCATTTCCACCAGCAAAATTACTGATTGGCTTTAACCGTAATTCTTATCTATGATAACCATGTTTTCCCACAACAATTGCCAATAGGACAAGAAAGCCAGACTGATGTACTGTATATAAACATACAGATCAATAAAGAATTTAATATGGAAATATGGGAACACCACTATCTCTTGCCCTAAAATCCCTCACAGGGCTGTTGTAAGGTGGGTGGAATAGGATAACATCATGAATGTTATGGCAAGTTTCTTGGAGGGAAAAACAAATATGAAATAATGTTTAGAAGTATTTCAATAACTCATTTTCAATTGTTTTCTGGAATGGCATTCTGTCAAAAATACAGCACATTCTTCTGGCTTGCAGACTTGCAGCTGTCTGTAAATGAATGAAATCCAAGTACTTTCTTGACATTTTGGCTTAAGGAAAAACCTAAGTTCCTTAAGGACATCCTTGGTGGTCCAAAGCAAGGATGATCTCTCTCATCCTTGCAATTCCTGATTTCTTTATTGGAAAAACTAACCCTAGCCTGCAGCTCTTTTCATGCTGCTATACATACTGTATGGATATGCTGCAATAAGGAGAAAAATAAGAATACAGGCAAGATGAAGGACAGCAAATCTGTTTAGGAGAATTAGAGGCAAGAAAACAATTTTCCTCTTTGGAATGATTTAAACCACTTCAGATTTAGGCAATTGCAAAATCTGGCTCAGCAAAACTATGCTGTATGTGAAGGGTGGTGGAAACTCTTTTAGTCCAACTTCCGAATCTAAAAGGCAACAGGACCAAAAACATCAGCAAGTCTTTGACTAAAAGCTCTTAGTGCAAGTAACTAAGCTTTATGTGAGTTATTTCAACTTTTGAGAATGAGTGATAAAAATCCATACAAAAGCAGGCAACCCACCCAAAGATGGTGTCATGGGGAAAGAATGATGGTCATCTAGGACAGGGGTTCCCAACCTAAGGCCTGTGGGCCAAATCTGGCCCACAGTGCCATTTTATGTGGCCACCACCATTCCAAGGGCATTTGAGAAACAAAATGGCCACCCCTTTGAAGTTGTTGGGACAAAATGGCCACCCCCATCATGCAGGCAGGGCAAAATGGCCATCCGGCCTTTGACGCTGACTGAGAGTGTGTGACACGGTCCCTGGCTTGAAAAGGTTCGGAATCCCTGATCTAGGAAGGGTCAAAGGGCCAAACTGGGACTCCCAAGATGAATTATGAGATCTGAGGTTAGCCCTACCTGTTGCTATACATATGTATAAGAGGCAAAAAGCCTAACCAAACAAACTCCCGCATGTATCCACTCCATTGCCAGTTTCTTTCCATAGCCAGATCTTGAATGAACAGTTCCATGTGCTACTGAGTGATACATTTTTTACAAATGAAGTTCACACAGAGGTTCCAAACTTCCAGGCAACTCCCAAATTGTGAAATAGTTTTTTCATGAATGGGTTTTTTGTTTTCTCTCATTGAGATCACCACTTTAAATCTCCATGAGTCTGGAACACGAGCATTATGAATAAACAATGGCTTCTCTTCTGTATTTAGCATACCACAGCAACAATTTCCTGGAGATCACGCTTATACCTGTGTAACTCTAATAGGACTGAAGCTAGGATTTGAGATATGCAGATGATACCACCCTACTCGCAGAAAGTGAGGAAGACCTAAAGAATCTCTTGATTGGGCTGAAGGAAGAGAGTTCAAAAGCTGGTTTGAGACTAAATATCAAGAAAACCAAGATAATGGCAACAGGCCTGATCAGTTCCTGAAAAATAGATGGGGAAGAAGTAGAAGCAGTGACAGATTTTACTTTTCTAGGATCTAAGATCACTGCAGATGGCGACTACAGCCATGAAATAAAAAGACGACTGATTATGGGGAGACAAGCGATGAGAAACCTGGGGAATATAGTGAAAAGCAGAGACATCACCTTGAAAACAAAAATTCGCATAGTCAAAGCAATGGTATTCCCAGTGGTAATGTATGGGTGTGAGAGCTGGACCATTAGGAAGGCTGAGCACAGAAGAATAGATGCATTTGAGATGTGGTGTTGGAGGAGAGTCCGGAGAGTCCCTTGGACAGCAAAGAAAACAAACAGGTCAATACTGAAGGAAATCAAACCTGACGGCTCATTGGAGGGACAAATAGTGAAGATGAAACTAAAGTACTTTGGATACCAAATGAGAAGGGAGGACTCACATGAGAAGGCTTTGATGCTCGGAAAGGTAGAGGGCAAGAGAAGAAGGGGACGACCAAAGATGAGATGGCTAGATGGTATTGTGGACGCAGTGTGCACAGAGCTGGGTGGGCTGAGGGGGATGGTGGAGGACAGAGGTGCCTGGAGGAAAATGGTCCATGGGGTCACAAAGGGTCGGAATCGACTGTGCGACTGAACAACAACAACAATTCTGAGATTTAGCAGATGACTCAGCCTCATATCTCTAGCTGACTGGCAGTTGCACTGACTTCCTATAAAAATTTGTTCCTACAAGATCTCTAAATTCATCTTTTTGCTTATGATTAAAAATGAATAGCTGTATTACCGTAAGTAAACAGCTCTTGAGCAACTAATATGCAAGAGGCAAACAAGTATGAAGAAAGACAGAATTGAAAGGAGGGAGAGAAAGGATTCACCATTAGTAATAGGGAAGTTTTTGTTCTACCAAACTGGAAAAAATATGGACCATGATACTAGAAGCAACTGGTGCATTTCCAAGCTATTTTTAATTTTCAGACAAAATATAAGAAATGACACTTAAAAATCCTTCATGCAGTCACAGAGTTTGTTATTTGTGATGGGTTGAAATAAAAGTACAATACACTTTTTATTTTCCTTAGTCCAGTGTTTCCTAACTTTTGGTTTTTGGACTTCAATTCCCAGAAGGCTAAGTGAATTCCCCAAAGCACTGATCAGCTAATGTACTGACTTAGGCTTCTCAGATTGAAGTCCCCCTGTGATGCATGGGCCCCACGTTGGGAACCACAGCCTTAGCCCATTCTGAAAGTCCTCATATGGATCTGTAAGTAACAGATGCTTTTCTGAAGGTAAGTACTTGCTTGGAGGTATGTATCAGATGGAAGGCTTTTGCTGCCCAATTTAACCAAGAGTGAATATCCAGACATCTGGTGGTTGCACATGCCTATCCATGAATCTTGGTGGATGGCATCCATGCCCTCAAATATGTTTTTCTTAAAAAAATGTTTTATAAGAAAACCACTGAACTGTGGTGGCTCAGTGGTTAAAAAGCTCGCCTTGTCAGCTGGAGTGCTGGTAAGTCAGCAGTTCAAGACCCAGGTACTGCATAACGGATTGAACACCCATCTTTGTCCCAGTTCCTGCCAACCTAGCAGTTCGAAAACAAGAAATTGCAAGTAGATAAACAGGGACTACTTCGGTGGGAAAAGATCTTGGGGACATGAAAGGAGCTTCATTCGGGTATCCCCTGAGTAATTCGGGTGTCTCCAGAATAATTTCTGACATGAAATTATTATAATAAAATTGTTATTTATTTATTTAATTCAATTTGTATAGCTGCCCCAATCGAAGTGCGACTCTGGGCAGCGTACATAAAATCCCCAACGTTGAAACTATAGAGACCCTTAAAATTCCTAAAAAACACTGAAAAAATACCTCCCACCTGCACCAATTTAAAATCTAGTTAAAAACTATTAAAAGCATGAGTGATCCTCCTCTAAATGAGCCAGTTTGTGGGGAGCGGTTCTCCCTCTCCACCTCCCCTTACCTAAGTTTGTAAGTCCTCTCCAAAACTGATCTAAACAGCAAGTGCTGGGTGAATGCATTCCCTTCTCGGTCTGTTCAACTGCCATCAACTCAAGATACATTTTAAATACTAAACAACATTTTGTTTCTCATATGCAAACCTGGATGGAGTTGGACTGAAACTTCTCCTGGTGTCACTTGTATATTAGCTTCATTGCTTGATACCATTACATTGGCTTTGGAACTTTCTATAAAATCTGCTCTACAGCCTCTGTTAATTAAATGTGCAACGATATCGCATCGTGCCTTCAGTGCCTTGGTTCCAATCATAAAATCCTGTTTCAAAAGAGACAATAAAATAACGAGAGAATAGTCAGTAAAACAAAATCTTTTGTAAGGTCACCAAGCACAGTTATATAACTGAAAAAGTAGAAATCTCAGATTAGACACCCAACCTGATTCATTCTCATGTGACAAATAAGGCAAATTTTCACATGCAGTAATACCTCATAGAAAGTCCGCTTCATACAACACCTAATTCATACAACATCACCAAATTCCTTGAAAAAAGTTGCCTCATACAAAGTCGCTGCGACTTTGTATGAGGCATTGGGGTTTTTCCCAGGTTGCATTGTGCATAGGCAGTATAAAAGACAGGATGCATGCGTGCATTGCTCTTTTGGGTTTTGCATGAGGCAAAGAGTGTTTAGGAGTGGTTTTGAGCACGATTTTGGATTTTTTTGAGTCAGAATTTTTAGAAGCATTCCTGGGATTTTTGCAGAATTCTTCAGGTTCTTGGACAATCAGGGTTGTTTGACATGTTTTTGTAATGTATTTAGCCTTTAGACAAGGATTTCTTAAAGTTCTGTCAGTTTCCTGTCTGTTTCCTTGACTTTGCCCTGAAGTCTGTGCTGTTACGTCTGTGGAAACGACGTTGTATGAGGCATCGCAGCAAGGATTTGGACGTTGTATGAGGCATCGCGGCTAGGATTTTGCATGCCTCATACAAAGTCCAAATCCGTATAAAGTCCAAACTTGTGGAACCAAGTTTAGACGTTGTATGAGGTATCACTGTATTCTCTTCCTCACAAGGAGCTTGCACAGCAACAGGCTTGTAGAGGTGTATCTCAGAGAGAATTCACACACGGTCAAAAGTATTTTAACACATTTATGTAAAATATCCAGCACGGAAAAATACAATAACTGTTGACTTGTAATAATAGTAGCACTGAATGGGTTTTATGGTGTTGTGTGTGTTTCTGTGATCAATGAATGTGTCCGATTGTGCTTGCTATGTATGCATGCTTAGCTTCAGAAATGAAAAAGATTATCCTTTGCTGAGAGACAGGGTTTTTAAACACAAATTACGTACACTGTGAGTCATCATATTTAAATGTTTTCAAATAGACACACTTTCATCCACTTACAACTGTGCTTGCACAATGTTCTCTCCATGCAATTAGGAACCCTAGAAAAGCAGGGTTTTATTTAATTATTTTTTCTAATTTGTATTGCTGCTCAACTCGGAAGACTCTGGGAGGCTCACAAAAAATAAAATAAAATCAACAGCAGTTTTAAAAGCAATAAAAACCCATTAAAAAACTACTGACAAATAGGCACAGGTAAGAAAGTGTTAACAATTTAGGAATATGAGTATGAACAGAATAGGACCAAAAGAATTAAAATAGAGGAAAAATAAGAGAAGGAGATGGGGAATAGTGAAAGAAGGAATTTGGAATAGAAGGGATAGGCTCTTCCTCCCCCCCCCCCCACCATTCCCTAAATGGGAGCGGCCAGGCAATAATTAACCGGGCGGGAGTGGGGTGAGATTTTTGAGTGTTGTGTGTTGGTGGGTGGAGGGTGGAGGGTTATATGTTACATGTTATAGAATAAAGAAACTGGAAAAATAAAGATAGTATCAAATACAGATAAAAAAAACTACTGATAACAATATTAAAAAGATTAATAATTACAGTGGAACTCTGGATAACGACAAAACTTGGTTCCACAAGTCGTGTTGTTATCCAGATTTTTTATGCGGTCCCTATGGGAGATGCTCCGCATAAGGATGAGAAAAAAAATCCAAAAAAACCGTTATCCGGAGCATCGGTACCAAATGCCTCGCATAAGGACGTTTTTTTGGCGGGTTTTTCCATCCTTATGCGGAGCATCACGTGGTGCATAACGAACACGTCATTATGCGGATATGTCCTTATCCGGTGCTGTCGTTATCTGGAGTTCCACTGTAGTATAAATCTCACTAGGGCATTTAATTAAATGCATGTATTTACTTGATTTATAGCCCAGGTTTTCATTCCAAAACTGGGACTCAAGGCACCTCACAGTAAACAAAAAATAAGTACAGATAAAAAGTTCAAAAAGTCATAATATTAAAATATAGGTTATATTAAAATGCACTTAAATTATGATTAAAGTATTTCCCCTTAAAGTTCAGCACCTGTTTAAAATTCAGCATCTTCCTCATACAGCAGTCAGTTGCTACAAGCCTATGTGAATAAACAAATCTTTGCTTGCAGATACACAACAAAAAGGAGCCAACCAGCCTAGTCTCCTATGGTAGGGAGTTCCACAGCTTCAGAACAACCACTACTGCACTCCTATGCTTCTGAGGCTGACAGAACTAGAAGAGTGCCTTTCCTGAAGACCTCATGGCTTAGGCAAGTTCATATGGGAAAATATTACCTCAGATAGGCTGGGCCTAGGTTGTTTAAAGCTTTTTAAGCCATTAAAGTCATATGAATGGTTTGTAACCTCGATACATGGTAGAGTACAGTGTTGAGCTGCTCCAGGTACCCACATGTACTCAGGCACCAGTAGCGGAGGTTCCCCCAGGCCACGCATACTTGGCCAGCCACGCTCACCTCCCTACCCCAGGCCTTGGGGTAGGGAGGCTAAGTGGGCATGTCCCACAGAGTTAGCCATGCACACAGTTAGCCACACCCATGGTGGGGATAGTAAAAATTTTTTTGCAGCGCATCACTGGTAGAGTACCTCTCTCCAATATGTATGTCCCAGGCAACCAAATTCTTGTAAATTGAGGCTACTCTCATCCCAAGCAAAGACAGCAAAACCACAACTAGAAATAGGGTCTTCTCCATGGTGGCACTACGTTTATAGTCCCCCACATGTCCAAATCAGAGGCCTCCTCACTATTTTCCACAGATTAAGGGCTGAATTGTTTAAAACAGCCTTTGCTGGGATTCTGCCCCTAGTTGATTTCATGTTATGTTGTTGATTGTACTACCTTTTTTTTTTGGGGGGGGGGGATGCTGCATTGGTTTTTGATCTGCTACCTCTGTATTTTATTGGTTTTAGTGGTTTGCTTTTATAATAGGGGTTGTTGGTGTTATTGGGGGTTCCTTTATTGATTTTATGTTTTGTTTTCTTTGTTTTTAATTTTTTAAAATATTTTATTAATTAAAAACAGAAGACAACATATGTGTACACACCAGCACAAACAAAGAGAAAGAAAAAGAGAAGAAAAAAAAGAAAGGAAATACAATTCAATGCTACAAAGTTAAATACTCTTATAGTTACTCTATCTAGTCTAACATTAATGATATCCATCAGAGACAGGTTATACGTTCCCTAGAAGAACCAATAATAAAATGTACACACAAACATTTAACTCTCATTCCAAAATGATAAATGATCCGTAGGAGGCTTGCTCCCTTTGCCTTTAGTTATAGTATGATCTAGGAAGGGCTTCCAAATCTCATAAAATTTATTTTTACTCATGATACCTTTTTTAATATTTATTTCACATGTAAGTTTGTCATTTAATGCTGTTGTCCAATTTTGAACATACCAATCTTCAATTTTTATTTGCTCTCCTCCCTTCCACTTAGCAGCTATACAAATTCTTGCATTCACTATTAAAATAGATAGCAAATCTGCATTATAATGATTTGAAATGACATTACCAAACTCAAGTATCAACACACTTGGTGCATCCAATTTAATACGGGTACCAAACATTTTTGTTATCTCGTTTTCCACTAACATCCAAAAACCTTTCACTCTTTCACACTCCCACCACATATGGAGATAAGTCCCAGTCGCTTTTTTACAATTCCAGCATAAGCTAGATTCCTTTGGATTCATCAATTTTATTTTTGCTCGGGTTAGATACCATTTCCACAATACTTTATAATTGTGTTCTTTTATTCTAATTGATAAATTTCTCATTACTCTATTTTTCCATTTTAACTTCCAACTTTCTTCACTAATGTTTATATTTCGGTTTGTTTTCAATCCTGTTCAGGGATCAAGGTTGACTCAGCCTTCCATCCTTCCGAGGTTGGTAAAATGAGTACCCAGCATGTTGGGGGGAAATGTTAATTAACTTGTGAACTGCCCAGAGTGTGTACTAAGCACTGTGGGGCAGTATAGAAGCGTGATTGCTTGAATTTGTTTCCATGTGCACAACTCAAGAGTGATGATTTGGTCAGCTGGACGGCATATAAAATAAAATAAAAATAAATCTAGCAATTTATGTTGAGCCTAGAAGCAGCCATGGTAGGCAATGAAGTCATGCTTGCTGTAATTAGCTCCAGTCCACAGTACAGCTACATGCATGGAAATCTGGAGCACAGATAATCCACACAACCATTCCTTCCCCATCACCTAGATAAATGTTGATATAGAATAAACCTTGAGATAATAGGCTTCTAACAGGAAACAACAGATAATCCTGGATTTAAATTTATGTTTGTGTGTGTTAGTATGTGTGCGTAAATCCATCTGCATGTGTGTGTGTGCACGCAGATGCACACAATTCACAAAATTTCTCTGCTCTTCTCTACATTTCATTTACAGATTGCACATAACTTCTTCCATGTTACACTATGTAGGGTAATAGAGAAATCTTCAGTTGAGCAGTTTAGGAATAGCTAAATCTACAATAAGAATTTGACATTTGCTATTTACAACTTGGATGAGGCACACTTTTAAGAATAACAATCTCAATTAGAAACTTTTTCTTCTTCAAATGTGTAAAAGAATTGAATTGCAAAGGCCTGAACTCTTTAACATAAGAGAATTTAAACTTTTTTCGAGTTTGGCTGTTGTTCAGAATCATTACAACTTTCTTCCAAACTCTAAAAGTAGAAATCAGACATGGCACATACTTTAGACATGGTAAAGTATGTGAGCTTTTTTTTAATTTTTACAAGGTACCTTCAGTTTGCCAACTTTCTAAAATTAAGCTGGACAGAAAGACACTAACTGGCTGCAATGAAAGACCAAACTGGGGCCAAAGGCATTCTTCACCAAGCAACAAACCTATTAAAAATGGCTTACGGGCAGGAATCATATGTAAATGTCAGAGTAGGGGTAGATGCCACATTACCAATAAAACTATTCTTTCTCAGTAGGGACATTTTTGCTGTTCCCTCTTAGCCAACCCCTAAAGGCAATCACAAGTTTAAGAGACAATAGTTTATGATTAAGACCTGCAGTGTTTCAGCAAAAAAAATTCTGTTCAGTGCAGATAAAGGCCATCACCTTTTGATTGTTTTGGAAATCTCTGATTGCAGTTAAGTAGATTTGAAACAGCCTATTCAGCTCACATGAGTTGCTATACCATCCCCTCTCAAGGGGTTCCCAACCTTTTCAAGCCGGGGGTCATGCTCTCTCAGTCAGCTTCAAGGGCTGGACAGCCATTTTGCCCTGCCTGAACAATGGGGGTGGCCATTTTGTCCCAACAGCTTCAAAGGGGGTGGCCATTTTGTTTCTCAAATGCCCTTGGAGGGGTGGAGGGTCAGATGAAATGGTGCCAAGGGCCGGATCTGGCCTGTGGGTCTTAGGTTGGGAACCCCTGCTAAAGATCTTTGAATAATAGTGGAGAATGATGTGTTGTAACTATCTCCAGTGCTGTAGATAAGGGATGGAGGACATGTGGTGAAGTTAAAGAACACCTGGAGGGCCACATGTTCTCTCCTCCTTCTGTAAACTCAAAGAGCCACATTAGGTCCCTCTAGGGCAGTGATGGCCAACCTTGGCACTCCAGGTGTTCTCAGACTTCAACTCCCAGAAGCCCAAGTCAACACACTTGCTGATCAGAGTTTCTGGGAATTGATGTTCAAGAACAGCTGGAGTGCTAAGGTTGGCCATCAATGCACTAGGGAGAAGGCAGGGTACAAATAATAGAAATGAACCAGGTTGTTGCAATTTTATGCTGGTACATTGTAAGGGATAAGTTCCAGGAATTTGAAATTTAGAATCACAGCTTGTTAAAACTGAGTAAATCCTGTATCTATGCAGGGAATTATAAAAAGACAGATATTCATTAAAATATAATCTCTTCCTTGTGTTCTCCCCATAAGGCAATGCAATCTTATATTCACGGTTATTAATGCCATTCTCTTGTGCATTCAAAATGTTACAGTACTTTCCTTAATGATGGTTTAAATTTCACCTATGATTCTGAAGCTTTAATTTATTGGCACAGACAGGCTAGAAACAGCTAATGACCAAGGTGACTAATGCAGAGAAATAACTTACCTCTTGGGCACACCATCCACATTCTGGGCCCACAGCAAGACAGCTAGTACATGTTTCTGCATTTGAAAGTATGCATCTGTTGTCTGCTGTAGAAGCAAAAATTGGGAGGAAAAGCCAATCAATAAATTGCAAATGTGTATGTCGTGGTATTGGAGGCACAGTATCTTAATTTTCAACTGATAGCTACGAAAACTATTAAATGTTGATGCAAAAAGTTATTTCCAGCAATATAATATTAAATCTCATTGCAACAGAGCATCAATCTTAAAACAGCCTGACACAAAACATTAACATTCTTTCTAGCAACAAAACAGCTGTAAGAATGTGGTTTAGGTATCTGGCTGTGGACCCAGAGGTTGGGAGTTTGATTCCCCACAGTGCTTCCTGGAGAAGAACCAGCCTGTGTAGTAATGATTAAGCTGTACACAGCCCTAGGGAGTCCACAGAAGAAGGGAATAGTAAACCACTTTCATGTAATCTCTGTCTAGAAAAACCCTGGAAAGAGTTGACACATGTCAGAATTGAGTTGATGGCACACAATTAAATTAAACCTGAAGAGCAGACCTTCAAAACATTATTATTTTTACTGTAATTCCTAGAAACTCTCTGTGTGCCTATGGCTAGTGGCCATGCCAAATGAGGAATGCTGGGAGTTTTAGCCCAATAAAAAAATGGCTTTTCTACGCTCTACCAGAAAGCAGGAGCAGATGATGATTGGTGTTTCAAAGATCAGAGAATATGAAAAAGTGAAGTTCAGCGATGGTGAACCTTGGCACTCCAGGTGCTCTTGGGCTTCAGTTACCAGAAGCCCACGTCAGCACTCATGCTGATCAGGGCTTTCTTTTTAAAAATATATAAAACATGCCACAAGGCATCAAGGATTCAAGATTTTGAAATGTTGGTTGCATTAGCGAATTATTTGTGGCCAAGTCATTCCAGATTATTAAACTGAGGAATAAATGTTCCATGTATTATTGGAAATCCAGCTTTGGCAAATGATACCAGAAGAGAAGAAAACAAAAACTTTAATTTCTGTTCCTTACAGGCCTTCTGAATATGTTAACTCCAGAAAAAAGGAAACAAATCATGATACTGTATTTTATCTAAATAAGGAATGGCTTGCCCTAGGAATATTAAGAATGACATCTAAGAACAGATCAGTCAGTATGTAGTAGATGCAGCAGTCATGGTAGCCAGGACTCCATGTAGAATATTAAAGAGCAGTAGATTTGGATGTGTCCAGAAGGGATAGTTTTCCAAACACACCCAACATGTCTGCTTTTCAGATAGGCAGGCAGATGGACAGACAAAAACAGCTGTGGGTAATTTCATTTGTAAATAAAGATTGCTAGGAGCTTCTATCACAGTGATGGCGAACCTTGGCACTCCAGGTGTTCTTGAACTTCAATTCCCAAAGTCTTTGTTTTCTTCTCTTCTGGTATCATTTGCCAAAACTGGATTTCCAATAATACATGGAACATTTAATCCTCAGTTTAATAATCTGGAATGACTTGGCCACAAATAATTCGCTAATGCAACCAACATTTCAAAATCTTGTATCCTTGATGCCTTGTGGCATGTTTTATATATTTTTAAAAAGAAAGCATGCCATCTAGTGTTTCCATCTCTTCTACAAAGAACACTGGAAGGCATCTTTGAAATGCAATCTGTTACTCTTTATTCTGTACATTCTAAAGAGTACGCAGTGTACCAACAACGACAAACTGTTGCATTCACAGCCATAAAGTTGAAAACCGAAAGTAAGAATATAATGGGATCTATTCTAGGTGCTGCACTGGTGAAGGAGCCTTGACAACCACAACTATTTAGTTCTTCAGAGTTAATTAATAGGACTATAGTTAGAGTCATCATAAATCAAACATTAGATTAGGCATAAGAACAGGTCATAATGTTACTACATAATGTAAAAAAAGGTGTATTGGAATACACAAAAAGCATTAAGAAAGATAAGGTATGCAATCCAAACCAGATTAAGAATTTTCCTCCAAATGACATTTCTGATAATATACATTAGCCTTGGAATTTATGGATTTTGGGAGGGGACCACAAATCATCATTCTTGGAGCTTCACCTGATCTTAATGTAAAAGTTTCCCTTGCTTGAAATCTGGTTCTGTCCATCTACATTTACAGCCAAAGAGCCAGCGCCATCTGAGTCTGCAGATGTTTCTGTGGTCATGTGGGAGGCATGACTAGACACCAGAACACAGAGAACGTTGTTACCACCTGATGTACAGACATCAAAATGTGGCTCACCTGGGATTAAGGCTTAAACATAAATGTGGTTTAGTTAGGCTTAGTTTTTTGTTCAGAAAAGTTTAACTTTAGAGAGAGAGAGAGAGAGAGAGAGAAAATCAAGAAACTTCTGCCTAAAATATAGTCAATAATGGAGGACAAGGCCACACTCTCTGATATTACTCAGCATGCATGGGGAGGGGCCCCAGGGTGATTATGGGTGAATCCATCCCACTCAATAAACTAGTTCACCAACCGTTTACACCGGGCATGCCCAGACTATGGCCCATGGGCTGGATATGGCCCCTGAAGCCATTCTATCAGGCCTGCGACACTCTAGCCAAACCAGGAAGTGAATACGGACGCTTATGCGCATGTGCAGATGTGTCCGTATTCACTTCCTGGTTTGGCACGGATGTGCTCATGCATGCGCAGAAGCATCTGCATCAAACCAGGAAGTAAATGTGGATGTGCATGCACAAACAAACACGCCCTGTTCTGGGGGCATGGTCTGTCCCATTCAGCTGTTCCGGGGGCATGGTCAGGACCCCGGCCCAAAAGGTTTGGACATCCCTGGTTTACACTGACTGGTAGCAGCTCTCTAGATTTTCAGACAAATTGATATTTATTTATTTATTAGATTTATATAGCCACCTTTTTTGCCTAAGCGACCCAAGGCGACTCTCATTAATTAAAACCCATACCCGATACCAGTTAAAACCAAATACAAATATCCCAGCCTTACATGGAGATACCAGAGACCGAACTTTGGACCTTTTTTTAATGCAAAGCACATTCCCCAAAACAGGAGTCCCCAACCTTTTTTGCACCATGGACTGTTTTCATGCTCAAAAAATTCCATGGACCAATAAGTGGGGGGAGGAGCCGCGCTATAGCTCAAAAACAGGGAGGAGGGACCCAGCCGTCTGCCAGCCACACCGTTCAACTCAGGCAGTAAGGTATCACATTGCACACAGGTGGAAGGGCAGAGCCCTGCTGTAGTTAAGCAGCATGGAGGAGGGGCCCGGCCATCTGCCGACTGGCTATCTGCTGTGTTTGAAGCCTGTTCTCTCACTCCATGTGCCGGGCAGAACCAGCAAAGGACATTGAAGGCTCTCATCAGGGCTCCAGCCCCACCCATCCCTGCGGCCTGGTTTGGGACTGGGACTGGTCCACAGCTCAGTGGTTGGGGACCCTGCTCTAACATCATGCTACACCTGCTGCTTCTCAATGGTATTTAGTCCTTTATATCCGCGCAACTCAGCGTGGTTGGCAGCACTACTTGGAACAAAAGAAATCTCAAAGTTTGTGCAGTGGCTTTCACCCAACTCAACCTTGCTGTCAAACTCATCAGGCCTTAACAAATCTCTAAAGTGCATACTAGAATAGCAGCACCGACATAAATGAAATCACACTAATGTAGAGAGGTCTGGAAACCAAGACCTTTAACAAAGACTATTCGTTTTAAATTTAAAATATTAATCCTTGTAACAAATGAGAAAAACTGAATTCAGGTTATATAATCATTTTAAAATAAAACTCAGAATCTGTTTGGGTTAATAATCTGTTCCTATTATTTCTTATAGAAACAACATTTACAGACATGTATTCATTCATAAAGTATTTCTCATTTAGCTGCCAGTCTTTTTAAAGAATAAATAAATAAATAAATAAATAAAACCAAGACACTACTAAATTAGTTATATCTTTTTTAAAAAATATATACACCAGAGCCAGAAATATATTTATGAATTGGCATTCTCTAGAACAGAGTTTTCTTACCACTTTACCAATAGAATCCAGACAAAACTTAAACCACTGCATTGCTAAAAATTAAGTCACAAGCTTCTACTGGCTTTACTGAAATAACTAATACATGTTGAAAGGTATTTTAAAAGAAGACACACCACATTATGGCTGGAAAGCCTTAGACAAACATGACAAAAGTGTGTATGTAGCTGGTATATCAAATTATGCTTTGTAGAAGTTACACTGCAGATTCCTAAGCAAGGCTTAATAGACCAGATATTGCAAGAATTAAAATTTGACTGTCAAAATAGAAAATTATCTTAGAACAAGAAACACAGTGCACTTGAAAAACAGTTAAGTTGCATGCCTCACATATTATGCAAGCCACAAAATGCTCACATCTAGTATTTGTCTAAGGCAGGGATCCTCAACCTATGGCCTACGGGCTGTATCTGGCCCGTGCCCTTGCTCTAGCCACTGCTTCTGCCACCGCCATAATCCTTGTCCCTTCTTTTTGGCTTGGCGTGTCCCTAATGGCACTCCATAGCAGGATGGATGTTGTAAGGTTTCCAACATCCGCCCTGCTACAGAGCGCTGTTAGGGACACACCAAGCCAAGCGGTGGAGACAAGGATTGAAGTGGTGGCAGCAGAAGCCCACATCTTTCCCAGGGGCCACTCTGGATGAACGCGTTTTTCCCGGCAGATGCATACAGCCACCCTTGTCTTTCCCAGGGGCCTCTCTGGCCAAGTGTGAACAAGAAGGATAGCCTAGACCCCTCCTTCACCCACACCATGCAGCTCCTCCATGCTGGTAAGCAGTGCGTGGGGTGGAGTGGTGGGTGGCTTGGGGTAGTGTAGATTGTACAAAAAGACAACAGCTGCTGCTTTTCTGCATGTACTTATAAGGAGAAGTGTGTGAATTATGGTAATCGGGGAGGGGGGGCAGTTCCCCTTATCTCATTCTTGCTTGGTGGTGAGGATTTTACACAGCTTGAAAATTGTTCACCATCTTATCTTGTTTATTTAAAGCAGACTAAATCAATGATCTAGAACAGGGGTCAGCAAACTTGGTTCTCCAGATGTTTTTGAACTTCAATTCCCAGAAACCCTGATCAGCAGGTGTCCTGACATGGGCTTCTGGTAACTGAAGTCCAAGAACACAGGAGAGCCAATTTTGCAGAACCTTGGGCTATAATAATAATTTTGTGTCAGAAACTATTCTGGGTTGAAAGGATTTTTGTGGAAGAAACTCCACTCAGGAAATGCCCAAATGAGTCTCCTTTCATGTCCCCAAGAGCTGGGACAGAGATGGGTGCTCAATCTGTCATGCAGTACCTGGGTCTCGAACTACCAACTTACCAGTCTTCCAGCTAACAAGGTAAACTTCTTAACCACTGAGCCACCACAGCCCATCCCTAGGTTAGAAGAATTAAACAAGTGCTCTTTACATCCCCATCCAGTGCCCAAAAGAACTACCCTTTTCTCCTGTACTCTTTTTTATCAAGAATTTAGTTACTGTATAGTTTTGTTATGACAGGGAATGCTTTAATGCCAACCATAAAAAGCCTCAGTTGAACCTATGTTGTTGCCTTAGCTATCATACTCCAAATAGCAAACATTAACTCATGAGTTAATTATTTACTTAACTAACTTTCTAAACAAACAGAAGAAAAATTCTCAGGTGCAGAAACCAAGTGTATGTTTCTTTTCTACTAGAAAAACTAATCCATGTAAAAGGGCTTGGTGGGTTTTTATCTGGCTTGCTGTAATGTAACACCATCAAGAGAAATTTTCTAAGATAATCAATCCATATATGTTTTATCATTACAGTGAGCAGAAGCAAAATGCCAGAACCTCTTTTGGGAGGGAGATCATGTTTACATTTAATAGAGTATTTGAAAGTAATATCCAGACTATTTGAGATTAATTGTTTTCAGAAAAATAAAAACATCCACCTGTTACTTGCATTTTCATATGTGAGAGCATTCCCCCCCCCAGTCATAACATCTTAGTATACAGATGTCAGCTTTCACAGGTATGACAAAGCTTTATTGCAGAAGATAAAAGGGGATGTTGTGGCTCAGTGGTTAAGAAGCTCGTCTCGTTAGCTGGAAGGCTGGCAAGTCATCAGTTTGAGCCCCAGGTACTGCATGACAGATTGAGTGCCTGTCTCTGTCCCAGCTCCTGCCAACCTAGCAGTTCAAAAGCAAGAAATTGCAAGTAGATAAAAAGGGACCACTTCGGTGGGGAAAAGATCTTGGAGACATGAAAGGAGCCTCATTTGTGCATCCCTTGAGCGGAGTTTCTCCAGCAAAAATCCTTTCAACCCAGAATTATTTCCGCGGTCATACTCTCTCTCTCTCTGTGTGTGTGTGTTTGTTACTGATGTTCTATTTACCAATTTATTACATTATATTCTAGCTAGATAATGTAAACACCAACAACTTTGTTGTACATTACTTAATGTGTATTAAATAACATTTTATTCAATTATACACTTTATATTGTTTGATATATTACATTTTTTTAAAAAAAATGTTGATAAGATAACATGGAAATTTTACTACATAAACATTACAACATAAAAATAGTTCAACACAGAGTTCACAGTAAAAATACATTGTTGCCTGCAGTACGACTCAACTCTCAAAGTCCATTGTGTTGGCTAGAAACTCTACCAGAAGAGTCTATTAATAAATCAATCACTTGTGTGTGGCACTTGAATTTAGCATGTTTTTGAATCATGACAAAATTGGAAACAAAAAGTCACTGTCAAAAATGTTAATCATCTTCAGGTATTTACCAGAGGTGCTGCATTTCTCTGGGGGCCTTTGAAGATGAGGATGTTTTATTGACTGAAAAACAAAAAACCGACTTGTTAAAGGCATTTTTATCTAACTCATGTTCTAGCCACTCATGTTCACTGAATCTTTCTTTTAAACACTCTGTCACAGGCAACGAGGAATTTTATTTAGGCAAGGAAAGCAAGTTATCAGAATTGTGTCAGAACATTCCTCCCCAATTCTGGTAGTTTCTCCTGATGCTACTGCATGTTTCCATGAGAAAAGACTGCTATTGATAGTAGTCAGTTTAGTCATTTCTCCTTTGCCTCCCTATGCCTTTCCATTGGTGTTATTTTGAGTTTGTCATCACTTATCTACGGAATGCCTATCCATAAAGGTGATGCAGATAAGGAAGTACTTGTGTGTATCTGTGATATTATTCAGATTTTGTGTATATTGAACCTTTAAGAACAAGCATTCTTAAGACTCTGATTTTTCATTCTTCTTTTGAAAAAAAAAAAGCCTTCTCATTACAGTGATGCCACACTGTATCACTATCAAAAAGTAGTGGTGCAGTTGCAAAAAGATCACCATGACGCTATTATCATTAAGTGTGGAACACACTCAATTCTGATTTTATAAATCATGTTTTATATTGTTAGTTGTAGTTCTCTTGTTTCTACTTTGCAATGTAAAAATTACTACCTCAATATTGCAAGGAAATATTATTGTAATTTAAGCCTTGCATTTTCCCAATGAATACCTGCCAAACAAAGACAGAAACCAGAAGAGACTCTCTAGTTCAGGGGTTTCCAACCTATGGCTCATGGGCTGGTCCTGGCCCATGGCACCATTTCTTGTGGCCCACCGCTGCACCCAGAAGTGGAAGTGAACGCGTTTACGACAGCCGTAAAATGCACCCTGCATGCGTGAACACAGTTGCATCAGCTGTAAATGTGGAAGTGGGCACATTTACTTCTGCTTCGGGGGTCGTGGTCCGGCCTGCTCAGCTGTCTGGGGGGCATGGTCAGACCCGCAGCATAAAAAGGTTGGGAACCCCTGCTCTAATTGCTTGTTTTCTTTTAAGATTGTTAGTAAATGATATAGATGGAGATGTCAATAAATGATATAGCAATGGACAAGAGGAATTGAGGCAGAAAGGAGAGAAACATGTGCTCAAGTGCAGGAGGGGCAATGGATGAAGTTCCTGACAAAAGGTAACGATTCAGCTATGGAAGATGCAACTTGCAAACGCAGAAGATCGCTTGGTGATCATGAAGAACAACAACAATCAGGTTCGCCCATGTATTAAAATTTAATAGCTTGAAACATATCTCTGCATTCCTAGTAGAATATTGGATACGTGCTTCATATGGGTAAAAATTACTATGTAAACAAGTAAATTTCTGTCTTCACAAGTTTAACATTTTTGTAAACCTTAGAGAATCAATGAAAGTATTAAACAAATTAAATTCCAAATCATTTAAGCGGCTGGAGAATAGAAGGATTTGATGGAACAAGGCCAGCAAAGATACAGTGTAGTTTGGTGATGTGGACAACTAAGAGTTGAGAAGTCCAGGTTTTAGTTCCTACAGCAGCATAGAACTCAATGAAGCAGACACTCTTAGCCTACCCTACTACTACTCAGATTGTTATGAGTAAGGAGAAAAAGATACCTTACCATAAGCTTGTTAGAAAAAATGATAAGATGTAAATTTAACTAACTTTTTGAAAGCCTTGCAGCATGAAAAATGTTTCCGCAGCATATTTAAGATTTTTGGATGTTTCTAGAAGGATACATAAGCATTTTCCTCTGTTTTAACCGATGTCATTGACTAGAATCCTCAACTTGCCACAGCTAATTATTATGGTTAACTGACAAAGTGCCTGGGCACATCTCAGTTGCATGCTTAGTCACATGGCCAGTTTTGCTAGTGAGATGCAGCCTAGCACCATATTATCAGCAATTAGCGAAAGTTCTGCAAAACCTCAAACAAATATCTAAAGTATCCTGGCCATTATAATCTCCCCCTCTATACTCTCAAAATCTTTGACTGTCTTTTGACTTTACATTGGCTGGCATGAAATTTAAGGGAAACAGGCCAATAGCTGAGACAAAACCCTTGTCCTAAATACTTGTAATACAAGTAACATATTTCTCAGACTGCTAACAATAACCAGGTAGAATACCTAGTCAAAGTATTTTTTCATAGCCACTATAAAAACCTGCCATTTTATACAGTAGTGGCTACTCATTCATCAAGTGCAAAAGAGTCCACTCCCTCTAACACTCCTGTCCTACTTAATTTCCAGATCTCAGTGGTTAAGAAGCTCGCTTTGTTAGTTGGAAGGCTGGCAAGTCGGCAGTTTGAGACCCGGTTACTGCATGACAGATTGAGCGCCTGTCTCTGTCCCAGCTCCTGCCAACCTAGCAGATCGAAAGCCAAAAATTTCAAGTAGATAAATAGGGACCACTTTTGGTGGGAAAAGATCTTGGGGACATGAAAGGAGCCTCATTTGGGTGACCCCTGAGCATTCTCCAGCAAAAATCATTTCAACCCAGAATCATTTCTGACACAAAATTATTATAATGCTCAGCATGAAAACTCAGTTTCATGAGCAGTTTGCAAGTTCAGGATCTTTGCTCTGTGTCCACAGAAAGCCTTAATTCAAAGAACACTCTCATGCATCAGATTCTTTAAAGCCATGTAGGCTTATTTATATTTGCCTGTTAAAATGTCTTTCATTTGAAAATCTCATCACGTTATTTTTAAAATAAAGTTCAAATCATTGTGCAAAGTGGCTCTAGCAGGTTTTTTCTTTCCAATGTTCCTATCCTAGAATCAGGTATTTGTTTTAGTTGGCTGACCTGAACTGCAATTATCCTTTGGGTAAAGCCACAGAACAAGGAATCCTTTGTCATCGGGCAGCAAAGCTGGTCTACTTAATCAACATTCTGAGGACCTTTGTTTTCGAGACCTGCAACTTCACAATACTGCTTTAACACAGCATTTGAAATCCTATTTCATTCCAATCAAAGCAAGCCTTTTGATTTCACTTAACATACATGGCAAGAAGACTTAAACCCAGAACAGTGGTGTTGACGAGAACCCACCGATCACTGACAGGAGTGGGAACCTGTATCTGAAATGAGATATATGTAAACCTGGCTTGTTTTCTTTCATAACTTTGAGAACTGAGTCCTGTTTGAAAAAGACTTTGCCTAAGAGTAGGAAAAACATCGCATAACATTTAGGAAAAATCCATTTCCATTGACTTTGTTAAGTGATTTGCTACTTGGTTATGCTCCCCCGGTGGCTTAGTGCTTAAGGCACTGAACTGGAGACCAGAAAGTTGGGTTTTGATATCCGAGAGCTGCACTTGGGGACATGAAAGGAGCCTCAGCCTCAGTCGGGCATCCCCTAAAAATCCTTTCAACCCAGGGTAATCTCTGACACGAAATTATTATGAGCAAACAGTTTTAGGACTATGTCCGAATCTCTTTATTTATCATAACTGACATATACATGCCAGCCATATGACTTCGGATCACAAGAGAAATATGCATACATGTCAACCTTCCCGGATTGGCCGGGATTTCCCGATTTTCGGTGCCAATTTGTGACATTTTCCGCCCGCAGCTGCCAAAACCCTGGAATTGGCAGCGGGGGAAAAGAGGTACTGCGCATCCCTTCTGCGCAAGTCGCCTTCTATGCATGCCTAGAAGGCGGCTTACGCAGAACCGTTGTGCGCAGGTCCCGGATTGTCCGTGGTTGACAGGTATGGAAATATGCCATTTTTTTAAAGGAGAGAGGGGTTTGGACTCCAACTCCCAAAAATTCCCCTAGCAAAATTTGACAACTTCTTCTAGATCCAGCCCACCGACCCAACCTACAGTCACCTACATTTTGCTCACCTGAACCAGATCTTAATCTCCAAGGTTTCATAGCTGTCTCTGGCCTTAAATTTTGTTGCTAATTTACAAAAAGAAAACTGCCCTAGTGTTTCCTGAACCTTGGCACTTCAGATGTTCTTGAACTTCAATTTTCAGAAGCCCTGATCAGCAGGTTTATTGACTTAGGCTTCTGGGAATTGAAATCCAAGAATATCTGGAGGCTGGCCGGCCATCACTGCTATAGGATCTATAGATGGGGTGTTTTCTGATGAACTACAGCCCCCCAGGAAACACTGCAACAAATGAAATGACGCAAGGGAAGCGATTCTAGACTGTACATAGCTTCTGTGTAACACCTGACAACACAGGTCTGTGGACAGGAACTCCCAGAATTCTGTTTGGGCAGTTCTTTGCAAATTCTGGAAGTTGGAATCCAAAATTCTGAATGGCTCAGCCCTGCTTATTGAAACATAGTTACGACAGACTTCTACAAATATGTTTTCCAAACTCTTTTCCCAAAAACATTGAATTACTGGGCAAAAATCAACACTACATCAAACTTTAAGGTGCCTTTTTATGCTTCCACTGTCAACAAGCCCAGAGACGGCATACTCTACTTAAGACCAAAACAACTATTATGTGTTAGGACTTTACACCTGAAGTCTCTTGTCTGTAACGTAAAGTCACAAATTCAAGCTAAATCTGTATACTGTATTTCACTTTCACTTCACAGCTTGGAACAGTTACTTTTTTTTTTTTTGGAGTGGAACATACAAAACCAGCAATGGCCATGTTGGTGGCAGAAATTGTAGGTGATTTTTTCCCCTAAGCTTTGTTCTGCCAGAGGCAATGCATTACAGTACTGTGTTTGGATGCTAGGGTAAAACTTGCCCTTGGTTGAAAGCCAGTTGTACCTAGATCTATGGTTCAGTGCTCATCTCTGTTTATAGCCAAAGAGCCAATGCTGTCAGCATCTGCAGACATTTTTGAGGGCATGTGGCATGCATGGAATGCTGTTTACCTTCCTACCAAAGTGGTACCTACTTATCTACTTGTAATTTCTTGCTTTCGAACTGCTAGGTTGGCAGGAGCTGGGAGAGAGTGCAGACATGCACTTGGGTCTCGAACTACTGACCTTCCAGTCGTCAAGTTCAGTGTCTTAACCACTTAAGCCACCTAAGATCATATGTATCATGCAGTACAGCAAAATGAGCATTAATTTTCTTTAAATCTGTTTGCAGCTATGTCTTCTTTATTACTAGGAAGATCAGAAAGTACAATCATGATGGTTCCTCATTTCTTATAGCAAAAGCAGGCAGTTCCCACTGGCAACTGTTGGAGCTACTAATGGTGAAGAATGCCAGGAGTTGCAGTTAAACATCTGGACAGCCATACATTGCCCAGTCTTGTTGTATCTTGAGCAGTATAATTAGTCCAGATGCTCCTTACCAGTGTAACTAAAAAATCTGAATGTCCAGTAACTTCACTGCTCCGTTCAAATGAGTGCTTTTCTGTCAAATGTTCAGGCACATGTCTTTATCTATGTATATGGACTCTCCACGCTAATGAGTCTAGAAACACTTACATGCAAGCAATACTTCTCTATGAATATGGATGATCTCCACATGCAGTACTTGCACCGGCTATATTCACCAGTGAACTGAGTATAACTCCTCGAAACAGAAAGAAACATATCAGAATAATAAACAGTCACTTGCCCAAGGCAATATACAAAGTTTTACAGTTGCACAAGACTTTCAACATAGATCCTTTTATATTCAAATCACATTGTTACCAACATATAAAATGGCATAGGCAGTATTTCAGAGAGCAATTCTGGAAATCACTGTAAGAAATGCACATAGAAGGCGATTTTTAGTAAAAGGTATCACCAGAGTGGGTTAGGAAAGAATGCTGAACCTTCTGGAGACCCACTGCTGTCAGTCATAGCAGGCAACATTAGCTTTGATGGATTAATGGTCTACTTTAGTAAACCATTAGTCCATCTAAGCTAGTATTTCCTGCTCTGACTATCAGAACTGGCTCTCCATCAGCTTAGATAAGGTTCTTTCCTATTCTCCACTGGTGATTCCCCATGATTTTCCATGCAAACACTAACTCACACTAAATGCTGCTTATCTTACATAATTATACAAAACTGATCATGTTAACAATTGTGTCCTTGTGGCCAAAACAACAACAACAACCATTAATACTGTAAATACAATGCAAGTCACTCAGCTATGGAACTTAGCTTACAGCTTCACATTCCTGGCGTCAATGGCAACAAGAGATGCGTCAATGCAAGACTGTGGGCACTAGGGGACTGCAATGTAACTTTTAAAGAAGCAGAAGACAAGCAAAGGGACTTCTTGATAATCAGATAACTCTCTCTAAATAAAACTGTACATAATATAAAGTCCCAGGAGTACATATACACCTACACACCTCTGTGTGTCTCTGTGTATGCATGCGCACATGTGCATAACACAGAGGAGTTTTCAATCTTGGTGTGCGCACTGCTAAGATGTTGCTTGCCTTTCTATCTTGCCCAGTGACAAAGGCTGTGTAACATGAAAACATTGCTATTCTTATTAGCAAGAACACATCCAATACAAATATTACCTACGTATTTTCTGACTCTGGAACTGAAACAACAGCTATTTCTGCAGCACTCCACCCAGACTTTTATTGCAACTCTTCCTTTATTATTGTTTCACTGACGGGGCAGACAGAGAGAGAAAGGTGAAACAACTACTCATTAACTCTCACAGATTTTGGCTCAACAATCAGCTGAACACATCTAATGGAAAAATCCAACACTCTCGTCCTGTTTATAGCTTCATTCCATTCAACACGAGAACAGCTATATATTCTCCATTGACAGAGTATCCCCCAGCACGCTACACTTGTAAGAGGAAAGATATCTTCATCTTACATTGTTTTGCCAGATTCACAAGACCCAGGAAAGACTTGTATCGACACCTTACTTCTGTGGCTAGTGTTGATTTCACTGGAAGCATAAAGTGGTATCCTTAATGGGTTTATAAAACATCATGAGGACTAGATGACAAAGAGTAAAGGCCTGAGGACCTGCAGTCCAGGGAGTCTTTGAACAGGGCTCTCTCAAACCTAACAGCACCCCTGTATACATAATAATAATGATAATTGTGTACCGTCAATTCAATTCAGACTTATGTCAATCCTTCCCATGGTTTTCTGGGCAGAGAATACACAGAAGTGGTTTATCATTCCCTTCTTCTATCTGGAGGGCATCCTGGGACCATGTAGCTTGCCCAGGAATATACAGGTTGACTTGTCTTCTTATACAAGGGCACAGAGAAAAGTATTGTAAACTGTGGTACAAAATGAAAAAGGAACGCAAGAAGTATAGTCTATAGTACAGGGATTCTTAAGGTTTTTGCGCCATGGGCCAGATCACTCACCCTCAGACAGCTGAGCGGGCTGGACATGTGGTTTCCCCCATCATAAACACTGCCACAAACTGCAGTGGGCGTGTTTCCCAATGTGTGGCGCATTTACGGCTGTCATAAACGTGCCCACTTCTGCTTCTGGGGTCGTCACCACGAGCAAGATGGAATGGCATCTGGGGCCGGCCCACGGGCCATAGGTTGTGAATCCCTGCTCTAGTACAATTCAGATACACAGCAGCACTAACTAGTGTTACACCTGAGTTTCTATGTTAATTAATACTTGCAATATGTTAGTTACACAAGGGATACAGTGACAGAGTAAAGATTTGTTTTAAAAAAATGTTTTTTAACCACTTACAAAATGGCCATGCTGGCTAGGTGTGCTGACTTGGGAATTGAAGTCCAAGAACATCTGGAGTACCAAGGTTGGCCACTGCTGTTCTAGGACTTGTAGTCCAAAAATAATAACTTTAAGCTTCGGCTACTAAACACACAAAAGGCTGCAGGCTCAATCTTTAGCATCTCTAATCATGGCTGGGAAAGAAATGTGTGTGAAACCCTGGAGAGCTGCTTCGAGACAATACAGATGCTGATGAGCCAATGTGCTGAGTCAGAGTTAAGGTCAGTTTCTATGATGCCAGGCCCAAGATTTATTTGAAGGATGCTGCATCCATTCAAGTGACTAACAAAGGATTTGACAGCACTATGAATAGTCTGTGCTTTACAGATTAAAGCTTTTTTATTCTAAAGATGCTGGAGACAAAAATGGATCACTCTGAAAGAAATATTTGTCCTTTACCCTAGACAAAAGACTATTGTTAGCATAGAATATGAGAAACAAAATTGTTTTCAACTGGCAATGGTATGAGAAGAGTTATGTCTTTTGTTTGTTTAGTCTTTAACATATCTTATAGAAAATTGAATGAAATTCAGATAATAATAATAATAATAATAATAATAATAATAATAATAATAATAATAATAATAATAATAATAATAATAATAATAATAATAATAATTATTATTATTATTATTATTAAGGTAAAGGTAAAGGTTTCCCTTTCCCGAAAGCCAGTCATATCTGACTCTAGGGTGCAGTGCTCATCTCTGTTTCAAAGCCGAAGAGCCAGCGCTGTCTGCTACTGCATATGTTTCCGTGGTCATGTGGCTGGCACGACTAGACACCGAAGCGCATGGAACTCTGTTACCTTCCCACCGAAGTGGTCCCTATTTATCTACTTGCAATGTCTTGCTTTCAAGCTGCTAGGTTGGCAGGAGCTGGGACAGAGACGGGAACTCATTCCGTCCTGCAGTACTCGGGAATCGAACTGCTGACTTTCTGCCTCCCAGTCAGCGTCTTAGGCACTTGAGCCACTGTTGTTGTTGTTGTTGTTATTGTTATTATTATTATTTCATATAAGAAATTATTCTGGGTTGAAAAGATTTTTGCGGCGGAAACTCCGCTCAGGGAATTCCCAAACGAGGCTCCTTTTATGTCCCCAAGAGCAGGGACAGAGACGGGCACTCAATCTGTCATGCAGTACCTGGGTCTTGAACTGCCAACTTGTCAGCCTTCCAGCTAACAAGGCGAGCTTCTTAACTACTGAGCCCCCATTAGATTCAGATGACAAGGGAGAAAAATAGTGGGAAAATATCAATAATTTAGGATATGCAGATGACACAATGCGACTGGCAGAAGGCAGCAATGACGTGAAATAAATAGTGAAGAAGTCCAAAGAAAAAAGTACAAAAGCAGAACCTCAGCTAAACTGAAATGTTACCTATGAAGGAACTAGGAAAAAACCTTGAGCATTAAGAATTTGAGCTTCAGCAGGAAAACCATGATCAAAAGCATTCATACTGTGGTATTCCTAGTTATGATACATTGATTAGAAAGCTGGGTGACTGAGAAAAGTGACAGGAACAAATAGATTCATTTGAAAAGTGGTTGTGGAAGACAGGTTTATAGATACTGTACAGTATTTTTGACTGCCTAAATGACAAGTACTGTAACTGTTCCCGGTTTCTATCAAGCTGAACTCTCATTAGACATTAAAACAACTAAAGTGAGACTATCATACTTTGGACAGGCCATGAGGAAAGAAGACTAACTGGAACACACAGCAGCGCTAAGAAATGTTGAAGATACTAGGAAACAAGGAAGGCCAAGAAACCACAGCCTTGAGTTTGCATGATCTGAGAAAGACCGTTAATGTGAGAACTACTGAGAGGTCATTAATTCATAAGGCCCCTGTAAGGTGCGTTCTGTGCGCTCCAGTGTCTAGTCATGCCTGCCACATGAACACGGAAACGTCTGCAGAAGCAGACAGCGCCGGCTCTTCGGCTTTGAAACAGATGAGCACTGAACCCTAGAGTTGGATACAACTGGCTTTCGAGCAAGGGAAACCTTTACCTAAGGTGGCAGGTAACACCAACATAAACAGCTGCTTAATAGCCAGCATGTGAGCAATCATGCATCTGTCCCCATCTAGGAATTACTTCCCTTGGAGTGACAAGAGTACCAAAGGACCATCCAACTCAGCACTGAATCCCCTCTTCTACTGATGTAACCTAACTCCTATCTCATTGTGTGGGGTGGAAAAAAGGAGAGTGTGTTCTATTTAAAAGAGAAGAGTCAACAACTTGGCTTCTAAATCCTCATTTATTTTGAGAGTCATTCCTGACAACTGACAATACCCCTTCTCACAACAGGGCTGCATCCTGAGTAGCAAGACCCATGAAACATTTAGGGGACATTATTCTTCCTTAAGCCCTTCTAAAACATGAGCCAGTATGTTGCAGTGGGGAGAACATCAGTCATTGGATCTGGATTCAAATCCTCCACTTGTTTATGGAAACTGTGGGGTGGCAATGATAAATCACTGCGATCACCCCATATACATTGAAGTTTGAAGGTCTTGAGGGCACCCAGCAATAGCTAAAACTTCATCCCATGTTTATTTATTCAAGCTGAAGTCATGTGGTGTTTGAGAGGGATTTACTCCCAGGTCAATGGGAACAGTACTGCAGCCAAAGCAAGGTGAATTTGCTAGATCTATCTATCTATCTACCTACCTACCTATCGGGAAAGGTCGCCCTTGCTCGAAAGTTAGTCGTATCCAATTCTAGGTTTCAGTGCTCATCTCAGTCTACAGCCAAGGAGCCAGCGCTGTCTGCATCTGCAGACGTTTCTGTAGACATGTGGCAGGCATGCCTAGACGGAACGCTGTTGATCTACTAGTAATTTCTTGCTTTCGACCTGCTAGGTTGGCAGAAGCTGGGAGAGAGATAACAGCCCACTCAGTCTACTCAGCTCTCGAGCTCTGACCTTCAAGTGAACTACTTGAGCCACCGAACTCCCTGTCTGTCTGTTTATATACACTCGATCTATCTATACACACGATCTCTCTATACATGCTATCTATCAATCTGCTATACAGGTGAAACTCGGAAAATTAGAATATCGTGCAAACATTCATTCAGTCCAGCAATGCAACTTAAAAGGTGAAAGAAATATATGAGATAGACTCATTACATGCAAAGCGAGATAGTTCAAGCCTTAGGTAAAGGTAGAGTCGTATCTTACTCTAGGGTTCAGTGCCCATCTCTGTCTCAAAGCCAAAGATCCAGCGCTGACTGCTTCTGCAGACGTTTCCGTGGCCATGTGGCAGGCACGACTAGACACCGGAGCGCACGGAACGCTGGTTACCTTCCCACCGGAGCGGTCCCTATTTATTTACTTGCAATTTCTTGCTTTCGAACTGCTAGGTTGGCAGGAGCTGGGACAAAGACGAGAATACTCTCTCCGCCGCAGTACTCGGGAATCGAACTGCTGACCTTCTGCCTCCCAGTCAGCGTCTTAGCCACTTGAGCCGCTGCAGTAGCCTTACTTTGTTATAATACTGATGCTTATGGCTTAAGGTAAAGGTTTCCCTTGCTCAAAAGCCAGTCGTATCTGACTCTAAGGCGCAATGCTCATCTGTTTCTAAGCCGAAGACCCAGCGCTGTCTGGTTCTGCAGATTTCCGTGGTCATGTGGCAGGCATGACTAGACACCGGAGAGCACGGAAGGCTGTTACCTTCCCACCGAAGTGGTCCCTATTTATCCACTTGCAATTTCTTGCTTTCGAACTGCTAGGTTGGCAGGAGCTGGGACAAAAGACGGGAGCTCATTCCATCCTGCAGTACTCGGGAATCGAACTGCTGACGTCTTAGCTACTTGAGCCACTGCAGTCTACAGTTTATGAAAACCCCAAACCGCCCCACCCGCTAATCTCATGTACCCCATAATCATCACATAATCCCATGTACGCTGTGATCATCACAATTATAACGAATTAAGGCATGATGTCTCTCGCTGTGCATGTAGTGAGTCTTAGCTCATAAATGTGTTTCATGTTTTAAGTGAAAAATGAATGGACATTTGCACGATATTCCAATTTCCTGAGTTTCACCTGTGCATGCTTTCTATCAATCTGCTCTGCACGCTATCAATCAATCAATCAATCAATCAATCTGTATCTGTCTGTCCATGCTCTCCCTCTCGCTCTCTCCGAGCTCAGACCCAGAGGGAAGAGGAAGACAGGTGCCGTTTCGCCAAAGGCAACTCAAGAGCAAACTTACGGCGCTGGCCCAAGCCTGGCCCGACGGCAGTGGCGGCGGCGGCGGCGAGCAGGCGTCCTACCCCCAGGCGGGGGCCGGCAGGAGCGCGCGGGCTCCTCTGCAGGGAGGCCGCGACCACCAGCCCCACCACGAGTGAGATCCACATCATGCGACCACGCTGGGAGGCAGCAGCCCCGGCGACTGGCGAGGGAATGGCCGCCGACACCGCGGAGGCGCAGGTGGGAAGAAGCGGCGGCGGAGCAGCAGCAGCAGGGCCGCTGCATGTCAAGGCGGGCCCCACGGCGCCGTCGCCGCCGCCGCCCAGCCAGGGCAGCAGCGGGAGGGAGGAGGAGGAGGAGGAGGCGCCTTCTTCTTCTTCTTCTTCCCCCGCACAGCCAGGCTCTCCATCCGCCGGGCTGCTCTCGCCTAGAGGGAGGGAGAGGCTTTTGTGTGCGGCGCGGCGCGGTGGGGAATCCTCGACGGCGCCGCGGCTCAGCGGGACCGCGTATAAAGAGAGCCCACCCCCCACCAAGGGTGTCAGTCCTCCGTAGGTCGAGCTGGGGGGGGGGGGCTTCCTTTCCTCCCCTCCTGCCACTCTCTCAATCTCTATGTCTCCTTGTCGTCGTCGTCGTCCCCCCCCCCCTTGTTGCTCCAGTTGGGCGCCGGCGTGGGCAGGCGAGGCGGCTGAGGGCGCGCTGGGCTCTCCGCAAATAAAGCCCGCCGGCGGGGTTTCCCCCCCTCAGAGTCAGACCCAC
Organism: Bradypodion ventrale; assembly: GCA_035047345.1. Classification (NCBI taxonomy): domain Eukaryota; kingdom Metazoa; phylum Chordata; class Lepidosauria; order Squamata; family Chamaeleonidae; genus Bradypodion; species Bradypodion ventrale. Next base: position 103,124,002 of record JAWDJE010000006.1, read on the forward strand.
CCACCCACCCACACAAAGACACACCGGCCCGGCCCGCCCGCCCGCCCGCACGCCGCCCACCCCCAGGCGACTGAGGAGAGCTTGCAGCAGGTAGAGCCAGGAATGAGAGCGAGCGAAAAGGCAGCCGGAGCGAAGGGGAAAACGCCGGAGCGGAGCGGGGAAAGAAGAAGGGAGGAGGGTGTGGGGGCGGGACGGGAGAGGAGGGGGAGAAGGGAGAACTGGGAAAGGCGGAGCGTGCCTGGAACCGTCGCAAAGTCAGTCCGCTCCGCTTTGTTTTCGTCGAGCCGCGGCTCTGGCTGGCTCCATTGTTCCCGCCGGGAATGGGACTCCGGGGGCGGGAGTGGGCGCGCGGTCTCGGTCTCTGACACACACACAATCTCTCTCTCTCACACACACACACTCTTCCTCACACACACGCTCTCACACACACGCTCTCTCACACACACACACACACACACTCTCACACACGCGCTCTCTCTCTCTCTCTCCAAACTGGCGTGCGGTCTCTCTCACACGCTCATGCTCCAAAGTGGCCCTGTGTATATTTATATTTACATTATTATTTGTTCATTTATTAATTTAATAATAATTTCGTGTCAGAAATTATTTCAGGGTTGAAAGGAATTTTTTCTTCCGCTCAGGGGACGCCCCCAATGAGGCTCCTTTCATGCCCCCAAGAGCTGGGACATCAGACGGGCGTTCAATCCATCATGCAGTACCCGGGTCTCGAACTGTCAACTTGCCAGTCTTCCCGCTAACAAGGCGAGCTTCTTAACTACTGAGGCCACCACAGCCCCCACTGTTCCCAGTGACCACACATGTTGGGAATGGACTAAGGTAAAGCGCATCAAACTGTGCCAAAAGAGTAAGTTGAACCCTTTGGCAGGGGCTCACGAAGGTGTGAGTTGAGGCAGGACCTGGGTCTCGAACTGCCGACTTGCCAGCCTTCCTGCTAACAAGGCACACTTCTTAACCACTGAGCCACTGCAGCCTCTTATTTATTTATTACATTCTTGGAACTGCGGTGGCTTAGTGGTTAAGATGCTGGACTGGATGCCTGGAAGGTCAGCAGGTCGAGACCCGAGTGCTGCGCAATGGAGTGAGCACCCAGTCTCTGTCCCAGCTCCTGCCAACCTAGCAGGTCGAAAGCGAAACATTGCAAGTAGATGAATGGGGACCACTTGGGTGGGAAGGTAAACAGCATTCCGTGCGCTCCGGTGTTGAGTGACCATGGAAACATCTACAGATGCTTTGCCTATAAACATGAGCACTGAACCCTGGAGTATGAGTTCTCAACCTTTTTAAGCGGGGGCCCAGGTCACACTCCCTGAGACAGCGTCAGGGGCTGGGCAGCCATTTTGCCCTTCCTCCACCACATAGCACTTCCTGGTGTGGTAGAGATGGTGTGTGTATGGGCACATGAAACAGTGCAGTGGGATGCATCTGGCCCACGGGCCACAGGCTGAGAATCCCTGTCCTAGAGTCTGCTCTGACTTTTCAAGCAGGGGTGGCCTTTACCTATTACATTCATATCCCGCCCATCTGGGATATTTTCCCACCCTAGGCGGCTGACAGGATATTTTAAAAGAACACCTTTACAACTGAAAATTAGACATAAATAATAAACCCACTAAATAAATTATAAGTAGCCACAAAAAAAATCCATAATAGCCCAAAGAAGAATCCACTGTTAGAGGAATTTTGGAAGTGGTAGCCATGTTAAGTCTGTGCAAGCATATCAGAGAGTGAGCAAGACAAGACAAAAAAATGTTGTGGCACCTTCGAGACTAACTGCTGTTTTAATGTAAGCTTTTGTGGATCAAGTCCACCTCGTCAGACATAAAAGGAGACCTCATTGGCCGCAGATTCATCTATGGCTGTTGTAAACGCATTTACAACAGCTGTAAATGAGTCTGCGGCTGTTGTAAACGTGTTTACAACAGCCATAAATGAGCAGCAGCGGCTGGAGCAAGGGTGTGGCCTGGTTTATTTGGTGCTGGATCCGGTCCATGGGCCGTAGGTTGCCTATCCCTTCAATTTGACTTCTGTGGTGGCTTGATAGTTAAGATGCTGAACATGATGACTAGAAGGTTGGCAAGTCAGCAGTTCAAGACCTGGGTACAGCACGACAGAGTGAGTTCCCGTCTCTGTCCAGCTCCTGCCAATCTAGCAGTTCGAAAGCATGATCTCTGTTATTAATTTACATTTTCAAGGAAGTGAAAGCCTAGCTTGTTCAGATGCAGAAACTAGTTTTTTTAAAAAAGTGGAGAGCTCTTCATAAGGCTCTGCTAAGCATGCTGAGAATCTGCTACCATCATGATTTCTTGATGGTTTTCAGTTGTGATCCCTGTGCAGTCCTAACATTTTTCAGGCAAAGACAAGTGGTGGGAAGCATGAAATTACACTCGGTTAGGAATATGTTTGAAGTGATTGCTTCATGTTGCTTCAGGGTTAGGTTGGTCCTGATTGTTCTTACATGAGCAAGAAAGCTTTAACTGTACAGTATTGTATAAACACAGCCCAAAATAGGTCTAAAAGCAGCGTAAACTCTGCAAGAACATAGTCGGTCATGCTGAATCTGTCACATTTGTCAAAGACATCTCTCCCTATTGATCGGATGGAGAGAAGAAAACAAAATTGTATGAAGAAAATTTAAATTCAAAAGTTTTAGACTGTAACAGTGGCTATACTACCTGTGGGTTCCTGGGAGACGTCACCCAAAAAACTCCGTCAAGCTTTGTTGGGAAGAGTGATCCACATGTCCTTGTTATCAGTTTTTCAAATATCACTGTTAATATTACTGCCCTTGCTTTTGGGTCCAGTATTGTATGTTCTGACTGGCACTACTTTCCCCAAACTCCTTTTGCCACCCACTTCATCATATTTTTTGCCTCCAAAGACAGGTCAGACTTGACTTGCTCCAGGAACCATGTGTTCATCTTTCTGACACTCCAGGGTATTTGCAAAGCTTTCCTCCAACACTCTATTTCAGTGGTGGCAAACCTATGGCATGTGCATACCTGTCAAGCGCGGCTCCGGACAATATGGGACCTGCACAGAATGGTTCTGCGCAAGTCCCATTTTATACATGCGTAAAAGCCGTTTACGCATGTGTAGAACGGACATTCGCAGAACGGTTCTGCACAAGTCTGTTCTATGCATGCGTAAACGGCTTTTACGCATGCATAAAACGGACCTGCACAGAACTGTTCTGTGCAGGTCACTTCCACGCATGCGTAGAAGGCTTTTACGCATGCGTACAATGGACCTGCGCAAAACTTATGCGCTGGTCGGTTCTACGCATGCATAGAAGGGTTCTACATATCCCCTTCTGCACAGAACCATTCTATGCATGCATAGAAAGGATCTGCACAGAAGGGATGCGCAGTAACTCCTTTACCCCTGCTGACATGATCCGGGATAGCGGCAGCTCTGGGCGGGAAAGGACGAAAATCGGCACTGAAATACGGGAAATCCCAGCCAATCCGGGATACTTGACAGGTATGCATGTGTGCCAGCCGTGGCACTCCCAGGCCTTTCTGTTGGCACATGCACCATCACCCAAGCACAGAGTTTGCCCAGCAGCCAAATGGGAGCGCTTCCTCCCTCCCCCAAGCATAGAGTTCACTCCGCCCTTCTGTCCAGTAGCCCAATGGGAGTGTTTCCTCCCTCTCCCAGTATAGAGTTGCTCCACCTTTCTACCCAGAAGCCCAATGAGAGAGCTTCCTTCTGCAGCACAAGAGAGTAAGCATATGAGAGGCTTGAGACGCGATTTAAGATATCCTGATGAAGATTTTTGAAAAGCTGGAAAATTACCGGAACAGCTTTGATCTTTGCTGATTTTGTACATAAAGAAGATTTTTACAACTGAGTTCTAATGAAGAGAGATTATGTTGATATTCCTTAAATTCATGGACTGTTAAAGAATTATCCAATTGGATTTATTTTGATTTTCTACACAAAATGATGAGAAGTATCACACAATTGTATTATAATGAAGAGAGAATTATGTTCCTTTAAAATAATGATTTATTGTTGAAGAAGTATACAACCGATTGAGAGACTCATTAAAAATGTACATTCAACTTTTTGCCTCAGATGGTAACCTTATTCTTACTTGTTCAATTCGTCTGGCCACTTTTTCATTTTCCACCCCTCTACCCTGCAGCACAATGAAAGAGCTCCTTCCCCCAGCACAGAGTTTACCCCACTCCTCTGCCCAGCAGTCCAGTAGGAGTGCTTCCTTCTCCCCCCAGCACAGAGTTTATCTGTGCCCAACAGCCCAATGGGAGTGCTTCCTCCCTCCCCCAGTGCAGAGCTCACCCCGCCCCTCTGCCCCGCAACCCAATGAGAGTGCTTCCTCCCTCTCCCAGCACAGAGTTTACCCCATCCCTCTGTTTGGGCACTCTGTCTCTAAAAGGTTTGCCATCACTGCCCTATTCCAAACAAATCAATATCTGTCCTGTCAGCTTTCTTTCTTGTCCCACTTTCAAATTTATACATGGTGATTAGGAATATAAGAGTGTAGACGACCTTGGTTTTGGTATCCAATGACACATCTTTACACTTGATCTTTCTAGTTTCTTCGTTTCTGTCCTGTTACAGTCCAAAACTTTTGAATTTAAATTTTCCTCATTGATGAGTGTGTACTCTAGATTAGTTTCTGGCAACAAAACTGAATTCTGGACTTAAATCTGGCAAATCCAGGCCAAAATTAAACCCAAATTATGGCAAAGACAGCTAGAAAACTTTGCGTGGTTTTAAGCATATCAGAGAATAAACAAAACAAAAAGGTTGTTGCACTTTGAAGACTGTTATATTGTAATCCAATATCCAATTCAATATTGATTTGTCGCTTTTAGCGCAAATCAACTGAACTCCATTTTAATGTTAGTCTTCAAAATGCTACGTTTTTGGTTTTGCTCTCTATTCTCTGATATGCTTGAAACACAGACTAACATGGCTACTATTAAAAAAAAATAATAGCATGGTTTTAGTACATTTCTCTCCTCTAGAGGACTTTGGTGATTTCCCGACATCCACTGACATCTCTATCGGCCTGACATCCACCAAGCATCACCTTTTAGTGCTTTCCCAGCCCAAATGATTGCAAGGTAATTGGAAGTAGAGAAAAACAGGAGGTTTGTCCACCCTTTTAATTCTCTGATTTTTACTTCCTCCAACATCTTAATTAAATTGATGCTCTTAGTGGTCCATTTACCAGTTTCACTTCTTTTCCTGTTGTTCCTCTCCTATGTGCTTTCTAGTGCACATGTCTATCTAGTTGGGATTAAGATTCAGGCTATTCTGTCTGAAATGTAACCTTAATAAAGATTCTTGGTTTGTTTTTAACTGTTTTGTTTTTACTGGGAGCCTGTTGTGATACTGACCACCCACATGTCTACACAGTACCTCCTCTGCTGCAAAAAGACAGAAACCTTAGTATTTTTCTTTCTCATGTTGTGAACAGTCACAGCAATAACACCCACATGAATATATGTAAACATTTAGGCCCAGCTAACCCTATTGATTTGATTAAAGAAGCTGCTTTATATGTGGTCAGCTCTATTACCCATTTAGCCTACTTTTTGTTGATTGTAGAGTACTTTATCATCACTTGTTGCCTGATTTTAGTCTTCATTTTTTAGAAAATGCCTTGGGTTGAACTGGCACACAAAGCACAGATTGTATCACTGATCAACCCCACATCACCATATTTCTAAGCATGATGTATTGAGCTGAGAAATTTGGGATGGATAAACACAAGATTTTTTTTTTATTTTCCTTTGTCCACAGAGTTTGCATTTATCTGTAAGATTGCATGATCCTTGCCTGAGACAGTTAAGACATCGATTATATAATAATCATGGGATAATGCAAAACAGAGGAGCCTGGCGTGTGGTGGTCCATGGGGTCACAGACTTGGCTGTGCGACTGAACAACAAAAAATACAAAATTAAAGGAAGGGAGATCAGGATAGTAAGAATGCATAAATGAATCTGCTACCAGACCTGGGGTGATTTGGAGTTGCCCTTTAATACTAGCAGCCTTGTGTCCCTGAATATTAGTTGTTTGGGAAAGTGATTAGAGAAGATTGTCTTTCATACCTGTCTTATTTGTGAGCTTTCTGTGGGTGACTAGTTAGCCACTACAGGAGCACAACCCTTGACTAGTAAACTTTTGATCTGGTACAGTGGGGTTCTTCTTATTTCTTTGCTCTTTGTTTGGGGTCTCACAATCACCTGAGAGTTTTGCATTAGAATCTCTGGTCTTCACTAGCTGAAATGCAAGTTTCTTTTTGTATTTATGCTGTTGAATAAACCAGTTGATTCCATGCTCTTCCCCCTCCCCCCCTCAAATTATATATCTGACTCTAAATGCGAAGGCTTTGAGCTTCTAGTAAAATAACTAACTAGATCTCACCAGCCTGAAATCTGTCCTTTCCCGATCTAGATGATAATATACACTGCTTGCCAGGGCCTCTCCACACTCACACATGAAGCTGAAGAGCAGGTCTTTTATGAAAGTTGGTAAATGGCCATGTACTGTTTCCCACCCACTCCTACTGTGTAATAAATCTATCCTTTCATTCTTTCATTTCCCAGAGAGCTGTTTAGTTCTAGTATTTTCATCCATGGATGCCCACTAGTCACCAGTGATGTGATAATGCATTTGACCCTATGACTAATATTCTTGCCTCTGTCTACTGTATATCAGTTTTTAATGTTGCAGTAAGCTATATTAGGGCATTCTTAGATAGAAAACAATGTGAAACCTGTGGATTCATTAGCCAGCTGCCCTTCTGTGTTTCAAGGTCTCTGTCCTCCCACTGCCTGTGAATCAACAGAGATGGCCAAAGATTATTGTTAATGAGTTGAATGGAAAGTACCTTCATTTCAAGCCAAGGTCAGGAAACTCCCTCCCTTTCTAATCAGGTGTACTCTCTGAATGATATTGCAATCAAAGTTACATTTTGGTCCAAGGCAGTGCTGTCATGGATGTTTTCATGGCAAAAGTCTTAACTGGCTTCACATAAGTCTTACACATTTATGCCGAAGGCTACATGTTCTATCAGATATTAGACAATATAATTTTGGTTTCTATGGACTGTGCACCACTGGTGGTTCTATTTAATCTACAGATTGGGTGATATAGAAATTGCCAAGAAACTGTTTTAGGCCGTGTGCTACTCAGTTTTCAGAAATGATCATTATGCATGGTGCCCAGTGGTCAGATTAAAATGCAAACCATCACTCCTGGAGACTTCCAGAAATTGTAGTTCAACTTTTTTTTTTGCTAGCTAAAGGGGAGGGTAGAGGAGAGCTCAGGTCACAAAACTAGCTTTCTGGGATCCCTCCAGTCCAAGAACCACATTATTCCCACCCTGATCTACAGTGGAGATGGGCAACCCAGAGGTGCATCCTGAAATGACCCTTCCTCTTGGTGGCTCTCCATGCTTACAGTTGCCATTATGGGCCTTGAGCAATTAAAACTCTCATGGCTTTTACCATTTGATAAGGATAAATGTTGGTCTTTCTAAAGGTGTCATCCAATTATGCTGTTTGATTTTACTTATGGGACACAGGGCTGAGCTTCATGTAATGTAAGATACATATTTTGCATGACTCCAAAATATTAGGATTGACTCCTTATTGATTTACATCAAGTTTATATCTTCTTCCTATGTAGTGTTCTGCATAGGAGATCAGGAAAACTAGCTCCAAACAGAGCTATTTACCCCTACAATAATCACAGAGCATTTCATTTGCTTCCTTTAGCAGTGAACAGTTTCTCTGACCTATTAACAATCTTTTTAGACCATTATTCTTGCTGTTTATTTTTATTGTAATGGCACGAGACCCTTTTGAAAAGGTGGTATACTAAGGCATCAATTGTATTTTGGGGCTGCTTGTCCTCTCTTTTTTTTGGCACATGATAATATAACCTACCCAGAGAAAACTGCTCTCTCTCTCTCTCTCTTTTATTTTTTAAATTTCAAACAGGATAGTTGCCATCTGGCCTATCTTAAAAATACACTCTGGACCCAAACCAGAGAGTTAGTCATGCTTGAATCTTGCTAAAATCATTATGGCAGTTTTATTTGCAAGAAAAGCTCAACAGTATCAATGGTACAGTTATTATTCTCTGTAGAGTTACGTAGGAGTTGCTTTCTCGAAACATAATTAGGCTTCTTTCCAATTAAACATGCATAGGTTTTTACTATCTCTGGACTGAGATAAACTCAAATTCTTTTAACTAATATTCTCAACTCATTTTATGACTGCTATAAACCTCATAGCATCAGTTTTTTTAAAAAATGTTCTTAAATAGGTGTACTTTGCAATAGAGTGTTGGCTGTGGAATTACAGTATATCTATGTTTTCTTAGAAGTAAGGATATTTCCAGATGAATAGCCCATAGTATTGACAGTCAAAAGGCACTAGACATTCTTCCTTGATGGATTTTTTTTGTAATTTAAAAGATAGTAGTAATAATAGGAAAACATGGATTACAGATGTTTAATAAATTCTGTGAACAAAGCAGAAATGCACAATAATAGCGTCATCTGATTGTTCGTTGGTGCGTATACTTTGTTTAGAATTGAAGTTCCACTTTGAATTGACATTTTATCTAGCTTGGAAACACTGGCCATATTTCATAGTCTTTGGTTTGTGTATCGGTATAGCTTAAAGAATCTTATCCACAGGAGAAATCTATAAGTTTTAAGCATTCTATGCCCTTCTCCCGAAACAATTATGCAACAATCTTTTACAATAAAACAATGAAGAAATATTTATAATACTGCAATGTCATGTTGTAACCACAGGTAAACAAGATGGCTTTAAAGAAACCAGCATTTGAACTCTATTGATATCAGAATTATTCCTTTTATTCCTACAGTAACTGATTTGGCTCATTATCTTCATTTGGGCATAGCCAGTATAAGATCAACAACTGTGTTATCTGTTCCCTGCACATCTGTGGGAAAAGACATTGTGTCTAATGCATATTAGACATATGCATTACACATATGTTTTACACCATGGAGTGGACATCCCCAACACACAAGGATGTGGGAAGAAGAGACAGAAGGCAGAGTTCTACTCAATAATACTAAAGTCTTATTTGCTTGCAAGTTATTTGGTGTGCACCTGCTTTCTGAACTATGGTATGCAATGATCTGGATTATAGCTAATAGTGTTGGAGCGAGACTGAAGAAGGATTATAAACATGTGAATTTCTTAAACAGTTCCTATGTGAACATATCTTGTAAATACTTTAATTCAAAGTTTTAACTTGGACTTAAAGTGATTCAAAATACTAATTTAAAACAAAAATGCCAATTCAAAGATAATATGTAAGATAAAAATCACACCCAAGTATATTCATTTCACTAGCTTGATATTACAGTAGACTACCATGTCAGCTACAGGAATGAGTTGCAGTAATTTCCTTTAACGAGTCAGCTTTAAATAATAATGTTGTCTAACATCTAAACCAGGAGTTCTCAACCTTTTTAAGCCATTGGCTGGGTCACACTCCCTCAGACAGCTTCGGGGGCTGGGGGGCCATTTTGCCCTTCCTCCACCACATGGCACTTCTTGGTGTGGTGGAGATGGTGGTGGGCCACATGAAATAGTGCCATGGGCTGCATCCAGCACATGGGCCGCAGGTTCAGAATCCTTCATCTAAACCATTCTGCATGGGTTTTCAGCCAATCACTATGGTTCTCTCTTGTTTTCCAATTGTCTTTTTCGTCTGCATTTCTTTCTGGTTCGATTTGATTCGATTTTTAATTTGTACCCCACCCTACTCAGCTTGTAGGCCGACTCAGGGCAGCTTCCAACATAACTAAATATACAATATAACAAAACCAAAATATAGTAAACATACAGAATATCAATAAAAATCAATAACCACAGAAAAGTACAATAAATATCATACAATCAATACAAAGATGCAATGAACACAATTCCTGTAAAAAACAGCATATAAACAGACTATCAGCAGACTGATATTTATTTTAGCTTGAAGCATCAACTGTAATAATCTGTATTTTCCTTTTCTTGTTAAATGACCAAAGTATTCGAGCCTTCTGCATTTTATATGTTTTATAGTGCCTTAGTCTTTATCCATTTGTCTTAAAACCTCTTCATCAATCACTCTCTTGATCACATAAATTCTTAGCATCTTATATTTCATGCACTTCTGTCATTGTTAGAATAACCTGTATTAAAATTCACAATTCTGTACTAGACAGGAGAAGTGAGACTATATAAGGGATTCTGATATTGAACTATATGAGGGATTCCAATATTCAACTTTTCCAAGCTCTGGGACTGATTTGACTTGAACTATAGGCACTGTGAGAGTCCCTCTCCCATTCTAACTCTTGGGACTGAGCAAAAGGCTGACAAGCTTTGATTTGGTAACAATCCAAAAGCCAAGAACCAAGACTTGTGCTTAAATGAGATATGAGAGACAAAATCATGAATGATTGTCAGAATGCATCAGAACTAGGAAGACAGATCACTGATGCTCAAAGTACAGCCAGGAAACCCTTCCTCTCTGTGACTGAATGGTGGCTAGTGTCAGTCAAGAAGGCCCATCCATAATATATTTCACTAATGTAGAAGATGCTATAATCTGCAGCTCTGGATAATCTTCTTCTTCTACCGTATCCAAATCCGAATCTAGGTGATCATCATGGTGATCAGCTATGAAGATTGTCCTCAAAATATAATGCAGTGGCCTTTTCATATGCCTTCCTCATCACAGCGTGACACCTGTACCACTGATCCATTTCCGCAAGTCACTTTCTGGTCTTGATCCCTTTTAGCACGCAAAGTCCTCCTCAGCCCCAGACCAGCATTGATGAAGCTGCTATCCTCCATCAGGGTGGATTCAAGTGGGATGTAATCCACTTGGGGACCATTACCCTTCCCTGTGGACTTCAGCACCCAAGGTGCTTGGGGTTGTTAGGTTAGTTATTAGGAAATGTTGTGTTTACCTGTTAGGAGGGTTCTAGCAGCATGTGGTGTTATTTATCATGCACACATTGTTTCCCTTTCTAAAGGTTATTAGAGGTACTGTACATGGTTTTTAGTCCATCTATTATTACCCTGGATTTGGCAACAAACTTATACTTGTTGAAGTTATGACCAAAAAAAAAAAAGTAATATCCCCCTTTTAGGCCCTTTCACTGACAGCTGCAACCAAATTGGAAATGTGAAGCCCTCCAGAGGTTGTTGGTCTGTATATGGGTTTTTCCTCGGTGCATGCTTTGTGGAGGGGTAGAGGGCTCTACTTATCACCAAGAGCTTGCCAAAAGGAAACCGTTATCATGCTACTCTATATGGTAAGTGATTTTGTGGGGTGTCTTATTTCTACCCTAGAACTAGGATATTCCATAAACAAAATCCCAAGTGCTAAAGATTTCCCTTGCTCTCCTTACATGGGCAAATCTGCTCTGCATGCAGAGCAGGTAAGGCACCAAGAATAATCTTGTTTTCCATCAAAGTCTCAGCATAATTACATATATAAAAAGGAATACAGCACATTTTTTTAAAACAAAGCAAAATGAATATAAACATAGGGCTGCTTCTCTGGAAAAATAAGTAAATAAACAAAGAATGGGCAAACATCTGAAGGGCAAATAACTTGTATTTTGTTATGCTGTATAATGGCAAGTCTGAATCCAAAGGCATGCCATTATGAAAGAATGCAACTCCCCTCATCCCTAGACCCATATAGGATGTTTCCAACATCTGGAGTGCCACATATTTATTTATTTACTTGATTTATAGGCCGCCTTCCTCCCCTTGGCACCCAAGGCAGCATTACATAAAAACAAAACATTCCATACAATAAAAACAACCTATTAAAAACTCTAATGCTAAAATTCTAAAAAATTGATAAAAACTGTAGAAACCCAATACCCCTCAGTTAAAACCCCAGGGCTAAACAAGGCAGTGTGGCTGAGATGCACTGCCCGACAAACCCCATGCCTTCTGGCAGAGCCAGGTCTTTAGCGCCCTTCTAAAGGGGTACAAATTCATCTGAAGGCGCAGTGCTTCCCCACCCCTGCCATAAAATTTTATCCTCAAGAAACAGTTGAAGATGGAGTTGAATTATATTCAACTGGATCCTCCAAAATCTTCTCACCTATATTTCAATAAGAAATAATCACAAGTGTTTTGTAAACTGAATGTCTTGGAATTTTAGTAAATACAGTACTCCCATACTATGGAGTATGAAAGAAACCTTGGACACTGCCATTTCCTACACAAGCCTCTCCCAAAATGGTGACTCAGAAGTGTGTCATATTACAACTCCCATCATTCTCTAGTGGCATGGCCAATGGCTGCTGGCTGAGGAGAATGGGAATTGTTGTAGTCCAGTCACCATGTTGGGGAAGGCTGCTATACATATCTACCGTACTCAGGAGTCAATCCCACAAAGTTCAGTGGGGCTTCTTTCATGGCAAGTGGATCTAAGACCAAAGCCTAATTCTAATACTTTTGGGATATTATATGACATAGGGATCCTGTTGTATATATATAAAAGTTTAGATACTGTACAGCAAAATCCAGTAGCACTCTACTACTATCCAAAATTATCTCTGTTTGAAAATGGCTCATTCCTAAATATTGCATAGTATAGTATTTCTGTCCACACATGTTTAACATCACTGGGAGATGGGAGCAATTAAACCTTTGAACTTTACCGGATATCCTTATTTTAGTCATAAAAATACCAAAAATACTAATACATATATATTATGGCTTCAGCACTTTTTCAGCTGGAAGTCAATAACAGGCCTGCAGAGACCACATAGATTTCTGCATATAAAAGCTGCCACATGCTGCAATTTTGGACGAGATAGAGGCGAGTGCAACATCTTAAACTACCTTGCCTGAGAAAGCCCCATGTTTGTATGAAATAACTAGCAAATTTTACTCTACGTCTCATTGATTGTATTTACGTGCTGTTTATTTCATGAATATGAATTAACACTTTTGATTATATAAGTGTACACCTAAATAGCTGAGATTTTAAGTGTATTCATATCATTACTACATCCCCATAATTTTCAGACTTGTCCTTCACTCTATTTGTTTCTGTTTCTTTTGTTTCCTGCACCCCATCTAGCTTTATGAAGATCTGGAATAGGTGTTTTCCTTTGGTACCATTCTGAGCCTGACTAAAGGAAGGGAAACACTCAATTCTAGGAATATTGTTTACTTACAATTCACAGGAGGCTTAACAGGAATTGTATCAAGTTGTTAGTAGAGTAAAGCAGGGATAAACTAATACAGAATTTTAAAAAAGCTTTCTTAGTTTATGGCAGAAAGTGAGGAAGACCTAAAGATGCTCTTGATTAGGTTGAAAGAAGAGAGTGTAAAAGCTGGCTTGAGACTCAACCTCAAGAAAACCAAGATAATGGCAACAGGCCCTTTCAATCCCTGGAAAATAGACGGGGAAGAAGTAGAAGCAGTGACAGATTTTACTTTCTTAGGATCAAAGATCACTGTAGATGGGGATTGCAGCCATGAAATAAAAAGGTGACTGATCCTTGGGAGGCAAGCTATGAGAAACCTGGAGAACATAGTTAAAAGTAGAGACAAAACAAAAATTCGTATAGTCAAAGAAATGGTATTCCCGGTGGTAATGTAAAGTTGTGAGAGCTGGACCATTAGGAAAGCTGAGCGCAGAAGAATAGATACCTTTGAAATGTGGTGTTGGAGGAGAGTTTTGAGAGTCCTTGGACAGCAAGAAGAACAAATGGGTCAATCTTAGAAGAAATCAACCCTGACTGCTTCTTAGAAGGTCAAATAGTAAAGATGAAGATGAAGTACTTTGGACATCAAATGAGAAGAGAGGACTCACTTGAGAAAGCCTTGATGCTGGAAAAGGTGGAGGGCAAAAGAAGAAGGGGGCGGTCAAAAATGAGATGGCTGGATGGTATTGTAGATGCAATGGGAACAAAGCTGGGCGGGTTGAGGAGGATGGTGGAGGACAGAGGTGCCTGGTGGGCGGTGGCCCATGGGGTCGTAAAGGGTCGGAATCGACTGTGCGACCGAACAATAACAAGCTCAGCCACGTGGAAGAGCATCCATCCTTCAAAACAAGGAACCGCTGACCAAGGATCATAAAACGTGCTAATTGGGCTCAGACAGCCAAATGGTGGGAAGACCAGAACTTTTCTTATTGTTTAACTAGAGACAAACAAATAGGTTTGTTTAGTTAGAAGGGTTTTTCCTGTCACATGATCAATTATGTTAGTATTCACTGCATGCTGGGTTGTATCCCATGTCTAAAGGAAATTTTGTCTTGGTTAGTGTAAAATATAAAATTCAATGCATAATAAACACTAAACATAATAAATATTAAACAGAGGATGAGGTGGCTAGATGCCATTGTTGACACAATGGGCGTAGAGCTGAGGTGGCTGCAGAGGATGGCGGATGATAGGGGTGCCCGGTGCGTAGTGGTCAATGAGGTTGCAAAGGGTCTGACTCGACTATGCGACTGAACAACAACAAACATGAATGAATTCACGGTTTGACTACATAGTGAGGAAAATCCAGATTAACTCACATTCCCTTGTTGGGAAGTTGCACTGGGGAATCTAGTTCTCTTTGAAACAGGTTATCACATAAGCAGTGGAGGGAGAGAAAGCCTAATTGCAGTTCCCTTTGAAGCTTGCTGGTGATAGCATTTGAAGCTGTTTAAATAAAAAAAATCAGTAAATAAATGGGACTGGCCACCTGTGGAGCAGCTGTTGGCAGCATTGCTGTGCATCAGAATTCAACAGCACATGGTACTTATATTGCACATATTGCAGATATAGTTTACCCTCCCCCTACCCTTTTAAAGACCTATGACCAGTTTTTGCACAAGGACTTCCCCACATGCAGCTCAAAACTTGTGTTGCTAATTTTCTACATCATCCTAATTAGTTTGGAAATACTGTAGTTAGGTTTTATAAGGATATTAATGTTGTTCCTCCAGTTTTGTGGGGACAATGTTGCTTCTTCCAAGTATGCCCAGAGGGACTTTTATCCTGGACAGAAATATGATGTTTTCTCTCCAAATGGGGATAACAGGAAGACGATGTGGTATTTATGGGGGTGGAAGAAAGTGAAAATGTCCTTCATCCCTTGGTAATTGACATCTGGCGAAGCTAATGCTTGTCCACCATTCCTTCATGCAAATGGCAAGGAAGAACAACTTTTGAGTGAGGGAAACAGCAAAATGTTCTGGTGGCTGAGGAAGAAAGATAAGGAGTCCACTGCTGACTCTTCTGGATCACTAGGCTTTTGGAATATCCTACCTCTCAAGATACACAAGAAGACAATTGGGAAAACAAATGTTTTTAAGCAGGGATTCTCAACCTGCGGCCCATGGACCGGATCTGTCCCATGGCGCCATTTCATGTGCTCCCCCACCACCACACCAGGAAGTGCCATGTGGAGGAAGGGCAAAATGACCGTCCAACCCTCAAAGCTGTCTGAGGGAGCGTGACCCAGCCCCCAGCTTTAAAAGGTTGAGAACATCTGTTTTAAAGCCATTTTCTCACACCATGAATATCTTACATGTATAGAGAAACTGAGCACCTGTCAGGCACAGATCTCTGCATATGTGGTGGCCTGGAGATGCTCTCATTATGTTTGTATCTCACAGGTTGCATAATGGCATGCCTTGGGAGGTAGTCCCCTAAGAAGTGAATTTTCCTGGCACTGCCAGACAATTGATATGTTGTGGAGAAAACGGCATGCTGTGCACTGATCATTTATTTGCCTCAGGAACTTGTAGCAGGTATGCAATCTTCTATGCTGTCTGGAATATTCTGGAAATGGGTCAGAATCGACTGTGTGACTAACAAAAAAAAATCAGCTTTTAAAAGGCCTTTCTTTGGAGCACAAGATGCAAAGGCTGGCTCTGCAGGATATTGCTACTCATGAATCTGGACATTATTAACTAATGAATCTGTGGTTACTATGTTTTCATCTACCATTATTTGGAAATACCGTAAACCCTGGGAATAAAATTTAAAGATGGAAAAAATAACCATGCCTTAGTGTTACACACTTGTGACACTAAGTTGGTTGATTTTTTACATATATTTACAAGTTGCAATGCTCATGTCTCATAGATGATTTAACCACAATGCCTTGAGAGGTAGGCCAAAGAATCTAACATTTCTCTTATCATCTTGACATGGTGAAAATGACACCACTGAAGCAGTAAAACATTACTATTTCTCCTACCTACAGGAGTCGTTCACATTTGATAAGGGTTTGTATAAGGAAGGGAGAATAGATTCTGACAAATTATTATACCCACAATCCTATTACAGTAAAACAGAAAGCGTTTTTTCCGTAACCCGAAGCACAATTTCCCATAGGAATGCATAGAATTTTTTTTAAAAAGTTCCCAAACCTCCAAAAATATTCAAAGAAAAAAAAAGCCAGACACAATTCTCTCCCGCACTTCAATCAAGCTCCCCAGCTGGTGAGTGGCGGCTGGGGTGGGGAAGAGGGGGGCATTCTAAGAGGTCAATCTAGGTGTGGGAGAGAAAGGGAAATCCTGTAAGAACACCCCCTTCTCTCCCCCGCTGCCGATCACCAGCTGCGGAGATCGACCTACCTGAAAAGGCAAAAAATGCAGACTACACAATGCAAAAGACAAAGCTAAGCTCTCTACCTTTTCTGGTGTTTCTTCCTGAGGGTCAGCAACATGCGCGCCTCCTTGTTCGGGACGGTGACAAACGGCCGCCGGGGGAGTTCACGTCCTGGGCTCTCTTGCTAAAGAAGCTGCCTTGCCCTCTGGCGGCTTCCTCATCAACCCCCCCCCCCTGCTCAAACTCTCCCGAAGACAGGATTCTTTGTGCAATCCAGAGAATCTAAAATGGCGTGGGGCCGCCATTTTAAACCCTCCCAGATGCAATGTATTCTGGGGAAACACGTTCTGCAAAGCAAGTTTTCCCCATAAATCGGGACATGATTGCCTCAGAATTTCCTTCCATAAGTAGAATTTTCCGTTACCCAAGGCATCCGCAACCCAGGGTTTTACTTGTATGCTTGTTATGTATGCATGTACAATGTTTCTTT
Organism: Bradypodion ventrale; assembly: GCA_035047345.1. NCBI lineage: Eukaryota > Metazoa > Chordata > Lepidosauria > Squamata > Chamaeleonidae > Bradypodion > Bradypodion ventrale. Next base: position 103,141,119 of record JAWDJE010000006.1, read on the forward strand.
AAATATATGAATGTAACCAGTCCACAATCACAATGTATCTCAGCTGCTAAGGAATGCGAGCAAGCCGCCCATAGAGGGCAGCTGCGAGCGTTCAGTCTCACATGGTCCACATTCCCCAAATCACGAACAGCCGCGGGAGATTCCCCGCATGACAAAGAGCTACAGCAAACAACTACCAGAAGAGAGGCGTGACCGGGGCGAGGCCACGCCGGTAGCAGCCAATGAGCTACCGTGCAACAAGATTCAAATGTATTGTGTTACTGTATATAATGAGATTTACCTCCGCCATTACCACATGTTCATACTGACCATCAATGAATAAACCTGTGTTAGTCCTTCCTGCGACTCCTTCTTTGTCTCCCATGCAAGACACCAAATTGGCGACGAAGGTGGGATCAATGGCGAATCCCAAAGTCAAGCCGTACCAGTTCGATGTCAGCGAACCCGAGCAGTGGGAGCTCTACGAGTGCCAGTTTCGGCACACGATGGAAGCCGCCGGCGTCGACGACGTGAAGATGCGCTCGCACTTCCTGTCCCAGGTGGGACCGGCCACGATGCGGATCCTGATGACCCTCGTGGCCCCCCGAAAGGTGGACGAAGTGCCCATCGACCGCATCTTGGAGAAGCTTTGTGAGCATTTCCAACCACCTGTTTCAATCTTCCCAGCCCGGGTCGCGTTCCACCGGCGAGACCAGCGCCCCGGCGAGTCCGTGTCCGCCTACGCGGCAGCCCTCAGGCTGGCAGCGGTGCACTGCCAGTGGGACGATTTGGACCAGGCCCTCCGAGACCGCATGTTGTGCGGTTTGAAGGACGAGGAGCTGCAAAGGCGCCTGATGACCCGCGACAGCCGCCTCACGTTCAACGAGGTACTGCGGGAGGCCCAAGCAGCCGAGGAGGCCAGGAGCGGGGTCAGGCTGTTTAAGTCCCGAGGGGCCGCGGCTGAGAGGGCCAAGTCACCAGTGCAAGCGGCCCGGCGGACACCAACAAAGACAGCCTGGCGGGCCCCCAAGCCGCCCGCCGGCTCACCAGCGATGTCCGAGGAGTCGTCTACGACGGCAGACCCCTGTTCCAGCGAGGACGACGACGTCCAGCGGATAAGGAAATGTGGGGAGAAGCGTGAGACCCGCGACAGGCAAGACCGCCACTGCGACGGTTGTGGGGCGCCCCACGACCGCACAAGGTGCCCGTTTTGTAAGGCCGAGTGCCACAACTGCAGCCGGAAAGGGCACATCGCCAGAGTTTGCAGGCGCGGACGGACCGAGGACAAGAGCGGCCCAAGTCACCCCCGGGGACACCAGCGGAAGGCGACCGGCACGAGGAAGGTCTCAACCGGCTTCGACGGGGAAGGCGTCAACCGCGAGGGACTGGAGCACCGACGTTTTTTCGTTGAGGTACAGTTACATGGGCTCCCAGTGAGAAAGGAGATAGACTCGGGGTCGTCCTATTCTATCCTATCCCAGAGAGAGTATATGCGCATTCCCCCAGAGGCGCGGCCCAAACTGCGGGCCTTAAGGTCAAACTTGCGGGACGTGCAGGGAAATGGGATCCCAGTGTTGGGGGTGGGAAAGTTCAAAGTAAAATTCAAGAACTATTCCGAGAGACTGCCCCTAGTCGTCCTCAAGGGGGGGAGATGCTGCCTTCTGGGAACACAGTGGTTTGCTCCCCTGGGAATCGAACTGTCCGGCATTAATGCCATCGAGACTGACCAAATGCGGGATGTGTGCAATGCGCACCCGGACGTTTTCAAAAAGGGGCTCGGAACGTACAGGGGCCCCCCAGTCTCCTTTGAACTGGACCCAGAGATCCGGCCCATCCGCCTCAAGCCAAGGAGAGTGCCATTCGCCCTAAAGGACAAGATCGAGGCGGAACTGGACAAACTGGTGGGGCAGGGGATTTTGGTTCCAGTTGACTCGGCGGAATGGGAAACGCCGATTGTTATGGCCCTTAAATCAAACGGGGAGGTCAGGATTTGTGCGGATTATAAATGTACGATTAATAAGGCCATTCGGCCAAATGCATATCCGGTGCCTGTGGTCAGCCACCTACTGGCCACGTTACATGGGGGGAGGTGTTTCGCCAAGCTAGACTTAGCGCAGGCATATCAGCAGCTCTCGGTAACCCCAGCTGCTGCCGCCGCACAGACGATTGTAACCCACAAGGGGGCCTTTAAGGTGACACGCCTTCAGTTTGGCGTGAATTCGGCCCCCGGGATTTTCCAAGCCCTCGTGGAACGCCTATTAAAGGGACTCCCAGGTGTTCTTCCCTACTTCGACGATGTCCTGATAACAGCGGGGAGCGAGGCAGAGCTAGCTAGGAGGTTAGATGGGGTCCTCACAGTTTTCGAAAAAGCGGGGCTTCGCCTTCGAAAAGACAAATGCGTATTTTTCGCAAGAGAGGTCGAGTTCCTCGGGTTTAAGGTAACCCCAGAGGGAATTCGCCCCTCGGAGTCCAAGGTTGCGGCCGTAAAGAATGCCCCTCGCCCCACCGCAAAGCCAGAGTTGCAGTCTTTCCTAGGGCTCCTCAATTTTTATCACTCATTCCTGCCAAGGAAGGCATCAGTCGCGGAGCCACTGCACGCCCTACTAAAGAAGGACGCGGCTTGGCGGTGGGGGGACAGGCAGGAGAAAGCATTTAGAGAGCTAAAGTCACTCCTTTCCTCGAATGCTGTCCTGACTCATTTCGATCCAAGGAAGCCAGTGGTTCTAGTATGTGATGCGTCCCCGGTGGGGTGGGGGCGGTCCTGTGCCACGTGCTAGAGAGCGGGCGGGAGGCCCCGGTGGCGTACTATTCAAGGTCCCTTTCAAAGGCTGAGCGCAATTACGCGCAAACGGATAGGGAGGCCCTGGCCATAATCGCAGGAACGAAAAAGTTCCATGACTTTCTGTATGGCCGCGAGTTTACGGTGGTGACTGATCACAAGCCGCTTCTGGGGATCTTCATTACCGGCAAACCGACCCCCCAAATTTTATCCCCCAGGATGCTGCGTTGGGCTATATTCCTCAACGCTTACCAGTACGAGCTAATCTACCGCCCAGGGAAGGAGATCTCTCATGCAGACGCACTATCCCGATCCCCTCTCCCTAGCCTAGGAGACCCCACATGCGAGGTGGAGCAGGACCACCAAGTCCTGCTGATTGAGGCCCTCGACTCACCCCCCATTGTTCCGGCCGACCTCGCCAAGGCGACGGCGGCCGACAAGACCCTAGCCCAAGTCAGCTCCTGGGTTAGGAAAGGGTGGCCCACTACTCCCCCAGGTGAGGAATTCCAGCCGTTTTGCAGACGCAGAGTGGAGCTCTCCCTGGAAAGGGGCTGCTTACTCTGGGGACAGCGGGTAGTCATCCCCGAAAAGTTGAGGGCGAGGGTGCTAAAGCTACTGCACACCAGTCACCCGGGGATTGTGCGTTCCAAGGCCCTAGCTAGGAGTTTCGTTTGGTGGCTCAAGATAGACGCGGATATAGAACGGTTAGTGGGCACGTGCGAGAGCTGCCAGAGCTCTCGGCCCGAGGAATCCAGGCTACCCCACAGGGAATGGGACACGGCCCGCGGGCCATGGTCCAGGATTCATGTCGACTTCGCGGGGCCCTTCCGCGGGGCCACGTTCCTACTGGTAGTCGACTCCTACTCCAAGTGGTTGGAGGTAATCCCTATGAGCAGCACCTACTCCGCGGCAACCATTAGGCAGTTGCGCAAGCTTTTTGCCTGCTTCGGCCTGCCAGACGTTCTCGTGAGCGACAACGCGAGTACTTTCACGTCTGCGGAGTTCAAAACGTTCATAGAAAGAAACGCAATCAGGCACATCACAGATGCCCCGTTCCACCCCGCCACAAATGGTCAGGTAGAGCGCCAAGTGCGCACTACTAAAGACGCACTGCGGCGCATGGGTCCCGGTGAGTTGAACCTGCACCTATGCCAGTTCCTCATCTGCTACAGGACAACCCCCTTAGCCTCAGGTTTTTCCCCAGCCGAACTCCTCATGAGGAGGCGTCCGGTAACACTTTTTGACCGGATGGATCCGTCCAGGGTGGAGGATGAAGGAAGGAATATAAGCATGGGGGGAGGGAGCTCCAAAGGTTTTGCGATAGGGGACCCGGTTCACTGCAGAAACTACACGGCCTCGGGACCAGCGTGGGTACCGGGCACAATTGTGGAGCAAACAGGGCCGGTATCCTACAGGGTCGAAACCAGTTCAGGTCTACTTTGGAGAAGGCACGCCGACCAACTCCGAAGGCGAGTCACAGGGGAGGGGCATCAGCGTTAGGGTCCTCCCCCACCCGCATTACCCAAGGGGGAGACACGGCGGAACCCGCGGATACAAACGCGTATCCTGGGTTCCCATCCACAGAGGAGGATACTTTGAAAGAGAGGGATCAGTTTGGTGATGATTTTGATTTTCCGTACCAGGGGGAGTTAGCGGAGTGGTCCCCCACCCGTCCTAGTGAGAAGAGGGGTTTCAGTTCAGCCCCTGGTACCTCCAGCCCCCCCCCCCGGTTCTTGCATCCTAGAGTACACCATAGCTCCGGCCCCTAAAAGACAGGCAGCCGGCGGGAGCTCACCCGCCCCCGCCACAATCTCCCGAACTCCCGAACAGACAGCAGGAGGTGGCGGGACCGCGAGGGCATCCTCGTCGGTCCCGAGGTTCGTGCTGGGAGGGTCCCCGGGCTCCTCAGGCAATAGACAGGGGTTCACTTCCCAGCTGTTCATTCCATTCCCGTCCCCCAAGACAAGGGCATCGCAAGCTCCCCACAGAACCACTAACGAGTCTCCATTTTCCGTTGCAGGACGAGACTCCGCAGAGCCAGGAGTCACAGGCTCCCCTGTATTAGGTCAGGCAGCCGCACGCCCCAGGCGCACTTGCGGCAAGCCACAATGGTTGAGGGACTTCGTCCCATCCTAGGGGGGAGGGATGTTATGTATGCATGTACAATGTTTCTTTAAATATATGAATGTAACCAGTCCACAATCACAATGTATCTCAGCTGCTAAGGAACGCGAGCAAGCCGCCCATAGAGGGCAGCTGCGAGCGTTCAGTCTCACATGGTCCACATTCCCCAAATCACGAACAGCCGCGGGAGATTCCCCGCATGACAAAGAGCTACAGCAAACAACTACCAGAAGAGAGGCGTGACCGGGGCGAGGCCACGCCGGTAGCAGCCAATGAGCTACCGTGCAACAAGATTCAAATGTATTGTGTTACTGTATATAATGAGATGTACCTCCGCCATTACCACATGTTCATACTGACCATCAATGAATAAACCTGTGTTAGTCCTTCCTGCGACTCCTTCTTTGTCTCCCGTGCAAGACACCAAAATGCTTCACCAAGGTAACTGAGGATGGTAGGAACTGGAGTTCAACAGTATCATGGAGTTCTTCCAATGCATCCTGCAAATGGAGATGGAATCATTTGAGCAACATTTATTTTCTGATATGAAAGGAAGTCCTTTATAAGAGACATATGAAACCTTTAGGTGGCAGCCAAGGGCTATGGTTTTAACTTCCATGCACTTTTATGCATGGCTCATCATGGCAAATTCAGTATTCAAAATATCCATTTGTGACCATCTTTGCAGCATATGTCCTCAGTCATGTATTCTATGTGGGGTTTGTGCACATTATCTGGTGAGGTTACCAAATAGGGCAAGGTAGCTCAGATTTAAGATGTAAACCACAACAAGTTCTTTGTGGTACAGACACAATCCTACTGTCACCCTATCTACATTAGCTTCAAAAGCCAGGTCTTGATAAATGTCATATATACATCTTATAAACCTCATAGCCTAGCCACTGTGCAAAAGTTCATGATTGCTGCATTATTACTGTAGCTGTTCTAGCAAATTAGCCAGTGCAGCTAGTGACAGTTGCACAGTGTGCAACCATCAGTAGCTCTACTGGCTAATTTGCTAGGCAGCTACAGTAATGATGCAGCAATGATGAACTTTTGCTCTCACCACCCAAGATTAATACAGTATAGCTAATTCTTGCATGCCAGATAGGCCAACTCTTGATCTCAGTGATGACTATGTGGAGTCCAGATGCTTCCTTTATATAAGGAACTCGTGGCATTACTCGTTCCATTTTTAATATTGGTAGGTGAAGGTAAAGGGGTCCCTTGCTTGAAAGCCAGTAGTATCCGACTCTAGGGTTCATTGCTCATATCTGTTTATAGCCAAAGAGACAGCACTGTCTGCGTCTGCAGACATTTCCGTGGACACGTGGCAAGCATGACTAAACACCAGAGTGCACGGAATGCTGTTTACCTTCCCACCGAAGTGGTATCTAGATCTACTTGCAATTTCTTGCTTTCAAACTGCTAGGTTGGCAGGAGCTGGGTCAGAGACAGAAACTCACGCCATCATGCAACACTCGGGTCTTGAACTGCTGAACTGCCGACCTTCTAGTTGTCAGCTTCAGCGTCTTAACTGCTAAGCCACCACAGTTAATTCTGTTGTTTTTCAGCTGTTGTAAGTTGTCTTATCCCTCCCATGTTTGGCGAAAAATGGTGTATTAAAAAACAAAAACAGAGACACTGATACTTCTTGACCAGCAGGTGGTTATTAATGTTGCTTCTGCAACTTTCTAATTGCAAAGGTGAGGTCTGTTCATGCTCATTGTGATTGTCAGGATCTGGAAGGGCTTTTAAAATATTGGAACATACTCATAGAGTATGATCAAAAGCTGGCCCAGCACTGTCCTCCTTTATTTATGTGTTTTGAAGAGCATAACATTAAAAAATAAAGTTTAAAATATGATTTTTACAAAATTGTGGTTTCCCTCCTGTCCCTTGCTTTCACACTCTGTTATGAGCAAAGAAATTTGCTTGTGTACATCAAAAACCTAAGAAAAATAAGAACTAGTTAGCATTTAAAATGCTAAAGACGTCTGGTTTATTTTGTGCTACAAAGACTAATGCGGCCACTGACCTGTTACAAGCAATCTCTTACTGCCACCTACATCTGGAAATAATTTTCCCCTTAGTCCTTTCCTAGTATCAAACAGATTTTAAAAGCATTCCTAGCTGGCTTATGGTCTACTAAATTATTGTATTTTGCCTAGTCTTTGAAGACAAAACAGTATCTCAGTAAAGTCTTTGTCTAGAAGTACCAGTGCTGCGTCTGATACTCTTTGTTTGTTCTATAATCTGCCCTCAAAAATACAACTTGCTTGCTGTTATGTAATGCAGGTCCTTGTTTTCTTTGCTTCTTGTCCAAGAATGTGGATGCCAATAGGAATGTGCCCAGGATCTCCTTTGCAAAGGCACTTTCAGCCAACTATCATCCTGCTTAGAAGAATGTTTGAACTATTTAAAGATCTGCAAAGAGGATGGAGGAGCAAAACGCCCACAGATTCTGATAGCCCATCCGTGAAACCCCATTTCTTCCTCTTTTCTATCATTGGCATAAAAAAATGGAAAGCTTCATTACCTCCAGGTGAAGCAGATGTTGAGCCTGTCTCAAACTATTAATAGAGTGCATGGACTCTGGAGCAGTAATAAATTAATACCAGGAGGAAAGCGCTGACATGTCAGCATTTGAACTGTATTTCATAAGGCTTTAAGGACAACAAGAAAGGGCTTTTTGATGCTTTACTTTACAAACAGATTTCTTTTTAAATGTAGCTGGCACAAAACAGGAAGGATGACTGTATTCAGGGTCCTTTGCATTCTGTGAGTTTCTTGGAATGATTTAGTGAATGACAAAAATGACTCAATTTGGTCGTAGGCATCTAAAAATAAAAAAAGGGGGAGAAATTTATTCAAGTTCCATGTTACTTCAAACTTTTAAAACGTGTGTATTCCCCCTCCCCCCCAAAAAAACACACAAACCTTTGAATTTTTTTGGGTAAACTAAAATTAAGATTAGAGAAAATCACTTTTTGCCAAATTAAATTTATCATTTAAATTAGAATTGCTAGGTATATCCAATCTCATCTAAAAATCACTGCAAGAGACACACCACAGAGCTCCAGTTAGCATGTCATTCAAAGCCAAAATCACATTAGTTTTCCAGAGACATGATTCCAGCAGACCATCACAGAACAAGTCCCAGACAGATAGGGCTCATAGCTCATTTACTGGAGTTCATTCAAAGTTACAGTATCCACATTCCGCACACAGACACATATAGACACAGACAGACAGACAGACAGACAGACAGACAGACAGACAGACACACAGACACACAGACACACACACACACACACACACACACACGAGCACTTCACTTCCTTAATAGCTGCACTCTTTTCTGGAATATCAATAGGGCTGCTTTTCTTTTTTGAGTGCTCCCAAACATTCTGTAGGCCCAGGTGGATGAATGGTAGCAATAGCAATTCCACTTGCATTCTTTCCCAAAGCACTTAGTGAATTCTCTGGGTGGTTCACAAGAAAGTAGCATTTCTCCCCCACTACTGGGTACTCATTTTATTGACCTCAGAACGATGGAAGACTGAGTCAACCTTGTGTCCCTTCATGATCGAACTCAGATCATGAGCATAGTTTTGGTTGCAGTACAGCAGTTTAACTACGGTGCCATGACAGCTCTTCCTAGGTTTATTTGTGGGTAGTGGCAGGACAGTGAGGTGAAAAAACTTTGATGTATGTAGTGGGTTGTGAAATGAACAATGGAGAAACCCTTCCTACTTAAAAAATATTCTTAAACTTGGAAAGTTGGCAGAGTTGAGACTTAAGTTTGAAGTATTCTCAAGGGGGGAATAAGTTTTTAGATAATCAATACTGGTGGTAAGAGGTTCGGTTAATGGCTTTCAGAGCCCTGCAATGTCTTTCAAACCAAGAATTGGGATATGTCTTCCTAACCTTATTCTGATTGTTAGAAGATGAATAGAGTGCTCCAATAACACTGGCCAATAAGTCCTCGTAAGCCTGTATCACTGCAGGGGGGCTGTTTGAATGTATTATAGAGTCTCTAAGGTCCTGGAGGAGTTTGGCTGAGAGTAGTTGTTGAAATTTGATGGCTGAGCGATGCAGTACAATATTTATGTATCGCTAATTTACTATGTCACTTGCATCAAAGAAAAAAGGAAAGGATGTGGACACAGAAATGATTACTACAAAAGAAGGTGGGGAAAATGGCATGGAAAAATGAACACCTAAAGTCTGATTGGTAAGACTGCTCACGTAATCATCGGAGAAAGGTAAAATTGATCACACTAAAGATAAAAACTTTTTCAGACCAACCAAAATCCCGCAGTCTGGGCATGCCTGCAGGTCAATAATCTCCGTGTATGAACACCCCACATTTACTTCCCAGGGACAAATCACAAAGCAAAACAAGTTGTTTGGCAAAATGCTGGGGATACAATAAGCTTATGTCCTGACAATTGGACATCTTACAGGATGTATGAATGCTCCTCTTCTAAAGACATGCTATTTGTAATTCATATGCCAATCAATCAATCAATCAATCAATCAATCAATCAATCTTTATTACGGTCCAAGACCAGCATAGTACAGCAAAAGGAACAGAAGCTAAAATGAGGATACAGTACTTAAAAGATATCAAGAGACAGAAGTTAAAATGAGGGTGCTTAAAAAGGGGTGTTTCTGCTCAGAGTTAGGAACAAGTAAAATTAGTACATAAGATCAATAATGTTATGCTATTACTGATCCTATACTGTAGCACTAGTAGTTTATTTAGCTGCCAGGATTGTTCTTCTGATAATACATGCAGTACCTGGCAGTGTTGTGGGTAAAGGTGGGCCTTTCATCTGATAGCAGCCAGTGGGTATATGTGCTGTTTGACTGGCCAGGATACTTGCAGAGGAGCGGAAATATGAACTTGTTCCATATGTCTCTTTAAAAAGGGCAGCTGCAGAGAATATATTCTGTGGTTTCAATTTCCCAGTAACACTGTCATGGGTGTTCTTTGGAACTTTCCCTCAAAAACTGTGGAAGGGAGGGCCTGGCAGCAGGCTAGCATATATGCCCTCGGATGATTTGGTGTCTCAAGTTGTTGGAGCAGGTATGGGGCCAAGGTAACAATGTTTCTCTAAGACTCTGGAGCCAGGAAGGTAGGTACTAGAGATGTGAATGCCCGGGAAAAAAACGAAAAAATTCGGGGGGGGGGGGATGGGTTTTTCTGTTTTTTTCCTGATGCCTTTTTGTTTTTTTCCAAAAAATTGAAAAAATAAAAAATATATTATGGAATGTTTTATTTTAACATGATGAATAAAATATTTTAAGATAAGGCCAGGTTCAAATATTTTATAAATCATTTCTAAAAAAAAAATGTATGGTATCAGATTATTTTCAATTTTCCCGAAAATGTTCGTTTTTCACTGTTTCCCCCCGGGAAAAAAACGGTTTTTTCCCCCCAAGCTTCAAAATTATCTCTAGTAAGGGACCCTGGCTAGGTCTTCTTTCCTTTCAATGACTAGTATCCTCTGTTTTGCCTGGTTGAAACTCATGGTTGGGAGAGGACAAGGCACTGCAGTCTGGATTGGATTGTTCTTTTCCATGATGATTGGAAGCTACCCGGGAGGGTTATTAAACAGCATCTTGAGGATTTTGGCTGTAATTTATATGTGACTTAGAATTTGCATAAGTATATATATTGTGCCAGTGTATCCCCACAATTAATACGTGAGTGAACAAAGTAAATGGACCTTTCTGTCTCAGACAAAAGCCATGTTATGTTTTACTGTTGCTCCTATAGCACTCTGGGAATGCCTGTTCTAAACATGGATTTCAAGAAAATGAAATGTCTTGAAAAATAATAGTCAAGAGATTTATCCGAAATAATGTGTGTGTCTGAGCATGTCCCCACACAAAAGGAACCTTGCTTTTCAAATTTAAGGTTTTTCTTTCCCACCCCCTCTTTGGGGAACATTATCTTGTTTCTCCATGGGAGCAAACAGGTTGCTATGGAGACTGACTGGTGCAGAGGCAAAATATAGAGAGATGGACTCTCCCCAGAGCAATGAAATGAGCACATGGTATACGTCAAGAGCTCACACTGTACAGAAATTGACTCTAAAAGCCTTCTTTTAAATAGCTCTTATCCAAGATGTAAAAAAGAGGCATGGTTTATGGAAATCTGTTATAAGATTTAGACCTTGTGTCTCTAATTCCACATAGTGTTGTACGTGAAGATCAGTGACACTAGGCCTCTCTAATTGCATTTTTGGATTGCCGTGTGCTGCTATTCGTTGCTTTGCTGTGAAGATGTTTTTGTTGTTGCTGTTTTCATTTGAATTGATTGTGTCTTCTCTCAAGATGTTTTGAAATAGGGAAGGTTATAAATATTTCAAACAGAAAAATAATAATAACAGGATATGTTTATTTGCTGCCCATCATACAAGCATGAGAAGGATACTTATTTTTATTGCATAGTGGCCAGAATGTTATTGCATGGCTTTATGCCATGCAATTGTTCCTCTTCCTCACCAAGTTTTAAGGATCCATAAGGAATCCCTTTCATCCAGGGGCATTCTTTCGGAGCTGCAGAATGGGAAGGGGGGTACTGGAGGCACTCAAGAGAAAGCTAGACAGCTATATGTCAAATATTCCTTGATTTCCTGCTCTAGCCTCAATGGTTTTATAGGCCCCTTCCAGCCTCATTATCGTATGGCTCCATCATCCTATGCTCAGAAATTGAATTGAATGACCCTCGACGTCCTCTAAATGGATATGTGCCTCAAGTCCACTGGCTCAGATCCAGGAAGAACTTTATGGCAGGAACAAACGTTCTTGAGGGCACACAAGAGCAAAATCAAATTAGAAGATGGAGGAAGGAGATCACTGGACAAGGAATAACATTAAAGGAGGATATGACTGAGGAACTTGACCTCATCTATGTCACTTGGAGGACCCTGAATAGGTTGAGTCCCTTAATGTAAGATCAACATGCTCAAGTGGGTGTTGCTGGAAGACAACAACATGCTGTATGAATGTGGAGAAATACAGAACTTGGTTCGTTTGCTGGTCTGCCGATTACTACCAAACACATATACTGATGAGGATATAGTTTTGGCCAATTACAAAGCATTGTTTCATTATCGCAGTTCAAAGTTTGATATGGACATGAAAGAGGAAACCCAGAAATTGCTACCATTGACAGGGACTAGTGGCAGTTCTTTGTGGGTACGTATTAAAGAGTTCCCTGGCTCCAAAAGGCTTCCCTAGGACAAAAGGAGTCCCTAGAGATCTCCAGAAAGCTTTTAATTCCTTCCAAAGAGCCATGGCTGGTGACATTGCCAGAGTTGCACAGCAAAAAGTTGCATAGTAGGGGTGAGTGAGAGCTTATGTGGCATAGTAGATGGAGTGTTAGACGAGTTCCTGGGACATTGAGATTCACATACTGTACTGTATGTTTGGCCATGGTAAGTCACTAGGAGGCAGCCATGATCAACTACTCCTTGACTATCTCAGAAATCATAAGGGGGAAGTGATCTTTTGAACATAATGACAACAGACGGTAAGCAACCATCCTGTTGTTGCAGGTGTCAATGCACCTAAAATTATCTACAACAGCAGATGCTACTTTCTTGTCATAGGTGATAATATGTGGGCACCTTTCAGTAATAACCAGTAGATGTCATGTTTTTTTCTAATCTACCATCTGGTCTGAATAGGCCAGGAATTCTCAACCTGCAGCCTATGGGCTGGATGTGGCCCATGGCACCATTTCATGCCCCCCGCCCTGCCTCCACCACACCAGGATGTGCCATGTGGAGGAAGGGCAAAATGGCTGTCTGGCCCCCAAAGCTGTCTGAGGGAGCGTGACCCGGCCCCCTGGCTTTAAAAGGTTGAGAACTCCTGGAATAGACATTAGATGAAAGAACTGGAGCTAGGTGGGATGGGATGATCTGTATGGCAATTTCTTCACGTTGTCTGGAGATCCATTAGAAAACTATATTAAAATTAAAGAAACTATATTTCACAGCATTAGGCCATAACTAGCCCTGCCATTGCGCAGAGTGGGGTTGTTTCTCCAGGCAAGTGACTCAGAGTGTTATAAGAGAGCAGAATTGTTTTAGTTATTTGTTTAACTTGTTGACGTTGCTACCCATGTACATTTTTGCTGCCAAGGGAGGGAAGACGAATTGGTTGGATTTTGTGTCTCAGACTTCAATATCAATGGATTGATGTGCCCATGCCTCACCACTGCTTCGGGGGCTGCACTGGTTACCAGTTTGTCTCCGGGTGCAATTCAAGGTGCTGGTTTTGACCTTTAAAGCCCTACATGGTAGTGGGACAGGGTATCTTAGAGACCGCATCACCCTAAGGACGTCTGTCCGTCCAACCAGAGCGGACCGGAGGGGCTCTCTAATTGTGCCATCAGCCAGGGGGGCTCGCCTCTCTGGCACAAGGAGGAGGGCCTTCTCCGTGTCCGCACCAGCCCTTTGGAACCTCCTGCCTGTGGAACTGTGTCTCCAGACGGAGTTGTTGCCCTTTAGGAAGGAACTAAAGACCTGGCTGGCGGGCCAAGTTTGGGGTGCGGGTGGGGATGGGGGTACCGTTGGGTGGTTGGTATAGAGAAGTGTGCCTTCCCACAAGGTCCCTTCGGTTCTTGCGCACCTTTTAGGGGTGGTTTTTTTTAAACTTTTAACTTTTTTATCATGTGTCTTTTATGTATTTACTGTCCGCTATGTAAACCGCCCTGAGTTGGGTTGTACCTGAGTGGGCGGTATATAAGCGTGAAAAAATAAATAAATAAATAAATAAATAAATAAATAAATAAATAAATAAAATATTAGATGCAAGGTATCCAAGCTTGGGGAGAATCACACGATCTTCCACCTCTGTTAAATATTTGGAGGCAGCACCGTACAAAGTCCAGTCTTAAGAAATTATTTAATGAGAAGCAGGAGGTTCTCATTAATAGGTGCTCCAGCCCTATTCACAGGGGGAGGAAAGTAGTAGGGAGGATGAGGCCCCTTTGGAACAAGCTGGCCAGAACAGGCTGACCCAACTGAAGTTGCTTAATCAAAGACAGCTAAGTAAGACCAAGAGGAGAGATGCAAAAGAACTGGCAAAGGCAGAGGAAAGGGAGGAAGGATTTTCTGTGTCAGCTGCAGAAGAAGGAGATCTGTGGCAAGATGTAATAGCTGACTGGGAAGCATTCTGTGCTGAAGGAAAAGAGCTGTTGGCAATTCTTGCTCTGCTTCCAGGAATCATGTCTGTACTGTAAATGAAGACAGGAATCTCCTCCTTTCCCAGAGACAGCCCTGTTTTGTTATCAGCATGAATGGAAAGTGAGTAGAGACCAAGCTGAGGAAATGCCAGGCCACTGGCGGAGGAAGCTTATTTTTCATCCTTGATTCCTAGGACCTGGACTTGGGGGAAACCCAATGATGCTAACTGGACACCTGAATGGGGGCAAATGTGCCCAAGGGGATACTGAAATCAACTCAACCTCAGAGATTGTGGGAAAAGGGACTTTGGAAGCAGCAGTGGGAACCTATAATAAAACTGTGTGCAAGCCAAGTGACCCTGGGCCCATGGATTTTTTCTTGGGGGACCATGGCTCCACCAGCCTGCTAAGGGAGGAGCTGTTAGGGCTCACGTAGCGATTTCTATTTTTTGAGGGAGCTACTAGTTTTCCAGGAAACATTCTTAAACAATTCACAAGGAGCTGGACATGTGAAAAGAGAGAACATCACATATGAGACACAAAAATATCAAATACGCTTCGGTAATGACTAGAAAAGCACCTTAAATAGTAAAGTTAAATATAGACTCTTGTGCATTATGTTAAAGACACATGCTAAAAATAAAGAACAATGTAGAATCTAACCACATTTTGGCATGGATCCCATTCTTCTATCTGCTATACGTTGCTAAATCATTTCTAGACGCACAGCAGTTTCTAGAAACATTAAATAGCCAGAGAAGGTTCCCTTGACACTCAATGGGGTAAAAGAGGAAGCAAAGAAGAAGAAGGGAAAAAAGCCAGAGAAGGTTTGAGGGGAGTAATTTTGAAAGGTTCAGTTATACCTTGTGGGCACCATGTAAAAACTAATGTAGTGACTAATGACTTCTGCAACAATAACATATGATTATTTCTGATGCTCATGGACTAAAGCCAGGCTGGGCGAACCATTGAAAACATAGGAATATTATATACAACACCAATTTAGCAATCACTCTATGTGAGTTTATTCTTTCTTTGCTTAGGACCCTAAGGTAGGATCAATGTGGTTAGGACAGTGATGGCCAACCTTGGCACTCCAGCTATTTTGGACTTCAATTACCAAAAGCCCAAGACAGCACTCCTGCTGATGAGGGCTTCTGGGAACTGAAGTTCAAGAACAGCTGGAGTGCCAAGGTTCACATCACTGGCGTAGGAGTTTCTTGAAAGATTGTCTTCAAATGCAGAGGCTATGGTCAGGGCTTAGAAAAGTTACTTTTGGTTACTACAGCTCCCAACCAACATAGCCTCTGGCTGCAATCAAAGCCTTTGAAGCTTTGTCTCAGGAAAGTGTTATCTGGGTGGATCCTCCCACATGTTACATATTGTTATCTATTTAAAATATTTACACTTTGCTCTTCTCCTCACAAGGACCCAAGGCAGCTTACAATATGGAAGCAAACAATATTAAAAGCTAAAAAATATAAAATAAACTGTGACAATATTCTTTTAAAACAAATTGAACCGACATCAAATTAAAAAATAATTGATAAAAACAGTTTAAAACTTTGAAAACTGGTAGATCTTGCTGGTTGTCTGAACTAGCCATGCTGTAGAGAGGCAGTATTGTAATGAGTCAAGAGCCATGAAGCTACTCTTTCAGTTTTGCACAGTGCTCTTTCAGTTTTGCACAGTGCTATATATTCCAGCAGGGCAGGTGAGGGAGGAGGAAGACCAGCCGGGCGGGGAGAGGCCAGCCAGTCGCCCCAACGCGAGCCCTTCCGAGCCGGTCCCCACCATCCCCAGTCGGGCCGGTGAGGGAGGAGGAAGACCAGCCGGGCGGGGAGAGGCCAGCCAGCCGCCCCAACGCGAGCCCTTCCGAGCCGGTCCCCACCATCTCCAGCAGGGCAGGTGAGGGAGGAGGAAGACCAGCCGGGCGGGGAGAGGCCAGCCAGTCGCCCCGACGAGAGCCTTTTCCAAGCCCTGAAAACAACCAAGCGCCGAAGGAGAGGTCCAATTGGCAGAAGGGAAGAAGGCAAAGGAGTTAAACCAGGGGGTGAGACTCAGAGCCCCATACAAAGGATAAGTAGTTAAATATGCAGAAATGTTGATGACTTAATATAGTAACTCACATAAAGACTTTAAAATGACTTAATATAGCAACTGACATAGAGACTGTGCTTTAAAGTGTGATAATATGCATGATAATATGTTGTCTTAAATGTTTTTAAACTTTTAAAAACTGTGATAAAATGTATGAGGAGAGAAAAATGGCGCAGACACCGGCAACCACGCCATAAATCTTGCCAAGAGAACCCTATGGACCAAAACAAAAGGCAAAACAAAGGGGCAGGCTAGGTGATACAGGATGCTTAACACCACAGAGTGGAGGAAGGGGAGGGACAGGAAAGGGGGAGGGGAAATGCAATGTTGTAAGGAGCAATACTGCATAGGGACATGGAATGTGAGATCAATGAACCAAGGTAAACTGGAAGTGGTAAAAAATGAGATGGAAAGAATAAGCATTGACATCTTGGGCATCAGTGAGCTCAAATGGACAGGGATGGGTGAATTCAGCTCTGGAAACCATCATATCTACTATTGTGGACAAGAAAACCTTAGAAGGCATGGAGTTGCCATAATTGTCAATAAGAGAGTAAGAAAAGCAGTAATGGGATATAACCTCAAAAATGACAGAATGATGTCAGTCAGAATTCAAGGCAAACCTTTCAATATCACCGTAATCCAAGTCTATGCACCAACCACTAGTGCAGATGAAGCCACAGTGGACCAGTTCTATGAGGACCTAGAACACCTCATAGAACAGACACCAAGAAATGATGTCCAAATTATATTAGGAGACTGGAATGCCAAAGTAGGAAATCAAAAAGTGGAGGGAATAACAGGCAAGTTTGGTCTTGGAGTACAGAACGAAGCAGGGCAAAGATTGATAGAGTTCTGCCAAGAGAACGCACTGGTCATAGCAAACACTCTCTTCCAGCAACACAAGAGGCGACTTTACACATGGACATCACCAGATGGCCAACACCGAAACCAAATTGACTACATACTCTGCAGCCAAAGATGGAGAACCTCCATACAATCAGCAAAAACAAGACCTGGAGCAGACTGTGGCTCAGATCACAACCTACTGATCGCAAAATTCAGGTTAAGACTAAAGAAAATAGGGAAAACAAGAAGACCAGACAGATATCACCTAGACAGCATCCCTAAAGAATACACGGTGGAGGTGATGAACAGATATAATGGCCTGGACGCAATAGACAGAGTGCCAGAAGAATTATGGACAGAGATAAAGGACATCATGCAGGAAGCGGCAAAGAAAACCATACCAAAAGAAAAGAAGCGTAAGAAAGCAAAATGGTTGTCTGATGAGGCTCTTAAAATAGCAGAGGAAAGAAGGAAGGCAAAAGTCAAAAGAGAAAGGAAAAAATACAACCTTCTGAACACAGAATTTCAAAGAAAAGCAAGGAGAGATAAGGAAAACTACCTAAAAGAACAGTGCAAAGAAATGGAGGAAAACAACAAAAGAGGCAGGACTAGAGATCTCTTCAGAAAAATCGGGGAAATAAAGGGAACATTTAAAGCAAAAATGACCATGATAAGGGACAAAGACGGAAAAGAGCTAGCTGATGCAGAAGAGATTAAGAAAAGATGGAAAGAGTACACAGAGGAACTCTACAAAAAGGACCTCAACACTCCTGATAACCACAATGATGAAAAAACTGAACTCGAGCCAGACATCCTGGAGAGCGAAGTTATAAAGGCCCTAAAGAGCACTGCAAACAACAAAGCTAGTGGATATGATGGTATCCCAGTCGAATTTTTCAAAGCGCTAAAAGATGATGGCGTCAAATTACTACACTCAATATGCCAGCAAATCTGGAAAACAAAACAGTGGCCACAGGATTGGAAAAGATCAGTATACGTCCCAATCCCAAAAAAGGGCAACGCCAAAGAATGCTCAAATTACCGAACAATTGCACTCATCCCACACGCCAGCAAGGTGATGCTCAAGATAATACAGGACAGACTTCAGCAGCATGTGGAGAGAGAACTACCAGAGGTGCAGGCCGGTTTCAGAAGAGGCAGGGGGACTAGAGACCACATTGCCAACATACGTTGGATCATGGAGAAAACAAAGGAATACCAGAAACAAGTTTACTTTTGTTTCATTGATTACACTAAGGCATTTGACTGTGTGGACCACAACAAGATGTGGCAAGTAATTAAAGAGATGGGAATACCAGAGCACATCATATGCCTCCTGAGAAATCTGTACATGAACCAAGAAGCAACAGTTAGGACAGAACATGGAATGACAGAGTGGTTTGGAATAGGAAAAGGAGTAAGACAAGGCTGCATTTTATCACCCTGCTTATTCAATCTATACACAGAGCACATAATGCGAAATGCAGGGATGGAGGAATCACAATATGGGATTAAAATTGCTGGGAGAAACATAAACAATCTGAGATATGCAGACGATACCACCCTAATGGCAGAAAGTGAGGAAGACCTAAAGAACCTCTTGATTGGGCTGAAGGAGGAGAGTGCAAAAGCTGGCTTGAGACTCAATATCAAGAAAACCAAGGTAATGGCAACAGGCCCAATCAGTTCCTGGAAAATAGATGGGGAAGAAGTAGAAGCAGTGACAGATTTTACTTTCCTGGGATCAAAGATCACGGCAGATGGGGATTGCAGCCATGAAATAAAAAGGCGACTGATTCTTGGGAGACAAGCCATGAGAAACCTGGGGAACATAGTGAAAAGCAGAGACATCACATTGCAAACAAAAATTAGAATAGTCAAAGCAATGGTATTCCCAGTGGTAATGTACGGATGTGAGAGCTGGACAATTAGGAAAGCTGAACGCAGAAGAATAGATGCCTTTGAAATGTGGTGTTGGAGGAGAGTTTTGAGAGTACCCTGGACAGCGAGGAGAACAAATAGGTCAATCTTAGAAGAAATCAACACTGACTGCTCATTGGAAGGGCTAATAGTAAAGACGAAGCTAAAGTATTTTGGACATCAAATGAGAAGGGAGGATTCACTTGAGAAGGCCCTGATGTTGGGAAAGGTGGAGGGCAAAAGAAGAAGGGGGAGGCCAAAGATGAGATGGCTAGATGGTATTGTGGACGCAACGGGCACAGAGCTGGGAGTGCTGAGGGGGATGGTGGAGGACAGAGGTGCCTGGAGAACAATGGTCCATAGGGTCGCAAAGGGTCGGAACCGACTGTGCGACTGAACAACAACAACATATCGAAAGTAGTCAAAGTGGCAGCTTCAAGCTTCTTGGCATGATGGGGCTCAAGGCAGAATAAACATAAGAGTCAGCAGATGTCAGTTATTCAGTCGAAACATGGCAGGGTGCTGAGGTCCTTATTGCTGCTATGTATTGATGCCAGTTCTGGCTTGTTGACTCTTTTTGTTCTGCCAATGACTATAACCACTTGCCCAGAGCAATCATTTGGAGGGTCTAAAAGCGAAGAAAGGGAATATGTGATGCCTTGTTGAAAGCACTATGGAGCACATTATGCAGTTGCCATGGAATTGGGAAGCATATGGAATGGCCAATTAAACAGCATTAAATAGCAAGAAGGAAATGCCTCACCAAAAAAAGAGTGATTCTGCATTCAGTTTACATATGCAATGTGTATAAGCTATTGTGATTTGTATACATAGATACAAATTTAGAAAGAATGATGTTAATTTTAATACAAAAAAATGCTTCTTACCCAAGTGGGGAAATCTATGGCTTGTGTACTGTGGTTTGCTGTCCAAGTGTTCACTTACAAATGGGCATCTTTGAAGACTCTGCTTTCTCATGTTCTGACTCTTTGAAGAGAACTTGGTCAATGCAATCAATAAAATTGAGGATGTCTTCAAACAAAAGACTATCCTCTGTTGACCTTCAGAGAGAAGTGTGTCTTCTGTGTACAGTATTAGGAAACATCATCACTTTAAATGTACATAATCCTTTTTCTGCTGGGCAATTTGGTGTGAGTAATAAAAAAATAAACTCTTCATTGAGGTGCCCTATCGAAGCAGCTTAGAGCAGTGGGGAAGTTTAGTGTATGAAGACCAAGACACAGGACACAGCCTCGGGCTGGGTTAACTCAGGTTTATTGCATCGTGGACAGAGGGAACATGAGGTGATGGCGGATCGATAGCTCTTTTTATACAGCAGTAATACATTTGAACGTGGTGCCATGGTAGCCCATTGGCTACTGCCTGCGTGACGTCATTGCGAGTCACGCCCTTCTTGTCCAGGTGTAGGTAGTGGCGGGAAAGCTTCCCGCGCTGTTGCCTTTGATGAGTTCGGACCAAGAGAGCTTGGACGCTCGCTGCTGCCAGCTGGTGGTCATTAGCTCGCGTCCTATTACAGGGTTTATATGATACAGCTGAAGGTTACATTGTTGCTATAGGCAAGGTTACATTGGCTCCGATACATTGTAATCCATGTGGAAGGAAAACCATTAGAACACAACACCCCTCCCCCCTAGGATGAGACAAAGTCTCGAGCCCCCACTCAAACACACTCCCCCCCTAGGAGACAAAGTCTCTCAGCCAAGATGGCTTATTTCGAACACGCTGGGGTCTCGATGCTGGCTGCCTTTGCCCGGGTTTGCTACCTTCTCTTTGTCCCCTGGTTTCCTGCCCTGTAATTGGAGAGGGAGACTCGTTAGTGACTTGCCGCGGCTCCGCGGCGTTGTCGGGAGGTGTGCTCTCTCTTAGGGAAGAACCGGGGGCACTGGGGACTAACGAAAAACCCCTCTTCTCGCTTGGATGGGTGGGGGAACACTCCTGAAAACCCCCCCGGCTCGCAAAACCAAAACCAAAATTACATTCGGGGGCAGCGGTCGCGAATTCCTCTCCCCCTTCCCCGGCCTCTGATGGAACTGGTTTATCAAAAGGATATGAGTCGGGGCCGCTGCTTCTTCCTTCCCCCCTTGCTTGGGACTGTTGTCCGCTGATGTCTCCCCCTTGGGCTAAGCGGGTGGGGGAGAACCCTAACGCTGAATCCTGTTGATGAGCCCCACTGTCTGGTACGCTCACTCGGTGCCTCAGCTGGTCCGCGTGCCTCCTCCAGAGGAGACCTGTGCTGGTCTCGACCCGGTACGACACTGGCCCCGTCTGTTCTACTACCGTCCCCGGCACCCAGGCTGGCCCTGCGCTGGCATAGTTTCTACAGTGAACAGGGTCGCCGGCGGCGAATCCTTTCGAGACTGCCAGCCCTATGTTTTTTCCCTTCTCCTCGACTCTCGTCGGGTCTAGCCTGGACAGAATCGTGGTCAGTTTTCGCCGCATCAAGAGCTCTGCCGGCGAGTAACCTGACGCTAAGGGGGTCACCCTATACGCTAACAAGAACTGACATACTTGGTGATTTAGGTCCCCCGGGCCCATGCGCCGAAGCGCATCCTTTGTTGTACGCACCAACCGTTCCACTTGGCCATTCGTGGCCGGGTGAAACGGTGCGGATGTGACATGCCGAATTGCGTTTGCCGCCATGAATGCTCCGAACTCCGAGGAGGTGAAGCAACTCGCGTTATCGCTGACTAACGTGTCGGGTAAACCGAACGTGGAAAAGACTCTCCGTAGCTGGCTAATTGTCGTGGCGGAGGACGTGCTCTTTACTGGGATAACCTCCAGCCACTTGGAGAACGCATCCACCACCAGGAGAAACATGGTTCCTCGGAATGGGCCAGCGAAATCTATGTGTACTCTGGACCACGGCCCCCTTGCTGCGTCCCATTCCCTATGCGGGAGGCGAGCCTCCTCTGGACGGGATCCCTGACAAGCCTCACAAGTGCCGACCATGTGCTCAATGTCCGCGTCCAGTTGTGGCCACCAAAAATAACTGCGGGCCAGCGCTTTCGAACGAACGATCCCCGGGTGGCTGACGTGCAGCAGTTTGAGCACCCTCGGCCGCATGGATGTAGGGACCACCACCCGTTGGCCCCACAACAGGCACCCCCTTTCTAGGGACAGCTCTAGCTTTTTCCGAAAGAATGTGTCGAATTCCGTGCTCGGGGACGATGCCGGCCACCCCTTCTGTACCCATGAGCTAACTTTTTCCAGCGTTTTGTCCTTGCCTGTCGCCCTAGCAATATCGGCTGGTACTAGTGGGGGTGCGTCCAAGACCTCGATTAGCAACACCTGGCGGTCTCTGTCTACTCTAGCCTTTTGGTCATCCGACAGGGGCAAAGGGGATCTCGAAAGTGCATCAGCATTGCTGATCTCCTTTCCGGGCCGGTACTCCAACTCGTGTTGGTATGCGTTGAGAAAGATAGCCCAACGCAGCATTCTCGGGGATAGGATCTGCGGCGTGGGCTTGCTTGCCGTGAAGATCCCTAACAGGGGCTTGTGATCCGTTACAATTTTAAACGGGCGGCCATACAGAAAATCGTGGAACTTTTTGGTCCCCGCTACTATGGCTAATGCCTCCCTGTCGGTTTGTGCGTAATTTCGCTCTGCTTGGGACAGGGACCTTGAATAAAACGCAACCGGGGCCTCCCTTCCGTCATCCAACACGTGGCAAAGCACCGCCCCCACCCCCACCGGTGATGCATCGCAGACTAATACCACCGGCCGTTTGGGGTCGAAATGCGTTAGAATTGCGTCAGAAGTCAAGAGTTGCTTTAGCTCTTTGAATGCCCTCTCGTGCTCGTCACCCCACATCCATGTCTCCTCCTTTTTAAGCAACCGATGAAGCGGTTCGGCTACGGACGCTTTCCGCGGAAGGAATGTATGGTAAAAATTGAGGAGCCCCAGGAATGACTGTAGCTCGGTTTTGGATGTGGGGCGAGGGGCCTTCTTGATGGCTGCCACTTTGGATTTGGATGGCCTAATACCCTCGGGTGTGATTCGGAACCCTAAAAACTCGACCTCGGTTTCGAAAAAGACACATTTGTCCTTCCTCAGTCTCAGCCCCGCTTTCTCGAACACAGTTAGTACTTTGTCCAATCTTTTTGCCAGTTCGGCCTCACTCCCCCCTGTTATCAACACGTCATCAAAATAAGGCAACACCCCCTCCAGCCCCTTCAGGAGGCGTTCCACAAGCGACTGAAAAAGGCCGGGTGCCGAGTTCACGCCGAACTGTAAACGCGACACCTGGAACGCTCCTTTATGTGTGACTATCGTTTGGGCCGCGGCCGTGGCGGGAGTTACGGGGAGTTGCTGATAGGCTTGTGCTAGATCGAGCTTAGCGAAACACTTTCCCCCATTTAGCCTGGCCAAAAGGTGGCTGACCACCGGCACCGGGTATGCATTAGGGCGGATCGCCTTGTTAATTGTACACTTATAATCAGCGCAAATACGCACCTCCCCGTTAGCCTTCAGAGCTGTTACAATTGGAGTTTCCCACTCCGCGGAATCAACAGGAATAAGAATCCCCTGGCCCACCAATTTGTCCAGTTCCGCCTCTATTTTGTCCTTTAGTGCGAAGGGCACCCTGCGCGGTTTGAGTCTTATCGGGCGGACCTCCGGGTCTAAGTCGAAGGCTACAGGGGGTCCCTTGAATTTTCCCAGTCCTTTTTTAAAAACGTCGGGATGCGCGTCGCACACCGCTTGTATTGGATCCCCCCCCACCGAATGTACTCCCCCTATGAACAGGCCTAAAGGCTGAAACCACTGTGTCCCAAGGAGGCTACAACTTCCCCCCTTGAGGACAACTAGGGGCAGTTCCGCAGAATGTCTCTTGAAATTAACCCGAAATTTCCCGACCCCCAATACCGGAATGCTGTTTCCCTGTACATCTCGTAGCGTGGACCTCAATGTTTTAAGTTTGGGCCGCACGTGGGGGTCGATTTTCAAGAACTCTTTCTGGGGGATTATGGAATAGGAGGACCCTGAGTCAATTTCCATCCTGATAGGGGCCCCTTGTATTAGTACCTCAACGAAGTAATGGGACTGTCCCGTGGACACGCTGAACACCGGGGCGTCATCTTCGCTGCCGTCCGAGACGCGGCCCACGCCGTCCTTCTTCCTCGTGGTCTGGGCGCCATCTTTGGGCCTCGCGGGACGGTCCGGTCTGGTCGAACGGTCTGGTGACTGCCTCCGGCCCTCCTTTCTTTTTCTGCATGCCTTGGCAATGTGCCCCCGACGGCCGCAGGTGTAACATTCAGCCTTTCTAAATGGGCATCTCGCGCGTTCGTGGGCCGCCCCGCAACCATCGCAGCGGCGCCCCCCTTTTCGGACCTTCTGGACCTCCTCGCCGTCGCTGCCTTCCGAGGACGATTTTGAGGCCCGCCGAGTTGCGTGCACCGATTGTCCGGACTTCCCGTGCACCGAATTTTCTGCTTTGCCGGCCCTGGGACGCCACTCACGCCACTGGTGCATCTCGTCTACTCCAGCATTCGTGGACTCCGCGGCTTCGGCGGCCTCGACGACCTCTGCCAGCGTGGGTGGCGGCTCCTTGTTCATCAAGCTGCGCTGCACCTCCTTGTCTTTCAGGCCACACAGCACGCCGTCCCTGAGGGCCATGTCTAGGATGTCGCCCCATTTGCAGGGGACGGCGGCTACCCTCATGGCGGCCACGAATGCCTCAACCGACTCGTCCGGCGCTTGGACTCGCCTCCAAAACGCGCTCCGAGCGGGAAACATCGCCCTCGAGGGTTGGAAGCGCTCCCGTAGCAGCTTCATGATGTCGTCCGCCTTGAATTGGCTCACCTTCTTCGGAGCGATGATGCCCACCAGCGTCCGCTTGGTTTCCACCCCGAGCATTCTGGTGAGGATGGCCCTCTTCCGCTCCTCATCGTCTTCCTTGACTTTGAGTTCCACCAGCGCCGCCTGGAAGTCCATCTCCAACAGCTCCCAGTCTTGCGGTTTGGTGATGTTGAACCCGCTCTGTGCCCTGGCTGCTCCTTGGGGATCCATTATCCCACCTTCGTCGCCAATTTAGTGTATGAAGACCAAGACACAGGACACAGCCTCGGGCTGGGTTAACTCAGGTTTATTGCATCGTGGACAGAGGGAACATGAGGTGATGGCGGATCGATAGCTCTTTTTATACAGCAGTAATACATTTGAACGTGGTGCCATGGTAGCCCATTGGCTACTGCCTGCGTGACGTCATTGCGAGTCACGCCCTTCTTGTCCAGGTGTAGGTAGTGGCGGGAAAGCTTCCCGCGCTGTTGCCTTTGATGAGTTCGGACCAAGAGAGCTTGGACGCTCGCTGCTGCCAGCTGGTGGTCATTAGCTCGCGTCCTATTACAGGGTTTATATGATACAGCTGAAGGTTACATTGTTGCTATAGGCAAGGTTACATTGGCTCCGATACATTGTAATCCATGTGGAAGGAAAACCATTAGAACACAACAGGAAGAATGAAAGAGAAACTGATATTTGGAGGTTGAAAAGAGAAAAAATTGCATGGGGCACAGGAAAACTGTCCTGTATAATAACAAAAGCATTCAGGATTTAAGGATTGTTTTACCCCATATTTCCTCTCCAAAAAGAGTTGCATAAGTAGATTATGAAACAGTGTTAAGAACTGTTTATTACCTAATAATTTATTATTTATCACCTAATAATAAAAACACAACAGCAAACTAAAAGCAGCAGCTAAAGCACATTTTGCTGATCTTTTTGAAACTCTCCACTAGTAATATTTGTTTTCAGCGCGCTGAACAACATAATCAAAGAACATAACTATGCCACTACTCACACCTAACTCAAGATCATGTAGAAAACATGGCCTTCTAAAAGCTAGGGATCAATACAGGGAATTCTATTTCTCTCATCCTTTTATTCATTTATTCCTACTCTATGTCTCTGGTTTTTTAACCAATTATTAATTCATATGACAACCTATCCATTTATCATACTCAAAAGTTCCAAGTATAGAAGAGGATCTCCATGGGGACAACCAGGAAGAGGGGCTAATAGCTGATACCCTATGTGGTGTGCGCGGGTGTGTGTTTGCAGTCTATTGATGTTATCCATATATGAGAGTACAAGGTCAAAAAGGCTGAAGTTGGGGTTTCTCCCCTATATCAGTTGAGAAATTCAGACCTGCATTGAACATTGTGGATAAAATCTTCCGTTTATTAGTTCTGAAGAAAATTTTACCACTCGGCTTAGAATATTTACCGGGGAATATCTATGTTGTCAACCTGCCACATGGAAAGAATGATGTGTAGTTTTATCATTATCTCAATGAGACGACAAAACCTCAGCTTTAAAACTAATATAAGATCTTAATCAAGAAGTCCCAGATGCCAGTTCATTTTATACATTGGAATTTCCTCAGTTTTGTAAAAACCTTCTAAAAACTGTCAAATTATCACCACAGTCAGGTACAATGGATCCTCGATTAATGACGCATTCGAATAGCGTCATTTTTGATTAACGACGCTACTGATGCACCCCACATGAGCATTCAAATAACGACAAAAAACATCATTTGTCATTATTCGAATAACGTTGTTATTCGAATAGCGACACTACTTGGGTAACCAAGTAACGTCGTTAATCAAGGGTCCACTGTATATTCTTCTTAAAAAGAAAAACTGCTGACCCAATAGTTTTCATTCTTGATTGTACATTGTACTCTTAGCAATGAAAATCAACTCATGTGCCTATGTAGCAACTCAAGTTATTCACATTTCAATGAAATTTAACAGTTATGATTTAGAGTTGCTAATTCTTCTTTTCCTGCCCCATACCACTGGCATAATGATCTGTAAGTGAGCTGTAAGACAGCAGTTTGCTCATTTGGATATCATCTTACATTTCAGAATAGACCATTTCATCTTCTTGAGTTGCAGCTTTTAAGAAACTACAATACCAAATATGCTGTTATTTTCTTCACAAGCCCTCTGATTTGGTGTTTTACCTTTGCGAAAGTCTCTACCTGTGAAGAAATGTGACCTACTACAAAAGCATGCCAGCTATTTACAACCATCAGTTAAGGATTTCTTCAGCACTGGCTTTCCATCCACCCCTTTTCCTTTTCCTACGTGATGCTATTGACTTCCCCCTTTTAATCTAGTAAAAAAAAGTGTGTGTCAACAAGTCAATTCTGCCTTATGGCAACCCTTTCCAGAGATTTCTAGATAGAGAATATACAGAAGTGGTTTACTATTCCCTTCTTTTGGGAGCGCCTTGGTACTGTGCAGTTTGCCTAAGGTTATACAGTCTGGCTCTTCTCCCTGGAGACACAGTGGGAAATCACATTCTTAATCTCTGACAAACAACTGAGCTATCCATCCAGCTCTTTCCTATCTGGTCATCTGGTTTCACCACCTCAGCAAATCTCGAACTCTCATCCTCCAGCCTGATCTCTAAATCAGCATAATAATTCAGTTTGCAATAATAATAATGTCTCTCTCCCTCCCAGCCTTGTTAGCGGGAAGGTTCAAAAGGACGCCTGCAACCATGGACTGAAGGACTCCTTCCATGTTCTTTGTACTCAATGAGTGGGTTTAGGTTGTGTTGCTTTATAATGATGTGATTTTGTAATTGTAAGTTGAAAAATTAATTGTATTATTGACTTGACATGATATTTTTTGTAAAGTTTATTGTGACTCGCATTATTTATTGTATTTTGCACTGTTATTTCTGTTATTTCCCCTTCCCCTTCCTCCTCCCCTCCCCTTCCCTCGTACTTATGATTTGCTTTGTATTTATTTGATTGTTTTGCAAACCGCTTTGAGTTGTCAATAGACAAGTATACAAGTATACAAGAATACTATATAAATAAATAATGAACTGAATGTTAACTGAATTGTAGGGTTGCTGTAAGAATTAATTAAGGCTTTTGCTTAGGTTGAAAGAAGAGAGTGCAAAAGCTGGCTTGAGGCTCAACATCAAGAAAACCAAGATAATGGCAACAGGCCCTACCAGTCCCTGGAAAATAGATAGGGAAGAAGTAGAAACAGTGACAGACTTTACATTCTTAGGATCCAAGATCACAGGAGATGGAGATTGCAGCCATGAAATAAAAAGGCGACTGATTCCTAGGAGACAAGCTATGAGAAATTTGGGGAACATAGTTAAAAGTAGAGACATCACCTTGCAAACAAAAGTCTGCATAGTCAAAGCAATGGTATTTCCAGTAGTAATGTATGGCTGTGAGAGCTGGACCATAAGGAAAGCTGTACGCAGAAGAATAGATGCCTTTGAAATGAGGTGTTGGAGGAAAATTTTGAGAGCCCCCTGGATAGCAGAGAGAACAAATAGGTCGATTTAAAAAGAAATCAACTCTGACTGCTCCTTGGAAGGTCAAATATGGAAGATGAAGTTAAAGTACTTTGGACATCAAATGAGAAGAGAAGATTCACTTGAGAAAGCTTTGATGCTGGGAAAGGTCGAGGGCAAAAGAAGAAGGGGCGGTAGAGAATGAGGTAGCTAGATGGCATTGTTGATGCAATGGGCACAAAGTTGGGCAGTTTGAGGAGGATGGTGGAGGATAGGGGTGCTTGGTGTGCGGTGGTCCATGGGGTCACAAAGGGTCAGAATTGACTGTGTGACAACAACAACAATTGCAATTAATGTTTTACAAGTGCTGAGTATGAATAGTAAGGCAAGTTCATGAAATCATGGCATTAACCTAGGGCAGGTGAGTGTGCAAACTGCATTTTCTCTTAGGCTGCATTTTCCATTCCTTTCTACCTGCATAAAGTAGGAATGAAAGTGCTTTTTAGGCTGGTGTGTCCTCAACTGCCTGGTCTTCACCACCTGGCAAATGCCCAGTCTTAGCTCTTCTTGGAGATGGCCTACATCCTAATTATTATAGCTTACAGAGATAACAGTCACTATTACTCTGTATGTATGTTTTATACATTCCCCAAACTTTTCAGATTTAGATTAAATTTTAATTCCTAACAGTATATAAATTTTTCTAAAGCAGGCCATTGGACCAATGTCTTTCCCTTTCAAGTAGGATGCATCATAATTCTGTTTAAATTATATTTAAAATAATTTCTAATTTTGTGCCTATACAAACTAGGCTAACCATTGTTATGCGACTCAATTCCTCTCCCCCCCCCCAATTTTCCCTTTCCCCATTTTGATGATTAATGTTAGTCTGCTAGGTGATTTGCAGGATGCCACCCTAGCCTGCTCAGCTCCCAGAAATGGACATTTAAACTGACGAATAAATGGCTTGAGACAAATTCAGCCTTCATTCTTCAGGTACTTTCTATGACCCTGAGTCAGCCTAGAATGTATAGAGATACTAATATTAGCATTCTGATATCTACCATGCCTGGGCATGTATAGTTGTTCAAAAATAATTCCAAAAAATGTTGGGTCAGGGCTTCATTTGGAACTGTTACAAGAGGTGAGTCAGGTTTTCCAGCACCAATTAATCCCATCATGGAAGAACAATTTTCTGTGCACTGACAGTTGATTGCACTCATTTAACATCTAGTCTCATTTAATGCATGTAGCATATGGTTCTGGAAAATATTTGGACTCCTAATTAATTCTAGGCACTTTAAATCTTATTTTGATAATTTTATATCTGTCTCATATTGCCAGGCCAGCAGTGAAACTACTCATATCATTACATAAAGTCATCTTTTTGGAAAATCAGCACTAATGTTGAAATCGTAAGCTATTGTACATTCTTGTGCATATATAGATGGATGTAAATCCCACTCTGTTGAATGAGGCTTATTTTCATGAAGTTTAAGGCTACAGTGTCATACATACTTAGTTGGCAGTAAGGCCACCTAATCCAAGAGAGTTTACTTCTGAAAACCTCTGAACCTGTATAATATTACTTCAAACTATGAGCTGCTCTGGAAAGTACTTCAGAAAACTGTATTTAATTTTAAGCTATTACTTTTGGAAGAGTTTCAGTCTTAGAGTCACAAAGTTTAATATACTGTATTTAACAAGAGCATACTCAAAAGACATCATTTAATAGCAGGTAAATACAACTCTTTGTTGTTCTCACAGGAAATGTGGTGATAGTCTATCTTCTAGAACCCAGAATCTAATTGGTACACATTAGGGATAACTAGAGTTCTCAAGGTATACACCTGAGAGTAAGACCGGGATTGGATTTGCTATCCAAGGAACCAGGCTGAAGCTAGCAGATTAAGTAATTGATAATTGCCCTCTGAGGGAGTAGATAGTAGAAAACATAGACTGTTGCGGTTAAATTAGATGATATGATTAACAAGCTTTTAGAAGAAGTACAGTACTCCTTTGAGTGGTGAAAGGCAACTCTTTGCTTTTCCTTAACTCTTTAGTTTACATTTAGCATGCTTTTCTAGAAGGTAAACATGGGTTTATTTTGAAAGTCTGGTTACTACAACATAAGTACTTAAATGAGGAAATCAAACACACTGATCAAGGGCAGTTCTCAACCATTTTAAGCTGGTGGCTGGATCATGCTCCCTCAGACAGCTTTGGGGGCCGTATGGCCATCTAGCCCTTCCTCCACCACATGCCATTTCCAGGTGTAGTGGAGATTGTAGTAGGCCACATGAAATGGTGCCATGGACCGCATCTGGCCTGCAAGCTACAGGTTGGGAATCCCTGATCAAGGGTAATACAAATTCTCATTAACACCTAGTTTGACTTCAGAGAGTATGTGAGGATTTGAAGCCAGATCTCCTGAGTTCTTGAGAATCTAACCTTCTATCCACTATATTATACCACACTCAACAAGAGAAGCGCACATGGCGGTGACCAGGAGAAGAGCCTTCTCAGTGTTTGCCCCGGCACTGAGGAACCTCTTACCATCAGAATTGCACCTCCAGACAGAGCTGCTCCCTTTCAGAAAGGCCCTTAAGACCTGGCTTTGTCAGTGGGCCTGGGACCCGTCATGGGACCTGCCTTTCTGAAAGGGAGCAGCTCTGTCTGGAGGCTCAATTCTGATGGTAAGAGGTTCCACTGGGCTGGGGCAAACACTAAGAAGGCTCTTCTCCTGGTCCCCGTCATGTGCGCTTCTCTTGTCGAGGGGACCACCATTAATTCAGTGGGTCTACTTTGGCTGGGTATGGCCAGGGGGAAAGCCCTGTGTTGCACCCGAATTAAGACTACTTTATTTCAAAACTTGGATGGGTGGTGCCAGCCAGAATTTCTGCTACCGGTTCTGGCGAACTGGTGCGAACCTACTGATGCCAACCACTGGAGACATGCTTATTACAATAGTGGCCCTTGGTTAGAAGTGCAGACCACTTCTCTATTACAGGATTATTCTTTGCTCCTTGTCAGCCAACAATGCCCAGCCTTCTTGCTTGTGAATCTGTATCTATCCTTATTGAATCAACAAATTATTCTGAATTTCTTATTACTGCATTGCTAGAATATGCCCTTCCTTGACTTGTTATGCAGTATTATTTCCTAAAAATCATTTTTTGTAGTGTGAAATACAATGTTTGAAAAAATCATGGATGTGGCACATAAAATCTAAAATAAAAAAATGAAAATAATACCAAGAAGTTGAATATGGCTCAATGATAAAATCTAGTTTATATCCAAAGTCATCATCTTACCTTGTGAGAAGAATTGACAGTGATCTTCCTCAATACATCAGCATTTCCATATTTGAATTCGTTCAGATATTTAAAGTTTTGCTTTCTTCAGTTCTCCAATCAGTAAGATGCTGTTTATTGTATTAATTACACATGAATATAATGTGTGACTTTTTTGAATCATAACTTCAAAACTCTTTGGGGAAGTTTACATAAAACCATTCTGGCAATTGCACTTATATTCGGCTCTCACAAGGAACTTGACTGCCACTAAAAGAGTAAGCCAATTTCCTAGGAAGAAAAACATTTAAATAAAAGTATTTGTGGTTTTCTGTCAAATAAATATTTTAAAGTAAAATAATCACTATAGTTCCAAATAAAACTGGAATTGTGACTTTCAAGATGCTATTTTCCATTCTTCAATGACTAATTTATTTCATTTAAAACAGTCTAACAAATATTCTTTGTCTGACCCTGAAGGAAACTAGCTAAAGCTGGCAAATCTGGTATAAAAATGGATTTCTCCTCAATAGCATCACAGCATCACAGCCTCTAGTTCTTCTGTCAAAACAAATACATCTTCCTTTCTAATTTCTTTTCCTCTGCAAGATTAGCACTTTCTTCTGGAAAAATCACTTTTTAAAATGCCAGAGATAATTTTGCTCTGTCTATCATGATATTCATTTCAGAGGCAAAAGAAAACACACCATTTATCATTTATTCCCTAAAACCATTTTTGTACCTTAAAGAAAATCAAATAAATCTAATTTGTTCTCTGCACACTTGCCTACAAATAAATGAGTACCTATAATTTTGTAAACTCACATGACTAATAAATGCAAAGGAATATTTTTAAGATAATCTGGTTGAAATCCAGCAACATACAGTTATGGTATGCAAGACTGATGATGCCATTGGATATGGACGTATTTTGGCAATAAAAAAATGCAGCTCCCTGAGGAACCCTTTGGTCCCAGAGAAGCTTTTAGGAAAAGAGGTAATGGGGAGGAGATTTTAAATGTTTGAATTCCTGCCTACTAGTCCTGGATGCAAGATTGTCTTACTTGTCTGGCCTATGAAGAGGAAGAAATATTATCCCCCTCCTCTGGGCTTGTTTCCAGCTCACTGGCTGCTATAAATCAATGACTGACACTCCCCTAGCTTCTTGAACTATAAGCAGAGGTGCAGTTCTTAAATCACATCAGCTTAAATCTTAAATAGCACTGTATATTCAGTTTGGCTTTAAGAAAAATGAAATCCAGTGCACACAGGTCATGGTTTGAACAACAAATAGGGCAACATGGAGATCTTTACTAAGACCTGTCATTTCTGTCATTGCTAAAGGTCCTGGAACTTACACTTTCTATGAGGTAAGAGGCCCCCATGGCCTCCTGCAAATCATTCACTGAATTGGCCCAATGGAATAATTTGCTGGATCTGATGGGTGTCATGCTGCGATGTTGAAGGCAGATGAAAGGCCAGTGCATTATATTATGAGGACAGTCTTCATGGTTGATTGCCATGAGGATCGCCAATATTTGGATTGGGAATATGGCAGAATAATTTGTAAAACTGGGCAACTTTTTTTTTGCCATCAGAAGCATATGTGTCCTGATGACCAGCATTCCCACGGGGGTAACCAAGGTCCCTGTTCAAAACCATGCACCTTTTATGTACTCTGCCAGTCAGCCTTCCTGAAACAAATATGAAACAGAGGAAACAAACAGTACCTGACATTCATAAACCACAATCACCAAGGTAGGATTGTCAGTAAGCAGCTTCCTATTCCCTAAAACAAGGTTTCTCAACCTTGGTGCCCCAGGTGTTCTTGGACTTCAATTCCCAGAAGCCCAAGTCAGCACACTCGTTGATCAGAGTTTCTGGAAATTAAAGTCCAAGAACATCTGAGGCACCAAAGTTGGGGAACTCTGCCCTAAAATGTCAAGATCCCTGCCCTAAAATGTCAAGATCGCAGTGATATCACTGAGTAGCACCTTTGGGATATATGTAACAAGCAGTGGTGGGCTCCAAATTTTTTTACTGTACTATGTGGGCATGGTGTGGTGGGCATGGCCAGGGGGAAAGCCCTGCGTTGCACCCGAATTAGGACTACTTTATTTCAAAACATAGATGGGCGGGGCCAGCCAGAATTTCTGCTACCGGTTCTGACAAACTAGTGCGAACCTGCTGATGCCCACCACTGGTAACAAGGCATACAATAAGGAAAGCATGTGACGTGAGTTGAAACAATGATGTTCCACTCTTTATTTTGCTCCCAATGTCTCTGTGGCCTCAGTTCTGTCCCCAGTCTTGTTATTTTAGTCATGGCTTTTTTTATGCTCTATGCATATACAGCCACCTTTATGCTCAGCCAATGAGTCCCATGAACCAGCCAGGAATGGGTGGAAATGAGTACCAGGTTTTAAAGTCACCTTACGCACAAAAGTCAAACTGTGCTACCTGGGACACTGTAGAAAATGTAGTCTAAACCCACAAATCTGCACAGCTCTAATTTGAATGGCACCAACTTCAAGCTTGAGATGTGCCTGTGCTGCAGCAACAGGACTGCCCCTTATGGGTTT
Source organism: Bradypodion ventrale (assembly GCA_035047345.1). Taxonomy (NCBI): domain Eukaryota; kingdom Metazoa; phylum Chordata; class Lepidosauria; order Squamata; family Chamaeleonidae; genus Bradypodion; species Bradypodion ventrale. Next base: position 103,175,244 of record JAWDJE010000006.1, read on the forward strand.
CATCATCTAGACTATATACTCTGATCAAATCCGCTTTCTTTCTGTATCCACGCATGCACGTTTGCATGTTTCAAAAAATACATATTATGTACTATAGGGTATACACAGGTAAATATTTTGATACAAGATGCTAAAGTGAAAATAATTGAAGAAGAAGAAGAAGTAACGATGTTACTTCACATATCAGGAAGAAAACAGGTGGCCAAGCGATTTGAATACCAGACAAAAAGCGATACCGCTAGGAAGAAGGTGACCTCTTCCTAGCGGTATCGCTTTTTGTCTATTATTTCACATATCATCACCTGTAACTGGATGAAGACTTTCATCTTGTTTATGCTTACTTAGAAGTTCACTGCATTGAACTCAACAAGAACTGTCAAATAAATGCATTCAGGATTAAGACCTTAATAAGGAAACATAATGGCCAAGAAACTTGCTTGCTGCACCAGCACCAACTTGTGGCTTGGGTTTAAAACTGCATCATTGATCCAGTTAATTAAGAACTGGACAAATCAGTTATGGGTTTTGTTAAGAGAAGGTTTAAAAGGCTCTTTGGCTGTAAATGGAGATGAACACCAAACCCCAGAGTCAGATACAACTAGCTTTCGAGCAAGGGTGACCTTTACCTTTAATGTTTTCATTGACCTACGGTATCCAATCAGGTCCCAAGACCTCTTTGGCCATCCCTAGAACAGATATGTACATATGTAAAATGATTACTTTTTGGACATTTTGGTTCTCATTCCTCCAGTCCTTGGGGAGGGACTTCTGAATCTCTTAGCAGTACAATTTTGTCTTCATCAATCTGAGTAATGTGATGAAAGCCAGACACTTCACTGTTCATCCCTAACGCCATATAGTTTATGAGCATGTTAGAAAGAATCAGTTGTATAGTCACCCTCTTGCTGTGAGAACTGTTAATTTAATTTGACCATTAATACCCCACCACACACTTTTTCTACAAGTTAAATAATACACCTTATCAGTTTAAAGGCATATTAAACTGGACAAACATATATTGGGTGAAAGCCACTTCCTTATGTTTACAAGTGTATGTGAAGGATCATAAATCTAATTAGCAAAAAATAGTGCTAATAGAGAAATGGATGCCTGTTTTTCCTATCTTACGCCAATTGCATAAACTGGAATGAAATGAGGAAAAAATGTAGACTCTTAAGTAGCAAAAATTCATTGAATAAATTTTCTCCTCCTCTTCCTCCTTGTGTCTAGGCCAGACATGAAACTACCAAAATGAAGCCACCTTTTGTTGAGTTCATTCTGCAGTTCCTTTCACCTGACCTAGTGTGAGAAATATTAGTTGGCAACACATGATTGCCATTGCCAGGGTATGACTGATTGTAATTCAAAAATACCACAATCTTCAAGGAAGCATTTTCTGTGTATCCCTTTCTTTTTAGTGATTCTCATATTATTTATCTTCCATTCTTAGTTCATGCACATAAGGTGTTGTTACAACTCCATGAGTTTGCTATCAATACCTGATCATCTGCAAAAATGTAATTCATTGATATTGTTCCTATTCATGGGCTTAGAATTGTTATTATTTTGCTATGTAGGTGATAAATAATAAAGTCAGTGCATAAGCCTTTAAGATGCATTTCTCTCCCTTTTGTAATTTATCCACATTAAAAGATTACTAAGAATGCATTGAGGACTTGAATTTTATCATAGAAGTAGATGCGACTGGACTGTTTCTGGGAGGAGCATTATCTCAGCAGCAAAGCATCTAACTTGCCAGGTTCAGTCACTGGAAATCCTAGCCAAAAATGAAAGGAGTGGAAAGAAAATGTGCTTATTGACTGGTGAAATGCTGCCACTCAAACGACACTACACGGACAGTTTAACTCAGGTTAACAGAATTTTGTATGTTCAAATACTTGTTTCTGCATATCTCAGTAGACAAAGCCTAGTTTTGTTTTGCTTGCAACTCAGGCCTTACCGTTTCATTAAGGTGACCACTCCTTTCTAATTATTAAGTTCTAATCACAAGCTGCTCAGCGTTTCTGATGTAATAGCCACAATAGTCTCCATTGACCAAACAATAAAAATGTGGAAAGAATGTTGGCAAATGAATAGGCACACAGCTGTGAATGCTTTTGTCTGCATATATGGCATGTGGGTTTCTCTGCAAACAACTCTTCTGATTAAATATTAAAACAAATATTTTAAAAAGTCCCTTCTAATTGTCTGTAATGTGCATTCCAAACAGTTAATCCCATAAATCTAAACAGGCTACTAAACATGATATGGATAGATTACTATTTCAGACATGATAAAAACATCTCATCAGCTGAAATTAAAATTAAGAATGATTTGGGGCTTTGGTGTATGAAAACCAAGACACAGGACACAGCCTCGGGCTGGGTTAACTCAGGTTTATTGCATCGTGGACAGAGGGAACATGAGGTAATGGCGGATCGATAGCTCTTTATATACAGTAGTAATACATTTGAACGTGGTTGCATGGTAGCCCATTGGCTACTGTCTGCGTGACGTCATTGCTGGTCACGCCCTTCTTGTCCAGGTGTAGGTGGTGGCGGGAAAACTTCCCGCGCTGTTGCCTTTGATGAGTTTGGACCAAGAGAGCTTGGACGCTCGCTGCTGCCAGCTGGTGGTCATTAGCTCGCGTCCTATTACAGGGTTCATATGATACAGCTGAAGGTTACATTGTTGCTATAGGCACGGTTACATTGGTTCAGATACATTGTAATCCATGTGGAAGATAAAACCATTAGAACACAACACCCCTCCCCCCTAGGATGAGACAAAGTCTCGAGCCCACACTTAAACACACTCCCCCCCCTAGGAGACAAAGTCTCTCAGCCAAGATGGCTTATTTCGAACACGTTGGGGTCTCGATGCAGGCTGCCTTTCCCCGGGTTTGCTACCTTTTCTTTGTTCCCTGGTTTCCTGTCCTGTAATTGGAGAGGGAGACTCGTTAGTGACTTGCCGCGGCTCCGCGGCGTTGTTTGGAGGTGTGCTCATTCTTAGGGAAGAACCGGGGGCATTGGGGGCTAACGAAAAACCCCTCTTCTCGCTTGGATGGGTGGGGGAACACTCCTGAAAACCCCCCCGGCTCGCAAAATCAAAATCAAAATTACATTCGGGGGCAGCGGTCGCGAACTCCTCTCACCCTTCCCCGACCTCTGGTAGAACTGGCGTATCCAAAGGGTATGAGTCGGGGCCGCTGCTTCTGCCTTCCCCCCTTGCTTGGGACTGTTGTCCGCTGCTGTCTCCCCCTTGGGCTAAACGGGTGGGGGAGAACCCTAACGCTGAATCTTGTTGCTGCGCCCCACTGACTGGCCCACTCACTCGGTGCCTCAGTTGGTCTGCGTGCCTCCTCCAGAGGAGGCCGGTGCTAGTCTCGACCCGGTACGACACTGGCCCCGTTTGTTCTACAACCGTCCCTGGTACCCAGGCTGGCCCTGCGCTGGCATAGTTCCTGCAGTGAACAGGGTCGCCGGCGGCGAAACCTTTCGAGACTGCCAACCCTATGTTTTTCCCTTTATCCTCGACTCTCGTTGGGTCTAGCCTGGACAGGATCGTGGTCAGTTTTCGCCGCATCAAGAGCTCTGCCGGCGAGTAACCTGACGCCAAGGGGGTCACCCTATACGCTAATAAGAACTGACATACTTGGTGATTTAGGTCCCCCGGGCCCATGCGCCGCAACGCATCCTTTGTTGTACGCACCAGCCGTTCCACTTGGCCATTCGTGGCCGGGTGAAACGGCGCGGACGTGACATGCCGAATGGCGTTTGCCTCCATAAATGCCCCGAACTCCGCGGAGGTGAAACAACTAGCGTTATCGCTGACTAAAGTGTCGGGTAAACCGAACGTGGAAAAGACTCTCCTCAGTTGGCTAATCGTAGTGGCGGAGGACGTGCTCTTTACTGGGATAACCTCCAGCCACTTGGAGAACGCATCCACCACCAGGAGAAACATGGTTCCTCGGAATGGGCCAGCGAAATCTACGTGCACTCTGGACCATGGCCCCCTTGCTGTGTCCCATTCCCTATGCGGGAGCCGGGCCGCCTCTGGTCGGGATCCCTGGCATGCCTCACAAGTGCCGACCATGTGCTCAATGTCTGTGTCTAGCTGTGGCCACCAAAAATAACTCCGGGCCAGCGCCTTTGAACGAACGATGCCCGGGTGGCTGACGTGCAGCAGTTCGAGCACCCTCGGACGCAGGGACGTAGGGACCACCACCCGTTGGCCCCACAACAGGCACCCCCTTTCTAGGGACAACTCTAGCTTTTTCCGAAAAAATGGGTCGAATTCTGTGCTTGGGGACGATGCCGGCCACCCCTTCTGTACCCATGAACTAACTTTCTCCAGCGTTCTGTCCTTGCCTGTCGCCCTAGCAATGTCGGCAGGTACTATTGGGGGTGCGTCTAAGACCTCAATTAACAACACCTGGCGGTCTCTTTCTACTCTCGCCTTTTGGTCGTCCGACAAGGGCAAGGGAGATCTCGAAAGTGCATCAGCATGGCTGATCTCCTTTCCGGGCCGGTACTCCAACTCGTGTTGGTATGCGTTGAGAAAAATAGCCCATCGCAGCATCCTCGGGGACAGGATCTGCGGCGTGGGCTTGCTTGCCGTGAAAATCCCTAACAGGGGCTTGTGATCAGTCACGATTTTGAACGGGCGGCCATACAAAAAATCGTGAAATTTTTTGGTTCCGGCTACTATTGCTAATGCCTCCCTGTCGGTTTGTGCGTAATTGCGCTCCGCTTGGGACAGGGACCTTGAATAAAACGCTACCGGGGCCTCCCTTCCGTCATCCAACACGTGGCAAAGCACCGCCCCCACCCCCACCGGGGATGCATCGCAGACTAAGACCACTGGCCGTTTGGGGTCGAAATGTGTCAGGATTGCCTCAGATGTTAGGAGTTGCTTTAGTTCTTTGAACGCCCTCTCGTGCTCGTCACCCCACATCCATGTCTCCTCCTTTTTAAGTAACCGATGAAGCGGTTCGGCCACGGACGCCTTCCGTGGGAGGAATGTATGGTAAAAATTGAGGAGCCCCAGGAATGACTGTAGCTCGGTTTTGGATGTGGGGCGAGGGGCCTTCTTTATGGCTGCTACTTTGGATTTAGACGGCTTAATACCCTCGGGTGTGATCCGGAACCCTAAAAACTCGACCTCAGTTTCGAAAAAAACACATTTGTCCTTCCTCAGTCTCAGCCCCGCTTTCTCGAAAACAGTTAGTACTTTATCCAATCTCTTTGCCAGTTCGGCCTCACTCCCCCCTGTTATCAATACGTCATCAAAATAAGGCAACACCCCCTCCAGCCCCTTCAGGAGGCGTTCCACAAGCGACTGAAAAAGGCCGGGTGCCGAGTTCACGCCGAACTGTAAACGCGACACCTGGAACGCCCCTTTGTGTGTAACTATCGTTTGTGCCGCGGCCATGGCGGGAGTTACGGGGAGTTGCTGATAGGCTTGTGCCAAATCGAGTTTAGCGAAACACTTTCCCCCATTCAGCCTGGCCAAAAGGTGGCTAACCACCGGCACCGGGTATGCATTAGGGCGGATCGCCTTGTTAATTGTGCACTTATAATCAGCGCAAATGCGCACCTCCCCGTTGGCCTTCAGAGCTGTTACAATTGGAGTTTCCCACTCCGCGGAATCAACAGGAATAAGAATCCCCTGGCCCACCAGTTTGTCCAGTTCCGCCTCTATTTTGTCCTTGAGTGCGAACGGCACCCTGCGCGGTTTGAGTCTTATCGGGCGGACCTCCGGGTCTAGGTCGAAGGCTACAGGGGGTCCCTTGAACTTTCCAAGTCCTTTTTCAAAGACGGCGGGATGCGCATCGCAAACCGCTTGTATTGGGTCCCCTCCCACTGTATGCACTCCCCCTATGAACAAGCCTAAGGGCTGAAACCACTGCGTCCCTAGGAGGCTACAACTTCCCCCCTTAAGGACAACTAGGGGCAGTTCCGCAGAATGTCTCTTAAAGCTGACCCGAAACTTTCCGACCCCCAACACCGGAATGCTGTTTCCCTGTACATCTCGTAGCGTGGACCTCAACGTTTTAAGTTTGGGCCGCACGTGGGGGTCGATTTTCAAGAACTCTTTCTGGGGAATTATAGAATAGGAGGACCCCGAGTCAATTTCCATCCTAATAGGGGCCCCTTGTACTAGTACCTCAACGAAGTAATGGGACTGTCCCGCGGACACGCTGAACACTGGGGCGTCGTCCTCGCTGTCGTCCGAGACGCGGCCCACGCCGTCCTGCTTCCTCGTGGTCTGGGCGCCATCTTTGGACCTCGCTGTACGGTCCGGTCTGGTCGAACGGTCTTGTGACTGCCTCCGGCCCTCCTTCCGTTTTCTGCATGCCCTGGCGATGTGCCCCCGACGGCCGCAGGTGTAACACTCGGCCTTTCTGAATGGGCACCTCGCGCGCTCATGGGCCGCTCCGCAACCATCGCAGCGGCGCCCACCTTTTCGGACCTTCTGGACCTCCTCGCCGTCGCTGCCTTCCGTAGACGACTTTGAGGCCCGTCGGGTTGCGTGCACCGATTGTCCGGACTTCCCGTGCACCGAATTTTCCGCCTTGCCGGCTCTAGGCCGCCACTCACGCCACTGGTGCATCTCGTCCACTCCCGCATTCGTGGACTCCGCGGCTTCCGCGGCCTCTACGACCTCTGCCAGCGTGGGTGGCGGCTCCTTGTTCATCAAGCTGCGCTGCACCTCCTTGTCCTTCAGGCCACACAGCACGCCGTCCCTGAGGGCCATCTCTAGGTTGTCCCATCTACAGGGGCCGGCGGCTATCCTCATGGCGGTCACGAATGCCTCAACCGACTCGTCCGGCGCTTGGACTCGCCTCCAAAACGCGCTCCGAGCGGGAAACATTGCCCTCGAGGGTCGAAAACGCTCTCGCAGCAGCTTCATGATGTCGTCTGCCTTAAATTCGCTCACCTTCTTCGGAGCGATGATGCCCACCAGCGTCCGCTTGGTTTCTAACCCAAGCATTCTGGTGAGGATGGCCCTCTTCCTCTCCTCGTCGTCTTCTTTGACTTTGAGTTCCACCAGTGCCGCCTGGAAGTCCATCTCCAACAGCTCCCAGTCTTGCGGTTTGGTGATGTTGAACCCGCTCTGTGCCCTGGCTGTTCCTTGGGGATCCATTATCCCACCTTCGTCGCCAATTTGGTGTATGAAAACCAAGACACAGGACACAGCCTCGGGCTGGGTTAACTCAGGTTTATTGCATCGTGGACAGAGGGAACATGAGGTAATGGCGGATCGATAGCTCTTTATATACAGTAGTAATACATTTGAACGTGGTTGCATGGTAGCCCATTGGCTACTGTCTGCGTGACGTCATTGCTGGTCACGCCCTTCTTGTCCAGGTGTAGGTGGTGGCGGGAAAACTTCCCGCGCTGTTGCCTTTGATGAGTTTGGACCAAGAGAGCTTGGACGCTCGCTGCTGCCAGCTGGTGGTCATTAGCTCGCGTCCTATTACAGGGTTCATATGATACAGCTGAAGGTTACATTGTTGCTATAGGCACGGTTACATTGGTTCAGATACATTGTAATCCATGTGGAAGATAAAACCATTAGAACACAACAGGGGCATAATCTTTCAAGACTGCGCAACAGCACTCAGATCTGAAGTCTCAGTGGGCTGAAATTACTGAACACTGTGTCCTAATGTAAACTTCTTTGAAGGGGGGGGGAGCAAAATAATAATAATAAATCAACACCAGAAATCAACTAAATTCTAATACAATAATTAGAGCCATATTTAATGTCTTAAATGATTTTTTGCTACTTAAGAGTCTACATTATTTCCTCATTTCATTTCAGTTTATACAACTGGTGTATGATAGGAAAAACAAGCATCAATTCCTCTACTAGCACTATATTTTGCTAATTAGATTTATGATCCTTGCCATACACTTGTAAACATAAGGAAGTGGCTTTCACCCAATATATGTTTGTCCAGTTTAATATGCCTTTAAAATGATTCAACTGGCATTCAATTGGCATAGTGAAGCCGGACCAAACTGCATGTAAATATTTGTATGGGTTGGACGCTAAGGCTATTTTAGAGGTTACCTATTTAAAAGAATGTTCAGATAGAAAGGGGCCTAGTAAGATCCTAGTGATGTCGAGTAGAGGGTGTTATGACGTTCACGGGGCAGTTGGCCATTACAGGAGACCTTGGTGTAGATCAGGGGTGCCCAAACTATGGCCCACGGGCCAGATCTGGCCCCTGACACCAATTCATCCAGCCCACGAAGCCTTTGTCGCTCCTGGAAACAGAAGTAAAACATGCCCATATGCATACCTGTCAACCTTCCCGGATTGGCCGGGATTTCCCATTTTTCGGCACCGGTTTTTGCCATTTCCTGCTAGGAGCTGCTGAAACCCCGGAATTTGGCAGCGGGGGGGGGGGGAGGCGTTACTGTGCATCCCTTCTGCGCAGCTTGCTTCTACGCATGCGTAGAAGGCTTATGTGCAGAAGGGGATCGTAGAAGCTTTGTACACATGTGTAAAAGCCTTCTACGCATGCGTAGAAGTGAGCTGAGCAGAACGGTTCTGCGCAAGTCACTTTTATGCATGTGTAGAAGGCTTTTACGCATGCGTAAAAAAGCGACCTGTGCAGAACGGTTCTGCGCAGGTCCCGGATTTTCTGGAGCCGGGGTTGACAGGTATGCCCATATGGGCACGTTTTACTTCTGCTTCCAGGAGTGACGAGGGCTTCGTGCGCCAGATGAATTGGTGTTGGGGCTGGATCTGGCCCATGGGCCAAAGTGACCAGCCCCCTGAACCACATGACTGTCCTGCAGCAGAAAAAGTTTGGGCACCCCTGGTGTAGATGCTTGCAATCTATCCTGAGTTCTAACTGCTCTCCGATCTGCCACAAACTTCCAGGACTGTCCCAAACAGAGGCAGCGAGAGAATTTACCATAGCCTCCAACAAAGCAATCCATACTTTCTTCCTTAGTGTTTAGAATACAACTGCTTGTTGATCTGGCCTCATAAAATTATCACCATGACATTTATCACATGTTTGGCACCCTTGCCAACCAATGATGCACTGCAAAAAAAAAATTACTACCTACTCTGTGGGCTGGTCAAATCTGTGGGCATGACCAAATATCCTGCATTATGGGCTATGGAGGTGGGTGTGGCCAACCAAGTGGGTTTGGCCTGGGGGAATTTCCGCTACTGGTTCTGCAGAACCTTAGAGAACCTGCTGCAGTGCATCACTGTTGCCAACACATCTAACCCTGTAAGGAGAACCCCAATTGCCTGCATGTTATTTAGAAGGGGGCATGATGGAAATTAAAAGGGAGGTAGAAGGAGCAATAGCAAAACTGTAATCCAACTGCACCCCAAAGAAATTTCAGAGGTTGCATGGTTAGGTTTTCTTTTTTCACTCTCTTTCGTAATGGTTATCTATTTCTTCCACTCTTAACACCTAAAACATTGTTGCAACCGGCAATAAATTCACCTACTGATAACTCACAAGTTTCTCATACATAGATGGAATCTGGTCAGTCAGGTTTTGATGTTATTATAAATCTCTTACAAGCACACCTTTAAAATATGGGACTGCGGTGGCTCAGTGATTAAGAAGCTCGCCTTGTTAGCTGGAAGGTCGGCAAGTCAGCAGTTCAAGACCTGAGTACTGCATGACAGAAGAAGCACCTGTCTCTGTCCCAGCGAACATAGCAGTTCGAAAGCAAGAAATTGCAAGTACTGTGGATAAATAAGAACCACTTCGGTGGGAAAAGATCTTGGGGACACGAAAGGAGCCTCATTCGGGCGTCCCCTGAGCAGAGTTTCTCCAGCAAAAATCCTTTCAACCCAGAATAATTTCTGACATGAAATTATTTGCATTAGTTTTGTTCCTAGCCTTTAATCACATTCAGTTGTAACTGATGAAGTCAAATATAGTCCACAGGTAACACAATACAAAATCTGAAACATTTCCTCCTCTTCATACTTCCCTACCTCTCCCTCCACCTTCAGGCGAAACTGGATTGCCCAGACCTGTTTTCCTGGTTTCAGGTGAAAGCCTAGGTTGGACGAATGGACCTTTGGGTAATGTAGTTCAATCTTGTTGAAGTGGCTGATAGTGGGGGAAACTACAGAGCCACAGCAAGACTCAGAGTCCCAGAAAGCATTGCTGAAACTCACAGACAAAAGATATGTGTTTTTACCTGTTCAGATTTTTGGAAACCACCAGCATGGAATTATCAAGAACATATTAACACAGGTACATCTCCAAAGCAATGCCTTGATGTAAATAACTGTTGCCATTTTAGAAGAGAAAGAAAAAGAGGAAAAGGTAAATTTTTATTTAAATGTTTTGTTTCAAACTTTGAGTGACTGTAAAACGGATGAGATAGGTATGCAGGAAAGAACGGAACATGCTGATAGTTCTAAGACAGTGAACTATGACCTGAGATACCTTTGGATTTTGAAAAGCCTAGCTCCCGGCTGAAACGAGTTTCTTCTTCTTCAGATGGACAAGGTATTTATATGACCACAAAATCTCAGCCGTACTTTAGCTGCTGGATAGTTCAGTGGTTTAGCTAATGGGTTTACAGACCCTGAGGTTGGGAGTTTAGTTCCCTGCTGTATCTCCTTGAAAGGGGCTGGACTTGGTTATCTATAGGGTCCCTTGCAGTTCTAAAATGATTATTGTTAATTTAAAGAACAATTAATAGTTCTTAATAGTGCCTGTACAATAGTTTGAAAATTTCTAACCAGACTTTTAAAAATGAGAAGTGCCATCTCTGCTACAGATATGTAGAAGAATGGACTCATAGTGACCCTCCTAGGGTTTTTAATGTACGTGAAATATATAAGGAGCGGTTTTACCAGTTCCATTAATGTTCCAAATATATAAGGAGTAGTTTTACCAGTTCCATTATTACCCCAGTAAGTTTCTATTGCCAAGTGGGGATTTGAACCCTGGTCTCTGGAGTCCTAGTCCAGTGATGGCAAACCTTGGCATTCCAGGTGTTCTTGGACTTCAATTACCAGAAGCATATATCAGCACTCCTGCTGATCAGAGCTTCTGGGAACTGAAGTTCAAGAACATCTGGAGTGCCAAGGTTTGCCATCACTGCCCTAATCTCTCATTTTGTCCACTATACCATTTTAGCCCAGGTTATGTTGGTTCTGTCCCTTCTATGATATATTTTGTGAAACTAATTCTTGATTTTTGCTTTTATTATTATGTTCCCAGAAGAGTTGTAATTGTTAGTCTCCATTAGAGTAGACCTATTAAATGAAGGAGTTTGTTAAATTGGCATGAAGTGAGTTTCTACAAAAGCTTATGTTACTTTTTAAGCCATAACAAGACTCCTCATGTATATGTGGCTTTGATGAATAGGTCTACTCTAGTTGGGACTAACAGCTGGATTTAGCCTGCAGTATTTCACAAGGCTTAGTCCACTAGAGTTTTCTTGACTTGAATATTTTTTCCTTCCAAGATTCCTCACTACAGGAATTTCAGATGGCATCAATATATGCTGACTTCATCATTTAGAAGCAGTTTGTCAGTTTGCATCTACAGTTAATAACAGTCTAGTCTAAAAAGAATAAGACAGAATGTATTTGGTTGTATTTTTCTTAACTATGTATTACTATTCTACAAATCATTCAGTTCTTCAAGCCAAATTATATCTTTAAGACTCAGCGCCTGGCCAGAACAGTTCTGTCATGTTGTCAAAAGAAAGGAAGTACAGGTATTTGTGTCTGCATCTGATGCACACCTTTCACTGGATGCTGATGGCACCCCATGCCATGAAAGCACAGTTTGTTTGGCTTGGGATTGTAATGTAGTGCATAGAAAGTAGAGAAATGCAATGCTAAGTGTTGCTGTTGGTGAAAATGAGGGTTTTCATCTGGATAATTTCAGTTGATTAATTAATTAGAAGATATATGGTTAATCAACCAAATAAAATGAATCTACTCATTATGAAAATCTTAAAGGAATCTTTTGAAGCAAATCAATTTGGTAAGTCCATGGAAGACTTATAGTATTTAAGATCCATGACCTAAAGATTCTAACTTCTCAATCCTCAATGCCACTTTTCTTCTCCATTTCAGTCTATAGGGCAGTGATGGTGAACCTTTTAGAGATTGAGTGGCCAAACTGCAACCCAAAACTCACATGGCAAGGGAGGAAGTGCTCCCACTGGGCTGCTGGGCAGAGGGGCGTGGCAAACTCTATGCTGGGGCAACTGCGTGTGTGCCTACAGAGAGGGCTCTGAGTGCCTCCTCTGGCACGCATATCATAGGTTTGCCACCACTGCTATAGGGACTTGAAATCAGCTTCCCCCTCCGACTGCTTATGTTTAAACTCATACAGTGGAACCTTGGTTAACAAACGGCTCGGTTAATTTAACAATCCCATAAAAAAAGAAAATCCATAGAAAATAGTGGCTCAGTTTGCGGAATTTTGGGGGGGAATGGATTGATTGGTTTTCAATGCATTCCTATGGGAAACCACATTTTGGTTAATGTATATTGGTTTTCAGTGCATTCCTATGGGAAATGCATTAATTACCTTAACTGAGGTTCCACTGTACATTGGTGAAGGTGAGTGTTCCCACAAGTACACACACTTTTCTGTGTATCTGCACCATGTGTGGCCAACCTATGGCCCGTGGGTCTAATACACCCCTTGCATATCATTAATCCAGCACACAGTAGGCACCTGGGCACCTCTAGACCCACCCCACCACCACCGGAAGTCGCGATACGTCACTTACCACCGTGGCTGCGGTGGTGGGAATGGCAGCAGTTTAGTGGCTTTTTACACAGCCTCATCTGCTTCCCAGGGTGACGGGAGGCTTTCTGGAGAATTTTTGCTCTATTTTGGGATTTTTTTTGTTGCTTCTTGGCTGTGCTTCGGCAGCCAAACCGCGCTGGTTCTGAAAAGCCTCCCACCACCCTGGGAAGCAGCGGAGGCTGTGCAAAAAGACATTAAACCAGTGCGATTCCCACCACCACTGCCACCGCAAGAATAAGCAGTGGACACAGCCACACCTCTAGCCCCCACAGCTGAGCGTGGTGGCGGGAACTGGCCCCTGGCAGGAAAAGATTGGGAAAGCCTGATCTACATACTTCTTGTTCCTTTTCATTGGCCTGTAATAATAGTCTCAATGTAAATTTGCTATGTCCAACACACTGAGCTATCCCTGCGTTTGCTTGCAACTTTCTGAATACCTATGTAAAGCTAAGGGTCACCCTTGCTCAAAAGCCAGTCGTATCTGAGTCTAGGGTTCAGTGCTCATCTCTGTTTATAGCCAAAGAGCCAGCGCTGTATGCATATGCAGATGTTTCCACGGACACGAGTCAGGCATGCCTAGACACCGGAGTGCATGGAATGCTTTATCTTCCCACCATAGTGGTACCTATTTATCTACTTACAATTTCTTGCTTTTGAACTGCTAGGTTGTCAGGAGCTGGGACAGAGACGGGAGCTCACTGTGTCATGCAGTACCTAATCTAGCCATTTATTAATGGGACCAATAGGAAGTGTCTATATATTCAGAGACCAGACATTATGGAGCAAATCAAGTAAAGCTATGTAACCTGGCTACGTCGATTTTAAAAACCTAATCCCGTGATGGTCAACGTATGGACTACATAATGATTGACCATCTTCCACCAAAGAAATAATCTATTTGCTAAGACCAGGTGGGTGCAGTTTTGAGTTTATTGTGGAAGTCTTGCCCTGTTTAAGGTGAAATGCCTGAAGTTTGTAATGTTTCCCTCTTCAGTGAGTCTGTGGGATTCTGGGTGAAATCAAGCTATTGCTGCTTTTGGTTGTAGACAATCTGTAGTTTCATAAATGAAGACTAATGTACCCTTATCAGGAGTGAGCTCCAATGAGTTAGAAAAGCCGGTTTGTAACTGGAGAAGGCATTTGGAAGTCAATGATTTCTTCTTGTGCAAATTGGAATGCCTTTGCAATTGGGCTTTGGGCCTTTGAACCAACACACTGGAACATATGGGAGGATAAAATTTGCATTAAATTGTTATTAAACTGTAAATTATATAGTAACTAGCAGGGGTGCCCGGCTTCACCCGGGTAGGGTGGGGTGGGGGGGGCTCTGTACTGACTCCTGGGGTTGCATTGCTCAGGTGCTCCTTCTCCTGGGCTGACCTCTGTCCTCTGGACTCCTGTCCCGCCCTGCCAGCTGGCCTGCCTGGCCAAGGGGCGGGGGCCTGTGATGTCACATTGGCTGACCACTCCCAAGGGATGACCAGGTCTGGGCAAGAAAGCACAAAGGGCATGACATCACAAAGGCCTAGACCTGGTCAGCCCTTGTGATTGGTTGAGGACTAAAGGATCAATTTGGGGAGCATAACCCCCTCCCCATGGGCTTCAGGACCCTGACAGTGACCTGCTCACGTGTGCAAGGTACGTGTGTGCTGAATTTCATGGGGTTTGGTCAAGAGTGCGGCAGCCCATTCTGGACATGCCACCCATTATAGATTATAATTTCAACCCTTTTATTTTGGAGCCTCATCTTCTCTTTTGCCAGCAATAGCTATGAAGGGCAGCCTACTGAAGAAGTATGGAGGCATTTTCTAAAAACAATGCAAAATACCTTAGCAATTGTTTTCTTTTGCTGGGATTAAAAGAAAAATCGTCAGAAAGATTCAGTGCCATGTGGCAACAAGGAAAGTACCATGTGGCAACAAGGAAAGAAGAAGGAAAGGATTTTAATACCTGGCAGCCATGTATAGTGTAGGCAAATTGGCTTATGATGAGTCCAGTAGCCCTGCAGCAAATTCCCTGGTTTGGTAATTGGTATGAGAATTGGACTTGAAAAAACCCACTTTTAGACAGCAAATTCCTCAACTATGTTGTACATGTTAGGGAGGTAAAGGATGTGGTGTTGAATTGAGCTGAGGCCGATGTCACCTTGAAATCTAAGAAGGGATATAAATGGGATGCCAAAATGCATATGAAGTGCTGGACTGGGTCAACTGAAGGATTCCTATGATTGGCAAATACAGTAAAACCCTGACTTACATATGCCTCGAGTTACATAAAATGCGACTTACATAATGATTTTGTGCTAAAACCATGTCCGATTTACACGATTTCCTATGGATTTGCTTCGAGTTATATAAAGATTATTTTTCCTATGGGTTTGCTTTGAGTTACATAAAAATTCATTTCCCTATGGGTTTGCTTCTATTTACATAAAAATTTCATTTTCCCTATGGGTTTACTTCAGGTTACGTAAAAAATAAATTTTCCTATGGGTTTCCTTTGTGTTACATAAAAAACCAATTTAAGCAATTGGTTTTTTATGTAAAAGCTATGTAAAAGCCATTCCTACGGAATGGAGTGTTTTTTTTCTTAAGTAGGGTTTTTATTGTATATGCCCTTCTGTACATACTGTTTCACTCACTGTGGATGAGGCTGTGCAAAAAGCCGCTATACCGGTGTAATTCCCACCACCACAGCCACCGCAGTAAGTGACATATCATGACTTCTGGTGGTGGTGGGCAGGTCTAGAGGTGCCTAGGTGGCCACCATGGGCTGGATTAATGATATTTGGCCCATGGGCCATAGGTTGGCCACCCATGGTATAGATACACAGAAAGTGTGTGTACTTGTGGGAGCACTCACCTTCACCAATGTACAGTGGAACCTCAGTTAATGTAATTAATGCATTATCCAGGATATTTCTTACAGCCAAACTTACTTTAACCAAATTTCCCATAGGAATGCATTGAATGCAATTTCCCGTAGGAATGCATTGAAAACCAAAATGCTTTAACCAAAATGTGGTTTCCCATAAGAATACAGTGAAAACCAATTAACCCATTCCAACCTCCCCCCGCCCCCACTAACTCCTACCCTTTTCCAGCAATAAGCAAGTGCTACAGATTAGGTTGACTCAATTGAAGGTGAAGGCATCTGATAAAGATGCACTTTGCTGTATACAATAAATGTTTGCACCTCCTGGACAGCTTTATTGGTTGCAGTACATTACTTAGTGTGAATTCAGTGAGAACTGGAAAATAGAATTACCGTATATTCTTGAGTATAAGTTTGTTTTTTTAGCCCCCAAAATGAGGTCCAAAAATGGGACTCGGCTTATACTTGGGTCAATGTAAACATTCAAAACATACCCATGCAAATGTCTAAATTAATTAATTTTACTGTATTTTCATGTATTTTAAATATTAAAACTCACTAGCAGCTGCTGCATTTTCCGCCCCCAACTTATACTCGGGCCAATCTATTTTCCTGGTTTCTCAGGTCAAAATTAGGTACCTCGACTTATATTCGGGATGATTTATGTCGCGTATATACGGTACTCACAAGTTACCCTGCATTTAAATGACTGCTGGCCTTCAATTTTGCCTTAAAATCAGGTTGATGCCTCCAATTAAATTGTTAACTTAATTCAACAATATCCTGTAGCACTGAGTTTAAAAAAGGTAATTACATATGGTGTAACTCTTAATTTACTTGTTTAAGGATGTTCTTCACTTTTTTTCAAAAATATCTGACGTGGATGCTATGAAGTGTCTGATGAAAAGTTGTCATGGGAAGAGATGGGTGAAAAAACACATTTGAGCTAACATTGTTCTTCCTGCTAGGATGTGGAGCTTTCTCTGCTGATGTAAATGGCCTTGTAATAGTTCATAGTTTTTACAGCTTCTATGATTAGCAATTTGAAAGGCTATCTACTTTTCCTGTAATGCTCTTTAAACTTCTGCCTATTGGCTGTAAAATATCATTTCTTAATAAGCTATATCAAGGAATCCAAATGGGATTATATATCAATTTATTAGTGGGTAATTGAATGCAGAGCTTCCATATTAAAAAAAATCATTCTGTACTTTGTTTCTCTGACTGAGCTTTCTACTCCATAGACATATTCATTAAATTATCCATTAATAGACATGGATTTTTGGAGACTATCCAACTGTTCAGTGTCTCTATGGCATTTGAATGATTTCTTTCCAAACCATTTTATTGTGTGTCAACAAATCACTAGTTTAATTTGTTGTTGTTGTTCAGTCGCACAGTCGATTCCGACCCTTTGCGACCCTATGGATCAATGATCTCCAGGCACCCCTGTCCTCCACCATCCTCCTGAGCCCGCTCAGCTTGGTGCCCACTGCATCCACAATGCCATCCAGCCATCTCATCCTTGGCCGTCCCCTTTTTCTTTTGCCCTCCACCTTTCCCAGCATCAAGGCTTTCTCAAGTGAATCCTCTCTTCTCATTTGGTGTCCAAAGTACTTCATTTTCATCTTTACTATTTGACCTTCTAAGGAGCATTCAGGACTGATTTCTTTCAAGATTGACCTATTTGTTCTCCTCGCTGTCCATGGGATTCTCAAAATTCTCTTCCAACACCACATCTCAAAGGCATCTATTCTTCTTTGCTCAGCCTTTCTAATGGTCCAGCTCTCGCATCCATACATTACCACCGGGAATAACATTGCTTTGACTATACGATTTTTTGTTTGCAAGGTGATGTCTCTACTTTTCACTATGTTCCCCAGGTTTCTCATGGTTTGTCTCCCTAGAATCAGCCGCCTCTTTATTTCATGGCTGCAGTCACCATCTGCAGTGATCCTAGATCCCAAGAAAGTAAAATCCGTCACTGCTTCTACTTCTTCCCCATCTACTTTCCAGGTGCTGATAGGGCCTGTTGCCATTATCTTGGTTTTCTTGATGTTAAGTCTCAGGCCAGCTTTTGCACTCTCTTCTTTCAACCTAATCAGTAGCTTCTTTAAATCTTCCTCACTTTCTGCCATTAGGGTGGTATCGTCTGCATATCTCAAATTGTTGATGTTTCTCCCAGCAATTTTTATCCCATATTGTGATTCCTCCATCCCTGCATTGCGTATTATGTGCTCTGTGTATAGGTTGAAAAGGTAGGGTGATAAAATGCAGCCTTGTCTTACTCCATTTCCTATTCCAAACCATTCTGTCATTCCATGTTCTGTCCTAACTGTTGCTTCTTGACTCTTGTACAGATTTCTCATGAGGCATATGAGGTATTCTGGTATTCCCATTTCTTTAAGTACTTGCCACATTTTATTGTGGTCCACGCAGTCAAAGGCAGTTTCGCTTGCAACTCCACTTATGCTGGCAGATCTGAAACCAGTCAGCATAAGAGCAGTTGTGCCAGCAAAAGGGTCTTGTGCACATTCCAAATCACTATAATCAGCGTATCTTTGAGTTAGGATTGCACTCTCATTTTCAGAGTGCTTTTACTGGTAAAGCTATTGCAAGAAAATGAATAGTCAGTGCTTCTTTATGAACGCATCCTCATGTGGAGACTATTAATACTTCATTATGGTATTTATCATTTCCTTTTCTGAAGAGAAAGCTCCTGAACAAAAACGACCTGGGCATAATATATCTCTGGTTTACTTTCAGAAGATTATTACATATTGTCTTTTGCCAAGTCCTTAAATTCACATATTTCTTGTACTTCCTTGGTTTCACTAGCTCTGTTTCTTTTTTTTAAAATCCCAAAATTATGTAGTGCTGCTTGTGGTTTCGCTGCAGAAGTATATTCTTTCAAGATTGAAAGGGGCACAATCTGATGAAAGCTGGCGTCCAAGCAAACTCTCTCTCTCTCTCTCTTTTTCCCTGTGTAAGTCTGTTGAGACAAGTAATCACATGCAATCTATGACATTAGGCTTTATTCAAATTTAGCGAATGTTATCCCCAGATGTAATGGATAACTACACCACATCTAGATACAGTTCAAAGAGAAATATAATAAAGAGGCACAAGGTGTGGGTTTTGTTATGTTGTGTCAAATATGACTTAACTCCCCCACCCAACCCCCCCACACAATTGTTTCCAGAACTTGACTGGAACCGAACTCAGGGCTGGTATCAGTATAACCTCTATTAACTATTTGGCTCAGATTAGTGGGTGTAGAAATTTTAGGAATGGGCTGTGGTTCAGATCTCAGTTGAGAAAGAGCAGGAGAGATGGAGAGGTAAGGGCTACTTTTCCCCTGAAGGTTGGTAAGGCTTGATTTAGGACTTTTAAGGCTAGATATTAGGCACTATTTCCTTATGTTGTATGTCTCTTACCCTGGTTGATAAATATAACACTGCCCAACAATGATTTTGCTACGCATGTGATTTACATGATATCGAGTGTGCTGACTCCAAATCTGAACTCAGAATTTGCCTATCATGTACGGATTTTAAGCCGTGCTATAGCTGTTCAAATGATTGGTAATAGGGCAATGTATTTTTACATGGGAACATTATAACAGTTGCAGCTACCACTATGCCTTTTGCCATCTCAGCTGAATCACGTCCTCTGGTGGCGTGCATGTTCCAGCAGCGGCTGGGCATGTCTGGGCCCACATCAGTGAGCTGACGTCAGAAATAGATACATATATAAGGCAAGATGGACCAAGAGCTTATCTCTAGTGTGAAACCAACTTATTAGATAGCACTGTTGGGGTCCGGAAGTTATCCCTCCAGACCAAGCTTGTCAGGTATCAAACCAATAATCAGACAAGGAGAGATCTCAATCACAATGTCTTTATTTGGCCAATTAATGACACCAGGCAATACACTACATTATGGTACAGGAAAGTGCAACTACACCCTTTCATGGAACGCTTTTTATACCTCTTCCCCAGGTTTCTTACTCCTCCCTAGATTTTCTAACCTCCAATTATTCTCTGTGTAATCTTCACATGCTGGGATTCTTCCATTCTTCTCCTGCTCTCACCCCCCTCCCATCACATTCCAGAGGGCTAGAACAATGAACTGTTATATTTCTAAGAGTACTCATGTAGTTACAAGCAATACCAATATTGCATACATATTGATTGATTGATTGAGCCCCATCAGTACAGCTAGGCCATAGTGAGTCTGTTTTGAGCTAAAGATGAGTAGGCGCAGTTATGTTAATAAACCAGACAATTTTTGCTACATTTGTGGCAAATATACCCCGCATGATAAACACAAGAACCTAACCAAGAGGGTGAGATTTGCTAACTTAAAATCCTGATATCCGTAGGCAGAATTGGACTTCAGATTTGGATTTAGCGCACTTGATTTTGTATAGGACACATGGATTAGACCAAGGAGAAGACAATATTTATTTTTTTGTGAAGCAGTGTAATTGGGACTTTTTTCTTACTGGCAGGTCCGACATCAGAAATTTCTGGGCCTTGTACGTGCCCCCCCCCACACACACACACATTTTGACCATGCTCCCATGGTTTCTGCGCCTGTGTGGTCTGTTTGCGCATGCATATATCAGTGGTTTCCCGGCACCACCATGCCCCCGTGGTTTTCTGCGCATGTGTGGTCTGTTTGCACATGCGCACATCATTTGTTTCCCAGCGCCGACGGGGCCCCGTCATCTTCAGGCCCAGGACGGGAGTCCTACCTGTCCCCCTCTGATTGTGACACTGCTTACTGGCTCCAAAGAGATACTGTATCTGTATTCTTCTTAATTTCTTCAAGCAGCTCTGGCATGGGTAAAAAGAATTAAGAGTGTACAAGCATCCAGTTTTGGGCTGTGTTTATATCATTAGGTAGGTGGGCAGATAGGTAGGTAGATAGATATTACTTCAAGCTGCAGATATGGCCTTGTCATTATAAATTTTTATCCAACACAAAAATCCCAAAAACTTACTTCTGTTGAGAACAGTGGTGGCCTGTTCTAGATATACTTCACTATGGGTTTCATAATTCCTCAGAATTGGATATTCTGGATGGGCCTGATGGAATTTGTATGTGCTGGGAATTACAAGCCACTTTTGTCTCTTTCCTGCAGGGCTCCAAAATTTTGAGCCTCCTTTTAATATGCCTCATTTAATCTTTCCATGGCAAATGCATATTTAAGTGAAGACTACATTTCATTTCTGAAAATAATCTACCCCGATACAGTGTTTGCTCCATGTTTTCAAGCCTGTGCAGATCTATTCAATAATATGGCAGTTTCTTCAAAATTGAATTATATTCTCTTTGTCATCAGGAATGCTTAAAGTGAATTACATGGGCTTTTGGTGTATTTGTGTCCTATGATTTTATGCAATCTGTAGTCCAATTTCATCCCTCCACCATCCTACCTATCATCAGCATCCATCTGTTTCTGCTGTGAGCAAAATTTGTTCTGTTTTTATTTTTGCATAGCAAGAACAGAAATGCACCAATTCCAAGTTGGTTGCAATGCTTTTTTAAAATATCAGATTTATTTGGCAAATGACTTTTTCTGTTCTTAGCTCTTTCCCTCTTTTCACCTCTATCTTTTTTGGTTTCTCCCAGTTTCTACAAGTAGCATCCTAGCTCAGTTATGTCAGTATTTCTGTTTTCCTTCTTTAAAGCCCTGAGGGATTTTGCAGGAATAATTGTGAAGCCTCTAGCAACAACTGGATGGACTGCTTTAACAATGTCATGTGATGGACATGCATTGAAAAGGGACACTAGGCTGTCCTCAACTGCACTGTGTAGATCTAAAATATCTCCCATTATGGAGAGATGTGACAGCAGTTTTTTTCATCCCAACAGAACCCATCAAGCTTGAAAAAATCTATGGTTTTCCTTTTGAGAAAAGGAATGCTTCCATATAGCTTATATGGCACATGACTGTAGATCTGGGATTCTCAACCTGTGGCCCATAGGATGAATGTGGCCTGCAGCACCATTTCATGTGGCCCACCACCACCTCCACCACACCAGGAAGTACCATGCTGTAGATGGTTTCATTTCTCAGGCCAAGATACTTACATACTGTATGTCAAGCATTCTCATATTAGAAAAATATGTGGGGAAATGTGAGGATGGTTGAAAGTTTTTCTTCTAGAACAGGAGTTCTCAACCTTTTAAAGCCGGGGTCCAGGTCACTGTCCCTCAGACAGCTTCAGGGGCTGGATCACCATTTTGCCCTTCCTCCACCATATGGCACCACCGGGTGTGTTAGAGGCAGTGGGATGGGGGTACATGAAATGGCACCATGGGCCACATCCAGCCCATAGGCTGCAGGTTAAGAATCCCTGTTCTAGAAAAATGAATTGTGCAGTGTGAGTTGATGAAAAGCTGCTGTCTATATTAAAAGGTCCCTAAGTGACCCGAATGCAAACTGAGTCTCTCCCTGCTTTCTAGGGTAAATTATTTCAATGTCACAGTAGCTTATTCTGGAAATGTCCTTAGGAAGTACACAAACCAAGTGCTTGTATATTATTAAAGGCCCTCTTTGTCAGCCACAAGCAGTGTAAATTGGTATTTTCTGCTTTTATAAAGCTTGGAGGTCAGTCTCCTGCCATGTTAATTGCAATGAGGAGAAAGCAGTACTCCACAGGGAGAAATCTGAAATGGTGCAAGCTTTAGGCTTTTAGGTCTTCACTTTCATTTCAAGCCAGATAATTTGGAGCTGGAGTTCTCAAACCTTTAAAGCTGGGTGCCAGGTCATGTTCCCTCAGACAGTTTTGGGGGCTGGATGGCCATTTTGCCCATCCTTCACCACATGGCACTTCCTGGTGTGGTGGAGGTGGTGTGGGGCCACATGAAATGGTGCCATGGTCTGCATCTGGGCCACAGGTTGAGAATCCCTGATTTAGAGTATTGCATCTACGCAGTTTATGCAATTATTAATATACAAGTATATATTTAGATACAACAGCAACAAATTCTTATATATAAAATATATAGACAATACAATTGGTAAAGTAAGATACAAATCTATATAAATAAAATGGAAAGGTACATCCGTGTGTCCTAAATGCGTTTCCATGCCCCTGAACGGAGCTCCCAGAAAGCTTGCTCATGCCTACCTTTGGCATCACAGATTGCATAGCCCGAGTCTGGGGGCAGCGGGTGGGGCATGAGCCCCACAAAAGGCAAATCTACAGGCCCCAGCATCCCTTGTGCCATGCCCCAGCCAATCAAAAAGGCCGGAATGAGCACAGGAGGGGTGTGTGGGTGTCTGTGGGTGTGAGCATAGGAGAGGTGGGGCAGAGGCCACGTGCTCGGAGAGCGAGGGAGCTTGTCCACCATGTTCTTTGGGAGGTGAGGAAGTAATGCCCTTTTTGGAGGGAGGGGGCAAGCAGAAAAGAGACATGGGTGCAACACGTGTGGATGGAGAGGGGGATCCAGGGACACTCACCCAGAGAGGTGTACCCCTCCCCAAGCCCCCCCCCCAAGCAAAGCTGGGCAACTCTGCTAGATTTAAAATTAAACATGATGAAAAAGAATTAAAATCACAATAATATAACATCATAGATTCAAGTTAAGATAGTTAAGTTTGATACTGTATCTAAAGAGGCTAACCATTTAACTACATCTGGCGTGGCTGCAATAATCATCCCAAGTACCTTGAAAGTTCCTGGGAGGACATTTATAAACTATATGTGTTATCAGTTGTTCCACTACACCATAGTCGAATTGCTGTCTCTTGGCCATTCCCCACTTTTATATATATTCACTTTTTGTGTGTAAGCAAGCCAGCCCACCCGCCCGTTGAATGTGAACACATAACATAGCTCATAAGCAACTTTCCTGGTATGCTCAAACATTAATCTTCTGTTGAACAACTCAAATAGTCATCTATTATAGCATTTATCTCTCTGTTCCTTGCAATTCAAGGCTATGCTTTTCTATTCAGAAGCAAATGTTATTAAATTAATTGGGATCTTCACAAGTAAATGAATATAAGAAGTGGCACAGTGGTTAAGAAGCTTGCCTTGTTAGTTGGAAGACTGGCAAGTCAGTAGTTCGGGTATTGCATGATGGATTCAGCGCCTGCTTCTGTCCCAGCTCTTGGGGACATGAAAGGAGCCTCATTTGGGTGTCCTCTGAGCAGAGCTTCTCCACCAAAAATCATTTCAACCAAGAATAATTTCTGACATGAAATTATTATTATTATAATAGGATTGTAACCTTTCCTTGTAACTAACTGCTGAGAGCCCCCTTGCTTGACCTTTTAGAAATGTATCAAGAATAAGCTCTTCTTGCTAGAACAGTTGTACAGATTGTTTATTGGTGACAACAAGTCTTGCATTTGCCTGTAGGGTTTTATGGCCTAAATAAAATTGTTAGTCTGTCATAGAGTTAGACTCATTTAATCAATGGAACATATCTAAATATGTATTTACAAGTACTGTACTAGTTAATTCAGTGTATCTACACTAGGTTTTTAAAGGTTTCCCTTGCTCGAAAACCAGTCGTATCCGGCTCTAGGGTTCAGTGGTCATTTCCATGGTCATGTGTCAAGCATGACTAGACACCGGAGTGCACGGAACGCTGTTACCTTCCCACCGAAGTGGTCCCTATTTATCTACTTGCAATTTCTTGCTTTCAAACTGCTAGGTTGGCAGGAGCTGGGACAAATACAAGAGCTCATTCTGCCCTGCAGTACTCGGGAATCGAACTGCTGACCTTCCGCCTCCCAGTCAGTGTCTTAGCAACTGTCAGCTTTAGGCTTGTGAGAACATCCCTTGTGCAATTTAGAACTTCGTTTCATGGCACGTGTCTTCTTCCATTCATTGGTTTGCTAGGGAATAAACAACACATAAAAATACAAGTTAATGAATGGGGATGACTGGTCGGAGCAGAACATTAGCTTTAGGCCAGTGACTATCTGTTGGGAAGTGAATGGGTCCATTGTCGAGGAATCTAGTAAACCAAGGCTAAGGAACCTGCAGCACTTCAAATGTTCTTGAACTCAGATTCTCGTCAGACTTAGCCAACCTGCTAATCGTGAGATAGTCCAACTTCATCAACATTCTGGAGTGCCAAACGTTCTTCACATATGCTTTAACAATTTAATTCTAGACCATTCTTTGAATGATACTGTTGTAATTCTAAGTGTTTCTCAGTGTGTAACCAATATATCTTAAATTTGCTAGGACAGAAAATGTCTACCTCATGTCATATAAAAGATCTTTCATGGAGTAAGTCAGAGGGATCTCTGATTGACCTAAATGATGGAAAGCCTGAAATAAATGACTGGACAGGTATGTTGTCACTTGCCTATATTTTCAAGCAGAATGTTATTCACTGTCTGTGTTACTATCAGAAGAGCCCTGTTCATAATATTGTGGACAAGAGGTTTGTGAAGTTTTAAGCAAGTTTCATTTTATATCTGACTAGCGTTCATCCCCAGCCAACCAAGAAAGAAGCTAACCCCCTCCGTGGAAGGGGTTTCTTTCTCTCCAGGAGGCGATGGTGCAGCCTTTGTCTCCCAGAGAGAGCACGTCATTTCCTCGTGGCCCCAGAGGTCAGCGCTGGCCTTGCCGTAGCTTCGGGAAGGGGGGGCAGCCGCTTCTGTCCCCGCGCAGCTTCGGTAAGGAAGCGGGGAAAGGCCATGTCAGCCGTTTTTTAAAGCGTGCGGTGCTTTCCTGGCCTCCTCCACGCTCATGCCCTTCAGCCTCATTGGCTGAGGGGTGGCATGGCGCATTGGATTTTGGGCCTTGTAGTTTTTTTCTTGCCACATTCGTGGGGTGGTTGCCCCACTCGTGGCTGGCGGACCCTTGTGGCAATGCTTGGACGCTGTAAAGGTAAGTGTAGGTGGCTCGGTTTGGGATGGTTGGTTCAGATGCGGGCATTAACGCACCATTTTATACGTAAAGATCAGTCGATCAAAATAAAGATATGAGTTTCACTCCTTTTACTACTGTAGATCCAGGATCTGTCTTCTGTTGGCAGAAGAACTCAAGTTATGGAAAACATCTCTGCCTCAGTGTTTATTTATGGAAGTGAGGTTTTCAAAGGCCTGTGTTAGAACATTTCCCTTCTTTGGAAATTTTCTCTAAGTGAATTACACCTGCTTAACTGACTTAAAATGCTCATGGTAAATTTCCAATGTAGAAGCTTTAAGCCATAGGTTTAAGAAAAGAGGATGCAAGTGGGATGAAAATGTAAGACTGAATGCATATATACCTCCTACACTGAAGGATTTTTTTTCTTCCACATTTTACCAGGCAAGCTGACATCAGAAATCACATTTTAGCATTTGCAGTGTGCCAGTAAAAAGCTAATAAATATTGTATAGGAATATTTATCACTATTTCTTTTTGAAACAGGTAACAGAGAATATAAATTTGATATAAAGTCCCACTGGTCTGAAGAATTTAAGCAAGTGGTCCCTGGTATGTTTAAGACAAACCCATTTTGGAATGAACTGTCAGCCTCCAATCCATTCTTAGATGATATTGTTCAGTCAAGCAATAAAGAGAAAAGTAATAGGAGCGTATCTATCTTAAAAGAAGATCCCTACTTACTTTTTAGAGATTCAAATGACAGGAATTCTGTGGCTTCATCTGGAGATGAATTAAATATTGATTATCTATTTCTTCACAAAGCGTCAAAGAGATCTTCAAAATCTAGGAGTGCTTCAGATCTTTTGGATATTGTATGCACCAAGACATTTGAGCCTTTGGAGCCTTCTAGTACAGAGCCTGTCAACCATATTTCACCTCCAGACAGTGAATCATGTCAGAATGATCGTGAAGCCTATAAGACAGCATGGTTGAATCAGAGGCAGCTCGCCCGATCTTGCTTGGATTTGAATGTGATAAATCAGAGTCCAGGACAGGCACAAACCCAATCTAGAGAGACACATATTGTGTGCAAAGTGAACCATGAAGGTGGCTCAGTGCAGCTTCCAGACTCAGATATTGCTGTTCATTTCCCTGAGGGACATGTAGCTTTTGGAGAATTCCAAGAAGTTGGGTTACATGCAATTCTTGAGTCTCCACCATCACTTAACCATGAGTATTCAACTACTGTGAGCCCCTTGATTGAACTTACATTAAGTAACCTCAATACCACAGAAGCCATTTTACTAGAAATAAAAATTGCTGCTGAAGTGAAGAAGGACCCTTTTAGTCAAGTAATGACTGAAATCACGTGCCTGTGTTGTTCCAGTAAGGAAGGGCCCTTTCAAAAAATCCATAGCTGTTACATTTATAAAGATACTATCCAAGTAAAGCTGACAGACTTAAGTCATCTCATGTATATTGTGATCGTAGCACAAACGAATACAGTCAATTCTCCTGCAAGTGTTTGGGGATATATCCACCGGAAACTTTCAGTTGGAATTTATGGGCCCAAGCACCTCCATCCATCATTCACTGTTGTTTTTGCTCTGTTTGGCCACACCTATGTTCCAGAGAAGTTTACAGTGTGTGACATTAAAAAAGGTAGAAAGAGTATGCCCCCAGTTGTCTTCCAGTTGTGGGGGAAGCACACATTTGTACTTGAGAAGCCACAAAACTTAAGCATTTGTGTGGCCTCCTGTGATCCTGATTTTGAAGTGAAAGAAGAAGATCAAAAGAAAGAAATTAAAGAGGAAACATTAAAAGGAGGTGGCCCAGTGTTTCTCCAACACTTCCCATTTTCAGTCATCAACACAAAGAAGGCACATCTCTTTGTCTTCCGTGTTCAGGTTAAAGTCTCAAATGACAATCTGGTCTGCCAGTTCTACATTACAACTCCTGAACCTGCTCCAAGGCCATTAACTGGAATATTTGACCAATCAAACCGATTAGGAAAATACAAGGAGATGAATTCCACCCCAGTGTTGTCAGCACCAACCATCAAATACCCCACATTTCAAGATAAGGATTTACATGTTACCAGTTACGGAGTGGCTTTGAAAACTGTGTTACGTCAAAGTAAAATCAACTATTTGCTGGAATACTTCAAAGGTGATACAATAGCACTTCTTGGTGAAGGCAAGATCAAAGCCATTGGGCAGGCTAAAGTAAAAGAATGGTATGTAGGACTACTCAGAAGAAAGGTTGGCCTTGTACACTGCAAAAATATCAAAATCATAACCAAAGAACAAGTTATGGATATTGAGGATAGCACAATCTCTACCCACAGCCTTGCTGAGCAAATTGCATTACCTTTTAAAAAACTGACTTATATCTATTCAGTACTCTTATCCACAGTATCGGAGAGAATTTATGACTGGAAAGCTTTAGCTGCTGCACTTGGACTTTCAGATGTGTCACCAGATGATTTCAATGGGTTATCCTCTGAAAAAGAATCAGAAAAAGTAGCACACGTTGTCAAGAAACTCAAGGAAGTTTGTCATGCTAACAAGAGCGCAAGACGTTTCCTGTATGAGCTTTCTGTTGTAAGTATCTGCTTGGTTGGGCTGCATTGCTTCACACAAAGTCCAAATTGAGAGCAATTATTTTAGAAAATCTGTCATGATCTTGGCTCTCCTCCTGTGTTTCAACGCCAACAAACCTATTTTTAAAATAGAAAGCTTGCCTAGCTAATCATGGGAGTAACAGCTGCAGTAGAAACTTTGGCTCTGTACGTGTTTCTCCTGTATCCCTTTGTCTAGATCATGACCAAAATGTTCAGATTAAATTATATGAAAAAATGAGCAGTATTTCAAAATGATATACAAACTGGGGGGAAGGGGATAAAATTGTGTTTGCTGCACATTAAGAGGAAGAAATCACTACTGATCAAATGAATCAGATCTGTGTTGCTTTCAACAGAGCCTGGTAAAAGCTCATGATTAGTTGGGCAGGAGAAGGGGTTGTAGGAATTGGGGAAAGAGAGTTCTTGCTAACAAAATGTCTGACAAATGCATGTATCCTTAGGCATCTTTCACTCTATTCCTTGTCAAAACCCAGAGAGGAATTAAGTAGACGTGGGTTATATTTGCAAAGTGGCAATAAATTATGATGGCCAGGTGACTTCAAGAGTGTCTGGCCAGGTTACCCTGCTATGGTCATAGAATAGACCTGGGGTGCCCAAACTTTTCTGGAGGGGGCCTGACCACACCCCCGGAACAGCTGACCACACCCCCAGAACATGGCGTGTTTGCATATGTGTGGCACAGGCATTTCTGCGCATGCATGAAAGCAGCCATTTTGTGTCCTGGTTTGGTGCAGGAAACAAAATAGCCACTTTCACGCATGCACAGAAGTGTCCATGTCAAACCAGGAAATAAAATGACCACTTCTGCGCATGCGTGAAAGTGGCCATTTTGTTTCCTGTGCCAAACCAAGACACAAAATGGCCACTTTTTGTGCACGCACAGGAGTGTCCATATTTACTTCCTGGTTGGGCAAGGGTATCGTGGGCCTGATGGAATGGCTTTGGAGGCCATACCAGGCCCATGGGCCATATTTTGGGCATGCCTGGAGTAGACCATACTGCCAGCAACTCAACGCTAAGTGTCAAGTGGCAGTTAACTAATGGCTTGGGTACCAAAGTCCACAGGGAAGGGTGATGGTTTCCAAGAGGATTAAATCCCACTTGAATCCATCTTGATGGAGGGCATCAGCTTCATTACTACTACCCTGGGGCCAATGAGTACTTTGTGTGCCAAAAAAGCTCAGGATCAGAAAGTGACGTGCAGAGCTGGATCAGTGGTACAGGTGTCACACTGCATTGAGGAAGGCAGATGAAAAGCCATTGCATTGTATTCTCAGGTCAGTCTTCATGGCTGATCGCCATGAGGATAACTAATATTTGGATTTGGATACGGCAGAACAACAAGGTTCTGTGATTATCATTAATAGCAATGCTGACTTTTGCTAGCACCACCCCTACCTGATGCTTACTAGCTAGATTCTTCTTCTCACTCCATGTAGATAAAGGTTTCTCCATAGAGTATGAGGTATCTTCACACCATGGGTTTCTCTTGGGCTTTTCTTATTTGTTATCCTGGCTGGAAATGACATTAACTCCTCCAGTCCAGTAACATCACCACTCATTTCCTGTCACTGACTGATCCATTGCTGGAGTGGCAAACCTCTGGGGTTTTATCTCCTATCAGCTCTGGCAGTATAGCCAATGAATCAGGATAAGAATGGTGTTCCAACATCTTCTTTCATGTCCCAATCAAACCCTGGAGTGCCAAAATGAAGCCAATTTCTTTGCTTTGTCATTGTCCAAAGTAAAATCCTTATCGGTTCAGGTTTCTGGCAGTAATCAGCTGACCAGTAAATGAACCGGATTCTGTATCTCTCCACATTCACACACCATGTTGTTGTCCACCAGCAGCACTCATTTGAGCATGTTGGTCTTGTATTTGCATTTAGGGACTCCAACCCTTAGCCTATTCAGGATCCTTCAAGTGATGTAGGGGAGGTTGAGTTCCTCAGCTATATCTTCCATTAATGTTGTTCCTTGTCCAGTGAGCTCTTTCCTCCATCTTCTAATTTGGTTTTGTTCTTGTGTACCCTCAATAATGTTTGTTCTTGCCATATAGCTCTTCCTGGATCTGAGCCAGTGGACTTGAGGCTCATAACCTGCAGAGTTAAAGAGTCCCTACACTACACTGATTGACAGAAGCTCTCTGAGTTTTTTTTTTTTAGGGGGAGGGGATTACACAGCCTGACATGGAGATATCAGATATTGAACCTGGGACCTTTTATATAATTTGAGTGGTAAAATTTAATCACCTTTTGCCAGCTTATGACTTTATAAGGTAGAACCAGCACCCCCACTCTGATCTATAGCTGGAGTGTAGGGCTTTCTGTGTAGCTGTGTTTTGAGAGTGTACTTCCTTTTCAAGGGAAATCAGGCTAAATGCATCCCTGTTGAACTTTTAATGCCAACCAAAAGAGTATTGTTCCCAAAGGCTTTTGGTTTCAAAATTGGCTTTTTAATTTAAAGAATATTTTAGATCTGCCTTTAAGCAATGTTTTTAACTGTTTTTAATAATTTTAACTTGGCCATTTCAATTTGCTTTGGAAGCCCTGATGGGCAGTAAAGCAATAAACCAATACTCTGAATAAATGAACAAATATATAAACAGCCAATGGAAACATGTTAAAATGGGCCAAGAAATTTCACTATAAAACTAGCACTATTGCAAAGTCACAGCTGGTCTTTTCAAATCCTTTCCAAGGTGCCTGTTGAAATAAAGTTCTTGGTTGCTCAGCAGAAACCTGCGGGAAGGATTTCTTGTTTGGGATGTTACTAAGGAAAAAGTTCTGTCTCTTGTTCAAATTGGCTAAATAACGGACAGTGCAACATTAAATTAAAAATACAAATTCAAAACACTATATGCCTTAGTATGCATCCTTCTTGAATTGTCAAGCAAGGTTGTTGTTTCAGGATTTCTGTAACTAAGTTGTGTACACAGCCTGTTCCTTGACTGTGAGCAATGTAGTGTTATAGTTAGATAACTAATCAGTGTGAAGACACCAAGCATCAACATTCCCAATTGTTTGGTAAGTTTACTGGATACCTTAAGGCCAAGCACTTTCTAATGACCAGAATTGAAGGACAAAGGGGTACCAAGGCTGTCAATTTTAGTACATAAACCTCAGCAATCTTCTTCCTACTTTTGTTTAAAAATGGCAAGTGTGGGTTTTGTAATTCTGCATCACTGAATGACTTTTCATTAATTCTCAGCAGTTTTTAATATAAAACATGGACTTGCAGGTAAAAGTTGCATTTTTCCATTTCCTGCTTCTCTTCTCATAAAGCTTTATTTTTGGCCTTGTTATTCAGATGTGCCTTTCTTAGTTTGTTATTATGTGCTGCCCATTTGCCTCTGACTTATGGCAACCCTATGAATGAGAAATCCCCAAAATGTCCAGTCCTCAATAGCTCTGCTCAATTCCTGCAAGTTAAAGTTTGTGGTCTCCTTGGGGAATCAATCCATCTTTCTTTTTACCTTCCTCATTTTCTATCTTTTCCCAGCATTACTGTCTTTTCCAGAGAGTCTTGCCTTCTCGTGACATGTACAAAGTAGGACAATTTCAATTTCATCATTTTTGCCTCCAGAGATACTTCAGGCTTGACTTGTTCTAAAGGGTGGCCCGTAAGTCCCTACCCAGCCACAAAGAGAGTAGGGCTCTGCTGGGGGAGGGAGGGAGTGATTCCATTGGGCTGCCGGGCAGAGGGATGGGCTGAACTCTGTGCTAGGAGGAGGGAGGATGCACTCCCATTGGACTGCTTGACAGAGGGGTGGGGTACATGCCCACAGAGAGGACACGTAGGGACTTACGGGCCATCCTGGAGGACCCACTTATTCATCTTTTTGGCAGTCAGGGTGCCCACAAAACTCCAGTGCCATATTTAAAATGAATAATTTTTTTCCAACTATCAGCTTTCTTTATTGTCCATCATTCGCACCCATACTAAAGATCAGGAATACAGTAGTGTGGGTGATGTTCATCTTGGCCTCCCACGACAGATCTTTACACTTGATGATCTTCTCTAATTCCTTCACTGCTGCCGCTCTGATTCTCAGTCTTCTTCTGATTTCTTGGTTGCACTCTCCCTATTAAGGTGCAGCTGCTTTTTAAAATGTTTACTTTTTGCTGTCAGGGGAAAAAAATCATCCAAGTCTGAAAATAGAAGTGGCTTTCTGCCTAAAAATGTTCATATCTTAAAAACATGAATGTATAATTGACAAATATGTTTGTATGTGATCCAAAATGGCGGCTGTGTGGAAGCGCTGTTGCCCCATGCTCTGGGGTGGCTGAAAGCACTGTGGAGATACTGCATTAAGCTGAGTTAGACATTTTGAGGCCCTGTTTGGTTTCACATCCAATATGTGTATTGTTATTAAGCAGAAGGTTTATCCAAATTTGATAAGTTTTGAGAGTACCAAATTTGTTTTGCAGCAATCCATGATTCCTCCTGTGTTCTTCTTTTTTAAGAATCCTATATTTCTGTGCTAGATATCACATTTTTAATCTACTGTGTTTCTTCCTTGGTAATGGATATTTCGCCGAAGTGGTCACCCACTTCTTTAGCAGAGGGAGCCTTATGATGATGATGCATTCTAGCTCCTTGGTGTAGCTCAGACTCAAGGATGATCGGCCCGTCTATTCCATCTGGCCTGTGTTGTCCACACCGCGCCTGGAAGCAGAAGTAAAATGCACATGTTTGTGCACATAACGTGCCTGTTCATGCGCATAATGCTGCCGTAAATGACCTGTGGCTGTCGTAAACATGTTTAGGACAGCCACAGGTCATTTATGGCTGCATTATGCACACATGTATGCACATTTTACTTCCACTTCCAGTGGGAGGAACCACATGACCAGTTTGGGCATCCATGTTTTAAAGGGACTGGATGTTATGAATAGAGAATGGCTGAATATGTTGCTTCTTCTGATAGTCAGTGTTGCCATTAATAGAACTGACACAAATTCTTTACTTCTCAAAAATATCTTGTGGATTCTATGATAAAGTATTAAGTGTATCCTTGAATACCATGTGCTAGGACAAAACTGTTTATCTCTTTGCCTTATTTAACTAAAGTCTGCTTTCTTAAAATCCCCCTGCACATTCATTTATTCATGTAGATGGTAGACAACCAGCAATTGTAGATCCACCTTGCATATTTCCTCTGGTTTTTATAGCAATAAAATGTTATTAATATAACACCAGCATTTAGAACATTGAAGACCTGATTGATTTGAGCCTAAAACAGAATAGCTGTTTCTAAAAACCATTTAGCAGCCCAAGGCACCTGGAAGCTGCATGCCATATAACTTTCAGAACAGAAAAATCTTTCCTGCCTATTAATCTTCTAAATTATTGCCCAGCATACAGTAATTATATCCTTGAGAGCATAACCATCAAACTTGTGGTTTGCAGGCACTTCTCAAATTGGATTGCCAAGGATTACTAGCCCGCATGACACAGGACGCTGTCATTTTCACATCAGCTGTAAAGCTGGGGAAAGGCTGGAGAGAACTGGCAGAAAAATTAGCTCGACTCACAAAGCAACAAATTGAAGCTTACGAAGCCCCACACCGGGGGGAAAATGGCGATGTTCCTCCAGAGGTGAGATTTCATGATCTTTCGCTGTTGTTGCATTGCATTTTTAATTTGGAAATGGGCAATAGTTTTAACTGGCAGTTGAAAAGGTAAATCAGGTTCCATGGTGAGTATGTATGTATTTGCTTCTTATATTTTCTTCCATTCAAACAGGTTGTGTAGGTTTTTGAACAATTACAAAGAAACCAGTCAAGCATGTTTATCTGATGCTTTCAAAATGTCAGTGTTGCACACCGGTAAACTGGCTAGAGTTTTCCTTCATGTTGTTGTACATCCAGGCTTTCTCCTCTCATTGTGCAGGCTCATCAACTACATCGTTCAATCTCTGCAACAGAGAATGCTATCCTACCAGACAGGAAATCTACAATATCATAGCATAAAGCTTTGTCAGTCAAAGTGGGAGCTAGCAGCTATAACTGGTTAGGCAGATGCGGTTTTAGATGCAGTCTTAGAATTTCCTGCTATAAACCTCCAGTGATGTATGCTAAGGGTGTGCATTATTTCTCTCTAGCAAATAAGTCTAGCTACATTTTTCAAACCATAAATCCAGGGATTCCACCAGTGATGGCTAAAATAGTATTAAACTATTGTAACTGTCTTCCCCAGATTAAAAAGAGAGAGAGTGCGCGCGCTACCTTTATCTGAGTGTTTCTTAGCGATAAATTTGTACAGGCTCCTTTTCATTTTGTTTGTAAGTCACCTTTGAAATATCGTCGTCTTGGAGGTGTAAGGTATATATTTAGTAAGAGAACAACCACAATCTTAAATGTGGCTACTCAGAAATAAGTGCCATTGATTTCTGTCTGACTTATTGACTTATTGACAGATAAGTGGGTGTAGGATTGGAGTTTACCTAAGGGATTTGCTGTACAATCTAATCTTTATAGCACTTTAACCAAAAGGAAAATATAATCATTATATCATTCCATTTAGTGCTAAGAGTGCCCTGTAGATTTATTGATGCAGTTCTCTGAGATGTTATAGGGCTTTCATTTAAATATTGACAAAATGTGACTCTTACATAAGACAGGTTTAAAACACTTTCGGAAAAATAGAACTCAGGTGGAACCTTACATTGTGCAAAGAGAATTAGTTGTCCAAAAAGAAATTAGGATATATAATGGCCCTAGTCTCTTGTTTTGATGATGATGACATTTTTATTCAGAGCCGTTTGTTATAATAACCTTAGAACTCTTATATCAATGACAACAATGATATTAAACTGTCACAGTGATGCATTAAATGAATTATTTGTGACAACAAAATAGCTTTTTGTCCATTAGTAGGAAAAACCTACCACCGAAGACTTTGAGGGTACAATATGTTACTTCTTCCCATTATGGACCTACTAGGGAAGTTATGCAGCAAGGATTGGCTAGAGTTCCCTCAACCTGACTCAGGAGAGGAACTGCGAGACCTTGCTGACCCAGGATCTTTAGAAGTAGGGGAACCCATCAGATGACAGTGTCTTGGTGACCACCCTGGACCCTCAAAGGTCCATTAAATTGACCCCCTCCCCCAATGGAGGCAGTTCTGTGCCCAAGTTGGAAGAGCATGCAAGATGAACTCCACAGAAGGATAGCCTAAGATTAATATACAAGCCTGACCAGATTCCCCCAGGTAAAATGCTTGGATGCAGGCAAAGACTTCTGAGAGAAGAGGCTTCCTCAGATGTAATGGTGGTGGTGGTGGAGCTCTTCCTTTCAGAAAGACCAACAGGCCAAATCTTGTACTTCACTCCTTCTACCAGTTGGTGAAATGCCTGCCACCATACTTTAGGGAGAAATGTCAGTTTGAGCCTGGGGATTCATTGGAGACAACATTTCTTCTAGCAGCAGCTCTTTCCGTCCTTCTCTCCTGAAACTCGCTCTTCACTTCTTTGCTCTATATAACTAGAGGGCCTGGCTTGAGAACAATTCTTATATCTCCCTGTTTCTTTGCTGTGACTACTAGATAGAGAAGAAGTAGAAACAGTGACAGATTTTTACTTTCTTGGGATCAAAGATCACTGCAGATGGGGATTGCAGCTGTGAAATAAAAAGGCGACTGATTCTTGGGAGACAAGCTATTAGAAACTTGGGGAACATAGTTAAAAGTAGAGACATTACCTTGCAAGCAAAAATTCACATAGTCAAAGCAATGGTATTCCCGGTGGTAATGTATGGGTGTGAGAGCTGGACCATTAGGAAAGCTGAGCGCAGAAGAATAGAGGCCTTTGAGATGTGGCATTGGAGGAGAGTTTTGAGAGTACCCTGGACAATGAGGAGAACAAATAGGTCGATCTTCGAAGAAATCAACTCTGACTGCTCCTTAGAACAGGGGTGCCCAAATTTTTCCCTGGGGCCTGATCTGGCCCCTGATGCCAATTAATTCAGCCCATGAAGCCCTTGTTGCATTTGGGAACAACGAGGGCTTCATGGGCCAGACGAATTGGCATCAGGGCTGGATACAGCCCCCGGGCAATAGTGACCAGCCCCCTGAACCACGTGACCGGCCCACAGCCCAAAAAGTTTGGGCACCCCTGCCTTAGAAGGTCAAATAGTAAAGATGAAACTAAAGTACTTTGGACATCAAATGAGAAGAGAGGATTCATTTGAGAAAGCTGTGATGCTGGGAAAGGTGAAGGGCAAAAGAAGAAGGAGGCGGCCAAAAATGAGACGGCTAGATGGTGTTGTAGATGCAATGGGTGGGTTGAGGAGGATGGTAGAGGACAGAGGTACCTGGAGGGCAATGGTTTATGAGGTCGCAAAGGGTTGGAATCAACTGTGCGACTGACTTGACTTTGGATTCCTCCTGGACTTTGCCTTTCCATCTCTTGCACCTGATTTACTTGACTTTCTAGCAGGACTGCAGCTTAGCTACTATTGTACCTCTGCCTTCATTTTTTATTGTGATTCTGGACTCCTTTGGTCTATTGTTACATGTGCATCATCCTGCTAGGTCCTGGGATTAGTCTGTATGGGAGCATGACCCTCCACTTTGTTTCTAATTAAGGTTCAGGGTTTCCAATATTTGTTTTTTTTGTGCTTCTGACAGAAAGTTCTGATTATAGATAGGAAATGACTAGATGGCATATGACAATAACAGCAGCAATAATTTAGTTTTATAGCAGTTTTGTTACATTTAGTGCTTAGAGTTCCCTGTAGATTTATTTATCTAGATCTCTGTGATGATGTTGTTGTTGTTCAGTAGCACAGTCGATTCTGACCCTTTGCAACCCTATGGACCATTGCCTGCCAGGCACTTCTGTCCTCCACCATCTTCCTCAGCCCGCCCAGCTCTGTGCCCATTGCATCTACAATACCATCTCATTTTTGGCTGCCCCCTTCTTCTTTTGCCCTCCACCTTTTCCAGCATCAAGGCTTTATCAAGTGAATCCTCTCTTCTCATTTGATGTCCAAAGTACTTTAGCTTCATCTTTACTATTTGACCTTCTAATGAGCAGTCAGGGTTGATTTCTTCTAACATTGACTTATTTGTTCTCTTCGCTGTCCAGGGCACTCTCAAAACTCTCCTCCAACACCATATTTCAAAGACATCTATTCTTCTGCGCTCAGCTTTCCAAATGGTCCAGCTCTTACAACCATACATTACCACCGGGAATACCATTGCTTTGACTATGCGAATTTTTGTCTACTATTTAAACATTGGGGGGGAAATGTGACTTTAGCAAATATTCCTTCACTCTAATCCAGTGTTTCCCAACCTTTGGTTTTTGGACTTCATTTCCCAGAAGTCTAAGTCAATTCCCCAAATCACTGATCAGCCAAATGTACTGACTTAGGGTTCTGGGAATTGAAGTCCCCCTTTGAAGTGTGTGCCCCACATTGGAAACCCCTGTTCTAATTTGTTGCACCAGAGATGAGAACCTTCCAGCCCACCAAGTTCTTTTGTGTGTCTCATGGTGTGTCCCATAAAACCCCCCCCATATTTAAAATGTATTAAGATCTTTTAAAATAGGAGAATTGCCCTTCTAGTGGGGTAATTTTCCAACCACTTCCATTTTCATTTAGAAGGGGTGTTGCAGGCAACTGGAGAGCCCTAGAACCAGAAAAATAGACCTCAAGCTTTGAAACTCATCTATCTTGAATTATGCAATAATAACATAAACCAAAGTTAAAGTCATGTTTGATCAGAATTAGTGCAACTTGTCCTCTGTTAGTCTTCATGATCATCAGGTGTTTGTGATCAGTGATGGGAACAGGTATGTCTTTTAATCTATATATAGATATTTTATTATTATTACAGAGGCAGGAGGGCTGGTAGTGCTCAGAAATAAACTCTGAAACGACAAACACAGTGGCATTTGGTCAAAATGCCCTTGTTAGATGGCTGGAGCCTTACATGATGCTTCATTTCTGAACACTAGCCCTAAGAAACAAATTATGTTAAGAAAAAGAGTTCACTATGTCCTGCATCAGTCCCAGTGAGCCCCCTGCATCTTGCAGAGCCTGTCTTATGCCCCTGCCATGTTTATTTGTGTGTGAACAATAAAATAGCTGGATATACACCAAACAATTTTCTTGGTGTCATCTTCCAGATATAGACTGAATAGCAGGGGGGAAATCTTAACTGTTAGAGTAGTACAGCAATGGAACCAATTACCTCCAGCTCCAACATTGGAGGCGTTCAAGAGAAAATTTGACAACCATCTGTGAGATCTGCTTTGATTTGGATTGAAATCAAAAATTGAGCAGGAGGTTGGACTCAATATAGGCCCCTTCCAACTCAATTATTCTATGATTATTTTTCTGATGCTGGAGCCTTGTGGTATGGAAATAGGGCCATAAGGGCAGCTCACTTTACACTGGCAATTTGTCTCCATTCCATGTAGGAGAATTTGGTTTTGCAAAAAGGATAAAGGGATTAGTTTTTCCTGTACCATGTATGCATCCTCAGAGAAAATGTTTAAGCTTGTCAGAAGTAGTCTGAGACTTTGAAAATGGTGTTTGCCAGTATTGTACATTTCATCTTGCCTCAAGTTCCATTTGTAAAATAAATAAGGAGGTAGAAACACAGTTTGACTTTCACAGTGTAGACTGAGTTTGCAAAACTTGACATCCAGGGAGCCATCTTTATTGCAAATTAGGCTTAACTGGGCACATTTGATCCAGGAAGCTCAAAGAGCAGCAGGATCAAGGTTACTGCCTTACAGCAGCTGTCTGAATTTAAGAGTTACTGTCATCGATGAAGGTGGCATTCTAGCTTTGTGCTGTCATTGCTAATCTTGCCATCCACCTGTGGTTTTAGATGAACTTTAAATGCAATGTGATTGATTTCTTTTAAAAATAGAAGCCACAGACACAGCCATTTTAGAATGGTTTCTTAAAATGATATGTTGTTGGCTTCTTTACTGTTTACATCACTCTTCTAGGTAGAGTCTTGGGGGGGGAAATGTACACAGAAATATTTTAATTTCTTTTTTCATTTCTAAATTCAGCTTCTTTTCATTGTGTTATTCCATTGCTCTTGTCTGCTTTTGTCCCATCTTCTCTGCTTCTGCCACAGCTTCCAGAAAACTGCTATCAGGGAAGGAACTTGATCAGTTCATTCTGTTTTCCTCCTATTCCTAAAAGTTTTTCATTGCCACTATGCACTTGTCTGTCAGGATTAGTACAAACTAGCAGGGGTACCCAGCGTTGCCCAGGTGGGGGACCCAACCCGGGGCAAGGAGAGACCCGGGCGTGACCCCCCCCCCCCGGTGACTTACCTTTGTGTGTTTGCTCGTCGTTCTCATAGTGGTCCCATTGGCACCAGACAGGCCTGGAGGCGGCCTAAATTTCACCCAGACACATCACACACGACACAACACACCCATACAACACCCACCCACTCACGACACACCTGCACAACACACACACAACATACACATGCCACACAACACACACAAAAAAAACACACACGTGCCACACAACACACACAGCCAACAGACATCACACACAACACACTCACACAACGCCCACCCACCCAGACACACAACACACACACCTGACACACACCACACCCAGACACATCACACACGACACGACACACCCACACAAAACACACCACACACAATACATCACACACCCACACAATAAACACCCACACACACAATACAAACAATACACACACACACACACAACACACACATATTTGTCACAAAACACATGCACACAACTCACACCCACCACAGCCACACACATCACACACGATACAACACACTTGCACAACACACACACCGCCGATTACCCGGCCTTGCCACCGCTGTGCGGTCTGCAGTGCTGCCCCAGCCTGGGTCGTCTCAGTCGGCAGAGGCCGTGGGACGCTCCTGGCTGACGGGAGCAGCAGAGCAGGCCCTGGTCAGGGCCTGGGAGGCCTGAGTGGGATCCTGGGTGGCGTATGAGGGAGACCCTTCCTGTGGAGTTAAGGTGGGCGTGGGCCAGAGTCCGTGTTGGGGGAACCTCCATCACAGCCTGCCTCATTGGCCCTCCTGAGGGGCGCTTTGGGCGGGTGGGACCTGTAGGATCCATAGGAGCCTCCTGTATGCCTGCTCAGGAGGATGGAGGAGGCCAGCTGCCCTAAGGGAGTCTCCGTGGGGTGTGTGTGTGGAGTCCTCCAGCAGCCCCCCCCATGTGGTCCCGCCACTGGCACCCGTGACGGCCCTCAGGAGGGCAAAAGAGGCAGGGCGCAATGGCGGTTCCCCCAACATGGCCCCCGACCCCTGAAGCTGTCTGAGGGAGTGTGACTCAGCCCTCGGCTTGAAAAGGTTGAGAATCCCTATCTGCTTTTGTATATTAAATACCTTTGAGTATTTAATATAAAACTCTACAGTAGCTCCTAAAAGCAGGTTCAGCTGAATGTGCATACAGGGTTTCTATAAGCAGGAGCCCTAGTAAGACAGAGATGTGTTTTAAGCCTATTCAGCTGAGCACCGTTACAGACTCTGCTGTAGAACTTTGAATTAAGTAATGTGAAATATGCTTTCTAGGTAGGATGGAGACATGGATGGGTATGAGGTTTATATGTGTCCCCCATGTTCTTACCATCCCTTAAGCCTGCAGTGGTGAACCTTGGCATTCCAGCTGTTCTTTGAGTCCGAGAACAATCAGAGTGCCAAGGTTAGCCACCAGTGAAGCTCTACCTAAGTTTAGATATAAGGTTTATGTGATCTATCTGTGCTCACTGCTGTAGGAAGATAGCGGCAGATTTTCCTCAGGTGATTTCCATGTTGCACACAAGGTGTAACCTTACGTTAGACAGAATAATGGCGCATGCAGCCTAGTACTT
Organism: Bradypodion ventrale; assembly: GCA_035047345.1. Lineage (NCBI taxonomy): Eukaryota > Metazoa > Chordata > Lepidosauria > Squamata > Chamaeleonidae > Bradypodion > Bradypodion ventrale. The sequence continues at coordinate 103,216,257 of JAWDJE010000006.1, forward strand.
GTTTTTAATTTTTATTTTCACCAGCAAATTGCTCTTTAGATTTTTTTTCATTAAGAGAACCTGTTCTATGACACTTGTAATTGACTTTAGATTTTATTCTCTATTTGCTTGTTACATTTTATGTATTCCATCCATGAAGACTTATGATCCTCTTTAGAGAACTTTCTAAATGTCCTCTTCAGATAGAGGACTGTCCTATGTAAAGTAGGATATTGACCACCCTACTGGGAAGGATTTCCAGACCTGAGGAACTAATTCTGTGGTGGGTGAAAACAATGATAAACTGGAGAGCAGATGCTGGTGGTGATGGGTGACTTAGGGTTTTTAGCTTGTTTTTATATGTTTTTTAACTGTTGTACGCCGCCCTGAGTCGGGTTCGCCTGAGTGGGCGGCATAAAAATATAAGAATCAAATTAAATTAAATTAAATGATGAGTGAAGTAACTAAAATGTATAGCAGATCCTTCTGGAGAAGAAATGCAGAAAACATGTGAAACCTGTGGATATTGTGACACTTTCAGGTTGAACTACCCCTAACAATGTTCTCCTAAATAATAGTTATCTTCCAGTTTATCATTTCATTAGGATAATAAGGATCCTTGTTTGGTCAGTTTCTGTTTGAGAAGATAACTATTTTTGTTTGATATTTCAAACTGCAGATGATGTGGAAGCCAGCATATGATTTTCTGTACACCTGGGGAGCTCACTATGGAGACAGCTACAGAGATATGTTGCAAGACCTACAATCTGCACTGGACAAAATGAAAAATCCTGTGACCAAACAATGGCGAGAACTGACTGGCGCTCTGATTTTGGTCAACTGCATGGAGGTTCTCCAGGCAAATGCTTTTTCCAAGGAGGAGGAACAATAAAAGCTGTCCTACCGGCCACATTCCAGAAGTGGAAAGAAATTAAGGACCACTTAGTATTCCTTTGAACATTATCTCAATGAGGTATTGCTTTCATACACTTAGTTTTCCCCCCAAGAGTTATTTATTTTTGGAACATCACCAATTTTATCTTGCTTTTACTCTTGCCTCTACACCTACTACAGCATGTTGAAGTCACTGACATTACCGAGGCACCCTTGTGACACACTGTAGAATAATATTTTGGAAGCACAGCTCTCATGAAAGAAGAGTTGAATGGCAAAAATACACTATTTTCTAAGAAAATAGTTTCCCCTCAAAATGGCTCTATATAACTGCTAGTGTTCTTGAGAAAGTAAATTAAAGACATTTATCATGTATACACAGTATATATATGTATATATAGCTGCTCTCAGAAAATCAGTGATGCTATTTCACTGCATGTATTGTATTACTCCAATGATGTGCTTGAGAACTTGAAGGTTTAGTGGGTATCTGGATCCCCTGTGTCAGATAAATTTGTAATAGGCCCATGTTTCTTCATGAAAGATGATGTTCTTCCTGGCAGCAAATTGAAGCCATGTCCAGAGGCTGAGTCGTAAATAATCCAACGTCTGTGAAATTTTTGCTTTCATGTGTTTACTGTCTGGCTGAAGAACAAGCAGCTACTTCTATAATGATAACTGCAAATGATTATAAATTCCCTTTCTGGTCACATTGTGACACCTTTCCATCTCACTCCCAGCCTAGCTTTATGGGTTCATCCATTACTCCCAGTATGGAATAGGTTATTAAATATAACTAAAATAATTTCCTGTCAAATTATTTTGGTTTGAAAGGATTTTTATGGAAGAAACTTTGCTCAGGGGACACCCAAATGAGGCTCCTTTCATGTCCCCAAGAGCTGGGACAGAGACGGGTGCTCACTCTGTCATGCAGTAACTGGGTCTTGAACTGCTGACTTGCCAGCCTTCCAGCTAACAAGGCAAACTTCTTAACCACTGAGTCACTGCAGCCCCTATTATTATATTCCACCTACAGTTACGTTTGACAGCGTTCACTCTATGGAACTATAACACAGATCTAGAATTGATCTTCTGTGATTCTGGCTGTTATACTCTTGGGCCCAGTTTAATTCTCTAACTCTGTAATGAATTGTATGGTAAGTAGACCACATGGCGAGAGGTACAGGATTGTTTCTCTGGAACTGTGATGAAAGCTGCCCATTTACATGAGAGCTGTCGTTCAATGGCTTCTGTTGCATTCATAGCTTCAGAATGCAAAATGCTTACAATTTAACCAAAGCTCAAGAACTATAGAATCCACTTCCCACTTTCTAATTCTGCTTAATTCCACCAGGTAACAACTGAAATAGCACAGTTGTGCTGCTAGTGTTGGCACGTCACTACATCTAGATGCTTCCAAATGTGTATATTATACTTCCACTGCTGTATGTACAGAATGCATTGTTGTCATTTAATCAGTTATTTACCATTTGCTTTGTGTTGTGCTGTATCTGTGGATTAATCCTAAATCAAACACAGCTACATTTAAAAGGTCATCAGTAGCTTTTGGATCACTGGTTACTAGATCAGCTACTACATCTTCTATGGTTCATGTTTCAAAAGACAAAGGCAGATCAGTCTCTCCCAACCCAGTGCTCACCCAAAATATTGGACTACATATTGAGCTATCTTCAGTCCACATGTACACTTGCCATGGAGGGCATTAGGTTTGGACGAGGATACAGTAACTAATTGGGTTTTGTCCTGGCCCCCAAGCAACTCTAGACCCATGGTTCCCAACATGGGGCACATCCCCCACAGGGGGACTATTTGATTTTAAGGGGGGCAATCCGAGAATGAGTTATTTCTTCCTCAGTACTCCAACTATCCTTTAATTCTCTTATTTTTCAATTTCATGGATGCCATGTTCTTTGGAAGCTTGTTTAGACCAAGTTAATGGCCTTTTAGTCTTCCTCCCTGTGAATAGGAGTTCACTTTTTAAATAATAAGAATTATATGTCACCTGGGAGGGGGTGGGGGAATCAGGATTTTAGAGATGCTTAGGTGGAGCATGGCCAAAAAAAGGTTGGGAACCACTGCTCTAGACTCAATTTATTGAAACTCAATTAGTGTGCCATCAAATCACATCCAATTTATCCCAGTCATAAGGTATGTGAGATATTTAGGGAGTGGTTTTACCATTGCCAAACCACCTGGCCACATCTCCTGAGTCCTGGGCTGTCATTCTATCCACTACCCCATACTAGCTCTCCTGATTTTGTTAATCTAGCAGAATTGTACTGTCACATATGCAATGAGATGTGAAGTTTCTTGTTGGACAGGTACCAGAATGTCAAATGTTGATGTTTTTTGAATTTAATAGCCAAAGGCAATATTTAATGCAGGTAAACCATTGCCAGATATCAGCTCAAAGTCAGAATAAGTGCAAAAGTGCATCAAGGAAGTCATTTTGTACTAGGTCCCTTATCCAAAATGTCTAATGGCCATTGGGAACACTGTGATAAAATCTGTTCCAAGTTCAGGCATAATTCTGTTCCATATTACCTTGGCTATCTGCAGTTGTTCTGTACAAAAACTTAGCACTTTTGCCTGGGAAAACTCCTTTTCACTGGCACAGAGCAGGGACAATACCTTGCTGTTCCTCAAGTAACCATGCTTCATGTACTGAAAAGTGAGAATATTCTTCCAAGCTACAAAATCTTCTCCTTTGCCTTTTCCCAACAAAAGCGCAAAACACTGGGTAGAGATTAAATCTATCTTCCATGTTTGTTTGCATCAATACCATTTTCTCTCTCTCCCCCCCCCCTTGATAAAATGCCTGATTAAACAAGCTTGGGAAGGGAGAAGATTTTCAAGGTTAATGTTTGGATTCTATGCCACAGCAATTCTATGCTTCCCTGTTGTTTATTGGCTTCTTTAAAGAGAGACTGGGGAGAAATAAATGGGCACTAAATTCAACTACTGTTTTGTGTGTTGACGGTTTCACCTTGCTCACAACAAGAAACCTTAAACGGTGAGACAGAATCTTGTTCAAAATATGTTACTCATAAAGTTTAACAGTTGTGTTTAAAGTAAAAGCTCATTTGGATGAAGAAATGTCCTCTTTCTAAACTCATAAGAATTTCAGGCCAATAGTCAAGTGTAAGAACAAGATTTTTGGCTTTCTTCTTCATCCTTGAATATAAAATGTTTCAGAATGATAGGCAAGTAATAATCATAACATGCAAAAGATAACAATGTTAATGTTATAATATATTGCTTTTTTTAAAAAAAACACATGTTCATGACATCATTACTCCAAAAGTAATGCATTGCAGCCAATACCATTACTGTACTTGCAACACATTATTTATATAGTCTGGTCCCAAGCCTAAAAGGAAGTGCATTTCATTTCAGTAAATGCAAATTTATTCAGTGTACCAGAAACTTTGAAAATCCGCTTATATTTTTTAAGTTATAATTTTAATAAACATAATACAAAAACCAAACAATACATAATACAAAATATTATCTTAGTTATAATGAATATGATTCTTATTTTACTCCTGTAATCTACATTAAAATCTATTATTTCTAAACATTTTCTTCAATCACATATAAAAACATATTATACATTTACCCAATTCTTAATCTCTCATATTAATACAAAACAACAATTTCATCCCAGTGTTATTTACAATGCCCTGGAAAAAACCATATCTGTCATGCAACATATTATTATTCCCAAAAACTCATTGGTCTGGTACTGGGCTGCTACCCTTGTTTTTAACCAATACATATTCCAAAAAAGGCTTCCAGATATCCCAAAATTTATTTTCCTTAATTATACTTTGTTTCAATTTCAAACCCCATGTAAGTTTATCATTTAGAGCTATTTCTCATATTCCATTGTACAGCTCATATTTATCTTTTTGTTTTGCTTAACCAAATTGTACTGTGAGTATTTATGTGAATGATAAAGAAAACAAATATATTATTTCTGTATGAAAATGTGTGGCTTTTTCAAGAATTCAGTCAACTCAAGAATTCTGTCAAACACTGGGTGTATATGCTGTACTTTACATAGTGAATCCCACTCATAAAGGTAAAGGTCACCCTTGCTCGAAAGCTGTCTTATCCGACTCTTGTTTTAGATCTATTTTATATGCTATAATAAAAAATATCCTACCTTTCTTATTGTAATTGTAAAAAATTAATCCTGGACACTTTTAGTCTGCATTGCTGAGTGAGCAAATTGATGGACCTTATTAAGACATAATCTATATATAAAAGAGAGGTGTGGGTGTGTATGTACCTCATGCGTTTCCACATCCCTGCACCGAACCCCTTGAGAATCAGCACACACCAACTTTGGGCATCCCAGATGGTCAGGGTCCAGGCCCCAGGGGCAGATGTGGGGCACATGCCCCACAAACAGGGGAAAAGGACAGATCATGTGTATGGAGTATGAAGGAGGGGGTCATGCACAGAGGCGTTGGGCTGTGCCACGCGCATGATGGCATCGCCATACATGCACACGAAAAACGATGGACAGCGGGGCTGGCAGCAGCAGTGGCGGGAGGACGGAGAGCTGCCCCAGCCACAGCAGCGAAGGAAGGGCCGGCAGCAAGGAAGGGCGGGAGAACTGCACCAGGGCCGAGGACCAGGACCTCAGCGCTTCATTGCAGTGCAGCTGCTGAGGGCCCAGAACAGCAAAAAACAGCTGTTGAGATGAGGCCGGACCTGGGACTCGCTCGCCGACCACCCAGGATTCTTAGAGCAGCATTCGCCTAAGAGTGAACTATGAACGAGGGGTGGGAGGGAAAGAGGGGCACGTCTTTCTGTGTGTGTGTGTGCAGGGTGGGAGGAGGCAGGGAAGGTGAGGTGTGTGTGCGTGCGCATGAGCGTACGCACACATGGGTGGGGTGGCCTGGGTGAGAACACACAGGGGGCCAGGTGTGTGAGTGTGTGTGCATGTTTGGGTGTGGGGGGGTGGGCGGGAGGAGAAGAACCACACCGTCACATGGGGGGGGGCAAGGATGGCACAGCTGGGATGACAGGAAAACACCTCATTGGGGTGTGGTGCCTCTCCGGCCTCGACCTGTCCCGGCCCTTCCGGGCTTCAGGAGGGGGCAGCGGAGAGAGGTAAACCCCCAGGCAAAGCCGGGTACCAAGCTAGAATATGTATATTCTTTGAACATACTGGCAAAACTCTTAGGACAGATCATGTTTCTTTGAACTAAAACATTCCCTGTCAACCTTGGGAACATAACTGAGAAAACTTCATGCTTATTATCATTCATTCTTATTAAACATTTTTCCAAGCTGGGGAAAAAAATATCACAGTTTAAGCAAAGTATAGAGATGTTGAATCAGTTGTCGATACTGTGTTTCTATTTAAGAGATTCTAGCTACAATATCTAGTAGGTTTTGCAAACTCAAAGGCAGCTTAAGCAAAGACCAGAAGACTGAGCTAAGCTCTGTAAAGGCAGTATGAATCTCCCGTGGCACCATTCCATCTGGCCTGCTGCTACCACCATCCCTGGAAGTGGAAGAGGGCACGTTTACATCAGCTGTAAAATGCATCTGTGCATGCATAAATGAGCCTGCGGCTGTCATAAATGTGGAAGTGGTTGCATTTATGATAGCCATAAATGTGCCCACTTCTGCTTCTGGGGTGTGAGATCCAGCCTGCTCAGCTGACCGGGTAGCATGGCCAAGCCCGCGGCATAAAAAGGTTGGGAACCCCTGTCCTCTTTCCTTTATTTTCAAAGTATAGCTTGGTATAGGAATTGTTTCTTGCCTGATTTCTTAGTTATTACTTTAAACTATATGTATATCTTCCATTAAGTGGACTTGTAGAACACTGGTTTGTGAATTGGTACATATTGATACCACAACTGTCAAAATCTCAGAATAGTTGTCATTACAGCTCTGCTTTTGTACATGTCTGTAACTTCTTTTGTAGTAAAATGGTCCAAGTTTCAGCTACAGAAAGGCCTATTGAGGAGGATGGTCAGTATCCCATTGCTTAGGTGCAGAAATGTAAATCGAAAGGTGTAAATTGTTTTGGCAAATTGTCTCTAACAAGTGGCCGAGTCATTGCCGCTGCCGCCGCCGCCAAACCCTTGGGGAGCTCAAACCAGCTCCTTGAAATGCACCCGGAAGCATACTGGCAACCAATGCAGCTCCTGTAGCAGCGGCGAGGCATGGGCATAATGCTCGTACCTCGTCACCACCTGGGCAAATGCATCTGAACCAGTTGTAGCTTCCGGATGGTCATCAAGGACAACCCCATGTAGAGTGCATTACAATAATCCAAGCAAATTTAGTGGGGTGAGGAAACAAACAAACCCTCCAGTTGAGATTAAATAAACAGCAGTGATCTAAGTAGAGAGTTACTTCAATGGACAGGGAAAGGGGGTTGAATCCGCAGTATCCTGAACAAAGTGTTTCATATGAGCTTCAAACATTCTGTTGACTTTTCCTTTCAAATATAATTGCTTATGTAAATATAAAGTGGGACAGATGTTAAAAAATAAACCAGGCTGCCTTTGGGATGAATTAATCACAAGTTTCCCTTTAGGTCTAATTAACAGTAACCTACTAATTCAGAATACATGCAAGGAATCTGTGCAGAGATAATTACAAAATGCAAGTCAGGTTAGAACAGTGATGGTGAACCTTGGCACTCCAGCTGTTCTTGAACTTCAATTCTCAATTTCCCTGATCAACAGGAGTTCTGACTTGGACTTCTGGTAAGTAATTGAAGTCCAAGAACACATGGAGTGCCAAGGTTCCCCATCACTAGGCTAAACGTTGGAAACAGGGAGTTTTTCACATGCTGTTGGACTGCCATTACCAGCAATCCTAGCCAGCATTGCAATTTACAACTAGTGAGAGATCATTGCAGTTACAGTCTGACAAAGTCTGAAGATCCACACGCTCACCAGATATGTTTCAGGGAATGGTGGCATTTCATGGCACAGGGAGGTTTTTAATACTACTGACTGTACAGTAAATATGCAATAAGATTTTACTTTCTTTAGAAATCTAAACAGCTACATAATCCATAAGCAGGAACAGCATTTTGTATTGTGTGATACTTTTATTGGAACACCAAAAGGTTACAAACAAGGCAAGCTTTGGAGTCATCCACTACTCTTCAGGCATAGATGTTGTTCATCATCCTGTAGAGCAGGACCTGTGTATGAAGTGTGAATGATATCAGCAGCAGTGGTAAACTGCCTCTGATTAAAAGCTTCTATCTGTGAAGGTTCCTCCACCAATGGCATCTTTCCCACTGTGCAGGCAGAACTGTTTCACAGGATTGCAGTCTTTTTAACTTGGGAGTATGTGTGACAAGAGGTGCTAGTTGATCTTGAAAACAGATTACTGACAGGGTAAGTTGAAGACCATAGTTCCAGTGCAAACAAAACTGTTAAGGCTATAGCTTCCAATCTCTCCTGCCTCTATAGACAAAATGTTTGGCTGTGCTCCCTCTAGATCTCCTCAGTACCTTGATGAGACACATGAGGCCATTTTGTTGGGCTTGGAGAAGAAAAGTGAGAATACATAACAGTGTATGCCTTATGTAAGTGTGTAGCGATGATTGGCCGCTAGGGCGGCGCTCGGTCCCGGAGGAGACTGATCAATGACAACACGAGGCAACAGGAGCGAGATCAGATCAGTACTTTATTGGGGAAATACATACACCTTTTATAGATCAGAAGGCAGGTAGAAAAAACCACCACCCCTCAATCAATCACATCACCTATTTACTCAGGTTAATTGGAAAACTCTCCAGGGGAAGTTAATTAGTGAGGGCAAACATTGACAGGGGCAACACCATTGTTTTGGGATTAGGAGCTGGGTCAACATGGCCACTATTTGTGCCGGGGATTTCTCTGTCTCGGAGATGAGTGATTTACTCTAATAGATAACCGGGATCAGCAGGATGCTTTCTTGGCAGAATCGCTGGTCAGGCTAGAAGCGGCCGAATTAATCCCTATTATTAATTCACCCCCCTTCCTCTCTGGCAAGGGCCAGAGGCCAGGAGTTTGCTCTACTGGTTTAACCTCTGCCAGGGGCAGCTGATGCCCAACCGGGCACGGGGAAACCTCATAAGTGAACTGAATCTAACAGAAGCTATCAGTTCTTTAACACCATGAAAAATACTAAGTGGAAATAAGTAGAGTTGAAGTCATTTTTTGGCTCAAGACTATATATATGGCTTTTTTGGACCCCTGGATGGATTCTAGTGATAGAAATACTGTAAGTACTTTTCCCATAGAAATTGCCTTTTGATTGACTATAAGCATTCAGGGTGTGATCAGATGACATCAAGGACACACAGAATCATACAATAATTGAGTTGGAAGGGGCCAGTTAGGTCATTGAGCCCAAACCTTGCTCAATACAGGAATCAGAATCAAAGCAGAGTGGTTATCCATACCTGTCAAATATCCCAGATTGGCCGGGAAATCCTGTATTTTGGCGCACGTTCCTCCCCTTTCCCAGCACCATCCTGTATTTAGAATGATGGTGGAAGGAGTTACTATGCACGCACGCATGCGCAGAACACATCTGCACATGTGCAAACGTATTCTGTGCATGCGCAAAGGAGTTCTGTGCATGTGCAAAGGAGTTTTTGCTGCGCATGCACACCCGGGTCAGAGCAGCTCCCGTATTTTCCGGAGCTATGGGTTGAACACCTCCAGCATTGGAGTGCTCACCACTTCCTGAGGCAATGGGTTCCATTGTAATACAGCTCAAATAGTAAAGAAGTTTGTCCTGGTATTCAATCTGATCGCATCTGAAAGGATCTCTTTAATGGGAGCAATCCTTCTTAAGGTACTCTTTTGTCTTTCAAGGAATTGTTCCAGCCTGGCATTAAAAAGTAAAAGCCCTACAGCTAGACCAAAAAGATTGGGGTCACATGAGGCAGGCCACTCTATATGCAAGCTAAATGGAAATCTATTTCTTTGTGTAATCATTCTTCAGTTAGGTAGAAATAGGGATACACACTCTCCTTACCCAAGATTGTAGCCCCACACCAAACCAGGAGAGGTAAGCAGCACTGAAACTGATGATATACACATTATCCTTGCATTGAATAACCATCTTTACCTATAAGAAGGGGCGTTAACCATTGGTATCTGGCATGCATGCCTGCACCCCTCCCTACTATCCCGTACCGAGCCACCCGCACTTACCTTAACACTATCTGAGCATCGCCACAAGGGACTGCCAGCCACGAGTGGGGCAACCACCCCACGAACGCAAACAAAAAATAAAAACTACAAGGCCCAGCATCCTCCGTGCTGTGCCACCCCTCAGCCAATGAGGCTGAAGGGCGCAAGCGCGGAGGAGGTGGGGCAGCCGGTGCACCGGCTTAAAAAACAAACCGCGCCGGGGGGGAGACCCAACTGGCAAAAGGTAAGTGCGGTGGGGGTTAGGGAGTGGTGGTGGGGAAGCACGGCCCCAGTAAGCATGCCACCCACCCGCCCCACCACCTTGCCCCCCCACTCCCTAACCCCCACCACACTTACCTCTTGCTGGCTGGGTCTCCCCCCCATGCGGCCTTCTGCGTTGGAAGGCACACCAACCTGTCCTTCGTCCCTGTGGGTGTTGAGGCCTCCACGCCCGCAGGGATGAAGGACAGGCCGGTGCGCCTCCCAACGCAGAAGGCCGTGCCCGGGGGAAAGACCCAACAAGCAAAAGGTAAGTGGGGTGGGGGTTGGGGGGGGAGACATGGCCCCGGTAACCATGCCGCCCATCCGCCCCACCACCTTGCCCCCCTAACCCCCATCGCACTTACCTTTTGCAGGCTGGCTCTTTCCCCTCGGCACGGCCTTCTGGGAGTTGTCACCAAGGATTGGGGGGGAGGGAGATCCCCTCCCCCCAACTTCAGCAAGATTGTGTGTGTGTGTGTGGTCACCGAGGCTTTCGGGGGGAGAGAGGAACTACGGCGTGTGTGTGTGTGCATTGTGTGTGTGATTGTGTTGTGTATGTGGTTGTGTTGTGTGTGTAATGAGTGTGTGTTTGGTTGTGTTGTGTGTGTACTGTGTGTGTGCATGGTTGTGTGTGTGGTTGTGTTGTGTGTTTGTGTATTGAGTGTGTGTGTGTGTATTGTGTGTGTGTACTTGTGTTGTGCGTGTGTAACCCCTACCACCAAAAATATGCTAGTTCTCTATATGCCCAGCTTCTCTACCTTCCTGCCATATCGTTTCCTCAGAAGCTGAAGAATTTGCCTTTCTGCAATGCGATGGTTGATGCAGCTCATATGGGTTTAAGTTTTTCTAGGCTACAAAAAGGTAAAAACTAAAAGTAGGCAAGCAGTTGTCTCCAATAACCCCACTGATAATTTAGTCATGTCTACAAGGCCAATTAGCTCAGGACAACAGCTACAGTACCTGACACTGAGCCTGTGGACTTGTGGTTTCTGGAATTGTGTCTCATGTTGCTTTGGTTGACTGTCGGACGGGGTGATATTTTCCCCCGCCCCTTCAGGGATACTCTCCACTGCTACAGGACCAATCTTCTTCTAACCACTAAAGGATTATCACCCTCTCACTTGCTAATCTGCTCCTGACACAAGAGGAAATTTTAGTGGTTAGAACTTCGTATCTCGGGAATTCATGCTTCACCACAGAACTGTTCTACAGAAACTTGGATTTCAACTTAAACATTTTTGCTACTCCACTTGATTCTCCACATAATGCGCGCCTGTAAGCAGAAGGAAATAATTGTTATAATAGGAGCTGGCTCAAACACAGTCACTGAAAATATTTAATTTTGGCTCCTATTACAAGAAATAGCCCAAAAGTGGGTTTACTGCTTTTCTGATGTTGAAATACCGTATGAGGAGCAGGGAAAATGTCTTTGTAGGTTTGACTTTAAAAGTTAGATTTCAAGAGAAAAAATGATCAATTCCAGTAAAAAATATACATTTATAGGTTTGATTTTACTCCTTGCTTTACATTGCAGTTCTAAATATATTTCTTTTTGAGCCAAAGATTCCCTATTTTATTGGTTGCAAGTTTGAAAATCTAGTTTTTGAACTACAAGTTCCAGAAACCCCCAGCTAACATTCTTGGTGAACACATTGGCAGGAGGGATTTATAGATCAAAGAAATAATTTTCCTGAGCTCTGTAATCTTGTTTTTACTCTCCCCATCTGGATCTCATCATGATCTCTATGATCCAATGAAAATGATGTTACCATGTCTATTTTAAAGTGCTGTGATCATCTTTTGTAAGGAGCCCAGCATGCTACTGCATGTCATACCACCACAAAAAGCTACCATCAGCTTTTTTCCCACAAAGAACTGAGAGCAACAGGCACTGATTCATCAGCTTTCCTAACTCGAAGCTATATTTAGGAGCCTCTCAATGGGTACATAAAGCCATTTGGCAAGCAAGAACTCTGCATGTGAGGGGAAACTGAATGCAAGAAATATGTATTTTTATTTATTAATATACAGATATAATTTACAGTAATGGAGTAGACTGTTGTTGTGTACAAACGTTTATTGCTTTGCAATCACCATTAAGTCTTTGCTGTAAAAGTGCGCCCTTTCTGTAAGGCACCACGTTCATATGTATTCAATGTAATCTGATTGGTTTAACACAGGTTTCCCGCATTAGCAAAAGCCCGGACAAATGTATCACTGCAACTGCCATTCTATCTGTATATAAGTTGCTACCTCATCCCTGTTTCCCCAGTCTGAACTGAGCTGTAATAAATGACTTGTTGGTTAACCCCCGAACTGTCATCACGTTGCAATTAATACTCGGACACAACAACTATATAGCCAGCGACTCAACGCTGAGTGTTGGGCAGGGGTAAATAACCTGACTCCCTAAAGGGGCCAATGGCTATGGGTGGATGAGCCCCTTTAGGAGGGGTGATGGTCCCCCTCAGTGGAGGAAATGCCACTGGAAACCATCATATTGGGCCTAACAGCAATATGAGCAGAGGAGGAACTCTGATTCCCAATGGTCATGGAGGCAGAAGAGGCCATGCCAGATGGACTGGCTGTGAAGGTGCACCTTGTCCATATCCTCAAGGCTGTGACAGTTCATTGCTATCCTGGTGTTAAATCGTGCATGTCTCATTTTATACATGCCACAGGAGATGGCGCCGTGATCATAGTGTGTGCGTCACTTAATGGCAAGCTGGGATCCACCTTAAACAAATTCACGCCAATGGCATTTTTCCTGTTTCAGGGGGAAATGCATTCTCAGATACGAATTGCAGTTGATGGTGATTTATTTATTTAACTTGCAAAAGTTTTAGGCCTCCAACAGCTGGGGTGGAGAAACTTCAGTGATGGGAGACATAACTCATATGGGTAAAGGTAAAGATCTCCCCTTCTTGAAAGACAGTCATGTCTGACTCTATGGGGCATTTTCTTTTACAGCCAAAGACCCAGCACTGTCTGTGTCTACAAACATTTTTGTGGCCATATGACATGCATGACTACATGCTGGAGTGCACAGAACAGTGTTACCTTTCCTGCCAAGGCAGTACTTATTTATCTACTTGCAATTTCTTGCTTTTGAACAGGTTGGCAGGAGCTGTGACACACTATTGACGACAGTCAAGAAGGTAACTGGTTTTATTGAATTTATTATTTTTTTTAGAAAATTGTTGTGTTTGAATACAATTTATGCTGTAACGTTTGTGAACTATTTGGGATCATTACGATCCTCCATTTTGTCTCCTTCTTCTTGGTCAGTGTTCCGTGCACTCAGGTGTCGAGGCATGCCTGCCACATGTCCATGGAAACGTCTGCAAAAGCAGACAGCGCATAAAGGTAAAGGTCGCCCTTGCTCGAAAGCCAGTCGTATCTGACTCTAGAGTTCAGTGCTCATCTCTGTTTATAGCCAAAGAGCTAGCACTGTCTGCATCTGCAGACTTTTCCATGGACACGTGACAGGCATGCCTCAACAATGCATGGAACACTGTTTACCTTCCCACCAAAGTGGTAACTATTTATCTACTTGCAATTTCTTGCTTTGGAACTGCTAGGTTGGCAGGAGCTGAGACAGAGACCGGAGCTCACTTCGTCATGCAGAACTTGGGAATCGAACTCTGCATTCAGGGCACCCTATATGAGCTGATTTGTAGACATGTACATTCTTCCATGCAATGTAACCCATACCTGTCAACCTTCCCGGATTGGCCGGGATTTCCCAATTTTCATCGCCGATTTGCGCCATTTCCCGCCCGCAGCTGCCAAAACCCCGGAATTGGCAGCGGGGGAAAAAGAGGTACTGCAATCCCTTCTGTGCAGATTGCCTTCTATGCATGCGTAGAAGGCTTTTACGCTTGCGTAGAACCCTTCTACGCATGCGTAGAAGGCGATCTGCGCAGAACCATTTTGCACAGATCGCGTAGAAGGCAACCTGCACAGAACCGTTCTGAGCAGGTCCCGTATTTTCCGGAGCCGCGGTTGACAGGTATGATGTAACCTTTGAGTAGGCTAAGGGGCAAAACCAGTTCCATGGGATGTGTGCGTTTTCATTTGTAGATTTTAGAGCTGGAACAAGGTCTTCTCTAAAGAAAGCCCTAGGAAAGGGGTTCTCAACTTATGGCCCGGGGGCTGGATGCAGCCCATGACACCATTTCATGTGCCCCCCCTACTGCCTAAGCCCCAGCCAGAAGTGCCATGTGTGGCAGGCAGGGCAAAAATGGCTGTCTGGCCCCCAACGCTGTCTGAGGGAGTGTCACCTTGCCCTTGACTTGAAAAGGTTGAGAACCCCTGCCCTAGGAGAGTTGGTGTTAAGATGTAAAAATTGTGCTATATGCACTACACCTCAGCTTGAGGAAGAGGACATCCAGCAATTAAATTTCCTCTTCATATCCTGTAAAACCCCTACTTACGAAAAAAGTCTGTTCTGTAGGCTTTTGCTTAAATCGGTTTTTATGTAACTCGAAGCAAACCCATAGGAAATCGTTTACGTAAATTTATGTAAATCAGGACATGCTTGTAGCACAAAATCATTATGTAAGTTGAATTTTATGTAATTCGGGGCATTTGTAAGTCAGGGTTTTACTGTATTCATTATTACCTACTGTTATTTAATGCATAAGTGAACACAATTCTTTTTTCTAAAGTGATAAGTGTCAGAGATTACTCTGGGTTGAAAGGTTTTTTGCTGGTGAAACTCTGCTCAGGGGACGCTCGAATAAGGCTCCTTTCATGTCACCATGAAAAAACCCTCTAGCAGATAGACCGCATCATCCTTCCTAGGATAGACACGCAACCACCTTTCTAGCATGCTGAGATTAATTGGGGAGGGGGCCTTTGGGATGTGTAGTGGTGTCAGAGGGAGCTCTGGCCGACCCCTCGTATCCCTTCCCCCTGCCCCAGGACCTGCCGGCACACGGGCACGTGGAAGCGGCATGCGGTCCGGCACAGGAAGGGCACTCGTGCCTAAATTTGCATTGCCACCTGTTGCAGACTCTATTAGCGGAGTAGCTCCAACACAGCAGGCGGGCTGGAACCCCCTGCCCTGCTGGCTGGTGGGGAACTTGTGTAGTGGCGGGCCGCTGAACTGCATGGCCGCAGTGGTACCGGTCACCCGGCGCCGGCCGTGTAGGGGTAATATAAAGGAGCCACAACTGCTGGCAGGGCTCGTCCCACCTCATCTCAGGGTGAAGTGCAGCTCTCATCCTAAATTTCTCGTCATAGGCTAACCATGACGGGCCAGGGAAATCAACGACAGCACGGTAAATGTTGTCCAGCTGCTGAACCATCAGAATAGCCAAATCAGGACGAGCCCTGAGATAAACAGCCATATAGATCAAGTAGGCTGGTAACCAGTTGGCCCACGTACAAGGGGGCTTACGACGACGGGACAATTCCTTGTCCCTGTTATCTTGCCCCTCCTTCTCCTCCGTGGTTGGTTCCCGGTTAAGGAGGGTGAAGATATCGACATACTCCCCCCCTGCCATATCTTCTCTCTGGTGGCTCGGGACAAGTGGTCACCCAGAGGAAGAGAGTAGCCAGCCGTCGGCATGGCCGTAGTTGGCACGGGGCGAAGCGGGGGAGTGAAAGACGGGCCATGTTGCCCAATCAGAACTGGAGCCGGCAAGGATGGGGTGGAGATCCCCGGCAAACCTGTGAATAGGTAGGACCCCAGGTGGCAAGAGGGGGCTGTGTAGTATGCTGCAATACCGAAGTAGCCTGGTGAGGCCAGGGCTGCTGCACCCCTGTAGTACTATGTGGCAGTGTGAATGGTGTGCTAACTTGACCACCATACTCACTTGTAGCACCCACCTGCCCCCCCCCCCCACTGGGGGTTCCGGCCTCTGGTGGGCGTCCTTCTTGATCTAATTTCTCAGTAAGAAGCCCCTGCACCTCTGATTAATGGTTCTCTAGATCAGTGAACAAGGAGCAACTGAAAATGCAGTATTCAACAGCATCATTATTCAGAATTCACTATCTGCAGTCACAGGAGAGAATTGTATCCGATGATATTTTGTTATGGAACAATAATAACCTTGATATTATAGTACAGTACTGTCATGTTGGTGGTGCCAGTTTGTTAGCTTGCTCTCTATTTGTATTATGTTGCTTGGTGACACAAGGAACATTATTAATCACAGGATGATGAAGATAGTGCTTGGCACACAGTGGCTGTTCTATGAACATGTTTCCTGATTTATCGTCTTTATGACTAACTCATTAATGGCATATGGTGGAAATTACTGAGCTATCTTAGTTGATGTTGATTATTGACTGCACAAAAGACACACGAGACAGCAGAGTTCAGACAGGGAGACAGAGGGAAAGAGAGCGCTTCCAAATGCAGTAGAAATTTCCACCAGGATATTGGCAGGATATCTGTGAATGCCATTTCCAGAGAATCCAAAGCAGGTGAAGGCATCTGCTTGGGAATACCCTGAAGCAAATGGTGAGCCACTGTGTGAGACAGAATGCTGGACTGGATGGGCTGTGGCCTGTTCCAGCAAGGCTGTTCTTATGTTTCTCCTGGTCTTAGCTAGTTCTTCTAAAAGATCAAGGGCCTTCCCACAATTCATCTTCAAACTTTTTATAAGAGCCCACTTCTCTGGAAACCACATCTTTTCAGGAAATTTGTCAAAGCTTTTAATAAATATGTAAGAAATCCATTTCTGTTCTAGAGCCACTTTTGTGTCTGTGTTTGTGTGAAAATGAGGAAAATATGAAAACTCTAAAAGGGCAACTACAAAATGGGCTTCAGTGCTAAATTTTGTCCACAAACCATGACTAAAAATAAAACATGCCTTCAGGGAGAACAAAAAAGCACAGAAAGAGATCACAGAAGAGATTGTTGTTATAACTGACAGAAGGGGAACATCATATGGGGGAGATGAGAAAATATAGATAACATCAATAGTCTATGTTTATAATTCCATATGTTAACAAACTGAATAGCATGACAGTTGCTATGTCTCAGGACACAGCTAAAGTCTAAGGAAATTGCAATGCTTTCTGGCTCTCCAAGAGGGGAGAGCAATCATCATAGGATAATAAATTGGCTGATTTTTTTGTATGATATCTTTTTTTACCAGAACTCACTTGCTCAATGCAGAAGTAGGAATATATACTTCTCTTTGTCTGTTTTACCTTTATGACACTACAAGAAATGTACTCATTTTATGACATCACAAGGGTTCACCCTTGGTCTCAGGGTTTGGCTCTAAAATCTTGGCAATGGGATGTTGGCAATCCAAGTACTGTAGATGAAAACTGGAATGGAAGCATGTTGACTAAGTCACCCCAAAACAGAAGACCTGGAGCAAGTGTCAATGCCAGTGGGCCCAGCTGATAATGAAGAGCATTATGCCTCCCAGATTTTCTGAAATTTAAATCTCAGAATGCCTATATATTGACCATGATGTCTGTGGATTTTAGGAGTTTAAGTCCAAAATGTGTGGAAGACAGAAGTTTGAGAGCTGCAGTCTTACGACATGATAGTAAAGGCCCACTTTTCTCTACAAATCTTGTTGGCATTGAGCTGCTGGCAAACAGTCCAGGCAGTATCCTATTAAACTTCCACTGAGCAAAAATTACTTCAGCATAATAATAAAAGATCACACCATTTGTGCAAGCGTTGCTAATGTATGAGGAGACCGTCTTTGAGGAAAGCCTGCCCGCCTTTGCTTTCTAACTGCAGTGTTCGCAAAAGTGGCCCAACTGTGGATAATAATTTTGTGTCAGAAATTATTCTGTGTTGAAAGGATTTTTGTGGAAGAAACTCTGCTCAGGGAATGCCCAAATGAGGCTCCTTTCATGTCCCCAAGAACTGGGACAGAGACGGGTAATCAATCCGTCATGCAGTACCCAGGTCTCGAACTGCCAACTTGCCAGCCTTCCAGCTAACAAGGTGAGCTTCTTAACCACTGAGCCACTGCAGCCCTGTGGATGACCACAGTGGTGGGACTTTATTCTTAGTGAAAGCTCAGCAGACTATCAGGTGGGGTAGAAACTTGCCGTTTTAACCTTCTGATGTATTTTTAAGAGACACTTGAGTTTTTTAAGCATATCTTTTCCTTGTCATTATTTTAATTATTCATTGGGAGAAATGGCCCAGAGTGCTATGCTTTTGTGACATCTATTTAGTTTCTCATTTGAGTTAATTTGGCAGCTTATGTGAGGGTGTCCTGGTCACTTTGTAAATGTAGCGTATCAATTGTTGAGTGAGTGGTGAGGAGAAAGGAAGGCAAGAAGCCAGTTTCCAAACAGATTGAACAAAGAAAGGATGGGAAGAGCAGGCCAGGAGAACAGGAAGGTGAAGAGGGGTGGGTGGGGGGGAATGAAATGTTACCACAGTAAGTCACCCCAGCAGTGCTCTGTATAATATGAAAAGTTGATTTATATATTTGGAAAGAATACACTGCATTGCTTATCAGCAAGAACAACCTGAGGAAATGGCTGATGTTTCAACAAATGGTACTGGACTGTGCTGACGACAAACTTAGGGGCCAAGGTTCTATTGAATTTCCACTGAGCAAAAATTATACCAGTGTTGAAAGATAGGACCACACGTCTCTGTGCCCTTATGAACACATATTCTGATTTTTCCTCAGGTATCTCAGTGAAACTCTACCTGCCTTTTAGGTGCTAATTGTGCTCAGTACTGAGGACAGCTTCAGTTATGTCATCTGGTTGGGGGCTGGGGTGAGCATGGATAGGTAGCTAGATAGCATAAGAATGTGACAGAAACCAGGAATGGATTAGACCAAAGATCTAACTAATTCATTATTCTGTTCAGAGCCTGGGAAAGCAAATTTTCTGGAGAATGATGGCCACCATCTATCCAGCCAACGTGATGACCATGATGTAGCTGTGGAATTCCAGGCACTAAAATTCCTCCAAAGGAGTATTTCCATGATCTGATGCTGATATTGCAATGGCCAGTCAGAGTAGCATCCCACAGGCCAGTCAGATACCTGTGGGATGCTCCTCAAGTATACCATTAGGACAATAATGCCCCTTCTGGCCATTGATGATCAGCAGCTGTTATTTGAAACTTACTGTCCCTGAAATGAGAGGTGTTACATAGATTTGCAGAAGCAGACAGTGCTGGTTCTTTGGCTATAAACAGAGATGAGCACTGAACCCTAGAGTTGGATACGACTGGCTTTCGAGCAAGGGCGACCTTTATCTAATGGAACCATGCCTAGCAGGGTGAAAGCCCTGGGACTCTATGAGTAGGAAAGACCCTATTATCATCTGCCATCCTGCTTGAAGTTATTATTAGTACCTGCACTTCCAACTTTACCACTACATCACTGAAGATTAATGTCAGGTGAACTGGAAATATCTGAGGCAAAATAACTTTTGACATTAAAATGGAAATGCTTCTATATCTGAAAGATTAATTGTATCCAAGGCTCTTTCACCCAACCTATTTATGAGATGTGAATGAGATGGAAATTAATCTGTATACTCAGTGTGTATTACAATAGCAATTATGAACATTCTAATTTTTAGGAACTCTTCCTCTCCTAAATCTGCAATGTCTTGATATGTACCATTTCAATTTCTTTCATTACATTTCCCTTTCTCTAAAATTAATTCTATAATCAGAAGAGAGAGAGCATAAGCATTGTTAGTAATGTCATGTATCATTTCAAAAAAGCATTGGTGCACTGTTCAAGCCAAATGTTATTCTTCTAGTTATTTATATTAGCAATTTTAATTTTCATTATATTCTAATCCCAAGTGGGACTCTTTTGTTCCAGCTTAATGTGTCCTCAAATATAGCAAGCAATCATCTTTTTCATAATTGTAAGGCTTGATTTTGTTATGATGTATAATGGTATATAGTGGTATAATCTTACTGGAAGACAAAAGTGAAGAGTACTGTAAGAGAAAGATAGCAGAAGGCCATGATTTGAAGGTCAGGCTCCCATGAAAGTCTAGTTATAGATATTGGATGGAAGCATGCACCAATCTATAGAGGCCTCTAACTTAGACAGGGGCAAATCTATTAAGGTTACCTCTGTGGATTCCCTTCTTTTTGCACCTCCAAGTCTATTTTGTGGATTATTTTGATAGTCCCCCAACCTTCTCTGTAATGACTACTATAAAGACAACTGGTAATAGCAATAACAATTGAACTTATATACAGCCCTATGGCACTTACAGCAATCTCTGGGCTGTTCACGGGGTAACTAGTATTCTACCCACAACATGCTGGGTACTCATTTTACTGCCCTCAGAAGGATGGAAGGCTGAATCAACCTTGAGCCAATCAAAATTGAACTCAGTTCCTGAGCAGTGCTTTGGCTGCTGCCTTAACCGTTATGCCACAAAGGTAATAACCAACTTAAATAACATTGAACTGAAAATATGTGCTTTAAATAGGACTGCAGCTGCTCAAGTGGCTAAGATGCTGACTGGAAGGCGGGAGGTCAGCAGTTCGATTCCTGAGTACTGCAGGATGGAATGAGCTCTTGTCTTTGTCCCAGCTCCAGCCAACCTATCAGTTCAAAAGCAAGATATTGCAAGTAGATAAATAGGGACCACTTCGGTGGGAAGGTAAACAGCGTTCCGTATGCTCTGGTGTCTAATCATGCCTGCCACATGACCATGGAAACGTCTGCAGAAGCAGACAGTGCTGGCTCTTCGGCTTTGAAACAGAGATGAGCACTGAACCCTTGCTCGACTGGCTTTTGAGCAAGGGAAACCTTTATCTTTAAATAGGATTAAATGTTTATCTGACATAGCGACTCCCAGACAATGGATTCAATGGTAAGTAGTGTAGTGGTTAGTTTCAGATAGAACATTGGAACACCTATGCTGAGACATGAAACATGTTGGGTGTTCTTCAAGTGGTCACTGTATTATTAACTAGCCTTGCTCGGTTTTTTTTTCATTGAAGGAAGTATAGTTTCTTCAGTGGCGGCGTCTCTGGCCCGTTAATTTAAATTCAACGACATTGGTCCAGGGGTGTGGGTTCCTTTAGAGCACATACAAATCCACACTTCTGTTTTATAGATATAGATAAGCCAACAACAGGGTATGAGAGTCATACTTGTAATGGTAAGGAAAAGTGGGATGTAAATGCAGCTAACAAATAATATAATTGATGGGAGTTTAGAGAAGAGGAGATCCAGGTAAGAGAAGAGTTGCAGACACTGCATAGCTTTTGAACATTAGCTATTGATGGAACTTTTTGGCATGGAAAGTATGAAAAACTGGAAGACCAGGAGATTTTAGATACATTTCCTGCTCTTTTAGGTTGAAGAGAATCTGCTCTTCCTGCTGCCTGGATAAATTCTGGTAATTTTAAGTTTCAGTTGTAACACATTAGCATTCATTCATTCATTCATTCATTCATTTATTTATTTACTGTATTTTTTTGGACCATAAGACACACTCCCCCCCAAAAAAAGTGGGGGTAAATGAGGGTGTGTCTTATAGTCCAAACGCTGTCTAGCAAGGCTGTTGTACAAGGATATTTTACAACAGCCTCAGCTGACCGAAGACCTCCATGCTGCCCCACAGCTGTTCCAGATGGGGAAGAAAGAAAGGAGGGGGGCACATATTTTAAGGGCCATTACCACAGGTGGCCACAAGAGGGCGAAAATAGCAATTTCCCATTTAAATACATTGGAGATCAATCAGCTTTTCTGTTTGTATTTTCCCAATGCATTTAAGTGGAAAACCAAACCTGTGCATAAAAAGAAAGGGTTTTGTTTACCTTTCTTGTTCCTGCTCCATGTTTCCCTGCTACACTGCTCAAAATGGAAGGGGAAAACAATGCTTCCTGGTTGCAGGGAGAACAAGAGGCTAGCCTAGAGCATCGCCTTCTTCAGTGCAATTGGCCTGCCCGCCCATTTCCCCTGCAGCACCACCACTGGTGGGTGGTAAAAGTACAGGTTCAGAATTTCCCCCCTTGTTTTCCTGCTCTAAAAACTGGGTGCCTCTTATGGTCAGTTGTGTCTTATGGTCCATAAAATACTGTATTTATTTAATTAATGCTTGCTTGCTTGCTGCTGCTGCTAAATCCTATGCATCAATCAAATGTAGCTAATTGTGCAGGTATTTGTGAAAACTGCTCTCAGTGATACAGTATGTGCTCAGCTATGCAGTTACTGAAATGTTATTATTTTTAAAAGATGGTATTGTGTGCTATTCCTCTCTTTTTTCAGTTACAGAAAAATATAACATTTTCTGTAACAGAGAAAGAAAATGAAATCTCAAGGACAAGACATCTAATCATCAGCAAATTTCAGGAAGCATTCCACAATGCCTATGGAACAATTCATGTCATTGCAAATAAAATAAATGTTATTGCAAATAAAAGAATACCTGTATAAATGTTATGATTAATGAGATGTTTTAAATGGATAGTTTACAATAATGAAACATCTTTGCTGTGCTTTGATATTGATGTATTTGGTATATGATTGTGAGCTGCTCTGTGGATGATTTTGTGTAGAAAATAATGGCACACTCACAACCTTTATTGCTCAGGTGTGCCTAGGGTTGCCATATGTCTTGGAAAACCGGGATTATCCTGTATTCAACATCGGAAAATTGTCCTGGCCACTTCAATAAAAATCATATTAAAAGTCCTGGATTTTTAAAACTTACTGATTGTGTATTATAACACACCATTAAAATACAGTAATACCTCATACAAAGTCCGCTTCATACAACATTGGATTCATACAACATCGCCTAATTCCTTGTATGAGGCATTGGGGTTTCCCCAGGTTGCATTGTGTCTGGGCAGTATAAAAGGCAGGACACATGCGTGCATTACTCTTGTGGGTTTTGCATGAGGCGAAGTGTGTTTAGGAGTGGTTTTGAGCACGAATTTGGATTTTTTCTTTATTTTTTCATCAGAATTTTTAGAAGCATTCCTGGGATTTTTGCAGCATTCTTCAGGTTGTTGGACAATCAGGGTTGTTTGACATGTTTTTATAATGTTTTTAGCCTTTAGACAATGATTTCTTAAAGTTCTGTCGGTTTCCTGTCGGTTTCCTTGACTTTGCCCTGAAGTCTGTGCTGTTACAGTACAATGTATCTCTATGGAAATGACGTTGTATGAGGCATCGCGGCAAGGATTTGGACGTTGTATGAGGCATCGCAGCTAGGATTTTGCATGCCTCATACAAAGTCCAAATCCGTATAAAGTCCAAACTTGTGGAACCAAATTTGGACATTGTATGAGGTATCATTGTAAATTCAAACTCTTGCTATCAAATGAGTGATTTCCTGCCACATTTAAGTTGAAGTATACCTGGAAACAAATCTTAACGTCCTTGTCTCACACCACCGCCAGATAAGTGTGACCAGTGTGTTTCCTGGAGCTGAGAACATTAAGAGTTGACTGTGACACGACTTCTCAGAAGTACAACAGATCATTTTACAGTAAGAATTAACTGTTGTAAATAAATTCATTTATATGTTGATATATTTAATGTGAAAGTGTTTTATAGCTGTCATTATATTAGGCTTGTTTTTTAAAAAGGCTATTTTGTAGATAACCCGCCCATTTTTGTCAAGTATACTTCTGTCCCGGTTTTGTGGAGAAAAAATATGGCAACTCTAGCTGTGCCAAAATTGTGCTATGTGTTGTATATGACACAGTTTTTTTTTTTTACAGCTGGTTTCTCTGCTCCTACATATTCTTTTTTCAAGTTTCCCAGGCATCATATCTTTTAATGGTTGGTACACAATAATGGAAACGAAATCAAAGATTCAAAATAAACAACTGGAAATTGTTTGATTCACAAATATGTCTTTTTACTAATTTAAATATTCTCAATCTTGATTCAAAATAGTCCAAAAATAAATGGTACTTCTGTTCAGTGTAAATAAATGTATAAATGCTTCCAATACAAAGTAGTAATTATTCCAGTAATTCCAATGAAGTTCATGTGCTCTCACAAAGAGTATATAAAAAAATATCAATCCAATAAAGTATACTTCCACACAGAAAAAAATATACATTTCCTTTCTGAAGAGAATTCGATAAATCTCTTTTCATGCACTATCATCAGGAAAGGAAAATATTATGTAGAAGATACAATAACAATTATCAATACACATAACAATACTCATATCACATTTTCCCATATAGCACAATACAATGCAAAAATATTATATACATCAAACTTACCTATAGTTTTTTCGCGTCTAAAGCCTCTTATGTTTTTTCTTTCTGGGCCATGACGTTAGATTTCTACTTACCCTTACAATTAAGTTCTCTATAATTACATCAATCCCTACACCTGAGAAATTTTCAGAAATACTGACATCTGGATGTAACCTTGTAACATTATTATTTAAATGAAACATGACAAGTCCTGCATTTAATCCATTGGGATGCAACGTATTAAAACAATGAATAAAGTAAGCCTCCCTCTTCAACAGTACAGTCGAAATATCTGTTCTCTCAAACTGCTTGCTCTTCACTAGCTCTAATACCACAAATCTCAAATCCTCAACTTAGTGTCCCTTTTCCAAAAAATGTTCAGCAAGAGGTGACTGTAGAACCCTATTCTTTATCCTGGATTTATGTTCATTTATGCGCACTTTAATTTTCCATTCCAATGTAAGCTAATCCACATGGACATGTGCACAAGTAGACGCATGCTGAACTTTTGCAATTACTCCAGTGTTGTAGTACATAAGGTATCTTTTAGAACAGGGGTTCTCAATCTACAGCCCACAGGCTGGATCTGGCTTGCACCACCATTCCATCAAGCCTGTGCTCCCACTCCCACTCCCCCGCCACCACCGCCCCCCTTTCCCTTCAGCTTGGCTTGGCATGTTCCTAACACCACTTCATAGCAGGGTGGATGGTTTGCAACATCGGCCCTGCTACGGATTAGTGTTAGGGACACACCAATCCAGGCAGAGGGTAAAAGAACAGTGGTGACAGCAGCGGAAGTGGCAGAAACATGCGGCTGCCCACGTCCTTCCCAGTTTCTGCTCTGGCCAAGCAACTGGGCAAAGACAGGCAGGACCTCTGCTTCATCCATGGCAGGCCAATAAGCAGGTTAGCATTGGTGCCAGTGGCATGGGGGGGGGGGAAGTGTTTGCAGGCTGGGCTGGTGGAATGGGGAAAATGTGTGTGGGGAAGTGGTGGCGGCAGCATGGGGGGAAGTATTGGTAAGCCAGACCTGTGGCATGTGTGTGTGTGTGGGCAAGTGTTGGCAGTGGCAGCAGTGGCATGGGGGAAATGGGGTAGGGAGGACACCAGTCCAACCTGCCAACAGTCTGAGGGGGCATGAGCCAGCTCCCAGCTTTAAAAGATTGAAAACCCTGTTTAAGAAGCATCTTTAATAAAAAGTCTATTTCAAAGTTACATTTATTCATTTTATTTACAATAATACGAAGTGTTCCATAGGTATTGTGGAATGCTTTCTGAAATTTGCTGATGATTTGATGTCTTGTCCTTGAGATTTCACTTCCCCCCTCTGTTACAGAAAATTTTATACTTTTCTGTAACTGAAAAAAGAGAGGAATACCACTCTTGGCACAATACTAAGTAGCTCCAGATCTACGCTATACGCTATAAATTGCAGGTCACATTTAGTTGTCTAAGAAACTGGCTCCTGATGTCACTATTCTTCTTCTGGTCAGCCAGTAGTGATGTTCTAATGCTTAGACCTCAATAACACGAGAGATGGGACCATTGGAAGAGTGTCTCTCTGTACAGTAAACTCCTGGTTAACGATGCTTTCAGACAACGTTGTTTTAGGTTAACGGCGTGTCCTTTTTTGAAAAGGACACTCTCAGTTAATGACGTTGTTATCCGAGAGTGACCATCACCTCTCGGTTAACGACATCGTTATGTCCTTTTCACCTCTCAGTTAACGACGTTGTTATCCGGGAGGTCTCCATAGGGAACCGTTATTTTGTCATTAACCAGGAGTTCCCAGATAACGACGTTTCCCCGATTAGTGACGCGACTTTGGGAACCAAGAAACGTCATTAACTGGGAGTTTACTGTACTTGTGTTAACACAGTACTTCTGGATTGAAATACCAATCTATTGTTAGCACCTTACTCCACTTCTCTGGTGATGAATGAACAATATGCTCTGCTGTGATGGCTAAATGAAGGACTCCTAGATTTAACATATCTATTTTGGTGAGTTCTTATATACTAAGAACTACTTTGAAGAATTCACCAAGATCTGTCTAATTCAGCAATCAAGCTTAGTTTTCTAGATTACAACTCAAAGTATACTGGATGGTGGTTTGGTAATCCAGAAATGGGCCTTCATAGGCTCTGACTAAGAGTTGGGATTATTTCCCTCCTTGTGAGAAAATCATTCCTTCAAGATGATCTAATGCAGGGGTACCCAAACTTATCAAGCAGCGAGCTGCTCACATGGTTGAGCAGGCCGATCAAATGGTTCTTCCCACTGGAAGTAAAATGCACCCGCACCTGCGCAAAAGCTGCTGTAAATGCACCCACGACTGTCACAAACACATTTACGACAACTGCGCGTGCTTTGCGGCAGCGTTTTGCGCAGGTGCGTTTAACTTGCACTTCTGGGAGTGAGGAGGGCAGCGTGGTGCAGATTATTAGGTGGCACAGGTCAGATCTGGCCTACGGGCCATAGTTTGGGCACCCCTGATCTAATGTAATCCACATGTCAACACCAGAGGGCCAGTAGTGGGCACAGGCATAATATAAACTAGACAGAGCTAAATTTAAGGCAGTAACAGCCAGAACCATAGCAGATGGGGCTTGGATGAGGTGAGAAACTAGGCAAAAGTTTTTATGAAACTAAGTGCAGAGCAATCCTATTCCATCCTGAGCTACTCCATCATTCTGCACCAGAAACTGGTTAGCTAGATGTGTTATGAGAAACTCACAACCAAATCACAATAATGGCAACTCTTCTTTGTAGTTTTCTGCTAGAACTGATCATGTCTTTAATTTGTTTTAAGCTCAGCTTTCTCACAGTAGAAAGACTCCAGATGGCTTATCTCTCTCCTTTGCCTGCATATCTAATAGCTGCTGATAGACCTGTCCTCATGAATTTGTTCTATCCTATTTCCCCTCCATCTAAATAAATAAGAATTAATTCTGCATGAAGCCAAACCCCAAACCTGGTACAAATGCAAAGCATGCACTATCTGCATGCCTCTATCCCTTATCCCATACATACAGGGCTTATCTACATGGTGAAACCATTTTGGGTTTTTCGGTGGTTGTTCTCATAATACCATTCACATATGGGAAGAAATTTTCACATATGGGAAGAAATTTATTGCTGGATGGTGTGTTGCAGGGATTCTCAACCTGTGGCCAATGGGCCGAATGCGGCCCATGGCACCATTTCATGTGCCCCCCACTGCCTTCACCACACCAGAAAGTGCTATGTGGTGGAGGAAGGGGAAAATGGTCATCTGGCCCCTGAAGCTGTCTGAGGGAGAGTGACCTGGTCCCTGGCTTTAAAAGGTTGAGAACTCTTGGTGTATTGGGATGCACTGGGCCATCTTGCTGCTGCCTATCTACACATGTTCAGAGTTGTTCCTTGTTCCACTCCCAGCATGGATTGCCTTCTCCTTTTGAAATAAAGTAGTCCTAATTTACATGCAAAGCAGGGCTTTCCCCCTGGCCATGCCCCAACATACCACACCCATAGTGTGGTAGTAAATTTTTTTGGAGCCCACCATTGTCCCTGCCTAATTCATTCTCTCCTCCCCTCCCTCCTTGTTTTGTCTTTCCACATAGTATGGAGGGGTGGAGATTCTGGACTCTGGTAGGATGTAGTGTTATCGATAAATATTTAGTCATCTAGAATATAATAGTTTGGATGCCAAAGTCAACAGGGAAGTGTGATGGTCCCCAAGTGGATAAAATCCCACTTGAATCTGTCTTGATGGAGGGCAGCAGCTTTATCAATACCGGCCTGGGGCCAATGAGGACTTTGTGTGCCAAAAGGGCTCAGGACGAGAAAGTGGCTTGCGGAACTGGATCAGATGAAAAGCCACTGCATTATATTCTCAGGACAGTCTTCATGGATGATCGCCATGAGGATCACCAATATTCGGATTCGGATACGGCAGAAAAATAAGAAGAATATCTAAGCTGGCTGCTTGACAGAGTCAATTTTATTGCTGTATCATGAGCAATTAATTTCGATTGGCCACCTTCCTAAAGCTGCCTGACACAAAGGCAAGGAATGACTATGTACTATGGTGAATAACATATTTAGTCATTTGGTTCAGTTTCCTTGCCAACTTTGGGTAGCAGAAAATGTCAGTTATGTGATTTCTATGGATTGGGG
Source organism: Bradypodion ventrale (assembly GCA_035047345.1). NCBI lineage: Eukaryota > Metazoa > Chordata > Lepidosauria > Squamata > Chamaeleonidae > Bradypodion > Bradypodion ventrale. The sequence continues at coordinate 103,244,901 of JAWDJE010000006.1, forward strand.
CTAGGCTAAGGGTGCATGTCCAGATTTGTTAGACCACACCCCCCCAGCTTTTCTCACTATTTACTCTTCTAGTTATGAGTTATGCAATCCAACAACATCCAGAGGACTCAAGTATGCTATAAATCAGTGGAGGTGAACCTAGGCACTCCATGTGTTCTTGGACCTTAATTATGAGAAGCCTGGTCAGGGCTTCTGGGAATTGAAGTCCAAGAACAGCTGGAGTGCCAAGGTTTGCCACCACGGCTATAGATTCTCTTGTTTGGGTGTGGCTATACCAGCTACGCTGTATATAATGCAGTGAATTTATACTTTACTAACTCAGCAAAGCAGGGTTTCATTGTGCACAGTGGCATAGATGAAATGGTCTCAGAAAATTGAGACCTCTAGCCTGCACTGATTGCAGAAAATAGATAACAAGTTGTGGAATGTGTTGGCAGTTTTAGACTCTACACTTCATTATAATTGTTTGAAAGGGGTTCATTAGATGATATTGGATCGATTATTGAGTTTATTTCAAAAGGTGGTTTGGTACATTTGGACATTGTGCTGCTAATGTAAACGGCCCCAAGCTGTCTGCTCTAAAGACCCATATCCAGTGGTGGGATTCAATTTTTTTTACCACCTACTCTGTGTGGATGGCCATGTGACAGTGTGGGCATGGCCATGTGGCCATGTGACTGGGTGGGCATTTTTTAAAATAATGCAATTTAATGTTTTAAGGAGGACTTTTGCATGCCAAAAAGGTTCAGGACCAGAAAGTGACTCACAGAGAGATGGTTGGCTCCTCCAGGGTTGCAATTCTCTATGGTAGGCAGTGAGGGATGGAGCAGCAGCAGAGGAAGCCGACATGGTGCAGACAAACACACACACCCCTTCCCCAGACTTGGGCGGGAAAGGAAATCATTAGGGATCATTAGGAAGGGTATAGAAAATAAGTCAGCAAGTGTCATTTTGCCTCTTTATAAATCTATGGTGAGGCCCCATCTGGAATACTGTGTACAGTTCTGGTCGCCATACCTCCAGAAGGATATTATGGAGTTGGAGAAAGTACAGAGGAGGGCAACCAGAATGATTAGGGGACTGGAACACCTTCCTTACCATCTGAGGCTGCAACGGTTGGGCCTTTTCACTCTTGAACGACGGCGTCTAAGAGGTGACCTGATTGAAGTTTATAAAATCATGCACGGTGTGGACAAAGTAGATAAGGAAAAACTGTTTTCCCTATCGCACAACACTAGAACTAGGGGACACTCGATGAAACTTTTGGGTACTAGTTCTCAAACAAATAAGAGAAAGTACTTTTTCACCCAGAGGATTACTGGTCTATGGAACTCCCTGCCAGAAGAAGTGGTGACAGCTGTCAGTCTTGACAGCTTTAAGAAAGGATTAGACAAGTTCATGGAGGACAAGGGTATCAATGGCTATAATTATGGCTACCTAAGGACAACCTCCGCGTTGGAGAGATAGGCAGGATATCTCCCAATGCCATTTCCAGGGAATCCTAAGCAGGTGAAGGCATCTCCTTGGGAATACCCTGAAGGAAATGGTGAGCCACTGTGTGAGACAGAATGCTGGACTGGATGGGCTGTGGCCTGTTCCAGCAAGGATGTTCTTATGTAAAAAACACTCCATGGATGGAGGCTCTGTCTGTGGCACCTTTTTTCTCTTTCCCGCCCAAGTCTGGGGAGGGGGCGTGTGTGTCTGTCTGCACCATGTTGGCTTCCTTTGCTGCCACTCTATCCCTCGCTGCCTACCATAGAGAGATGTTTGGGTCATCCAGGGTTGCACCTTTCTATGGTAGGCAGTGAGGGATAGAGTGGCAGCAGAGGAAGCTGACATGGCACAGACAGACACAGATGTCCCTGGACACAGGCAGAAAAGGAAAAAAAACACTCCACGGATGGAGCCTCTGTCCATGGAGCATTTTTTCCTTTCCTGCCCGTGTCCTGGGAGGGGGCATGTGTGTCTTTCTGCGCCATGATGGCTTCCTCTGCTGCCACTCTATCCCTTGCTGCCTACTATAAAGAGGTGCAACCCAGGAGGACCCAACCATCTCTCTATAGTAGGCAGCGAGGGATAGAGCGGCAGCAGAGGAAGCCAACATAGTGGCGCCGGCAGTCCGAGTGAGTCAACTGGCGAGGGGGTGGGTGGGTGACCAAGGCCAGTGGTCCTTTGCAGCACCTCCTCTAACTCCCCGGCTGTGTCCTCTGCCTGCCAGGGGAGCCTCCATCAGATTTTTAATTTTAAAAAATATTTTTTTAAAAAATAAAATAAAAATAAAATGGGTGTGGCCAGCCAATTCTACTACTGGTTAACGCGAACCAGTGCAAACCGGTAGAATCCCATCACTGCCCACATCACATTTTACATTTCTGCAACAAACACAGAGCAAAGCTCTCTCATTTCTCCTCGAAGCAAGACATTTCTGTGCGTCTTTGCCCCCTAAGCAAGTTTATAGGATTTCTTGGATATGTTATGGTAAATTTTTTCTGGGAGAGATCTCAGACTGAATTGAATTATTACAGTTTCTGTGTCCTATTGACACCTCTCCTGCCCAAGATTCACTGGAAAGAATTCCAGGCTGCATAGTCTTTTGCAATTTCCTCTGCAGAATAGATTAAACGCACACATACAAATTAAAAATGGCAGTAATAACAACTTTCTACACAGATATTAAGATGTCACCAGCAAAACCCTGAGACAAATTCTGCAACTATTGTACATGCATTGTACATGCAATGGTTGTACATGCAAACCTTCCCCTAATTTTCTGGCTTCCAGAAAGCATGTGTATTCATCTTCTTTGAGTATGTGTCACCTTTAGCACATAAGGAGAAGATTTGGGTTTTCTAGTCCAAAGGTGACACATACTTCAAATTAGATGAATACTGTACACATGCTTTCTGGAAGCCTGAAAATTAGGGGAAGGTTTTTCATTGGTTCTTCTCCTGGTATTATCTCCATAACTGATCAATGCAAAAACTCACAATTCATAAATTACCTGTGATCACCCAATCATACCTATGTATTTGAAAAGAGATTGAGACAATGAGTCACACAACAGCTTTGAAGCATTTCACGGCTAATGAAATAATTTGTTCTTGCAATTCTCATCTGAAGCTAACACCTCTCTGATTTTGTCACAAAGCCATTAAATCATTATGGTCTCTTTTTTCAGTCTCTCCCTTCTGGTTTTATTTTAACTCTTTTCAGGTCATTGAAACAGCAGCTTTATTTAATGGGAGAGATGTGCAAAGAAAACTGTGGAGATAATAAATCAATGGCATGTATCTTGGAAGCCCCTTCACATACTTTCAAGAGCCCCCTTCCTGGTGCTGGCAGCTTACACAGAGATATAAAATATGACTTCCTTCACACACACTGTCCTTAAGATGTTGCAGACTACTCTCTCAAAAAGATACATGATGGGGAGATAAGGGGAAAGTCATTTAAAAAAAACTGATACCAAGTTTTCTGCTTATGCTGTTTAAATTGCAATGGAATTGCACAATGGGGTAGATGGTATTTGCAAACTTCTCCAGCACTTGAAAGGAAATGTTTATGGGTGAAATCATATGTTCTAAACCCACAAGATGACAGTACGTGCTTCAAATGAATTTTTAGGAATGGACTATTCATGCTGCAGAAGCTCAAGTGGCAAAGATTCTGACTGGGAGGCGGAAGGTCAACAGTTCGATTCCTGAGTACTGCAGGACGGAATGAGCTCCCGTCTTTGTCCCAGCTCTTGCCAACCTAGCAATTCGAAAGCAAGACATTGCAAGTAGATAAATAGGGACCACTTTGGTGGGAAGGTAACAGTGTTCCATGCGCTCCAGTGTCTAGTCATGCCTGCCACATGACCACGGAAACGTCTGCGGAGGCAGACAGCGCTGGCTCTTCAGCTTTGAAACAGAGATGAGCACTGAACCCTAGAGTCGGATACGACTGGCTTTCGAGCAAGGCAAACCTTTACCTTTACCTTTACTATTCATTCTAAGGTGCCATTTTTATTGTTTGCAGGTCTCTCTACTGAGCTTTAAGATGCACTACCTTGGATACCTTGGAGTTGTTATTCAGCGAAGAGTTGGTGTTTGAATAGGCGTCTCCGCGACGACATTCCACACAATTTTTGTCCATATCAATCTGTCCCTTGCAGTTCTTCTCCATGTTGGTTTGGTCCCAAATTTTTCTTGAGAAAATCTTCCCATCTGCAAGGTGATCTTCCCCTGGGTCTTTTGCGATCTCTCGGTCCCAATTCCTTATTCTGGTGCTCCATCTATTGTCACTTGTAAGATGCAATACTGCACTGCGGGGGGTGGGGGGTGGGGGTGGATAAAGAAAATAATGAACTCTACAAGGCAATTTGCAATGAGTGTGGTTTGGTGTCCTGTCACAGTAACTTTTATTCTTTAACAACAGAAAATAAGCTGCAATTTATTTTCTAATTCAATGTACTTAAACTTGGATTGCTCATGTGTATGTAGTTGAAGGAAAAGGATAGAGAGGAGAACATATTCTTGCTAAGTAAGGAACTGTTGTACAACAAGATGGGAACCTTTTGCTCCTACATATGTTTTAGCCTACAACTCTCATCAGCCCCAGCCATCATGGGTTGTGGAAACTGTTGTCTGAAACTTCTGTGCCTCCTTTTTTACATCCATGCTGTACAAGACTTAGTCTTTCAGTAGAGCTTTGCTTATACAGTACTGAAATCTCTATCTAGGTTTTCTAATTCTGAATAGCAACCTGCAATCCATTCAGAAATCAAATACATAGGAATAAATGGACATTCTCGGGAGCAGAAAACAAATATTCTCCCCCACCCCACCCCCATCAACTTTGGCTTCCCAGCCTCTTCTTTAGCTCCAACATGGCTGCTACTCCTGCTACTCAGGTTTCAAGTGTTGGGAAAAAGGATTATACCAGGGGTTCTCAACCTTTTCAAGTTAGAGGCCAGGTCACACTTGCTCAAACAGTTGGTGGTCTGGACTGGTGATCCAGTCGCCACTACTGCCAGTGGAATCGGCCATGGGCTCATTTATGACTGTTGTAAATGCGTTTGCAATAGCCATAATGAGTCCGTGGCAGTCATAAACGCATTTATGATGGCTGTAAATGAGTCCGCAGCTGTCATAAATGCATTTACGATGGCCATAAATGAGTCTGCAGCCAATTCTGGCAGTGGTGGTGGCTGGAGCAAGGGTGGGGGCCGAATTATTTGGCACCATGGACCGCAGGTTGAGAACCCCTGATTTAAGGTGGGTGGCATATGGATTATGTTGTTTTTTGTTGTTGTTCAGTCGCACATTGATTCTGACCTTTTGCGACCCTATGGACCATTGACCTCCAGGCACCCCTGTCCTCCACCATCCTCCTCAGCCGGCTCAGCTCGGTGCCCGCTGCATCCACAATACCATCTAGCCATCTCATCTTTGGCCGTCCCCTTCTTCTTTTGCCCTCCACCTATCCCAGCATCAAGGCTTTCTCAAGTGAATCCTCTCTTCTCATTTGATGTCCAAAGTACTTCAACTTCATCTTTACTATTTGACCTTCTAAGGAGCAGTCAGGACTGATTTCTTTCAAGATTGACCTATTTGTTCTCCTTGCTGTCCAGGGGACTCTCAAAACTCTCCTCCAACACCATATCTCAAAGGCGTCTATTCTTCTGTGCTCAGCCTTCCTAATGGTCCAGCTCTCACAACCATACATTACCACCGGGAATACCATTGCTTTGACTATACGGATTTTTGTTTGCAAGGTGATGTGTTAACTTTTCACTATGTTCCCCAGGTTTCTCATGGCTTGTCTCCCTAGAATCAGTCGCCTCTTTATTTTATGGCTGCAGTCACCATCTGCTGTGATCCTAGATCTCAAGAAAGTAAAATCCGTCACAATGATGGCTTGAAATAATGAATTGAAAGGCTGATGAGGTAATGTCACCAAAGGGCTACCTCGCAGCATGTTGGGAAGATTTGCAAACTGATATATCTCCAGATAACTTGAGGTATGTTACTTCCTAAAGTAGATCAGTGGGGTGAGAAGGAAATGCTGGAGAATATGCTTGCCACCATTTTCTGTGACTCTACCAACAAATCTGTGTGATTGATTGTCTGGTTGATTAGTTGGTGATTAGATTATGATCAGATATATATTTTCTGTTTGGGGGAAAATCTGAATGCCCAAGAGCATTGCTTATTTATTTCACAGTGGGACTTTGCAAGCTAATGCCTGCATAATTAAGGAGCATAATTAAGGGCATTATTGAGATCAGGACATCAAAAGACAAATGCTAAATGACCCAACAAATGTTAAATTAGAGTTGGTTTAGCTAATAATACTGTGAAGACTTGGCAAGTTAAAAGCAGACTGTGTAAAACTATTGACATTTGGTATTCAAAATAATGCACTAACAACAGCTATAATGAAGAGAGGTCTCATGAGAGGAAATACAGAGAGTGATGCCAACTTAATTTTGAAAATCTGAGAGTGGATTCCAAGAGTGAGATTTAAGTGGATTTTAACTTCTGTTACTGAAATTTGCCATGTCTCTTGCCCCCTAAAACCCATGCATCCCTTAAAATCTGTTCCTGGGACAGGGGAATTCTAAGACTTACAGCTGAACAAAGTACATTTTCATTTCTCTGGTACAAGATGGGGAATCTGTAGTGAGGTGCCAACACCTGTGGCTTAGACTTGCTCTGGGAAAAAAGTGATACTTTTTCCTTTCCTCTTCTCCATTTGTAATTCATTTAATAGAGATGGTTCCGTGTTATATGTATGGGAGCTTCCACTGTTGTCATTATGATCTCAATAGGGTTCTGAAAATAGTAGTGCTTGTAACAGAATGAAGTGTACCCTGTTCTTTATTCTCATTCAATATGGTGATTTCAGGTCAGGGAAGGGAGAGAGAAAATAGTATGTAAACAATGTGAGCCTCACGTGGTGTAGAAGAAATGAAACCTAATGTGTGATTGAAATGTCTTGCTGTAAGATCATTGGTCCAAAGGTGGACCCTGTGGGAGGAGATATAACCCAGAGACTCACACACACACACACACACACACACACACATGCCGACTCAGAGACTCTCTCTGATGTGCTATGCTTTAAGCTGCCAAGATGTAAAACTTGAGAGAAAGGGGTGGGCGGGCTGTGGGCTATCCCTTAGAGAACCAGTTTGTTCTATTTCCTTGCTTTGAAATGCTTCCTGTTCTTTGGTTGGACTGTATCCTAAATCTTGCTACACTTTCAATACACTTATAAAATGCCTGAAGAGACTTGGAGTGATTACTTGGCTCAACGGTATCTGAATCTACACATATCTGATGCCTGGGTTGTCCAGCCAGGGAGCTGCAACTCAGAAGAACAATAGGGCCTACTTGAGAGTAAGACGCCGTATTGTTACAGTGCTGACAAAAGATATTTTGAAAGCAGATTGAAATCCATTGAGTCTTAACCCATCCATTCTGCTGACACAACTCACAGCAATTCTGGAAATGGAGAGGAAAATCTGCCAGTGGCCACTTATTGCTTCCTGACAATGTCTGTCCAGTAGGTCTCTGAATTTGGCCATTCTTCCATCTTTGGTTTTCCATTTCATGCAGCCATTTGGACTAATCTGTGTTTTGTTATGATTACTGTGAGCAGATTGTCTTTCATGTTGGAAATGGGGATGCAGTTCATGACAGAAGAACAGGGAAGTTAAATAAATACATGTATGCATACATTCATGCATGTACACACATCGGTGCCGACTGTAACTTGTTTCCAAGAATGCATTTTTTCCTGAAGTAGGAAAAATGTCACTGGTGTGAATTTGTTTCAGGTGGATCCCGTCTTGCCATACTATGATCTTGGAGCCATCTCCTGTGGCACATATGAAATGAGACATGCAGGATTTAACCCCGGGACTGCAATGGACTTACGCAGCCTTGAGGATATCATCAAGGCACATCTTCACAGCCAGTCCATCTGGCATGGCCTCCTGCGCCTTCATGACTGTTGGGAATCAGAGTTCCTCCTCCACTCATTTTGCCGTTGGGCCCAATATGATGGTTTCCAGTGTCATTTCCTCCACTGAGAGGACCATCACCCCACCTAGAGGGGCTCATCTGCCCATAGCCATTGGCCCCTTTAGGTAATCAAGTTAGTTAATCACTGCCTGACCTTGGCGTTGAGTCGCTGGCTGTACGGTCTACTCCATTACCATAGCAGGATGTCTGGCCAGACTAATATACACACATACATGCTCCAAATACCTATAGCAAAATAATTTAAAAATATACAAATGGTTAAAACAGCATTTGCCCTCAAACAAGCGTGCCGTGATGGTAATTTGGAAGAGCAGTTGATGTTGAGTTGCAAAAGGAGATGAAAGAATATAAAAATAGAATTTGCTGTAGCAGCTCAAGCCATAGCTTATTCGGCAGTAAGCTATACTTTTGAACTCTTTCCCTGACAGCTTTTCCTCTTAACATTCACATTCCTTATCTTTATAGATACAGAAACACAGAAATATGCTGGTTTAAGTAATCATTTTTAATACTTACTTTGATTTAAGACAGATTATGAGAATTTGAAAAAATAATTCACATGCTAAAAAACACTCACATTCATTTGTGATTATCCCCCCACCCCAGGACATTGGATTGCCTCGGATTTCCAACATTTTACTGGCAATGGTGACACAGAAAAAGCATGTACAATTTCTTTCCCAGCACTTATACCTCCATGTTTTAAGAATTTACTTTCTGTTTGTCAAGGCTCCAGCAAGAGGCACAGAAACTAGTTGTTGACTTTTGTAAGGATAGAGATATCTTTATTTGCCCGCTGGCAGCCTGATCTCTCCCCAACCCCATCTTCCTGCTCACCCCACACTGTTTAGCCTCTAGGACAGCGATGGCAAACCTATGGCATGCGTGCCAGAGGTGGCACTGAGAGCCCTCCTTGTGGGCACCTGTGCAGTCATCCCAGCACAGAGTTTGCCCCCCCCTCTGCCAAACAGCCCAATGGGAGTGCTTCCTCCCTCCCCCAGCACAGAGTTTGCCCTGCCCCTCTGCCAAGCAGCCCAATGGGAGTGCTTCTTCCTTCCCCCAGCACAGAGTTTGCCCCGCAGCTCTGTCCAGCAGCCCAATGGGAGTGTTTCCTCCCCCCCCCCCGTTGCTATGTTGGCACTTTGCGATAAAGAAGTGGGTTTGGGGTTGCAGTTTGGGCACTCGGTCTCTAAAAGGTTTACCATCACTGCTCTAGGACCAGCAGTGGCTTGTACCTTCAATGTGGGGCAATTTCCCTATGAATTCCTCTGTTCTCCACTTGGCTCTCTGGCTAGTGTAGGTATGCAGGGTTCACCTGTAGTAGCGTTTAGCCTATGGCACATGGTCCAGTTCAGCTCCTTGCTTCCAAATCAATAGGAGCTATATTTTATAAGTTTTATTAAAGGTTCATTAAGAATATGGTTATAGGATAGGAAATCAGACTTTGCAACACTCATATACTGAAAAGCTAGGCAGGAGTAATAATGACATGAATGGGATACATAAACTATTACAAATTTATATACAAAATGAGGATATCTAAACTGTAAGAAGACAAAACATGCAGAATCATATGTTGTACAATTAGAAGTGACCCTTATATCATACCTGTCAACCTTCCCGATTTGGCCGGGATTACCCCGTAAATTGATGTCGATTGATGTCATAACCTGGCCCCCGCTGCCAAACCCCCGTAATTTGGCAGTGGGGGAAACGTGTTCCGCGCATGCGCAGAAGGGTTTTACCCCTTCCACGCATGCACGGAAGCGCTACGTTGCTTGCGTAAGGGCTGCGCAAGCAGCATAGCGCTTCTGTGCATGCATGGAAGGGCTAAAACCTTTCCACGCATGCGTGGAACGCGACCTGCACACAAGCGATGTGCGCAGGTCCCGTTTTTCCAGAGCCATGGGTTGACAGGTATGCCTTATATCTAATTGTCCCCCTATATGAAATCTGAGCAAGTGTAGCAGATAGAGCAGGAGTTCTCAACCTTTTAAAGCTGGGGGCTGGGTCATGCTTCGGGGTCTAGACTGCCATTTTGCCCTTTCTCCACCACACGGCACTTCCTGGTTTGGTGGAGGTGGTGGGGGCCCACATGAAATGGTGCTGTGGGCTGCATCTGATCCATGGGCCGCAGGTTGAGAATCCCTGAGATAGAGTGTTAGATTAGGACTCAGGAAAATGGTGTTCAAATCCCCTCTCAGCCATGGAAACTCATGTGGTGTGTGTGTGTGTGTGTTACTGCTAAAACCATTTCTTAAATATCTCATATACCGTATTTTCCGACGTATAAGGTGACTGAGCGTATAAGATGACACCCAACTTTTCTAGTTAAAATGTAGAGTTTGCAATATACTCACCGTATGACTACCCTTCTTCCAACGGTGGTGTCGTCTTCGGAGCTTCCCGGGCCGGGGATGCCTCCCTTTACCTGCTGGGGGTGGTGGTGCGGAGGAGGAGGAGGAACAGCTGACCGGCAGGGAAAGCCAGCTTGGGGTGGGGGCTGGGCAAATGGCCCAAGAATCCCAAGAGCCTTAGGGGAGGAAACTCAAAGCTGGAGACTCCAGACCTAGGAAACCATGGGAAGGGTGGCCATAAATCAGGATGCCATTAGTACTATCATCATCATTTTTAATATTAATATTTAATATTTTAATATTACCTTTTGGTAATAATAATAAGTTTTATTTCTATCCCGCTTTCCTGACACAAGTGTCACTCAAAGCGGCTTACAGCATATATAACCTATTCCACTTCACCAGCGGGGAAGGTAAAAGGAGCCCCGTCGAGCATCTCCGAGCCTGACGGGGCTCCTTTTACCTTCCCCGCCGGTGAAGGGGGCGGGGAGGCATGGCTCGCGGTGTCTCCGAGCCCGACGGGGCTCCTTTTACCTTCCCCGCTGGTGAAGGGGGCGGGGAGGTGTGGCTAGTGGTGTCTCCGAGCCCGACGGGGCTCCTTTTACCTTCCCCACCAGTGAAGGGGGTGGGGAGGCGCGGCTCTCCATGTCTCGAGCCCGACGGGGCTCCTTTAACCTTCTCCGCTGGTAAAGGGGGCAGGGAGGCATGGCTCGCGGCGTCTCCAAGCCCGACAGGGCTCCATTTACCTTCCCCGCCGGTGAAGGGGGTGGGGAGGCGGGCGACCCCTTGCTCCAGAGGCCTCGTGGCAGCGGCAGCTGGCTTTTCCCACTGGTCACCTTCACCTCCTCACCCCCCTGCTGGAGGGTGCGGAGGAGGAGGATCATCAGCTGACCGGTGGGGAAATCCAGCCACCACAAGGTGTCCGGAACAAGGGGCCACCCGGATACCACCACCCCAGCCGGGGGTGGGGGGGTGAGGAGGAGGAGGAGCAGCAGCTGACTGGTGGGAAAAGCCAGCTGCCGCGAGGCCTCCAGAGCAAGGGGCCACCCAGATACCACCACCCTCAGCCTCGCAACTGCGGCTGGCTCCCCCCCTGCCGGTCAGCTGCTCCACCTCCTCCTCACCCCTCCACCCCTGGCTGGGGTGGTGGTATCCAGGTGGCCCCTTGTTCCGGACACCTCGTGGCGGCGGTGGCTGGTTTTCCCTGCCGGTCAGCTGATGCTCCTTCTCCTCCGCACCACCACCCCCAGTCGGGGGGTGAGGAGGAGGAGGAGGAGCATCAGCTGACCAGTGGGGAAAACCAGCCGCCGCCGCCGCAAGGTGTCTGGAACAAGGGGCCATCCAAATACCACCACCCCAGCCGGGGGTGGTGGTGTGGAGGAGAAGGAGCATCAGCTGACCAGCAGGGAAAAACAGCCGCTGCCGCCGTGAGGCCTCCGGAGCAAGTGGCTGCCTGGATACCACCACCCTCAGCCTTGCAGCGGCAGCAGCTGGCTTTTCCCACCGGTCAGCTCCTCCTCCTCCTCCTCACCCCCCGGCGAGGCTGAGGGTGGTGGTATCCAGGCGGCCACTTGCTCCGGAGGCCTTGCAGTGGCCGTGGCGGCTGGTTTTCCCCGCCGGTCAGCTGATGCTCCTTCTCGTCCGCACCACCACCCCCAGCCGGGGGGTGAGGAGGAGGAGGAGGAGCATCAGCTGACCAGTGGGGAAAACCAGCCGCCGCCGCCGCAAGGTGTCTGGAACAAGGGGCCGTCCAAATACCACCACCCCAGCCGGGGGTGGTGGTGTGGAGGAGAAGGAGCATCAGCTGACCAGCAGGGAAAAACAGCCGCTGCCGCCGTGAGGCCTCCGGAGCAAGTGGCTGCCTGGATACCACCACCCTCAGCCTTGCAGTGGCAGCAGCTGGCTTTTCCCACCGGTCAGCTCCTCCTCCTCCTCCTCACCCCCCGGCGAGGCTGAGGGTGGTGGTATCCAGGCGGCCACTTGCTCCGGAGGCCTTGCAGTGGCTGTGGCGGCTGGTTTTCCCCGCCGGTCAGCTGATGCTCCTTCTCCTCCGCACCACCACCCCCAGCCGGGGGGTGAGGAGGAGGAGGAGGAGCATCAGCTGACCAGTGGGGAAAACCAGCCGCCGCCGCCGCAAGGTGTCTGGAACAAGGGGCCGTCCAAATACCACCACCCCAGCCGGGGGTGGTGGTGTGGAGGAGAAGGAGCATCAGCTGACCAGCAGGGAAAAACAGCCGCTGCCGCCGTGAGGCCTCCGGAGCAAGTGGCTGCCTGGATACCACCACCCTCAGCCTTGCAGTGGCAGCAGCTGGCTTTTCCCACCGGTCAGCTCCTCCTCCTCCTCCTCACCCCCGGCGAGGCTGAGGGTGGTGGTATCCAGGCGGCCACTTGCTCCGGAGGCCTTGCAGTGGCCGTGGCAGCTGGTTTTCCCCGCCGGTCAGCTGATGCTCCTTCTCCTCCGCACCACCACCCCCAGCCGGGGGGTGAGGAGGAGGAGGAGGAGCATCAGCTGACCAGTGGGGAAAACCAGCCGCCGCCGCCGCAAGGTGTCTGGAACAAGGGGCCGTCCAAATACCACCACCCCAGCCGGGGGTGGTGGTGTGGAGGAGAAGGAGCATCAGCTGATCAGCAGGGAAAACCAGCCACTGCCGCCGTGAGGCCTCCGGAGCAAGTGGCTGCCTGGATACCGCCACCCTCAGACTTGCAGCGGCAGTGGCAGCAGCTGGCTTTTCCCACCGGCCAGCTCCTCCTCCTCCTCCTCACCCCCCCGGCGAGGCTGAGGGTGGTGGTATCCAGGCGGCCACTTGCTCCGGAGGCCTTGCAGTGGCGGTGGCGGCTGTTTTTCCCCGCCGGTCAGCTGATGCTCCTTATCCTCCGCACCACCACCCCCAGCCGGGGGGTGAGGAGGAGCAGGAGGAGCATCAGCTGACCGGCGGGGAAAACCAGCCTCCGCCGCCGCTGTGAGGTGTCCGGAGCAAGGGGCTGCCCGGATACCACCACCCCAGGGGCGGTGAGGAGGAGGAGGAGGCTCAGCAGCTGACCGGCGGGGAAAGCCATTCATCGCTGCCGCCGCAAGGCTGGGGGTGGTGGTATCTGGGCGGCCCCTGCTCCGGAGGCCTCGTGGCGCTGAATGGCTTTCCCCGCCGGGTGGCCCTTGGCTCCAGAGTACCCGGTGTATAAGACAACCCCCAACTTTGGCACAGATTTTTCGGGGTTAAAAAGTTGTCTTATACGCCGGAAAATATGGTAACTTGAACATCTTATTAAGAACTCTGTAGATATTTGTAAATTGATGTGACTTGACTTGACATCTCATCACATCATATAACATAGGAAATCCACAGCTAAATTCTTTCTGACAAATGACTATCCAACTTTTGTTTAGAAACCTACAATGAGTGAGAGTTCATCATCTTCAACAACAGTTTATTCCACTGGCAAGCAGCTTTTTCTGCATGGAAATCCTTACTAATATTTGATCTGAATTTCTTTCTTGTGATTTGAATAAATTGGTTTCGATCCTTGACTATATGACAGGCTTACAAACACTTCATCATTTTCTTTCTTATCTTGGAAGTACAGTCCTAGAAGGGACCCTATAGAACATTTAGCCCCTGAAGATGGTAACCACCTCACTGTACAATCTTTTCTTCTCCAGATTTGGTCTCATACCTTTTACCACCTTGGTCACCTGTCCCTGCATGATTTCTAGCTTCTCGATCATTAACACATTCATTAACACGCTCATTAACATATATTATAGAAGTAATATATCAGGAAAAATTGAGATTAATAAACAGGTAGTCCTTAAACATAAACAAAAGTAGATATATTCTAACAGCCCCTATGTCAGGGGTGGCCAACAATGCACCTGCTTCCATTTCCAGGTGCGATGGAGGCAGTGACAGGCTGGATTGGATAGCATCATGGGCTGGGACCGACCCAGAAGCTATAGGCTCCATGCAGAAAAAGCTCTTGTCCTACATGATTGACAGCCCTACACCATTGACTAATCTGAAAAAACAATCCTTAGGTTCATTGAAATTCCTTACCTCAAACTATGTTGTCTGACAGACAGACAGATAATGTCCAAAATCTATTTGCATGCTTGATGCACTTTGTGTTTGTAGCCTTTTTCTTGAAAAAATAAAAATATTCAATACTCTAACACACAGTATCAGAACATTGGGATGATTGTTCTTTATTATCAACTAGCTGATTACCCGGCCTTGCTTAGGTTGTTTTTTTCTTCAACGGAACACGGTTTGAGAGAACTTTAAGTGTACCACTGATCTTTGTCCCTTCCCCTGGCCACTTTCCCCCTCTAGATCTCAGCCCCTTCCCCTGCTCAGCAGGGCAAGGATGGCCCGGCAGAGGTGCCTCCAGAGCCACAGAAAGGCCGCATAGGAGGCTTCCCCCGGGGCCAGGACCTGAATTCACTGGGGCCACTGGCAAGCCCGGGCCATGGGGGCCTAGCTCCCAATCCTACCTGCCCCCATCGGCTGTGCCCTGCTCTTGCCTCCTCTCTCTCCTGGCACCTGCAGGCCATGGCCTCTGCTCCTAGGATGGAGCCCGGGACTCCCATCGCCCATGAGAAGGAAAGAGACTCGGGAGCTAAATGGGGCAAAGAGCCTGGCTCCTGTCACCTTGGCTGCTCCTTTGGGATCCGCTCTAGGGCTGGTCCTCAAGCAAAGTGGGGAGGGGGAACCCCCTGAAGCTCCGGACCTTCTTCCCTATGTGGAAGGCCCAACCAGGTCCAGGGACTGGCAGGAGAGGCAAGCAGCAGCGGCCCACCCCTCCTCCCTTCGCCACCTCCCTCTTCCTGGAGCTGCTCTGCCTTCTTCCTCCCCAAGGGCCGGAGCTCAAGGGGTGTTTCCTGCAGCCATGTTGGCTGCATTGGGAGGCTGTGGTGCTCGTGCACCGCTGTCGCTTTTGCCATCTCCACCACCACCGGAGCATGAAATGGAGGCTGTGGTGCACATGTGCAGTAATGGAGGCTGTGGTGCGTGTGCACAGTACTGGTTTTTCATCGATTTCTCTCCCATCGGTGGAGGTATCCCCTTTGCATCCCAATTTGGGGGGCATAAATCACCAAATGGGTTTCGAGCCCCCCACAGTACTGATCTTGCAAGCCCAAGGTAGGTGTGTGCCAATTTTCAGTGAGATTGGTCCAGGCGTGTGGGTTCCTATATAGCCAAAGAAGACCACACCTATGCTTTATAGATATAGATTTGATTGGTAAAGTTATCTTTCTGCCTCTGGCACTGAAGGAATCCTCACATTCTTTCTCCTAGCTTTCATTATTTTGTTGATAGTTCTCCTTTCTTCATGCTTCATGTAACATGCATGGAGGTTCCCTCCACCTGCTGGAGACCCAGTTTTCCCCTATTTTTCTTCTACTATAATTATAAATGGCAACTCTAGGTAAATGTATAATTTTTATAATTTAAATGCCTCTAGTCTAGAGCAGTGGTTTCCAACCTTTTTTTGGCTGTGCCCCACCTAAGCATCTCTAACATCCTGATGCCAAGGGCCATACCTGTCAACCTTCCCGGATTGGCCGGGATTTCCCGGTTTTCGGCGTCGATTTTTGCCCTTTCCCGCTACGCGCTGCCGAAACCTCGGATTTCAGCAGCGGGGGAAAGGAGGCACTGCGCAGCCCATCTGTGCAGGTCGCGTTGCACGCATGCGTGGAAGGGCTCTACACTTCCGTAGCTCCCTTCCACGCATGCGCAGAAGGCTACGCTGCGTGCGTAGAAGGCTTCGCAAGCGGCGTAGCCCTCAATGCGCATGCGTACAACGCGACCTGCACAAACCCGGTCCGCGCAGGTCCTGGATTCGCCGGAGCCGCGGTTGACAGGTATGCCAAGGGCTGCTGTGGCTCTGTGGTTAAGAAGCTTGCCTTGATAGCTGGAAGGCGGGCAAGTCGGCAGTTTGAGGCCTGGGTAGTGCATGATGGATTGAGTACCCATCTCTGTCCCAGCTCCTACCAACCAAGCAGATCAAAAGCAAGAAATTGCAAATAGATCAATAGGGGCCACTTCGGCAGGAAAATATCTTGGGGACATGAATGGAGCCTTATTCGGGTATCCCCTGAGCAGAGTTTCTCCAGCAAAAATATTTTCAACCCAGAATAATTTCTGACACAAAATTATTATTAGATCCTGATGCCCGCTTGTGACATATAATTATTATTCAAAAGGTGAACTCCTATTCACTGGAGGAAGTCTAAAAATTCATTAACTTGGGATAAACCCATTGTCAAATTGCCCCCCCCCTTAAAAATCAAATTGCCCCCTGTGGGGCATGGGCCCCACATTCAGAACCACAGCTTTAGAGTATTTTCCCCCATACATGGTGCTAGTCATTGGGGGAGGGGCAGAAGTTAATAAGAACTGAGACTATCTCTCCACTTTTCTCTGTGTTGCTGCGGTGGTTTTTTGTACCACATACTCTGCTAATTGGCAGAAATAATCAAAGACCCCATCCCCAAGATTTTATGGTCTTGCATTTCATCTACTGACTCCTCTTGCCAATTCAAGGCAAAGCCACCCTAAATATAAACTGGAAGCCTTTTTTAAACCATACCATTTATTTCTAACTGATCAAATTTCCTGTGCATATTTGGGTTGCCAATGTATGTATGTACTATTCCCTGAACAATTAAATACCATGTTCTTATTCAAGCCATTTCCATTAGGTTTGTTTATGAGTCAGGACCTTTTCATATTTTTCTTTTAAATATAGCATAAAAATCTATGAGACAAAAAAAAATTGGCACAAAAGTTGCTCCAAGGAAGTAATATCATCTTGCAGGAGTGGTAAACTCAAGTCCTACGAGGCCAAATGACAAGCCTTAAGTAATAGTTTTCATTAACAGAATTCTGATATGCTCTGTGTCATTCTTCTTTGGAAAGCAGAACAGCAATGGAATGTGGTTTGTACAGCCCACTCAGAAACATTGCTATTTTATCCCTAGTGTTATTTCATAGTGCATTGCATTCATTGCCTTCAATCTTTCCTATTGCCAAGGTAGACATCCTCATATATAATATTACTTATAGTTATTCAGTAACAAATAAATTCCACACAAATTCAAGACCTGATTTAGTTAGGTCAATAAATATTTGAGAGAGAAAGAGTTTCATTCTCCACTGGCCTTTCATTAAGGAAATAAGTCACCCCTAATAGAGTTACCATAAGCCAACAGAAAGTTTTGAAAGGATCATGTCAAAGAGTGGAGTTTTCTCTGTATTTTTTTTACATTTGAGTATACAGTAATTAGATTTTTGTCTGCTACAAGTTTGAAAGGAAAGAGAAAACAGCTTGTTCTGTGAAAAATATATATTGTATCCTCCAGTGATGCACTGAAGCAGGTCCTGTCCTGTTCGGGCATACCTGTCAACCTTCCCGGATTGGCCGGGATTTCCAGTTTTTCGGTGCCGATTTTCGCCATTTCCCGCCCGGAGCTGCCGAAACCCCAGAATTTGGCAGCGGGGGGGGGGGGGAGGCGTTACTGCAATCCCTTCTGTGCAGCTCACTTCTACGCATGCGTAGAAGGCTTTTACGCATGCGTAGAACCCTTCTGTGCTTGCGTAGAACCCTTCTGCGCATGCATAGAAGGCTTCTGTGCAGAAGGGGATTGTAGAAGCCTTCTATGCATGCGTAAAAGCCTTCTACGCATGTATAGAAGCGAGCTGCACAGAACGGTTCTGTGCAGGTCTCAGATTGTCCAGAGCCGCGGTTGACAGGTATGTGTTCAGGAGAAATTCCCCCAGGCCTTGCCCACCTGGCCAGCCACGCCCACCTCCATACCCCATTGCGTTGGCCATGTCCACAGATTTGGCCCTGCTCACAGAGGTGGTAGTAATTTTTTTGGAGTGCATCAATGGTATCCTCTCTTTTTTACTCTTCAGCTAATTATATTTTAAGTCAGAGCATTCACAAAGGGGACAAAGGCTCAACTCTGAATGCAGCATCATTTGCCTTTGTCATGACTAACATAAATCTGTACACTAGGTCTGTGTGGGTGACAGTAAGCAGGCTCTTAAACATGCTAATGAAGATGATGGTTAGAACAATCCAATTTTTAAAACAGAATGGCTTCCTATAGATCAGATTCTCAACCTGTGGCCCATGGGTTGAATGCAGCCCATGGCACCATTTCATGTGGCTCCCCAATGCCTGCACCACACTAGGAAGTGCCATGTGGTGGAGGAAGGGCAAAATGGCCATCCAGACCATGAAGCTGTCTTAGGGAGTGTGACTCGGCCCCCGGCTTTATAAGGTTGAAAACTCCTGCTAATCTAATTCAGCTGGCACTGGTCTCCAACAATCAGCTGGTGCCCCTCTCAGATGCCACAGTGGATCATTTCTTTTAAAACATTTATCCCAAGTGTCATTCTGCTGTAACACTAAAAATAATAAAATTAAAAATGTTTTTAAAAAATGATCACCAGTGGTAGTGGAGAGGTGCTCCAGCTAATCAGCTGGGGATGGTCTCCCTGACTAAGTAAAGGTAAAGTTTTCCCTAGCTTGAAAGCCAGTCATATTCAACTCTAGGGTTCAGTGCTCATCTCTGTTTATAGCCAAAGAGCCAGCGCTGTCTGCATCTGCGGATGCTTCCATGGACACGTGGCAGGCATGACTGGAGTGCACGAAATGCTGTTTACCTTCCCACCGAAGTGGTACCTATTCCTCTACTTGCAATTTCTTGCTTTTAAACTGCTAGGTTGGCAGGACCTGGGACAGAGACAGGAGCTCACTCCATCGTGCAGCACTTGGGTCTCAATCTATTGACTTGCCAACCTTCCAGTCATCAAGTTCTGGGTCTTAACCACTAGCTGGAGTCTATCTCCACTGCCAGGGTAGATTGCAGCCCCTAAACTGTGGGAATGTGCTCCACTTGATCCAGGAAGACAAGTATGCTCACCTTGGATTTGACACCACATGACCTGAAATCGGGGTTAAAAAAAGTCAAGATGCACCCTGAGAAAAGGAGTCTAAGTGCAGTGTTGCCCTGTGATGAGTTTGCTTTCTGTAGACCTTGGACATCATATTCCAGAACACTGGCTGTGGCTACACGGATCTTGGCTAAAAAGTCTCCTTTCACCCTGGTGCTACCCGGGCTCAGTTTATTAGGAAAGAGATTTGGACTTCCACCTCCTATGTGAGTTCCTCAGCATCCAATGTGCCATTGGGGCACATTTCTTTTATTGGAATTGCTTAACTGTTCCTTGACTTGTTTAATTAATCAAATAATTTGAATTGATTTGTGCTGCCAAATTACTTTAGGTTCAAGGTGATGATAACAAGATTTTCAAGGTATTTGAGCATTCAAATAGTGTTTCATTATTGCCATCCCCCAAGTGAGTTTCTATTACTGAGCAGAGATTTGAACCCAGTTCTCCAACACTCTATTCACAACATCAGATTGTCTCTGAAATAAATTGTATGACATTAAATTCTCTAGGATGCAGGACATAAGCTTTGACACTAGACATCTGATCCCAGCCCTCTGGGCACCCAAGAATGACACCATTGCAATGCCATGACATTAATCTAACTGAATGACTAATTTCCTGAGTGGTGGGTGATGTTTGAACCTAGTTGGAAACATTTACTGCTAGCTGTCTGTATAGGTCACTAAGTTCTTTTTCTTCTTCCGTGTCTGGGCCAGACATGAAAGTGCCAAAATGAAGCCACTTTTTGTTGAGTTTATTCTGCAGTTCTTTTCATCTGATCTAGTGTGAGAAACATTAACTGGCAACACAAGGTTGCTGTTACCAAGATATGCCAATTGTGGTTCAAAAACACCACAATCTTCGAGGAGGCTCTTTCTGCGTACCCCAGCTCACTGAGTTAGAGTATCAGGGGTTGAGATCTGGATTGCCCACTGTGTCACCTGGGAGAAGAACCAGTTTGTGTAGCCTTGGGCAAGGCACACAATCCCAAAGTGCCTGCAGAAGAAGGGTTTTCAATATCAACTGCAGTGGCTCACGTGGCTAAGACGCTGACTGGGAGGCGGAAAGTCAGCAGTTCGATTCCTGAGTACAGCAGAACGGAATGAGCTCCTGTCTTTGTCCCAGCTCCTGCCAACCTAGCAGTTTGAAAGCAAAAGATTGCAAGTAGATAAATAGGGACAACTTTGGTGGGAAGGTAACAGCGTTCCGTGCACTCCGGTGTCTAGTCATGCCTGCCACATGACCATGGAAACATCTGCAGAAGCAGACAGCACTGGCTCTTCGGCTTTGAAACAGAGATGAGCACTGAATCGGATACGGCTGGCTTTCGAGCCAGGGAAAGCTTTACTAAGGAAACATAAGAACCTTGTGAACCATGGGGCTGACTGTGAATCTGTGTGGATTATTTGGTTGAGGTTTGGAGACTAAAAATAACTGCTGTCCTCTGGCCATCAACCTTTGTACTGGCCACTGAGATAAAGCTGCCCATTCTGGGCTCTTGCAAAAATAATTATGTATGAACACGAAAATGCTGAAGTTGTCATAACCTCGATTCAACTTTGGTATATATATCATTTACTGGAGATAGTAGCACAGTGGTCATGAATGAGAAAGGATCAGAATGCAGAAGAGAGTGTTAGACAAAGAAGGGTTTAAGAGAGAATTTAGGCTGATTTATAGCACTATTTGCTTTGCCAGATGTTTTTCTCAACTCAGGATGATTTTGCTGTGAGCATACAATGAAAATGGCCATTATCCAGTTGTAACAGTGAGGATGTTGGCCTTGATGAAGTCAGACTATTTGGCGGTAAAGCTCACTCAAGGTTTGGGAAAGATACTCTTGGTGGCTGGGGTAGGAAGTAGCCTCAAAGTTGCAATACTAAAGAGTAGCTTTTCCAAGGACTAACATTCATTCCCAAGGGATGGAGGCAAAGAGTTTTCCCTTCAACGGATTCTTCTAAACTGGAATTTGAGCATATAGACCATTTACTTTAAGATAACAAGTTATCTCACCATTAATTTATGCTGGAGCTTGTCCAAACTTTGGCGGATGGGCGGGGGGGGGGGGGCACGCACATATTCTGCCAAGCTATTTTTGGGGTTATCCTTAGACTTAGTTTTGGGTGCTTATTTCAACATGTAAGTTTAAAAATGAACAGGCAGTAAAGACTGTGATAATAATGAGTGTCTTCAGGGGAAGATGAAATTAAGAAGATAATTCCAGCTCTTCAGATCCAGTAAGGAAAGAAGAAGAAAAATGATGGTATAGCCAGTATTCAGAATACAATTAATGCATAACCCATGCAAATTGGAATAGAGACTATTATCGCTAAAGGAAATGACTCATGACTCCTTGATGCCTTTCTGGAAAATATCCTCTCCTGCTTTATTCTCTCTGACAGAGGATCCAACTCAAGTCCAAATGTTATTTTGTTTTAATACTCTTGTTTGTTTTGTGTTACTGTGCAAAACAATTTATATGAAATAAATACGGTAAGACTGTCAGCATGGGATTGCAGATATCCCAGTTGCATGTCTGTGCCATGAGCACCCAGCATTAGTCTGAGTTTCTCCAGGATCAGAAGAGAGATGCTATGCATTTTACACAACGCCCTAGAGAGATTCGTCAGAAGGAAATGGTTCATTTGTAAGGGAGCAAGGAAGAAGAAACATAATCAGGGGAAATGAAGGAAATGTTTAAAAGAGTGAGCAATAAGAAAGAATAAGAAAATGGACAGGGGAAATAGGAAGACAGCAGGATGCAGAATGTGCATGAGTGAGTACAACATGCTCATAAAGCAGGGGTTCCCAACCTAAGGCCCATGAGCCAGATCTGGCCCACAGTGCCATTTCATGTGGCCCCCCTCCAAGGGCATTTGAGAAACAAAATGGCCATCCATTTGAAGCTATTGGGACAAAATGGCCACACACACACACACACACACACACACACACACACACACACACACACACCCATCGTGCAGGGGAAAATGGCCATCCAGCTCTCGAAGCTGACTGAGAGAGCGTGACCAAGTCCCAGGCTTGAAAAGGTTGGGAATCCCTGTCATAAAGTAAACAAAGGATTAGCAAATGATCCTTTCATCAAAGTACCTTCATTCAAAAACAAAATAACGTTTCTGGTCTGCTTTTCCCGAGTACATGAGATCACAACTAAGGCAAGCCAGCCATGACCAATCAGATGTCAAATATGCCAAACGTACACTTAGACCCCCTTTCTCATGGTCCATCTAGACAGGACCTAAACACTGACAGGGACATTTGAGTCCTCCATGCCCACTGTTTAGTCAAGCATCTCATGATCATGTAGAAATGTTACTAGAGGACATTAAAATATTTCCATTATCTTGTTTATGGTCAAGACAGATCATCTTGAGTGAAACAGCCTGTTGAGGATCTTCCAGCCTCTATGAGGATTCTTACCTCCAGCACCAGAAATGACAACAAGCAATAGTAGTAACAATAGCAAGTACACTTAGGTACCACCTCATAGCACTGAGAGCTCTCTCTGGGTGGTTTACGTGGTATTTAGCAATTTGCCCCAAAACACTTGGTACTCATTTTATTGACTTCAGAAGGGTGGAAGTCTGAGTCAACCTTGATCCTGTCAAGATTGAGTTTTGGCCACAGTACTGGCTTCTAGCTGCGAGCACTTACCCCTATTACGTTTTCTGCATTTTTCACATAAAGACTCCACGGCAAAACTAGTGAATTTGTGAACACAGATATACAGCCAACACAAAAGCAACAAAAGACTTGTTGATCAAAAAGACTGGATTGGTCAGAAAGGCACAAACAACCAATTTAGTGCTTCTGCTTTTGCTAATTTATGTACAAAGGCAAACATTAAGTAGTGAAGAAGACTGTTGCAATCACCTCAGCTGGTGGAACACTGACAGTGGCTGTGAAGCTGCCACCACTACCCACTGTACCACTGGCTCATCCAATTGTTACCACTGGCTTCTTTCTCCCTGTTACCACCCAGGCAACCATGTAACTCACTTGCTTATTGGCGGAGGTGAAAGAAGAGGAGATAGTAGAGGAGGTGGAGAGTGGCAGTGGCACTTTTTGCCAGCCACCCGCCTACAAGATCCAATCACTTCTTACTTGATAGTTCACCAACCAAAATATTCACATTGGCTGACAAATGTCCAGCAAGAACTGGAAGAAAGGTTCTCTCTACCTCAATTTCCTTCTCCATCCCCAGAGAGTGATGCAGTGTCACATGGTGTCTCATCCCACCTCAGGCAGTGAGATAATTAGTGCTTGTACTGGGCAATGCTTACTGCATTTTATAAAAATGCACATTTTACAGAAATGCTAAAATTACACAAATACAAATATAAACACAGTTAAGATGCTGAACTTGATGACTGGAAGATCGACAGGTCAGCAGTTCACGATGGAGTGAGCGCCCATCTCTATCCCAGCTCCTGCCAACCCAGCTGTTTGAAAGGAAGAAATTGCAAGTAGATAAATAGATACCACTTTGGTGTGAAGGTAACAGCATTCCTCACACTCCAGTATCTGGTCATGGCTGCCACGTGATCATGGAAATATCTGCAGATGCAGACAATGCTGGCTCTTTGGCTGTAAATGGAGATGATCGCCAAAACCTAGATACAATTTGCTTTCAAGCAAGGATGGCCTTTACCTTTAAGATCTCTCCAAGGTTGTGTCTAGTCCATGTGCCTAGTCAAGTGTCTGGCATTGTGATGTGCCCCAGCATGTTATCGATCAATCACAAATGGCTGTGGCAAGTGATGCATCCCTTACACACAAACACTGATAGGATTCTAGTAAAGGTAAAAGTTTCCCTTGCTCGAAAGCCAGTCGTATCCGACTCTAGGGTTCAGTGCTCATCTCTGTTTCAAAGCTGAAGAGCCAGCACTGTCTGCTTCTGCAGATGTTTCCATGGTCATGTGGCAGGCATGACTAGACACCAGAGCGCACAGAAGGTTGTTTAACTTCCCACCAAAGTGGTCCCTATTTATCTAGTTGCAATCTCTTGCTGTCAAACTGCTAGGTTGGCAGGAGCTGGGACAGAGACAGATGCTCATTCCAGCTTGCAGTACTCAGGAATCGAACTGCTGACCTCCCACCTTCCAGTCAGCATCTTAGACACTTGAGCCACTGCAGGATTCTAACCATAGTTAATATGTGGGCAAATAAGAAAGTCTGTCTAAGGCTGAAATCTTGTTGCTTATACAGTGATAAGACATTTTGTAATACTCTTTCCATACCTAGATGGAAAAGAAACTGTCCCCAATAGAATTCTCAGGGATATTTATGCATGCACCAAGCCAATTTAAGAATCATTGGGTGGGGTGGGGGACTTTTTGCCATCTAGGAGAAGACTGAATGTCACATACTCTCTTCTGTTAAGGAACAGGAGTTAAGCTTATGTCTAATACAGGGGTGGCCAAACTATGGCTCGTGGCCCGGATCTGGCCCCTGGCACCAATTCATCCGGTCCACAAGCCCTCGTCGCTCCCGGAAGCAGAAGTAAAACATGCCTATACCGGGGTGTTTTACTTCCACTTCCAGGAGAGACAAAGGCTTCGTGGGCTGGATGAATTGGCATTGGGGGCTGGATCCAGCCCCCAGGCCATAGCGACCAGCCTCCTGAACCACATGACTGACCCACGGCCCATAAAATTTGGGCACCCTTGGTCTAGTATGAGAAAGAAGAGTACTAGTGGCTGTGAAGCGGTTGTCTCCACACTAAATGTCCTGCTCCCTCAAAGTGTGAGAAAAATATGATACCACCAGGAAGGCATTTCTAGATAACCTCAGGAACCAAACAGAATTATTTGTATATTACCAACGTCTTTGGAAGAAACCCAAAGTATAGGTAATATTAGCTATTCTGGGAACCTATATTAAGCATCAATGCCTTGAACTTCATCCATAAAACCTATGTACAGAATCAAAAGGGAGGACACAAGCTGGCAGTCATCCATCCATTGCCCCACTGGTATTAAAAGCTCATATCAGTTGTAAAGTGTATTTGTTTTATATTGACTAAGCAAGAAAAAGAAAGAAGCCATAATGGTGTGGCAGCTTTGTAAAACAAGTACGATATGAGAAATTCCATAACATCTAGTTAGGTTTTGCTGGATTTGTTTTTCATTCTGTTTTTAGCCTTATGAATAGAAATGAAATCCTTGGTTTCGAGAAATAATTTTTGCCATATGTGAACACCTTTTTGTTTGGCTCAAAACTCAATTCTCAACTTTCCAGGTCTAACCCTTGAACTACAGTAGAACCCCATATAATGAAAATAATTTGTTCCATGAGGCACTTTGTTATACGGTTTTTTCATTATACGATGCATGCATTGTACAATGAAAATCCTTATGGGAAAAATCGTACAACAAAAATCTCTATGGGAAAAATCGTACAATGAAAAATTTTCATTGTACGATTTTTCCCATAGAGATTTTCATTGTACGATTTTTCCCATAGAGATTTTCATTGTATGATTCCCCCCCCCCTTAGAGATGCATTGCATCGTATAATGGAAATTTTTGTTATATGGGGCACAATGGTTTTTCATATCCTCTTCATTGTACGGTTTTTTTCATTGTATGAGGCATTCATTATACGGGGTTCTACTGTACTTCAATTGGATCAGCTTGAACATCTTAGGTGACCAATTTCATCCAGTCTAAGGTATGCTTTGATCTTCCTACTCATTTTTCTTTTCCGCAAGAAAATATTTTTACCTTTGACCAATAGCTTTGCTTGTGAACTGGGGCTCATGACTTATCTTCACAAACATTTCAGACCTACAGTAACTTTGAAGTTGAGAGTGTTGGACTGTGTTGTGTATTCAGGCAGAATTGCAAGTTACTCAAGCAATGCCTTGCAAAGACAAAATGGCGATTTCCTGCCATCAGAATTAGGAGCTAGATTTGGCGTGCAATCTCCTGAAGGGGAGATTGCGTGCCAAATCCAGCTCCTAATTCTGATGGTGGGAAATCACCACTTTGTTTTTGCAAGGCGTTGCTTGAGCAACTTGCAATTCTGCCTGAATACACAACAGACTGGGACTTGAGAAATCTGTGTTCTAGTTGCCACCAAGCCATAAAATTCACTGGTGGTTTTCAGTTATCTAGCTCACAGGATTGTTATGAATGTACTGTATGGTGAAGGAGAATCACACATAATGCATGGAACTGGTTTGAAGAAATGTGGGATATAAATGTAAAAAACAGGAACTGGAGATAGAATATGCCCACAAAATCTACACCATCTCTAATTGGCAGATTCGTTGCATAGCTCAAATTGGCTATCGAAGTCCCATATGACTTTTCTATTTCTTCGCTTTGCAACTTCAGATGATGAGTTTGATTATGTTGTGCTAATGTAGTATAATGGACTGAAGAGAAGTAAAAATTTCCCTTTCCTGTGAAGGGCCTTTGATCTTCCAGATAAGTCAGCCAAAGCTTTTGTGGAGGATTGATCAAGCCATAACTGATGGTAGGCAGAGACAGAGCCAAAGGTGGGTAGAGTTTGCAATTTTGATATCAAAATGTCTTTTTCATCCACCTATCGTTTTCTCTTTTTCATATTACACAAGACTAAGATTGGCATGAGGACTACATGCTGCAAGTTATCCTAAAGTATTGGGGGTGAGGTGCCCCATACTTGATCCATGAGTTAGTCCTAATTTTAATTAATTAATTAATTAATTAGTTTTAATTAAACCTTTGCTCCATTTTCCTTTAGACAAGGAAAGTGAGACTTTTCCTCTTAGTGCTATTGTTGAAATTATCTGCAATCTGCAGGACTTTAGAAAAGAAAGTTGTTCTCTCTAAGACCTTTTTTCTCTTTGGCAATTTTCTTTTGGTAGTTGTAAGGTAATGTATTTCTTGAGGACACAGTATCTTGAAAACTTTTTTTAAAGCAAAGTTCTGACATGTGCATTTCACTGCATATTTTAACTAATTTTAATACGCAGTGTGTGAGTTTTTCTTCCTACAAATATCCCACAGCGCAGATGGTGCGGGGGACAAAACATGGCCTGATTTTATGGTAATAGATAAAGTAAATCCTTGCTGACCACCTGTAGTACGTCAGATCTCATACAGGGTGTCATGTAATGCAATGTGTGAAATAAAAATCTCCTCCATGGAGGTGACAAATGCAAGGATTTTCTTCTT
The DNA here is from genome assembly GCA_035047345.1 of Bradypodion ventrale. NCBI lineage: Eukaryota > Metazoa > Chordata > Lepidosauria > Squamata > Chamaeleonidae > Bradypodion > Bradypodion ventrale. The sequence continues at coordinate 103,272,440 of JAWDJE010000006.1, forward strand.
CTTTTTAACATTTACTGCTCGTCAGGAAACAATCATTTAGGACAAGTCTACCCTTCTTAACCAAATGTCCATCAGAGGTAATGACCAGTTGCAGCCCCCAGAGAAGACACTGGGGCAGAAAGGATTTCAAACACAGAAAGGCTGGCAACCCAGATTTTAAAGTATGTGAAGCCATATGAGTAACCAAGTAAAACAGGTGTGGAAACTGTCCAATGGTTACAAGCTGTATTGTGGCTCAAGGCAATTTCTGTAGCACTCCAAAGCAATCCTGAGAATCATGCCACCCAATATTTCAATAGCAACTGAGGACAGGAATTCTTGTAAATTTATTTATTTATTTCTCATATTTCTATAGCCGCTCAACTCACAAGGACTCTGGGCGGCTCGCAATGTTAAAACCCACTAAAAACAGATAAAACCCCATTAAAACGAATAAACCCCATTTATTCGCTCATTCTAATCTGTGGGCCTGATCTGTCCCCCAAACCCAACCCCAGTAAGAAGCAGCTATTTTATTACATACTAGCAGAGGTTGCCCGGCATTGCCAGGCTGTTTTAAATGGTGTTGGAAGGGTTTTTGTTGTTGTTAATGTTTGTAAAGAAGAGGTTTAGTCTATAATTGAAATTTTTTAAATTTTTATTTATACACATTTTTTTGGGGCGGGCTGTTATAAACTGTGATCAGTTTTGTTTGGTGTTTTGGTTTTGTGGATTAAAAAAAGAACAAAGGATGATATACTTTTTTTAAAAAAAAATATTTAACCAAATAATGTTTTAGTATGTATTTTTTTAATAGTTGTACTGTAGGTAATAATTTTAAAAATGTGAAAGTACATGTTTTTACAATAAATGTTTTAAAACTGTGTTTAGATGTTTTTGGTTTTTATTTGAGTTAAAATTCAGCACAGGATTTTTGAATAGTTTTTATTTTAATTTATTGACATATGTTTGTGATTTGTGTAAAATTGTGATTTTGTGTTATGTTTTTGACTTGTTTTTACTCTTGGGGCCTTTTGTGTGGGGCTGTTGTGTCTTTTTGAATTGTTTTTACTATTGTGGCCAGCAGGTGGGGCTGGTAGGGGTTATCTTGTATTTTGATTGTTTTTTCTCTTGTGGCCTCTGGGTGGAGCTTCTTCCGGTAAGTAGTCTCTTTCTTTATTCATTTCTTTTCCGGTGGTCGTGGAGTGAGGTCGTGTGGTGGTGAGTTGGCTGTTTTTCTTTATTTTTATTTTTTGGGGGGGTGTTGGATTTTGTGGTGTTTGGCTGGGTACTGTGTGTGTTTGGAAATTTTTGTTTTTGTTTACTTTGTATTGTTTTTTGGTGTTATTTTTGGTTGTTTTTGTGTATTTTTGGATGTTTTTGATTGTTTTTTTGTGTTTTTTGTGTGTCCTATGGGGGGATCTCCTCTCTGCCGTGTCCCCTGACTCTGGAAGGGTTGGGGGGACAGACCCCTTTTGTCCCCACCAAACCTTCCAGACTCATGGGACCCAGAAGAGGGGATCGAATCCAGCCCACCCTCTGATATTAAAAGGGAAATCTCAATTGTGGTTTCCCCTTTAATATCAGTGTGGGGGGGTTGTGATCCCCCTCTCCACTGGCTTCCTTGGGTTTGGGAGGGTTGGGGAGACAAAAGGGGTCTGTCTCCCCAACCCTTCCGGACCCAGGAGAGCCATCGGAGAGGGGGATTCCCCCCAAAAAAACTCCATTTTTAAACCGCTTGGTTTCTTCTCTTTAATATGGTGTGTGTGTGTGTGTGTGTGTGTGTGTGTGTGTGTGTGTGTGTGTGTGTGTGTGTGTGTGTGGAGGGGAATCCCCTCTCTGCCTGGTCCCCTGGGGTCAGGAGGGTTGGGGATACAGACCCCTTTTGTCCCCCCAACCCTCCCAACCCCAGGGGAGCCAGTAGAAAGGGGAAGCGCAACCCTCCCAGTGATATTAAAGGGGAAACTCCAATCGGGAGCTTCAGGTGCCATTGGGAGGGGGGCTTTGGTTCCCATGGCTTGGCCTTGCTGAAAGCGAAACCCTTTTGCGGTAAGTAAAGTCAGTGGACGGAGTGCCGTCCGATGGCTTTGCTTACCTGGGAATGGGTTCACTTTCAAGGGGGGACCAGTGCCTTTCCCCCCCTTGACCCCTCCCCTGTTTTTGTTTTTCCTGTGAGGCGCTGTGTCCGGCTGCGGCGGACTTGCACTCCCAGTGTGTTTTTTCCCCCCTGCTCGCCAGCTTCCTCAGTGTTCTGTGTGCTCATGGCGCGCAGGGTGCTGGGGCTTGTCATTTGGCATTTGCGTTTTGGGCTTGTGCGTCATTTTTTTCTGCGGTTTTCTTTTGATTGGCCATGGTGCAGAAGCAGACAGCACAGGCTCTTTGACTTTGAAACAGAAATGAGCACTGCACCCTAGAGTTGGATACAACTGGCTTTCGAGCAAGGGAAACCTTTGCCTTTACAAAAGAAGAGATGTCATCATTCATCCCCCTTGAAGAAAGACATGATGAGGACCAGGAAATCTGTCTGGCTGAGGTAGCGGAACAGGAACATCTCTCTACCTTCCAAGGCTTACACTGGAGTAAGTTTAATGATGGAGTAAGTTTTAATAGAGCAAAACCAAAATTACTTGTGACTCAAGTTGGGCAATTAAGAGCTTTGCTTGTACTGGATTTGTATTTGTTTCCTGCTGTGTTTATCACGAGGTACTCGATAGTGCTCCAAACAGTAACAGTAAGGATCAAAAGTAGGTAAATGAGTTTCCAAAAGATTTCTTCCCACTGGGTAAAAAGGAATTCAAAGGGCAAATACAGTTCAGCACAAATGTAAAGGTATGTATTTTGCGAAAAAGAACGGTGGCCTTTTCTCTTGTTTCCATAAAACTACTGTATCTCAGTATCTGCTCTGCTGCGCATGAACCGGATTTTTTTTATTTTAAAAAAAGCAGTTTACTCATTAGTATGTGGTGTTATTTTATGATAATTTTAGAACCCACACTATTTTACCCCAGACAGCATCATGAGTTTTATCTTTTTTCAAGTCATATAACTTGCCAAAGCAGCTGGACATGTGCTAGTCTTAAGATGGCAGGTCTAATTTGGCATTTTTATGTTAGAAAGAAAATTTGACATTTAACTACCCCATGTCATTTTTTCCATTAGGAAAAGAATATATAATTGTACAACTATCTCAACTGTAGCCTAAGCAAAAATGAGATGGGATACCTTTTTGAACTACTGTTTCCAGAATGGTCCCTTACAACCCTGAGATATGCTTAGCATTCAAATGGAAAATGTATTGCAGGGTAAACAAAAAGAGATGTCCCTTCCTTTCTTTAGATTTTTACACACAATCAGTGGAATGGAGCTGCACACAACACTATTTTTTTTTGTTTACAACAGGGATGCCCCAACCAGGGCCACCATCAGAAATTTCTGGGCCCCATACTGAGCAATCCCATTGCCCACACACACACCCATACCCCAAGGCCAGCAGTGGCAGGGCCCCTGTCAGCTCCAGGCCCTATATGGCAGTACTGGTAGGTACAGTCCTGATGGTGGCCCTGGCCCAAACTATGGACTGGGGGCTGGATCCAGCCCCCTACACCCCCATCACTCCCCGAAGCAGAAGTAACTAGGGTATTGGGGGCTGGATGAATTGGC